>OX422220.1:301799035-303049035 GCA_949130495.1 Sambucus nigra
TCTAAGGCTATTTCGAACCTGTGATGCAAGTTTCCTACTAGTTCATGTTGCCAATGCATTTGTAGAACAGTTTAATGGTCGTGAGGAGTCGTAATGATTCATAATATATTGGGAGCATTCTGTTGTCGAATCCCCTCTTATTAGAGTCCCCGTTAAGGTGAAGTTAACAAATTTCTCTATCGTTTAGTGCAAAGAGATCCTCATCATGGAATCCTGCCTTGCTTTGTTCTTCTTTTTCTGATAAGGGATGCCCTGCGAGAAGATCCGAGATGACTTTACCTTTGGTGACTTTTAGCATGGCATATGTGATTTTGAAGTCGGATAGTATCAGTATCCATTTGGTCATTTATCTAGAGAGAGCGGGGTTCCTTAAAGAGGTATTTCAGGGGATCCATCCTGGAGATGAGTCGTATGCTGAAGGACATCATGTAGTGTCATATTTTGCGAGTGATCTATCTAAAGGATACATAAGTGTTTTCGAAGATGGTGTATTTGAGCTCATAAGAGACTAGATTTTTGCTGACACAATAAATGTAACAATCTTTTTGGGAACTCTCTCTGTTTTGGTCAAATATGGCTTCAACATCCGTGTTAGTTATGGTCATGTAGAGTAGGAGAGGTCATCCCTATTGGGGAGGCACTAACACTGGTGGGTGAGTGAGATACTCTTGTGTCTTTTTGAATTCTTCTTATCATTCAATATTTCATTCTTTGGGTGAGTCTTTCTATAAGTATTTGTAAGATGGGTTCACAAATGGTGGTAAGTTGGTTGATGAACCGTTTTATTAATTGTATTTGTCCTAGGAACCCTCTGACCTCTTTTTACATTTTGGGTGGTGGAATTTACCATATGGACTTGACCTTAGTAGGGCCTACCTCAATTTCTCCTTTGATAACAATGTAGTCAATGTAACACCCTGCCCGCCCGGGGAGAGCGAACGGAGCAATACTGTCAATAAAACTAATCAAATCCACAAATAACAAGGTATAGAACATCTAAATAAATCCCATGATATAAAAAAAGAAGAATCCACTAATCTCAATCTCTTCAAATTAAATACAACCAATAATCGTTCGAACTAATACAACTATCTATCTCGAAATAAAGTGCTCTATACAACCAAAAAAAAAATACAAATCTCCTTATTGTATTCTCGAATATTCTTCCCAAAATAACCAAGCTAAAAATCATTCTCCAAAACAAATCCAAAGCGCCGAAATCCTCACTAACCTGCCACTAAAAGAAAATATGGGAAAGTACACAATACGACAGGAAAGATGCTCAATAAATATTAGCGGTGAATAAAGCGTAACAATACGAGTACGAATATTCAAATCAAATGAGAATCTCATAAGCATTTTTATCAATATAATTTATCAACAACACATTAACCGAGTCACCAGGCCTCACCATACCGCGACCTACTTTATCAAGTAGCCGGAATAGGAATCTTGACGGGTGCCCAATATTAGTGCCATATTAAAATCTCATGACAACATGACCAACACAATAATAATACCACATAAATCAAAATTAGATTCCAAGAATAATTTCCATATTCCAATTGAATTTAGCAATTCAAATATGAGTCAATAATCACAAGAAAACAAAGGGAATAACACTCGCGAGATTAAGGACCATATTGTGTAAAACCCCATACCTCAAAATCATCACATGAATCATCACATAAAAATCAGCCTTTAAATCTGATCACACCATCACATTCCTCTCGCGAAAATAATCAAATCTCGTTCTAGCCCAAGCTCGAGAAAATACCAAATAAGCCTTATAATCTAAGGTTGAAATCTTGAATAAGTTTGGGGCTATGGTTTGTAGATGAATGGGAGTAATTTTGGAGAGGTCTTCTCGTTGAAAAGTTTGAGAAAAAGTGATTTGAAAAGCCAAGCCATGAATTTCTTGATATATAATTGATTAAGAGTTTGATTAAGAAAAGAGTTCTAATTAGATACAAACACTAAAAAATGTATTCCAGACGATCGGACCGTTGGAATTGGATGAGATTTGGCGGAGAATTATCTAAAGACGAGAGAAAGCTGGATAAAAAAATTCAGCTCGATCGGATCGTTCAATATTTTTAAATATTGTTTTTTTCTAGAGATTTTTATGTTTCGAGGACTCTTAAAGAGTTTTATGTTTTGAGGACTCTTCTATATAATAAAAATTCAATTAAAACTCCATTTTAATTCCGATTCCAATTCCGTTTGAAAATTTATTTTTCAAATATAAAAACCAACACGTTAAATTATAAAATTTATAAAATCCAAAATTTCATTTTTTCCGATTTCCAAAATTAATTTAAAAATTCCCATTTAAAAAATTCGGTTTGTTACAGTCAATCACTTCTAATTTAGTGACTCAAAAGATACATTTTTTTTATTTAATCTCATTTTAAAGAGGTGTAAGCACTAAAAGAATTTTTGACGTGTTGTGACATGTCCTTCTTGGTCTTTAGATTTGATGATCATATCGTCCATGTAGACCTCTAATTCCTTGTGTATAAGATCGTGCATGATGGTTGTGGTTGCTCTTTGGTAAGTTGAACCAGCATTCTTAAGACCAAAGAGCATCATTTTATAAGAGGTGATGAACCTAGTTTTCTCTTGGTGGTCAGGTTGCTTTTTTATCTAGTTGTAGCTGGAAAATCCATCTACTAAGGGCTTAATCACGTTACTAGTTGTATTATCTACTAATCGGCCATTATGAGGTAAAGGGAAATCGTCTTTGGGTTAGGACCGATTAAGATCCATGTAGTCCATGTACATTTGGACATTATCGCTAGTTTTCATTACTCGTATGATTTTGGATAGCCAAGTGGGGTATTCAATTACTCGGATGAAGCCAACACTGAGTTATTTCTTTACTTACTCCTTTACTCTCAACGGCCATTTGGACATGAGTTTACAAAGTCTTTGCTTTACGTGTTTGGCATCAGGGAAAGTGGGTCTCTCATGCATGACTTTAGTCGGGTCGATGCCGAGTATATTGGCATAAGACTAAGCGAATGAATCTACGAAGCTGGTGAGGATATCTGTGAGCTTCTTCTGTTCATTCTCGTATAGGGAGGAGACTATTTGTAACTATTTAGGATTTTAGGGTGTGCCTAAGTTTATGGTAATCGTGTCGTCCTTGTTGGGAGACATACGTCTATTTAAACTCTAGTCAAGTTTTTATTGGTGTTAAACACTTTAAGTCCATAGAGTTAACTTTATTAGGTCTGAGTTATAATTCATCATTGGATTCGTAATCATCACATACAACACACACATGCAAATACTAGAAATTACTATTTATTATACCATCAAAGTGAGGCAGGAGAACGTTGATAATAGTAAAAAAACTACTTTATAGAGGATGACATTAGGAGAGGGGATAAAGGGAGACTCGTTTGCTAATAAGATCGACTCAAAGGGTCTTTGGATGATGGTGTCAGGATGAATTTGATATAAGTCTAGTTATTGAGTACTGCGACTCCCGCGATGTTGGTGATGAATTGGGTTGGATTCTGCCAAGGGACCTTTGGAGTGGTCTTCAGGGGCTTGAAGACCTTAGCATGGACTACTAGCTTGGGAGGGCGATGTTCCTTGAGTCAAACTATTTTTTCCTCAGTTTATATGCAGTGAGATCCTTTATTGGGATGACCATGGGGTTAGTGTACGGTAGTACCTTGGAGAGGTATTGCAACAAGATCTAGTGACTTTCTTCGCTCCACTGATAGTCCGAAGAGGGTTTGGCATGTTGTATTCTGAGACTATATCGAAGGAAATGTTTCATTGGGTGGGGTTTTTGAGTCAGGTACTCAGATCTAGAGATTGAGTTCAGGGATTTCCTCTAATCATCCCTTCTTAGTAGTACTACCTCGGGTGGCCGAGGCGGTGTACCAATATGGAAACATTCTATGGGAGTTAACTATGAGATTCTCAACATGCCTATCAGGGAAACTTCATCAGTAAATAGCGCGAAAAGTCCCCACACTATTTCCTATGGAGGGAAAAATTTAATACCCCTCCCTAGAAAATAGGTATTGAATAGTATTTTGAATATTTTATTCAAAGAAATTATTGGAGAACTAATTGCAAAAGTGTTTGAGTTGGAATTGTACATAAAATGACGCGTTGTACGATGAAAATGAAAAGAAATTCCTACATTGCATGGACTGCATGGATGAACCTTTGAGTTTAAATGGTTCTAATTAACAAATTGGTGAAGCATGATGAGAATTAATTGAGTAACAGACGAGCAATGGATGAAAATGAATGTAATGGATAAATATTGTCGGTACGCAACATTGTAAAGCATAACATTGCGCGATTTTTGCAGAAGCCCTCGAAGATGATAAAATAATTTGACCAATTATTTAGGGTCTAAAAATATGTATAAAAGTGTCGTGGGGAAACAACAAGAGAAAGAAAACATTTTTGAAAGTGGTTGATCGATCGACGAGATTTAACCTTTGGGGGTAATTTGATCAAACGATCGATGAATGATGATCGATCGATTGAAAGATCTCGTTTGCTAAAAATTTACTCATTTTTTAGTAGTTGACACTTGAGGAATTTTTGGTCGGTAATGTGTGGTTGTTTTCACCTCTACCCATACCTTGGAAGGCATTCACTCCTTTGATGAAAGTAGGAGATGCAATATGGATTATGAATTAATGTAGAGATGTAAATGGGTTATAATAGAGAGAGAGAGAGAGAGAAAGAGAGAGAGAGAGAGAGACCCTTGGCTTAGGCAATATGAATCTCACCATTCTTCCATCTCTCATTTGAGTTCTCTAAGATTAAAAGTGATTCAAAATTCGAAGCTACCCTTTAACACCACTATTTCCACCATGAAACCGCCATTGTAAAGCCTCAAGACACCTTATATCACCATATAAAACCCTATGCAGAATATTGGGTTAAAGACGAGAGTGTTCTTTGGGTTGGGTGGACGTTTGAAGGGGTTTTCTTTGAGGTGGAAGAATCATTTCTTGAAGTATTGTTGGATCTTTAATTGGAGCTTGGAAAGACGAGCTTATGTGACTCCCTTTAAGGTCACCTTTGGAGGTGGGGGAGTCACCCATCTTCTCTACTACCACTACCATTTTTGGAGACATTTAGGTAGGAATACTAAACTTGGATTAGGTTTATAAATTTCTATAATTTTATCTAGTTATTTACATATATTAGGATTAATATATGTACGATATGGGATAGCTTCCATCTATGGGACTAACTATTTGATTTCCATGATTTTATATGTGAGTGGATTTCAAAGGGATGTTTTAAAATGGGTTTTGAATGAAGACAAATTTCATAATACTCTTTCGCATATATTGGGTGTGACATGTGTAAAATAAATGTAATGTTGCATTAATGGGTCTAGTAATTTTATCCTCAATGTTTTTAAATAAAAATGGGCATTTGAAAGAAGGTTTAAATGAATTTTAAAAGTGTCAAAATTTTCAGAACACTATTCAAGGACATTTTATGAAATAAAATGTGGTAAAGGTAGGTCTTATTGAAGGAAATGTGAGTTTTATGAAAAGTGATGGTTTACGCTTGTTCGTGTCATTTTGTAAAATGAATATATGTTTTCCTACAATAAATTGAGAGCTTTATATGTAAAGAAATGTTTTCACTTTACATGGGTAGTTTAAAGTGTATAAACTCATGACGTAAAGTAGTATGGGATTAATGGGTAAGTATGCGAGAAGTGAGGATTTTTCATAAGTTATGGGTTGAAAGTTAATAAATGGACGTTAAAGGTTTATAATGTTTAATTAGTAGCAAAGTGGGTGTTAAGATGTGAAAAACCAAAAATAAAGTGTGTTTATCAAGTATGTGAAAAATGAGGTTTTAATATATAAAATGTGTGAACTTATATATGAAAGGCATGTAAAGAGTAAAATATGAAAGTTGAGCAAGTATGCAAATGAACAAGTGTTTTAATGGTCAAATGTGTTTAAGTGTTAATTGGAAACTTAAACTACTTCTGGAAAGTAATACTTCTTGAAGACTAAATTGCAAGTTTTTACAACAAAATTGGTAAATTTACATAAAGAGCAAATTTTTTATGTATTAAAAATGTTGATAAATTTTTTCACACTAGTATGGGTGAAAATGAATTAGTTCTTAAAACATGAATAATTTTTGGTATAAAATAGACGTGTGTGTGTGTGTGTCTTAAAGGACTTAAAGGAGATAGTAATAATTTTCCAAGTGTTAATGAAATAACGGACGGTTAAGTTCAGGCTTTTGGATTCGGCCATCTAATGTTGATTAATGTGTACATTCAAAAAATGTTGAACACACTGAAAAGATAATAGAATATTCGGATGATGCCAGAGAAATAATTAAGCAGGGCATAATGTCCCTAGTGGTGAAATACCCCAAAGTAACTGGAGTATCATAGAGAAGAAGAGATCGGTGGTGAGAGGCCACGAAGTCCGTGGTTGTTGGCAAAATCCCAAAGAAAATGAAGTGATTGGGAACATGATAAGAAAGGGGTTATAATATAACCTAATATGTATGAATTATAAAAGTTTCGATTAATGTATTATGGACAAGTAAATTGAGAATAATGACTAATGTCCCTAAGAAAAGTGAAATGATGAAGTAAGGTGACTTAATGGATAACTAAACTAGGTAAGAAGGTTTAAATCCATAATAACATAAAGATTTCAACATTAATGAACATTTTCTAACACGGTGTGTGCATGTGTTGAAAGAAAATTTTAAGCAATGATTACCAACTCTGGTGTGAGTTAACAAACGTTGAGTAATAAAAGTTTTGATAAATGAAAGGTTTTCCCACGAAGTGCTAATTATTTAACTGTGTAAGCTAATGGGAACGAATGTTAGCGTTAATAATTAAACAAAATGACTTTTTAAAAAAGACAAGGGAATGAATGGTTTCAAATAATGTTTTTATAATAAAATGGTTTAATACAATGGGACATGTATTTACAAAGGTATGTATAGGTATATATGTATCTTCACATGCATGTAGTTATAACGTGTGAGTGTTCTTTATATCATTTGTTTCTATACTGCATTTGTATTAGTTCCCGCTGAGCTTTCGTCTCACTCCCCATTTTTTGTTACGGCATGTCGTATACTTTACAGAATTTTAAGAGTGTTGAATAGGTAACTAATTACTTTGCATTTACGTTAGTAGCTCTATGTACTTGGCCTTAGGGGCACTTCCCTTGGGTCACACCGTGTAGTCTGATGAAAGTTGGAATTACATGCTAATAAGTGTAACGTTAAATGATAATAAAATTGGATTATAAACTTTATTTAGGTAGTTCCATTGCACTTCACAATTAATGTACGAGCTGGATCAAGGTGATCCTTTATTAACCCTTAAATTCAGGTCGGGGCATTACAACTTGGTATCAAAGCTTTAGGTTCAATGTTCCTTTCAAGTGTGATGTGGTGAGGTCGATAAAGGATCTTCTCGATGTCGATGTTTGTTTGGGTCGATCACGATGGATTAGTGACAGTTTCAATTCGTATCCTAGATAATGAAGTCAAGGACATTATCACATTGTGAAAATCTATATAAGATGGTAAACGGATAAGATAGTAGTCTTTGATGTTCTGCATCGTTTCTGATATAGGTGGGCTGGTAAGTCATGGGTGTCAGTGTGGACGGATAGTGACCACACCCTGATCTTTTGCGTGAGATGTATTGTGTGGAAAGTTTGATGATAATAGTAGACTTAGTAGTAATAGTAGAAATGTGGAGTAGTATTCGTTATGTTCTAGCCATAAAGGTCATGTATTTCATCTATAGAGGTTAGGTGACTTAGTGGCATTCATAAGAATTGATTCTATGGTGAGAACATATTAGGTCCCTTAGTTGAGGACTTGGATTTAGTGTATCTTAATTTTAATGTGGGTTTAGATAATTGTGATGATTTGAAGTAAACTAAGATTAAACTTATAAAATCTTGGTGATTTAGTGTTAAGTACTTACGTTGTGGTGTTCTAGTATAGGTACCCTTGCGGCAGATCTATGGTCAGCCTCCTCTTAGGCAATACCCGACGTCGTGTTTCCTACCAAAAACTCTGGTGATATTAATTTATGGTTTTAGAGATCATGATGTGATATTGAGGAATAAGATCCTTTGCGAAATCCATGGTGTGGGCTTTGGTGTTTATAGGCAATACTCAATGTCTCGTATCCTACCAAAATATATAGTTGTGTTAGCTTGTATATTATCATATAGTATGGTGTTTACATAGCAAGGAAATTTTGTTGTCATGGTTGAACACTCATTGGCAATCAAATGATGTAGTCTAGTGAATTTAACTACAGGTTGGCATTTTGGGTAGGCAGATGGGTTGCATTAAACGCTCTTTGGAGATAAGTACTAAGGTGGTTTGATGAAATTGACTTTGGGTTAGTGATATGTATATACAGGTAAATCAGTATTAATAATTCCTTTGAGGTGTATACTAAGGTTTATCTAGCGAGATGTTAACACGTGTAGTAGACATTTCTTATCAATAGTGAACTTAAGGTTATATACCATGTATTACGATGACAATGATGCCTCTTAATGAACCTTTGGGATTCCTTATGATGTAAAGGATATAGCCTTTTGGTTAGTATAACACGTAGTGACTAGGTTTGATGCTTCGAGGTTACGAGTTAGTGGCCCTGATCGATTGTCATATAGGATTTTCCATGATAATTCTTACACTGGGATGTGTATGTACACTTTGGGGGATGATTAAATTGGTTCCCTTTCCTTGAAACTTCTGGAAGAATCATTATTGCATCGAGGTTAATGTGGTGATATCATTTCATAGTGGTAAATTTGAGGTTGTGTAGCATTGATCACGATAAGACTTGTGATCTCTTATGATAGATGTGTAAGTTATCTAGAGAGATGACTGATTTTGATGTTGTCACCCATAAAGAATTTAGGAATCATTGTTGCATTGAACTTTACATACTGATGGTAAATCATTGATGATTGTAGTATGTGTAGGTCATGTTGATTTATGGAAGTACTTTGAAGTTAGTTCCACGACTTTTGTTTATAAGCATGTGTCATGATATGTCCTTCAAGGATAATGTTGAAAATAGAATGATAAGTGCTCCTTTGTACACTTGGGAGACTTAGAACACGATGATGTTCATCATGGTTTTAGAGATAGCACTCGAAATGGAGTGTTAAGATTGAATATAGCACCAATGTGTGCTACCTATATGGTTTGATATGACTCTAGTTAGTGAAATCATTAGGGCTTGGGAATGGGTAATGCTTGAAACTTTGAGATTACATTAGGATGGTTATGATTTGGGATCATGTGGGATGTTGCTAAGAGTCATAGAAGTGGTCCGTGAGTTAAATGTTTGAAACTATGTGATTGTTGTGCTTCATTTGAGGAGAGTGATCCCAAAAATTAAGGTTAGCTATCGCGTGTTGAAATTATAAAGGCCTCGGTATGATAGATCGGTGACTAATGATAGGCACGAAGAGATGTAATTTCACCTTGATTTGGAATAATTATTATTACCAATGATGGAACAGGTAGCATTGGTCCTAAGGAGGGAAGATTAGCATTTTAGCTTCCCAAAGAAATTAGTTTGTATAATGTTCTTTCAGTAAGGATGGATGACTCGTGGTCAAGACTCATCAGGCCAAGCCAGTGTAAGGACATTATCTTGTGAGTCCCGTTACAATTTTGTATGTCGTATACCACTACAAGTCGTCAAAGAATTGGGCAAGTTTAAATCTACAAAAGACGGATCCGAATATCTAGTGGTCTTCAATATTCAATCCCAATGAGATGATTTTGGTAAAAATACGTTTAAGTTCAATTTACATTTCATATTAAAAGTGTTGGGATATTTTTATAAGAGATTAGAAAAGTTTTTCTAAATATAAAAATATTTTTATAAATGGTTTCATACATAAAGGTTTGTGATGGGAAAAGCTTTGAAGAATAAGTCTGATGGCGAACCTCGAGATTGATGCTCTGATCATTCAAGTGAGATCACAGTGTCATTCGAGCGACACGTGTCTCGTTTGAGCGAGATCAGGAAATCGTTCGAGTGATAGCGGTATCATTTGAGCAACGCTACTTTTTTAACTAACACGCCACCGCCTCAATGATTGCTATAAAATGGCTATCAGTGTTTTGTTTTTACGGTGAGAAGACTTTCGCATAGAGAAAAATCTTTTGTTTAGATAACTTCTTGGGCAATTTTGTTTTGTTCTTCAACAGTTTAAGGGTTCAAAAGTTGTTTTCAATTCACAATCCTAATTACTTTTATGTGAGTTGTTTTGTGGAACCCAAGACGTATTTTTGTTGGAATTTTATGCTACTGATTTAGGTGCCTTTTTTGGTACTGGGTTGTTGACTGCATGTCATTGAGGATTACTTGAGGGTGTTCTTTTGCTGAAGATTGGATTGCGGTTCGTGTGGGTTCGCTGCGTGGGATCCATTGCTAACTCTAGGTTGCGTTTCTATATAGGTTTGCTGAGGTAAACTTATTGCAGATTTCATTGTGATTGTAAATTGCGATTTAATTCATAGTGAAAGAAATGGTTTTTCCCTTCGGGGATTTTTCCTGAAATTTGTGAGTCAGCATATTTTTGTTTATGATGGTTTGACACACGCACACACAGCTGTACGTTTATAGGTTGTATTAACTTGGTTCAAAAATTGACTCTAATAAAATAAGTTTGTGGTTGGAATTTGCGCATTTATTTTAATCAATATCGCATGGGACATTGTCAACTTGGTATCGGAGCAGGTTACTCAAATTTACCGAGTATTCCTATTTTTTCGCAAAATTGTGTGATATTGATTTTTTTTTTAAATCTTATTTTTAAAAGTTGTCGCAATGTTTCCAAATGAAAACTTATATAATCGGTTGCCAATTTTTGACGGGTCTAATTATGCTTAGTGGAAAGCCCGCATGAAATTGCATTTAAAAGAAATCGATGAGCGAGTTTTGGTTATTTGTGAAAGAGGCTGGACTCCTCCCACTATCACCACGAATAATGTCACAAATTTAAAACCTGTGTCAGACTGAACTCAGGATGAGTTTAGGTAGAGCACTTTTAATTCACGTGGGATTAGTGCAATTTCGGGACACGTAACCACCGACGAGTTCCGATGTATTATGACATGCACCATGTCTAAAGAAGCGTGGGATGTTTTACGACTCACCCACGAAGGCACTAACGCGGTCAACGAGTCTAAAATTCAAAACTTAACTACTCAATTTGAAACAATTACCATGCTTGAGACTGAGTGTTTCGATGATTTTTATACACATTTGTCTGACATTGTCAACACTAGTTTTAATCTTGGTGAGCCTATACCTGATGCACGAGTGGTTAAAAAGATTTCAAGATCGCTGCCAAAACGTTTTATCCCTAAAGTGGTTGTTTTAAATACCTTAGGTAATTTGAATCGTCTAAAATCAAAAGAGTTGGTTTGACACCTCCAGACATATGAGATTGACATGTTTCCTGATTTTTTCAAGCCTAAGGATAGAGGGATTGCACTTAAAGCCCAGCCTAAAAGGTAAAAAAAGTGAGTTTTTGTGAGTCCGAGTCTGAGGATGAGTCTGATTTTGATATGGCCGTGCTTGTAAAGAATGTTATAAAGTTTCTCAACTTTTCAAAACAAAATTCTTTCAATAAAGGTTTTTTGAGAAAAAGAAAGATAAGGCCAAAGAAAATGGTGAGAAAGAGAATGAGGGTGAGGGAGATTTAGAAAAGGTAACTTATTTTGAGTGTGAGGGAAAAGGGAATAAGTCATTTGAGTGTCCCACTAGACTTAGGAGAGAGGTCAAGAAAGTTGACATGCTAGTCACCCTTAGTGATAGTCAGGATGATGTGATACATTCTTGGGATGAGTCTTCACAAGGAAATTTGTTATTTTTTCTAATAGACACATGAGCACACCCATTTTGTCCCACGACGATGAGGATACTTGTGCACATGAAATCCCCGAGGATGATTTGAGTGTTTCTATCGATGGAGATAGTGAGTGCGCTAGTGAGGGTGATAGTGAGCTCCAGATCGCATTTAGAGATTTATATGTTGAGACCTTAAAGAATAAAAAATTGAATAAGTAGTTGAGCCTTAGGGTGAGAGATTTGGAGAGAGAGTTAGAAGTTTTGAGGTAGTTTGAGGCAAAAACGAGCGAACTCAAGAAATTGAAGATTTCTTTGAGTGAATAATTAATAGCTTTAGGCTGGGAAAATAGTGATTTGACCAACACGGTGTCTAGTCTGAAGATATGTGTATCCCAACTTGAGAGTGATCTCGAACGTGCCCGGGAGGTCAAAGTACCTTTAGAGAACACATCTATTAAGGTTGGAAAGATGGTTCTCAATCTCATTTTGGGTAGAGGTGAGAGTTTAGGAATAAGTCATGACGATGTGTCCACATCACAAGTTGCACCCGAGACGGTTCCTAATTTAGTGTTAAACTCACATGGCTCTCGACCCGACCCACCTAGGCATCTCGTACCGGAAGGGAGAACACGTAGGAGACATTTTAAGAGAGGTGTACCTAGGCCTATTTATGTTTGCACACATTGTAAGAAGAGAGGACACCTTAGGGAGTTTTATTTTAAGTTGGGTCATGTGTCACGTTTAGGCTACTACACGTGTTTATACACACGCACCCACACCTAACGCTCCGGATGATTACACGAGAGATTTTACACATATTAGGGAGCAGGTAAAGTTTCTAGTCATGACTTCACATGATTTGATGGAAGTTTTTCATAGGATGTCACCACCTTTGAAAAACTCCTCTGCACCTAACGGCTGAGGTTTAGACTTGTTTTCTAGCATAGGTTGACTTGCATGATGATTTTTTTTTTCTATTGCTAGTGTGTATCATTTTTGTATTAGTTTTTTTTGTTTTTGGAAAAATTTTGAAAAATACAAAAATATTTTATTTTGATAAATTTTTGGAATAAGTCAAAAAGAGTTTTGTAGTTTGTTTTTGCACCATATATGAATGGACATTTAGGATGACTGAGTCAAAATTTCATTCCATATCCATGTGATAGTTTGATAGTGTTTTGATATGCATCATCATTTTATTTTTGTGCTTTGCAATGTTTGAGTCATTGAGATGTGATTAGTTTTTACTACCTACATGTTTGACTCATAAGTTCCTTTAATGCACACTTGCACGGATTTGTTTGATTTTTGTACTTGTTTATCACATATTGGTCAGAATGTTGTCATCTCAATTATGTATTTAAAACGAACCATATGCGATAAAATTTAACAGTGGAAGTAGTGCATGTAAAAGTCTTTTACTGTGAGAAATTTAATTGCAACAAAATATGATGAGTGATTTACAGGAAAGGGATGCGAGAGTTCAAAATTAACTCGTCGTGAAAGCCATCGTTTAAAAGAGATCAAAAAAATCTAAAGGCGATAAAAATATAAATATACAAAAAAGGGGTCACCTCAAAAGAAAAATATAATGATTATTATTTATGAGGGAGTTTGTATGGAAAGAAATGAAAAACGGGTTTGCACCTCCTAATAGCGTCATGAAAAATCATTCATTGTTTTAGACGTTATTGGTGTGGGAATCATTCTTGACTTTATTGTGTTGATGGATTGAGTCGATGTCATCTAAATTCAACACTTTTTAATACCTAAGGACGATTTTTAGATTCATTCGTTAGGAGTACACATAGTCATCGCGAACATATGTTATGTTTGATTGCGTTGATTTGCCAATTGAATGTGTTCACACCCATTCATTCCGTTTCCATGATTTTGTTGTCTTAGTGCAAATTCATGGTGTGTGATTTTTGTAAAATTATTTTTGCATTTTTTGTTTGAAAATTTAAAAAATCAAAAAATAGTTTGTGGAAGCTTTTGAGTTACTCTTTTTCATGAGCGTAGTTTGATCCATATTTGCTATGCATATTTTTCGTCACTACTCCATGTTTATTTGTGTTTAGTCGTTTCCTTGTCTATTTAAAACAAATAAAAGGGGGAGAACGATTTATGGGGGTTTTTTCATTATGGGGGGAGATTTGATTATATTGATTGATATATTCTTATATCATTTCAAAACTGATGTGTCACGGAGGTATTTGTTTTGTCTCATGTGTATAGATACAAATTTGAAGATCATGTTACACACCCTGATGACAAAAGCTTAAAGCTTGAAGATTTGAAGTTGAATATTTTTTAAGAGAAGGTGAAGACTTAGCATTTTATCTTTCCACCTTTGAGTTCATGGGAGGGTATAGGTCATTTTTTTTATAATTCGGATGTTTTTATGTTGTACCGGCATAGACATAGGGGAAGATTTGTAAGCACATTATCTTGTGAGTAGCGTTACAATTTTGTATGTCGTATAGCACTACAAGTCGTCGAAGAATTAGGCAAGTTCAATTCTACAAAAGACGGATCCGAATATCAAGTGGTCTTCACCATTCAAGACCAACGAGATGATTTTGGTAAAAATATGTTTAAGTTCCATTTACATTTCATAGTGTTGGGATATTTTTATAAGAAATTAGAAACGTTTTTCTTAATATAACAATTTTTTAATAAATGCTTTTTATAGAAAGGAATTATAAACTAATTCGTACAGAAAGGATTGTGTTGTAAAAAGCTTTGAAGGATTTTTTTTAAGTCTAATGGAAAACCTCGAGATTGACGCTCTGATCGTTCAACCGAGATGTTGATCGTTTAAGCGAGATCACAGTGTCATTCGAGTGACACGTGTCTCGTTCGAGCGAGACCAAGCAATCATTCGAGTGACTTCTGTATCATTCGAGCAACGCTACTTTTTGAACTGACACGCCATCGCCTCAATGATTGCTATATAATGGCTATCAGTGTTTTGTTTTTGCGGTGAGAAGACTTTGGCAGAGAGAAAATCTTTTATTTCGATAACTGCTTGTGCAATTTTTTTTTCCTCTCCAACAGTTCAAGGGCTCAAAAGTTGTTTTCAATTCACAATCCCAATTACTTTTATTTGAGTTGTTTTGTGGAACCCAAGACGTATTTTTGCTGGAATTTTATGCTGCTGATTTAGGTGCCTTTTTTGGTAGTGCATTGTTGACTGTGTGTCATTGAGGATTATTTGAGGGTGTTCCTTTGCTGAAGATTGGACTGTGGTTCGTGTAGGTTCATTACGTGGGATCCATTGCTGACTCTAGGTTGCGTGTCTATGTAGGTTTGCTGAGGTAAATTTATTGCAGGTTTCATTGTAATTATAAATTGCGATTTAATTCATAAGAGGTGGCCAGCCCGATACTCCAATAATCACAGGAATCATAGATGGTCCATTCTTAGCATCACTGTCGTTAAAATATTAATACGAGATAACCACCAATTATTTTAGAAAACGGACTATCAAATTTAATTTTGTAAGATAAAAGAAAAGCATTTAGATAATCCAATTTGCAAAGAAGGTTGATACCAAAAACCAACGAGTAATAGAATAACAATAATGCCTAAAGTAATAACCGAATAAGTTGTCGGTTAACAGCCTAATACAAACAGGTTACACCAAGTATTATAATTAAATATCACATTATAATAAATGAGTACAAAGCATGGGCAACACGCCCGAATAAGTAAACTAAACATAGCTAGAGTACAAAAGATAGAGGTGCTATAACGAATGTCCTACAACATCCGCAAAATGCTATAGCTCCAGAACAGCTGGAATGGAGAGGTTAATACGGGCGTACTTGCGGAGGAGAACCTGGACGAATAAGGAATTCATGCAAAACAAAGAGATATAGACGGGTCAGGGCCCGGTTTGATATGATCACCATGTGAATAAAATGCACGACAGTTATGAATATCTAATCATCATCATGAACTTAACTTTATCTCACAATTTATCATAAACTTTCTCACCTCTCAATCTAAAATCACAACCTAGCGCAATATCAATGATAATGCTCAATGTTCATATAAGCATGGGAGAACTCATCTACTTTCACTCAATGAGACTTCATTTCAATTATTCACAATTTAAATGCAAAGTTCCTTTTCCCTTTAGGAAACATATATTTTTATTTCACAAAATATTTTGCCAATCCGGTTTTACACCACATAACTTCCCATTTCCCTTTTTATCTCCAGGAAATGTATTTAAAGAAAATTTATTATAATAAAATGCTTTAACATCAATAATGTCCCACATTATTATGAATAGTTATATTTCATATCATATAACGATTCTAAGACCGTCCTTCCAAGTTTTCCCACTGGACGCACCCCTAAATGGCTATCATCTTCCAAGGCCTATCAAACAAGGCAACCTGGGCATCCTACAACACGAGATGTCGGGAAGCAGACATATACCTGCGAGAGTGAGTCATAACCACACCCGGGATTACCTCACTTCGCAAAATAATCACATAATATAATAACCGATACTATGGCCGAGGACTATATTCACCCTGCATTCACTAGCCGGGGGACTTAACCTCATGCGCGTTACTTCCCGTATGATAGCGATTTAGAGAGGTGTGTATATGTAAAGTATCATTTACAAAAATCATTTTTCCATTTGAAAACATTCAGTTGTTATATTCTCAAAATCATTTATACACAATGATTAAGTACCAATTTTAAAATACGCATTTCTTATTCTTGAAGTCATATTTTATTAATGACCTAGGACCCGAGGTACGATTATCCTCACACTAGTCTACAAGAGTCCAAAATAATACAATAGTTCATCAAAGGTAATTTCCCACAATACTACTCTCCCAAAAGTCCCAAACCTTATCATTCTACCTTTAATTAATGCTATGTTAACTTCCTATATCAAACGAAACATTAACCTCTATAAATTAACCCTTGAGATAAGCCCAATTAACCCCATGCTAACCTAGAATATTTATCTACTCAATACAAACCTCTAGAACTCTTTATTACTTACCAAGTGAAGGTTCCTAATCCTTGAACCTAAAAGAAAAGGACTAAAAATAAAGCTAGAAAAATCTCACAAAAACAGGGTTTCCGAATCGATTCTCCTAGGGCCGAACCGATTCGCCCTTGACTGCGAATCGATTCGACCAAAAATGAATCGATTCGGCTAAGAAAATCAACCTACTATCCCAGACCGAATCGATTCGGCCCTAACCCGAATCGATTCGGTTTCCCGGACCTGTAGCCTCCCTTCTAGGCGAATCAATTAGGCCTGGCAGAAATGCCCAATTTTGGCTACGGGTTATATGAACCCTAAAATTTCCCAAAACCCAAATTCTTCCATCAAATCCCAACATCAACATCTAATAACTTACCCCAAATCACTCCTACACAATATCTAACTAATATTCTCCACTTAAATCCAATTAAACTACAAGATTAAGGGTTTAAACACCAAAATCATCAAAAACCTAGTCATGGTTAAAACTATAAAAAATATAACTATAAATGCAATTTATCCACATTAAATCATACTCTAGCAAGTAAGAAACTTGGCTCAAGTTTGTAGTCTCGGATTCTCTTCCCGTAGCAATGATTTCAAGCTCCAATCTTCAATTCTTTCTCTTTTCTCCCAACTCTCTCTTCTCTCCCTCTCTCTAAGTGTAAAACATAAGAATGGGAAAATAAAAGGGTTTGGAAGACTTAAACGGCCTTAAACATAAATTCCCCTCTTTAAATGTTGATACACCATTAAAATGACTCGTAACTACATAATTGAGTCATAACCTGTCAAAAGTGCTCGGAACTCAAAAATACAACTTGGCACTTATTTTGACTATCTCGACTATTTCAAACTAACTGCACCCTCTAAATTGGCATCCGGAGTATCGTGTAATATTTTATGTTCCAACGTCATTTTAATTCATTAATTATGCTCAAATTTAAATATAAGTCATAATTGTCGCTTAAAGCACAACGACGCAATAAAACACAATACAATGCTATTTACCTTCTCATAAGAGTAAATAGGCAAAAGATGGTAAATATTATCTCTTAAATCACTTAAAATAATATTTACCCCAACTTTCTCTATTTTATAAAAATTAGCCCATCACGCAAAATAATATAAAATAGTCACTCAAAAGTCTGGATTGTTACATACCCCCCCCCCCCCCTTTACAAGGGAATTTTTCCCTCAAAATTCAGGCGTACCATATAACCATATTAAGGGTGTACTTTTCTAAACTATCGTTCTTTCATCCCTAGAAAATTCCTCGGCAGTGTGGTGTCCCCACCTCTCTTCATAAAGATAAACTCGCCTCCAGTTGATCCTCACAAATTATCAACCCTACCTTTCTACGACGAAAGAAAATGCCTACATAACTCGGAACAAGTTGCCTTTCCTCATGAATCACGTTATACCCTTCCTAGGGAATAACTTCACTAAAACTTGATCCCCTACTTCCAATACTACATGACCTCTATTCGAGTCGGCATAGTCCTTCAAAATATGCGGCTCAATGAGCTTAATCACCAAAGAAGTATTCATGGACCATTCTAAGTCCAAAGAACTTATTGTGTGTCGTTTCTACCCAACGAGCAGGCAAACTATTCAGCCGACAACACAAGGCCACATGCGGTGCCATACTTATAGAAAAACGATCCAAATTATTGTATGAAAATTGAATTCATAAAAGCTACTGCCCCATCCTTCCTTTAAGCCAACACGCACATTCGAGGTATGCCTTTCGGCATTTGATTAACTCTCTCCATTCATTCATCCATTTATGGGTGGTAGGATATACCCAACTTCAATACAGTTCCCATTACTTCCAGGAAACTTTACTAAAAACTTTGACACGAAAATCTAGTCTCGGTCCAACACTATATTTATAGGCACCTCTTACAACTCCATACCTCCACCATAAAGAGCTGGGCGTACTCCTCTGCAAATAGTCCGCCCATATTGATTGGAAAAGCAGTGATTTGGTCAAATGATCAACAATTACTCAAATAGGGTCATGACCGTTGCGATGATGGTAATTCAATGAGAATATCCATGGACATACCCTTCCATATCTACACCGGTACTCTAGCGATTACAACAATCTCGTTGATCGTTGGTAATATATATTCACCAACTGACAGGTGGTGGATTGGGGAGGAAACTCAGGAATACCCCTTCCTCGTTCTACCACTACTCTATTCACACCAGTAGGTGAAATGGTCAATCATGGACATGAATGCTCTTGCTATAGCGTCCACTCGGTTAAGCTCGTTCCACTTGGCTTTCCATGCCTTCGTTAGTCTCCCCCACGGGTATTCTACTCGGCTTATCCTCTACCCCATTCGCGTTCCCTTGGTGATAATGAATATCTAATTGACAGTTTTTTACAAACTTCAAACACTGACTCTGTCACCCCCCAACAACATATTGCAACAACTTGTGGTTCATGAAAAGACTAAATTTCTTTCCCAGGAAGTAGTGCCTCTATTTCTTTAAGGCGAATACTACCGCTCGAACTTTAAATCAAGTGTGGGATAATACTTCTCACGAGGTTTAAGTTTGTGAGATGCATAAACAATGGTTCCATGCTCCAGTATTAATACTTCCCATTCCTGGTAGAGACTCGTTCATAAATATCGAGAAATCCACTCTCGATCTTGACAACGCGAGTCCAAGAGTAAAAGTCAGCTCGTCCTTTAACTCCTCGAAAACTAGGTTACCGATGTAATGATCTTTCTAAGAGAGGTCTCACCTTAGCCTAGTGTACCGAATTACTCGAGATCCCATACTTCTTATTTCTGGGGACCTAATCCTTCTTAGAGTTAACTCACAAATCTACTCATGGTTAACTCCCTACAGCCTTCCTAAAACAGCATCACATGCCCCAAGGGCCTCACGTCCTAATAATCCTAAGGTCGATATTTTTCCTATTTAAGTCCTATAAGTATTATACTAATTATATCCCTAGTGCCCAAGACCCTTATCAATTTCTGACATTCGCTCGGTTTCATGCGTGGGACGTCTCGCAAAGCAAAATCCAAACAAGGAACCCTCCCGTTACACTACTACCTCGCATCGTCGGTCATCAAGATATAACTATCTAAGGCACATGATCGGGACCGCTAAAATTCTAACTCATAACCCTACTAATGCGCTTCTAATTCTATGTCCTACCATTTCGGCGAAATGAAAATTTAACTAATAGGGCGCTTACTTTCTGTAAAGTGTTACAAATGCTTTATCCCAATATATATATATATATATATATATATATATATATATATATATATATATATACACACATCCTCTTAAATGACCTTCTCAATAAGGCATAACTATAAGTCTCGATCCGACTTTCTTATCTTTATCTCGTCCACATCTATTAGGAGAGAGAACTATTTACAGTGCTTCTATACCGCACATTAACTTTTTATTATCCCGTTAATCACTCAATAAAGTAGCATCTATCCACTTCCAACGTCGTTAATGTTCATCCGTGGAGAATCTCGCAAAGCGAAATCCAAACAAGGAACCCCTCTGATACACTACTACTTAACTTTGTTGGTCGTGGAGATAAGGCAATAACAAACACAAACAAAACCAAAAAATAATGAAAATTTCTTGCATACCCTAAACCATCTCTATAAAGTCTCAATCCCGTATCCAGGTGAGGTATTATAAAACAACTAGTTCCACTCTGGAACTAAAAATACAATAGCCTCGCAATCATTTGCTTGCTATCGCTCCGACCAAACAAGAATATTTCCACTCGTATAACACATATAATACGAGTAACACAAACCACATGTACTTTTAATATATCATCATTCGCTTTGGCGAATGAAGGAAAATAAAACCTCCCTACCGCGGGAATTATATACATACACTATCTATTTTAGTAACGATACTACCACAAGCTCAAATTACACACCTGAATCTAAGGTTAATAAAGTACTACTCCATCTTATCATACAGAATGCACCACCCTCCACCGAGGTGGAATTCCCGCCAACATTCTTGCCAATTACCCTGGCCACTACCAATGGTTCCCAAATACCGTACTCTAGTCTTATCTGAACCAAACTACTTCCATAAATGCCCCGACTAGGCATTATATTCTTGCCCTTTTTCTCCCATCGACAAGATCAAAATGAGTGGTTCTACTTGCCACGTCACAACCGTTTCTCCATTTCTAGCCACCCTGACGATTACTCACGTAGTTCCCTTAACTTCCTCAACAAAAGAGAACATGCTACTGACCTACCCTGCCTTATTTTAATGAGTCTTCCCTGGACGTATGTCCACCAATGGAGATTTATTAACACTACTTCTCCATAAGTGTGGACAATACTTACTCGTGAGCCTATCATTCCACTGAAGGGCTCTCTCTTCCTAGTACCTACCTTATTCGGGGCATAGTTTCCTTAACCGTGTAACTCTTTATTCATGGTCGGCCTCTGACCGATCCTCATGTGAATACTTGAGAATCTACCTTCTCATTATTCCTGATATTCAAGAGAAACTCGTCGTTCAAAACATCTACCAGGTTTCTCTATGAGCAAAACTTCCTGCTCTACCAAATATGGCGACTACCGTTCCCGCCATTTCAACATTACTCCAACGGGTGAAAAAATTTCCTCAATTTTTCACATCTGGGCATTTCTATACCCCTCTCTAGGCCAAAGCTCCTGGGCCTTATACTCCCACCGAATGAAGTTACACTTTCGCCAACTGACTTAATTTCAACATGTGGCCCTTATCAAGGACTTTTCAACTTCAAATTAGCGTCGCTTGGAATCCCAAGCTTAGTACCACTCTCTACTTGTAGCGGTACTTGGAAAACAATATTTACTGTACTTAGTAGTCGCGGTATCAATATAAGATAATGCTACTAAGGGAGCGACCTCCAAAGCGGCCCGCATCCCCGACTATAACTTACAGTTCTAAGTAATCCCGTCTCATGACGCCTTCATAACGGTCTTCCCTGACGCCGTCAACATTCAACATACGAATCTTAAACGAACGCGCAGAAGACTTTCTGAATTCTTACACTACAGCAGGAGAATGAAACCTCATAGGAGGAATCAACAATCCTAATCCTAAGGCTCTATAACAAATAAAAAGTAATGCTGAAAGCGTAATATGTCCACACAGATTCCTAAGGACACTAGAACATGATGCTCTGATACCATCTATGACAACTCTCCTATTAAAATAAGAGGTGGCTATCCTGATACTCCAATAATCACAGGAATCATAGATGGTCCATTCTTAGCATCACTGTCATTAAAATATTAATACGAGATAACCACCGATTATTTTTGAAAACGGACTGTCAAATTTAATCTTGTAAGATAAAAGAAAAGCATTTAGACAATCCAATTTGCAAAGAAGGTGGATACCAAAAATCAACGAGTAATAGAATAATAATAATGCATAAAGTAATAATCGAATAAGCTATCAGTTAACAGCCTAATACAAACAGGTTACACCGAGTATTACAATTAAATATCACATTATAATAAATGAGTACAAAGCATGGTCAACACGTCCGAATAAGTAAACTGAACATAGCTAGGGCACAAAAGATAGAAGCATCTATAATGAATATCCTACAACATCCGCAAAATGCTATAGCTCCAGGAAAACTGGAATGGAGAGGTAAATACGGGTGTCCTTACGGAGGAGCACCTGGACGAACAAGGAATTCATGCAAAACAAAGAGAAATAGACGGGCCAGGGCCCGGTTTGATATGATCACCATGTGAATAAAATGCATGACAATTATGAATATCTAATCATCATCATGAACTTAACTTTCTCTCGCAATTAATCATAAACTTTCTCACCTCTGAATTTAAACGCACAACCTAGCGCAATATCAATGATAATGCTCAATGTTCATATAATCATGGGAGAACTCGCCTACTTTCACTCAATGAGACTTCATTTCAATTATTCACAATTTAAATGCACAGTTCATTTTCTCTTTAGGAAACATATATTTTTATTTCATAAAATATTTTGCCAATCCGGTTTTACACCACATAACTTCCCATTTCCCTTTTTATCTCCAGAAAATGTATTTAAAACAAATTTATTATCATAAAATGCTTTAACATCAATAATGTCCCACATTATTATGAATAGTTATATTTCATATCATATAACGATTCAAAGACCGTCCTTCTGAGTTTTCCCACTGGACGCGCCCCTAAATGGCTATCATATTCCAAGTCCTATCAAACAAGGCGACCTAGGCATCATACAACACGAGACGTCGGGAAGCGGCCATATACCTTTGACAGTGAGTCATAACCACACCCGGAATTACCTCACTTCGCAAACTAATCAAATAATATAATAACCGATACTATGGCCGAGGACTATATTCACCCTGCATTCACTAGCCAGGGGACTTCACCTCATACGCGTAACTTCCCTTATGGTAGCGATTTAGAGAGGTATGTATATGAAAATTATCATTTATAAAAATAATTTTTCCATTTGAAAATATTCACTTTTTATATTCTCAAAATCATTTATACTCAATGATTATGTACCAATTTTAAAATACGCATTTCTTATTCTTGAAGTCATATTTTAGTAATGAACTAGGACCCGAGGTGCGACTATCCTCACACTAGTCTCCAAGAGTCCAAAATAAAACCATAGTTCATCAAAGGTAATTTCCCACAATACTAGTCTCCCAAAAGTCCCAAACCTTATCATTCTACATTCTATTAATTCTAAGTTAACTTCTTATATCAAACGTAACATTAACCTCTATAAACTAACCCTTGAGATAAGCCCAATTAACCCCATGATAACCTAGGATATTTATGTACTCAATACAAACCTCTTAAACTCTTTATTACTTCCCAAGAGAAGGTTCCTAAGCCTTGAACCTAAAAGAAAAGGACTAAAAATAAAGCTAGAAAAATCTCACAAAAATAGGGTTTCCGAATCGATTCGCCTAGGGCTGAATCTCTTCGCCCTTGACTGCGAATAGATTCGACCAAAAACAAATCGATTCGGCTAAGAAAAGAAACCTACTGTCCCAGTGCGAATTGATTCGGCCCTAACCCGAATCGATTCATTTTCCCAGACCTGTAGCCTCCCTTTTAGGTGAATCGATTCGCTTGGGAGGCGAATCGATTCGGCCTGGTAGAAATGCCCAATTTGGGCTACGGGTTATATGAACCCTAAAATTTCCCAAAACCCAAATGCTTCCATCAAATTCCCACATCATCATCTAATAACTTACCCCAAATCACTCCTACAGAATATCTAACTAATATTCTCCACTCAAATCCAATTAAACTACAAGATTAAGGGTTTAAACACCAAAATCATCAAAAACCCATTTATGGTTAAAACTCCAAAAAACATAACTATAAATGCAATTTATCCTCATTAAATCATACTCTAGCAAGTAAGAAACTTGCCTCAAGTTTGTAGTCTCGGATTCTCTTCCCGTAGCAAAGATTTCCAGCTCCAATCTTCAATTCTCTCTCTTTTCTCCCATTTTCTCCCAAATCTCTCTTCTCTCTCTCTCTCCCTCTAAGTGTAAAACATAAGAATGGGAAAATAAAAGGGTATGGAAGACTTAAACGGCCTTAAACATAAATTCCCCTCTTTAAATTTTGATCCACCATTAAAATGACTCGTAACTACATAATTGAGTCATAACCTGTCAAAAGTGCCCGGAACTCAAAAATACAACTTGGCACTTATTTTGACTATCTCAACTATTTAAAAATTAATCGCACCCTCTAAATTGGCATCCAGAGTATCGTGTAATATTTTATGTTCCAGTGTCATTTTAATTCATTAATTATGCTCAAATTTAAATGTAAGTCATAACCGTCGGTTAAAGCACAACGACGCTATAAAACACAATATAATGTTATTTACCTTCTCCTAACAGTAAATAGGCAAGACATGGTAAATATTATCTCTTAAATCACTTAAAATAATATTTACCCCATATTTCTCTATTTTATAAAAATTAACCCATCAGGTAAAATAATATAAAATAGTCACTCAAAAGTCTGGATTGTTGCAGGACTTTTCCTAAAATATGTGAGCTAGCATATTTGTGTTTATGATGGTTTGACACATATAGTTGTACATTTAGGGATATATTAACTTGGTTTAAAAATTAACTCTAATCAAATAAGTTTGTGGTTGGAATTTGTGCATTTATTTAAATCAGTATCGCACACAACATTATTTGCCAAGGTATATGGCAAAGCTAAGACGTTAGCAAATTTAAGTGAGGGTCATAGTTTTCAAGTGTACATTGTGGATTCGTTCTTCGTGTGGCATGCTTCACTGTCGAAATTTGATTGTTTCCTTCCGGTGTGGCAGTCATCTAATTCATTGCTCTCCTTGTGTCTTCTTTGATCCCAGTAATGGGAAGTTGTTGATCAATTATAATTCGGGTGTGGTGCTGCATAAGCTCAATAGTGATGTGGGTTAGGCCAATTGTGGCTGAGGCATCACGGTATATGAGTGCGCCCTTATTCAAAAGCACCTTGTTATACACTAGTTTGCGTGCGCTTGGTCTTGCGTTTGTTGCATATAGTGCATATGTTGCTTAATTATTTTTGGTTAACATGTTTCTTTAGCTAACCAGTATAGCTAGTTGTGACTTGGTCATATATCCCGAGGTTGTGACTTGAGAATATTGTAAGTATTAAAACCTGATAAAACATTAGATATTAGTGTTTTAAGTTATTTGGAAGTGTGAGGATTGAGGATGTGATCGCTCGTATATGTGTTATGACACCAAGGATGACTCTAAGTTAGCATAAGCATCTCATATGAGATATTGACCAGGTACACCAATAGGACTAGACGACTGTCTCATGGGTGTTGATGTGATGGCTAGTGATGTAAGGTTGTATCACACTTGTCTAGGCGTGGTCCAAAGTTTTTTGAGGAAATGTAGGTTGTAAATCCTAACATATGAATGATCCATGGAAATGAGTTCGTTGGTGATAGTGAGATATTTGGTGAGTATCAATCATCTCGGAGTTTTTTTTAGATGGACAGGGTAAGCATGCTAGAGAATTAACAATAATACCTTAGGGTACATCATGATTGGGTTGAAAATAATTATTGAAGAAAGGTGATATCTTCAGGTTTCGAATCATAGAGTTGAGCCTAGGATTAGAAACTAGTTGAAGGTATTTGGATTCTAAGTTAATAAAAAAGAATTTTGAGGATGAAATTTCTTAAGGAGGGAAGCATGTAATACCTCACCCTAGAAAATGGGTATTGAATAATATTTTGAATATTTTATTTAGAGAAATTATTAGAGAAATAATCGCATAAGAAATTTTTACGTTGCATGGACTGCATGCATAAACCTTTGAGTTCAAATGGTTCTAATTAACATATTGGTGAAGGATGATGGGAATTAATTGAGGAACAGACGAGCACTGGATGAAAATGAATGTAATGGATAAATATTATGGGTACGCAACACTGTAAAGCATAATGTTGCGCGATCTTTGTAGAAGCCCTCTAAGATGATAAAAATAAATTGACCAATTATTTGGGGTCCTAAAAATATGTATAAAAATTCCATGGGGCAACAACAAGAGGAAGAAAACATTTTTAAAAGTGGTCGATCAATCGACGAGATTTAACCTTTGGGGTCATTCGATGGAACGATAAATCGATCGATGAATGATGGTTGATTAATTAAACGATCAGGTCTACCAAAAGTTTCATCATTTTTTAGTAGTTGTCACTTGGGGAATCTTTGGTTGGTAGTGTGTCTTCGTTTTCACCTCTACCAAGACCTTGGAAGGCACGTTTGTACTCCTTTTATGAAAGGAGGACCTGCAATATGGATTGTGAATTAATGTAGGTATGTAAATGGTTATAAGAGAGAGAGGGAGAGAGAGAGATAGAGATAGAGAGAGAGAGAGAGAGAGAGAGAGAGAGAGGGGGGGGAGAGAGAGAAACCCTTGGCTTATGCAATCTGATTCTCACCATTATTCTATCTCTCATTTGAGCTCTCAAAGATTAGAAGAGCTCTGCAATTCGTAGCTACCCTTTAACACCACTATTTCCACTATGAAACCACCATTATAATGCCTCAAAACACCATATATCACCATATAAAACCCTAGGCAAAATATTGGGTTGAAGAAGAGGGTGTTATCGGGGTTGGGTGGAGGTTTGAAAGGGGTTGTCTTAAAGGTGGAAGAAGCATTTCTTGAAGTATTGTTAAAGTTTTCATTGGAACTTGTAAAGGGGAGATTTTGTTACTCCCTTTAAGGAAACCATTGAAGGTAGGGGAGTAACCCATCTTCTCTACTACCACCACCATTTTTGGATACATTTAGGTGGAAATACTAATCTTAGTTTGGGTTTTTAAATGTGTATAAATTCATGTAGTTATTTACATATATTAGGATTAGTGTATGTCGGATATGGGATAGCTTCCATCTATGGGATTGATTATTTGATTTCCATGATTTTATATGTGAATGGATTTCAAAGGGATGTTTTAAAATGGGTTTTGAAAGAAGTCAAATTTCATAATACTCTTTTTCATATATTGTGTGTGTGACATGTGTAGAATAACGGCTATATTGCATTATTAGGTCTTGTAATTGCATCCTCAATGTTTTTGAATAAAAAGGAGCATTTGAAAGAAGGTGTCATTGGTTTTTAAAAGTGTTGAAAATTTCAAAACATTATTCATGGAAATTTTATTTAATAAAATATGGTAAAATTAGATTTTAATGAAGAAAATGTGATTTCTATGAAAGGTGTCGTTTTAAGCTTATTCGTGTCATTTTGTAATATATATATATATATATATATATATATATATATATATATATATATATATATATATATATATATATATATATATATATATATATATTCCTACCTTAAATTGAGAGGTTTATATGTATAAAAAAAATTCACTTTAAATGGGTATTTTGAAGTGTATAAACTCATGATGGAAAGTAGTATGTGTTTAATGTGTAAATGTGCGATAAATGAGGATTTTTCACAAGTTATGGGTTGAAAGTTAATAAATGGAAGTTAAGAGTTTCTAATATGTAATTAGTAGAAAAGTGGGTGTTACGATATGAAAATCAAACAATAAAGTGTGTTTATCAAGTATATGAAAAATGACGTTTTATAATATAAAATGTGTGAACTTTTATATTAAAGGCGTGTAAAGTGTCAAATGTGAAAGTTGAGCAAAGTATGCAAATGAAAAAGTGTTTTAATGTTGAAGTATGTTTAAGTGTTGAATTTGAAACCTAATATACTTTTTGGAAAGCAATACTTGTTAAGGACTAAATTGCAAGTTTTGACAATAAAAGGGTAAATTAGTAAATTTACATAAAGAGGAACATTTTTATGTATTAAAAATGTTGATGAATGTTTTTACACTAGTATGGGTGAAAATGAATTAAGTCCTAACACGTGAATATTTTTGGTATAAAATCAACGTCTGTGTGAATAAAGGACTTAAAAGAGAAAGTAATAATTTTCCAAATGTTAATGGAAAAACGGACGGCTAAGTTCGGGCTTTTGGCTTCGGCCTATAAATTCTTATTAATGTGAACATTGGAATAATGTTGAACATATTTAAAAGATAATAGAATATTTGGATGATGCTAGAGAAATTATTAAGCAGGGCATGATGTCCCAAGTGGTGAAAGACCCCAAAGTAATTGCAGTTGTATATGGCGGCGGAGACCAGTGGTAAGGGGCCACAAAGTCCGTGGTTGTTGGATAAATCCTAAAGAAAATTATTTGATCAGGAGCATGATAAAAAATGGGTTATACTATGGAAAAAAACTAACTTCTGTGAATGATAAAAGTTCTGATTAATGTATTGTGGACAACTAATTTGAGAATAATGACTAATGTCCATAAGAAAGGTAAAATGGTGAAGCAAGTTGACTTGATGGATAATTAAGCTAGCTAAGAAGGTTTAAATTCATAATAACACGAGTGTGCATTATATAAGGCTTTCAACATTAATGAACATTTTTTATGTGTGCACGTGTGGAAAGAAAGTCTTAAGCAATGATTAACAACTTTTGGTGTGAGTTTACAAACGTCGAGTAATAAATGTTTTGAAAGTAAATGAAAGCTATTCCCACCAAGTGCAAATTATTTAACTGTTTAAGTTAATGGGAAAGAATGCTAGCTTCAAGCATAAAATACAAAATGATTCTTTTGTAAAGACAAGGGAATTAATGCTGTCAAATAATATTTTTGTAATAAAACGGTTTAACACATTGGGACATGTATTTACAAAGGTATATATATAGGTATATATGTATCTTCACATGCATATAGCTGTAACATGTGAGTGTTCCTTCTACCGTTCGTTTCTATACTACATTTGTATGTTGTCCTGAATTTTTAGAGTATTGTATAGGTACGTAATTACTTTGCAGTCACGTTAATAGCATCGTGTACTTTGCCTTGAGGGAACTTTCCTTGTGTCACATCATGTATTTTGACGAAAGTTGGAATCACATGCTAACAAGAGTAATGTTAAATGATAATAAACCTGGATTAGAAACTTTATTTAGGTTATCCCATTACAATTCATAATTAACGTATGATCTGGATCGGGTTGATCCTTTATTAACCCTTAAATCTGGGTCGAAGCATTACCAGCTCGATCAAAGGCGACGATTCATTCGGCAGGGCTTTTGACTCTAGTACTTAGAGTTGTATATTGAGTTCAGTGATGGTTTCTAATCATCCCTTTTCGGTAGTAATACCTAAGGTGGCTAAGGCAGTGTACTAGTCATAGAAGCGTTCTACGGGAGTTAACTATGAGATTCTCAACATGGCTATAAGGGAAACTTCATCAGTAAATAGCACGGGAAGTCCCCATTCTGTTTCTATCTCAGAGTTCTTTTTGTCTTCCTCCGTGACCTATGAGATGTTGAGCCAATTTTGGTTGATCTTGTGGATCTTTTTGTAGTCTAGGTGCAGTCATTCCTCATACAGGATCTTTATCCTTAGTTGCAAGGATTTCTTGGTTTCAACCCACCATGGTTTGGGGAGTCTGTGATATGAAAAATATTCTCCTTGGAGACTAAAATGACTATTCCACCCTTAATGGGAGTATTTTTTATCGAGGGCTGGAGTTTTACGGTAAGGGGTATACCCGAGATTAGACTTTTCCTTATGTTTTGTGGTAGTAACAACTTCAAGGGTTCCCTGTTGGCTTCTTCCAATGTTGAACCCGACATGTATCCCATTTTATGTATTATTCAAGCAATTACACTATGAATGACCGAGTCTTCTTTTATTAAGGGAGAAAGTCGGACGACTCAAAACACTTTAAGAAGATATTGCTACTGTCGTGATGGGTATCCAGGAGGAGAATGATACTAATGTTGCCCAATCGTCATCCTGTTGGAATGTAATGACTTTTGTATCGAATGGCAACCTGACTTTTTTATGCAACAATCAGTGTAATGCCCTACGGGTTATATCTAATATCTCTTGAGTGAGAGGTTAAAGATGGTTTGGACATCGAGTACTTGAAACTCCACATCGCATTTGATGGGACCTACTATGAGGGGAAGGATAATGGCCTCTAGGACCTCTCAACGAGTGTTGTCATGGTCCCCGATGGTCGTAATTGATGGCGTGAACTCTGAGGCGATGTTACGTAGACCAATGGTAGTATGTAGGGGCATATATTGATTATACCCCGATTGTCTATCAATACTAGGGGCACAATTTATTCGCAGGTCTCCGTATTGATGTGCAGTGCAAATCAATGACTGCGGCCCTGTATGGGGAGGTCCTCATTAGAGAAGCTGATATGTTGTTGAATGTTGATGGATCTGATGGTAGCATATATCTCAATTGGAGTTAGGTCCGTAGGCATAAAATCTTGGGATAGTCGATGGATAAGGGTGACTTGGTATTCTAGGGATGTAGCTAATAGTTCCCAGATGGTGATGTTAGCCATTTTTTATCAAAATTTCTCCTAGATATTATTATTTTCCAAATGAGGTAATGTGGAAACCCTGTCGAGGGATTTTTCCATACTATCTGGGTTTGGAGGTGGAGTGTCGACTGAACTGATGAGGAAGTTGTCCTCTTTATTTTGAGAATAAATGGGTTCTATCTGGTCTTTGTGTTCATGTTTTTATAGAAGGAGTAAAAGATCAGCTAAGGATGCGAGGTTACCGGCATGAGGTGTTGGCTTTGAGTTCATTACCTCAGTCTAATATAACCTAAAGGCTACCTTCAGGACCTTGGGATCCTTATTTTGAATTTTGGCGAGAGTTCGAGACATGGAGTCATATATTTATCGTATAGCTACGTCTGAGCCCCGGACGACGGTTGGTATTTTTTCATTATTGCTAGGACTTAGTCATCTGTCGAGTTCGAAGTACCAGGTGATGGTTCTATGAATATGGATGACCCTAACTAGGTGTCATTATCAGAGGTTATCTTTTGGTACTCGTCCTTATATAAGGAGGTTTTAGGTTCTCATGGGTCCTTTTCTTTTATGATTCTAGCGTCTTCATAGAAGATGTCTACATAGTAGTATTTGTATCTCCATATTTTATCCCATGGGGTGAGAATTCTTGGATGAATCTGGTGTGGGCTAGTGCAATCACTATATAGTCTAGGTTGTCGAACATTCACTATACATGGTCATGGGGAACAGGGTTGACTTGTTCTATCTCGATAGTATATGAGTATCTCTCAGAAGGGGACCTTCTGGTGGAGGACGGCCTTAGCAGATCATCTCGTCTTGGAGTTAGATTATGCCCACTATGTGGTTGATAACCATGTAAGTGTTCTTTTGGATTCATCCTACATTGGTATAGTGGAGGGTCCATGGTGATACCCTATGTATGAAGAGGTCACATGTAAATTAGAGAACAAGGTGGTCGGGGTCATTATAGGGATCAACAGGATCTTCTATAGGTGGGTTGACTTCAAGAGGTGTAGAATCAATTTGTATGGCCCTGTAGATGGCATTCTATATTTTCAATAGCAATTATCCCCATCCCGTAAACTGATTGTTCTAGTATATGTCGACATTGGGGTGCCTCAGTTCCCCCTGACTATTGATGAACTAAAGGAGTGGATCATTATATGAGAGGTTTGGCTGCAAACTGTTTATAGTGTAACCTTATGTTTTCTTATGATGAGTCAAGTGCTCATGTTATTCAAGCCTGTCAATTTCTTTTGTGGTATCTCATTAGCCAATCCAGAAATTTTAATCATAGATACTGGGAGCTTTGAAGGATGTGGGTCCTTATTCATGGAGTCCAAGTCCTTTTTTCTTGAAAATAGTCCCATCGCATTATTATTTCCTAGATTTGGGGGTTGAGGTCATATTCACCTCTGTACCTTAGGGAGGTACTTTTGTTGGTGATCAAGATGTGGTTGAAGCAATCCATGATGACCTTCTTGGGTAGGTGGGTGTAGTAGACAAGCTTTATCCTACTGATTTCAAGACTCAGGGTAAGCTTTGGTTTACTGAAGGCAGTGTTTATCATGGTGAAGTTTAGCCCAAAATTTGTATCTATTAGTCGAGAAAGATCGAATCCATCTTATGTGTTTGTTAACATCATGTGAATGGTACCCAAGGGGAGTCCTCATTGTTAATTCCCTGAAGGATTGGTCCGGGCGATCATTCCTCATTGTCTATCATATCGGGCATAGAATAGTAGTTGAGCGACCATGACCTACTGGTCTTTATTGAGGAGGTTCCATTCTTCTTATGGAAGGCTCATGTGTTAGGCTTATGTTATTAGGCCAGGTTTAGCCCTCAATTATGACTTCCAAGTGGCATCTTTTTCAGCAATGTGCTACCTGACTCTTTATTTCTCTTCGTATAACAGTTGGTGACGAGTTCGGAATTTCCAACTTATGTGGTCATCTTCCCTTAATTGTCTATCTCGTTCACTCATCTATGTCAAAGGGATGTGATATTAGGTCATATGAATTATGGGTGCCCTGCTTAGTGTCTGATATAAGTGTTGCCCCCATTATTTCATATATATTTCCCTAAAAAGGTGTTGGATATAATAGTCGATTAGGTACTGTTGTTGTCTCCTGAATCCGTGAGGGACAATAAGTCTGCCTCGGAGGTGCATCCTTCCCATCTGAAGGATTAGATTGGTATTGGGAAGGATATATGTTTGGTGTCTTTAAGAGCTTTGTATTACATCTCCTCCCATTTTACTGAGTGATCTGCTTCTTCTGGAGATGGACTGAGGAGTCCGGGCTCTTTTGAGAGCATGAATTTCATACCACGAATAAGTACGAAATGCAGTAGTTAATTTGTAGGAAGTGTATGAACATGATGAAGAATGTCATATGGTCGATGGTGGTCTTGATTTCCGTGATATTTTTAGGGCAGGTGATAGTGTGCCCATAGGGGTAGCTATTTGGATTTGAGAGTGTTTTCTCATCCTCGATTTGTGATGAATGGGGACTATCAAGGTGGATGGTCGGTGTTTTAAATGGGAGTATCTAACAAGGCGTTGGTTCTAGGGTTGGGATGATAGGGTAGTGGGCTTTTGGTGACATTTTATTTTGAGGGGATAAGGCTTCTGACATCAATCAGTTCTTGGATGGAGAACCTTAGGCCCCAACAATTATTCATGTCGGGTCATTGATGGAACTCGCAATGGGTATCATCCCTCTGGTTCTTATCTAAGAATATAAGGGGTGGTCTAGGGTTGAGAGGCCTCAAGCGATCATCTATTTTAAAGGAGGCATATACCCGGTTGAGTGGATCTTGAAGGTTAGTGAGTTATTAAGGTGGAACTCTTAACTCTCTGGGAGGAGGCACAACTTGGCAATTTCTGGGAGGGGCCCTTGTTGGAAAGTTGAACTGGTGGCTACCATATCTTAGGAAGTATTAATAATTGGGAGCGATTCTAATTCTGGGATGACTAGGGGGTGGTGATGTGAGATGTAAAAACTCCAGGGGAGTTATTTCGGGAAGAGAACTGGTTTTTATCTCTATGAGGTTCCTCCATAGTTTTGGTAGCCCTAGTAGCTAAACTTTCTTCTATATTGCACTCGATGCGGTTAAGTTCTTTCAAGTCAAGGATCCAGGTGAGACTGAGTTCATTATGAACTTATTTCTAGAGGTTCCTAATTTTGATCTCTATTTGGTTATTTTTAAGTGGGCGGTTGACCATCTAACTGGATTTCTCTCTACACCGAGTGGAGAAAGCACCGACTATCTTTACTTTATATTTCTTTAATATCTCTACGTCTTTATGGGTGATGTCAAGTTCCTCACTATATTCGTACTGCTTTAGGAAAGCACAATATAAGTCGTCCCCGGTTTTAGTAGTCCTCTCACATTTTAGTCCCATATACCAGGTAAGGGATCCAACGGATAGAGTGGAATAGAACATGCTCTCTAGAACCCATAGGCCTATATTTCGGACGTGCATCTAAAGGTGGTAATTGAATAAGTAGGCGATTGGGGAGATCGGTCTTTTATAGGTTTTGAAGACTGGCATCTTGAATTTTTCTGGAAATTGGACTTTAAGATAGATGGCCATACTCTTGATGTTTGTGAGCTCCTTGGTAGTTTTCATCTTATTGATGGCTTCCTAAAGAAGACGCTACTCAGATTGGACATGAGTGATACCCTCATTTAGAAGTGGGGGCACAATTTCATTGGTCGGTGGCGGAGCTACATATTTGGCTCGTGAAGGGCCTTGGAAGGCGGTGTGTGGGTACTTGAGGTACTGCTAGTAAGATTCAAAGTATTCATCTAGGGTACATGTTACATGGAAGTGAGGGGTGCCGACATTAGTAGGGGGATCCAATGCTAGGACTAGTGCTGGAGGATCTTGAGGATTAGCGACTATGGATTTGGCAACCACCGCAAATGGTGTTATAGTGTTGGGGATGGTAGGATGAAGTACCTTATCTCCTATTCTGGACACAGTGGCCTCTTGTAGGCATACTTCTGCAAGGTATAGGACCATGATCTCATATTGTATTGCATTTTTAAGGTGGTGATGTTCTCAAGTTATCTTAAGATTTGATCCATCGCAGATGGAACATGGTCTTCTTCAGTAGATGTGGAACGTACTACGAAAAAAACTTAACAGTCGTAGGAAGGGATCTAACTAATGAAAACTAATCATCCACATAGAGAGCGGACTCCAGTTTCTAAGGTAAGAGCTTATGTGATCTCTTTACTAATTTTAGCAACTGCAGAAAACGTCACAGCACTTTCATTAAGGTGTTTATGGACAAAAAGACTAACAAAAAGACAAAAAGACTGACAGAAAAATTCAAAGCACTTTCATTCGATGCAATTCTTTTATCTAAATTTAACCATTTGTGGATGTTATTTATTTATTTTTGTTTGGTAGTATCTTCTAAAGGTAAGAATTAAATAGAGTCACATTGGATTCGGGTAAATATGGGTGATCTCTCATTTTTCATGTGAGGAGAATGGAAGTAATAGAATGTGGTTTATTATTTCCTCAAAATAAAAAGTAAGTAGGGGAATCTAATGTAAGCGAGATCTATTTTAGTGATAACTTGCAGATTTATACTATTTTTCTTCCACCTAAAAAATAGGAAGACATTCAACCTATAATCTGAGGGATTTTGGACCAGCCTCCCGCTGTCTGATAATTTTTTTCTCAATGTGAACATTTCGTAAGTATCTATTTTCTTAGCAATAGGGGGTGTTCCTAAAGATTTTCTCTATATTAAAAAGGGGGATATGGCACGGTGATCGATGGATCACTTTTCATTGCCATGGATCATGATATATCGAGCTGCTTGTACTGAGAAATCATTGAGGTACGTGTGAAACCACTTTATCCTACTACTAAATAGTTGTGTAATCATATTCGATATACCCCAGTACTGAGTAAACTTAAAACGTTCCTAGTCATCAAGACTTTGAGATTAAAATAGAAGTTGCTCGATATACCATACGGGTAGGCAAAAAGAGTGAGAATCTATCGATGACTACCCTTTCGGGGAAGTGCGGTTCAAAAGTACGTACTTCACTCGAAAGAGTGATTCTCTAAAGTACGAACTTCCTTTGGGGGGAAGTGGATTATTCTGAAATACAAGCCTCTTTTTGAGTGAAATGATTTTTCTAAAGTATAAACTTCCTATGGGCGAAACAATATAAAAATCAAGACTATGTCGTGCGTGATGCAAAACAGGTAATCTTTATTTTTACATACTTTCATGTTTATTTTGTCATGAAGTCCTTCGCGTGTACCTCTATATTTAGGAAAACTTAAAGAGCCAGGCATGGAGACCTAAGCACATATCTATATTTTTAGGGAATTCAAAATTGAGACCACTAAACAGTTCTGAAAATTGCATAAAGTAGTCATGTAAGGGATCACTATTAAGCATATTAGGAAGAAAATATACAAATAGTTTGGTTCTCTTGATTAATCCCAGCGAAGTTGCCACTGTGATGTAGTTGTGAATTCCATCTACGATCAACAATGTTGATTTTTCAGGGCAGAAAAATTGACCCAATCAAAGTCACCACTGTGGCATTGCGAGCCCGGGTAGAATTAGCATGGGCACACAGGGAGTGATTGTATCTTAATTTTTTTTTCTTTCCACCAAGATCGAGTTATCGATCTGAGATTAGACTCGGTGACTTTCCACTGTAAGATGTTTAACACCATGTCCAATTTCAGTCACACACCCCTAGTTTTACGCTTAGGCCTAATGGTTTTTTGTGTGATAAGGGGTTTAGTTGGTTTGTTCAGAGTTGACAGTTTGTTTTATACAAAAATAAACTAAAGATGTGGGTTAGCCCTTCTAGGCTAATCACGGTTGGTCTAGAGATTCTTATTACATGGGTTCAGGAATCGGGTTAAAACTAGTTAAGGTATTAGGCACCCCATTTGTGTTATATGCTTATTTAATTATATGCTTGTGGGATCCCATTTTCTATAAGTCCATGAGAGTATTCGACCAGGATAATTTAAGTTATTTGTCTCGGCCCAAATCATGACTTAATTTTTGCACGGATTGTTTAGTTGAAGAAGGACACTCACAAATTTGGTCAAATTAGGTGCCAAGAGTATCGAATGAAATATTCAAGCACTTCGTGGCCGATTCCCACCCTATCATGGAGTTCCTTAAGCAACTCGATCTTGTAATAACACCCTGAACTGGGGAAGAGGGATGAAAAACTTGTAACTTTGAGAGACACTTAATAAGAATAAGTAACCTCTCCATGTACGTAGGCAAGTTGTCGAACCACGTACATCATTGTTGTGTGTGATTGAATTTACTTTCTTCCATTTGTGACTATTTTTGAATATTCTTTAATTTTGAATTTTTACGCACACATAATTGGCGTATGTGCGAAATGTTCAGGAAGACCCAGCTCCTCCTGGGGTCAGGTCTGAAATTTGTCAACATACAAACCTAAGGTTTCTCCAAGAAAGGCAACCTTCTGAAGAAAGCCATGGGCCACCAAGATCCACTCATATTTCTAGGTTGTTCTATGTATATGAATCCAGACTTCGAGAACAAGAAGAGGAAACACGCCACCAAGAAGAAGAAAATGATCTCCTTAAGAGGCGACTTGAAAGAATGCAGAGAGATCTCCCTAGAAACACAAGGTGATGTCGAGATAGGATTCTTAGCCCTCAGGGGGGAGACTCCCCCAATCGAGCAAGGAGCACTAGGCATGACCAAGAGAGGACTGAGAGTGATAGATCAGAGTGAGCACGATCAGTGCGTGGCCAGTAAAGAGGTTCCACCAGAATAATAATCAACCAAGTGAGGATTTGAGAATCTAGGTCTGTAGGGAGATGAACCAACACCCGCCACACCGAGGAACCAGATCGACCAGAGAGCTTACCAGAAGAGCTCACAACTCTCAGATGAAGACCCCCTTTTCAAGGGAGATCGAACGTGAGGAGCCTCCTAAGAAATTCGTTATCCCCTGGTTTAAGATCTATGACGGTAAAACCAACCCTATATACCATGTAGCGCAATATTAGCAAGAAATGACCTTACAGAGCCACAATAACGCACTTATGTGAAGGATCTTACATTTTATCCTACATGATGTAGCACATGAGTGGTTTGAAAGGATTCCCCATAGGTCGATCAGGATTTTTTTAGCACTGGCAGAGGCTTTCACGACATGATTCATAACGAGCAGCTTCATCCTAAGCGGATGGATGCACTGCTCACTATGAAGAATAATACATAAGAGAACTTTAGAGATTACGCTAAGAGATACTGGGATGTTTTTCATGAGATCGAGGATTTATTGGAGCAGGTTATCGTGGCATCCTTTAAAATCATCTTACTGACCACCTCTCTGCTGCACCAATCCCTCACCAAGAAGAAATCCATAAGCATCGATGATCTTATAACTCGTATCGAGAAGTATTCCAAGGTTAAAGATGTGGTCCATCCTAGTGGGGGAGACAATGGTCGAGCAAAAGCGAACAAGGGGAAAGATAAAAATGATACCCAAAAGAAGAGAAGCAAGAATGAGGGCAAGAATGGCTCCAAAGGTGTAAACAAGAATGGCCCCTCCAAGGCATTTCAGGATGTTAATACTTTCTTCAAAGAACACATCTACAAAATTCTTATCAAGATCAAGGATGAGCCTCTTATCAAATGGCCCAAGAAGATGGACGGCGATCCAACTAAAGGGAACAACGCGCTGAGATACACATTGTACAAGGAGGGTGATCACCAAATCGAGAATTATAAATCTCTGAAGTCACATCTGGAAGAGGTAGTTCAGGCAGGTCACCTCAGCGAGCATAGTAAAAATAAGGTAGAGAAGGTCACAGCTAATTCCGACCAAAAGCCATACAATGTCCTCGATGATGATACAGGAAATGAGTTTGCAGTAATTCATGGGACGTCAAACCTGTAAGGACATTTTTTCCATTATCAATTTGTATGTCGTTCTCCGTTACATCGTTGAAGAAATTCAATATCGCATCGTCATCAACGGATCCAAATATCAAAGAATTCAAGGAATCAGTTTTCTGGTCAGCCGGACCGATCCGCCTGTTTTAAAAAGGAACCGGCCCGCCACGGATCGATTCGCCTGTTTGGAAAAAGAACAGATCCGCCCCCAGACCGATCCTCCCTCTACCCTGACCGATCCGCTTTGCACCAAGCCAGTATACCCCGTATCAATTACGAACCAAAGTAGCTCTTTTTAAAAAAGAACTGGTCCGACCTCAGACCAATCTTCATCCATACCGGACTGGTCCGCCTGAGATAAAATCGTGCAGATCTTGCTAAGATGTTTTAGGGCCAGGTTTTCTTTTATAAACCAACTTCGGGAATTTGTTTAGCATGACTTTTCAAGACAATTTTAAGAGTCCTAAATACTCAAAGTCTTCACCTTTTTGAGTCCCAAGACTCATGTTTTGATTCACACAACCTTGCCAATCCTTTGTGAATATTTTTGCAACCCAAGAACACATAATTGTATTTGTTCAACACTTGTGGAGAATCCGTCTCTCTTCTTCATTGCTGACCACCTGGAGCTCCTGCTGGAGATTCCAGCCGACACTGTTTCTAGCCGTTGCTTTGAAGGTTTGATGAAGACACCGTGCGTTACACTTGTGGGCGATTATCCGGTTGTATGTAAGTCAATGGTCTTGTAAATTCTTCAAAGTTCTAAAAATAGAAGGTTTTGCCCTTCGGGGATTTTTCCTTAACTTTGTGTCGCTTGTTTTATCAATTTATGGGATTGATACTTGCACTTTAGATGCATGATTATGGTTGAAATTAACAAGTGTGCTAAATTAGAAATTTACAAAGTTAATCAATTATCACACGTTAATCATAACTTTTCAAATTGGTACCAGGGCCGGTTGCGCTAATTTATCGCATATTCCTATTTTCCACAAAATCGTGTGATATTGATTTTTTTTGAAAAATCAGTTTTGCGAATAATCGCATTTTTTTTCTATGGAGCACTTATATAATCAGATACTTATTTTTGACGGGTCTAATTATGCCTACTCGAAAGCTCAGATGAAATTGATTTTAAAATTTATTGATGAGCGTGTTTGGTTGCTTTGTGAAAATGGTTGGACTCCTCCCACGGTCACTGTTAATAACATCACCACTTTAAAACACGTGTCATCCTGGACTGAAGATGATTATAAATTGTCCAATTTTAATTCTCGTGGTCTAAGTTCTATTTCTGGAGCTGTCACTCCGGATGAGTTTCGCCAAATTATGACGTGTACCACATCTAAAGAGGCCTGGGATATTTTGAAATTGACACATGAGGGTACGAACGTGGTCAAAGACTCAAAATTATAAAATCTGGCCACCCAATTTGAGATTATTACCATTTCTGAGTCTGAATGCTTTGATGAGTTTTATGCACGTTTGTCGGACATTGTTAACACTTGTTTTAATTTGGGTGAGGTGATTGATAGTACGCGTGTCGTTAAAAAAAATTTGAGATCTCTTCCAAAACGCTTTATTCCTAAAGTCCCTGTTTTGAACTCTTTGGGAAATTTGAAATCACTTATGTTGGAAGAACTTGTAGGAGATCTTCAAACCTATGAGATAGACATGTTTCCCAAAACCATTAAGGCTAAGGATAATGGCATTGCTTTAAAGACTCATTTTAAGAAAAAGAAAGAAAAAGATTGTGAGTTCGACTCTGAGGAAGATTTTAATTTTAAAGAAATGGCCTTGTTTACAAAACATTTTAAAAAGTTTCTCAAAATGAATAAAGAAAATTCTTCCAATAAAAAGAGATCTTTTGAGTCAAATAAAAAGAAAGAGGAGGCCAAAGATAGTGACAAGGAGGATGAGATCAGGTTCTTTTAGTGTGAAGGGAAAGGGCACATAGCTAGAGAGTGTCCTACTAGGATAAGGATAAAGGGCAAAGAGACTGCTATGCCCGTCACTCTTAATGATAGTGAGGGTGATGAGGGTGATGAGGGAGATGAGTCTGATAAACGTTTGGGACATGGGATGGTTGTCGCCTTTTCTAGTCGTGTGAGCACACCCACTTTGTCTCACAAGATTGCAAACGAGAGCGATGATAGTGATTTGTGTTTGTCAAGTGAGGGAGAAATCAAGGAGGAGAGTGGAGATAAAAGTGAGCTCAAAAAAGATTTTAGAGATTTATACACTGAGACCTTGAAAACAAAGAAGTAAAATCGAGATTTAGGTCGACGGGTTTTAGATTTGGAGAGAGAGAAGGAGTTTTTGAGAAAGGAGAAGTGTGATTTGACCAACACGTTGTCTAGTCTGATGACATGTGTATCCCAACTCGAGAGTGATCTCGAACGTGCTCGGGAGGTCAAAGTCAAGTTTGAGAACGTACGTAAGAAGGTTGAAAAGGTGGTTCTTAAGGGTAAAGGTAAGAAGTTTGGAATAAGTCATGACGGTGCTTCTTCTTCCCAATTAGCACTCGAGTTGGTTCCCACTTTAGTGTTAGATTCACGTAAGTCTCACCCTAACCCACCTAGGCATCCCATTCCTATTAGGAGAGCACGTTATAGAGTTTTTGAGAGAGGTGTTCCTATGCCTATTTATGTTTGCTCACATTGCAAAAGGAGAGGACACCTTAGGGAATTTTGTTTTAAGTTGGGTTATGTGTCACGTTTTTCTTCTACACATGTTTCTGGCACACATGCACCCACACATGATACTTTACATGCTCCCGGAGACTACATGAGAGAGTTTGCATATTTAGGGGAGAAAGTTCAGTTTTTGGTCAAATCTTCACAACAATTGGTGGAGGTTTTTCATAAGTTATCTCCACCTTTGGAAAACACCTCTGCACCTAATGATTGAGGTTTGACTTGTTACTAGCCTAGGGTGATTTTCATGATGACATTGTTTGCCTATTGCTAGTATGTATCATTTTTGTATGTTTTATTTTTTTTAAAGAAAAATTTTGAAAAATGCAAAAATATTTTATTTTAATAAAATTTTGAGAAAATCCAAAAAGATTTTTGTATTTTGTTTGCACCGTTTATGGATGGAAACATAGGATGACCGAGTCACAACATCATTCCATCTTTTCATGTTACTATTTGATAGTGTTTTGAGATAATAAGTCAATTCATCCTTGTGCTTTATAATGTTTGGAGTCATTAAGATGTAATTAAGTGTTGCTTCCTACATGTTTGACTCATGTTTCCTTTATTGCACACATGCACGGATTTGTTTGATTATTGTTTTTGTCTTATCACATGTTGGTTGGGTGTTTTCACTTCAATCCTGTCCTTAAAACGAACCAAGCGCGATAAATTTTGATAAGGAAATTATGCATATAAAAACCGTTTTGTGAGTTTGTGTGTTTTATTTGCAAACGGGGAGGGGCTGCGAAAGGTAATTATTTATCCTTTGCGCAAAAGCCACCGTTAAAAAGGACCTAAAAAAATGGAGGAATTTTAATATCCGAGGTCCAAAGAGGTTTAAAAGTGCCCAAAAAAATTGAAAGGCAATAAAAAGATATTCATGCCAAAAAAGGGCCATTTAGGTTTTTGCACCAATTCTCCAAAGTTTGAGAATTTAGATTACCTCTAAAAGAAAATATATAAGGGTGATTGGTTGGAGATTTTATAACGGGTTGCACGTCCTTGAATTTCTTGAAAATGAGCTATATAGTTTTGGTCGTTATTGGTGTGGAAATCATTTTGACTTTGATTTGTTGATTTGCATAAGACGATGTCATCTAAATTCAACAAATTTTTCACCTAAGGATACTTTTGATGCACATTCGTTAGGGGCACACATATGCATCGTGGACATATGATTGATTGAGTTTATTTACCTATCAAATGTGTTCACACCCATTCATTCCATTTTCATGACTTGGTTGTTTGAGTCTAAATCCATGGTGTGATTTTTATAGCATATTTTTTTCAAATGTATCTTATCTTTGTATGAAAAAATTGAAAAATAAAAAATAGTTTGTGCATTTGTTTGAGCTTCTCCTTACAAGAGCATGTTTGCCATATTGGTTGATGCCCAATTTTGTGTACCGTGACACCCCGATTTCGCTTATTTGCTTCATTATTCTCATTTGTCTATTTGGGAACATCATAAAAAGGGGGAGAAAAAATTATCATTTTATGGGGGATTTCTGAGGTTTTTGAGATTTGATAAAGTATGCCTTCATCATAATTTGGTATTTATGTTTATCTTATTTCAAACTCGATACGTCACTTGGTATTTTTCTTTGTCTCATGTGTGTAGGTACTTCTTTGATGATATCTGAATTGCACACCCTGATGAGAAAAGCGTTGAGATTCCTGAAGATTCGAAGAGAAAACGATGAAGTCTTATTCATTTGTATCGTTCCAGTTTTGGGTTCATGGAAGGGTAGATTTGTATAAGCATTTTGATAGTCGATAATACGGATGTTTGTTTTTATGTATGTACCGGCATAGACATAGGGGGAGATTGTAAGGACATTTTTTTCCATTATCAATTTGTATGTCGTTTGCCGTTACATCGTTGAAGAAATTCAAGATCTCATCATCATCAACGGATCCGAATATCAAAGAATTCAAGGAATCAGTTTTCTGGTCAGATGGACCTGTCCGCCTGTTTTAAAAAGGAATCGGTCCGCCACGGACCGATCCGCCTGTTTGGAAAAAGAACCGATCCGCCCCCAGATCGATCCTCCCTCTACCCGGACTGATCCACTTTGCACCAAGCCAGTATACCCCGGATCGATTGCCAACCAAAGTAGCTCTTTTCAAAAAAGAACCGGTCTGACCTCGGACCGATTCGCATCCATAGCGGACCGGTTCGCCTGAGATAAAATCGTGCAGATCGTGCTGAGATTTTTTAGGGACAGGTTTTCTTTTATAAACCAACTTCAAGAATTTGTTTAGAAAGACTTTTCAAGACAATTTTAAGAGTCCTAAATACTCTAAGTCTTCACCATTCTGAGTCCCAAGACTCATGTTTTGATTCACACAACTTTGCCAATCCTTTGTGAATCTTTTTGCAACCCAAGAACACATCCTTGTATTTGTTCAACACTTCTGGATAAGTCGTCCCTCTTCTTCATTGCTGACCACCTGGAGTTCCTGCGGGAGATTCCAGCCGACACTGTTTCTAGCCGTTGCTTTGAAGGTTTGATGAAGACACCGTGGGTTACACTTGTGGGCGATTATCAGGTTTTATGTAAGTTAATGGTCTTGTAAATTCTTCAAAGTTCTAGAAATAAAAGGTTTTGCCCTGCGGGGATTTTTCCTTAATTTTGTGTCGCTTGTTTTATCGGTTTATGGGATTGACACTTGCACTTTAGATGCATGATTAGGGGCTGAAATTAAATAAGTGTGCTAAATTAGAAATTTGTGAAGTTAATCAATTATCACACGTTAATCATAACTTTTCAAAACCTTAAACATATTCAGAGGAATGTTGTTCGAATGGAACTCAAGAAGGTGACTATCGTGATGGAAGCCTTTCAGATCGACCCTGCCAAAACTCAAGCAGGAAAGCGTCGGTGACCAGAAGACGTTGATTACACTAAGCACATCTTGTTCATCGAAAAAGGCTTGGTAGAGTTGAGAAACCCACATCATGACGCATTGGTGATCACACTCAGGATTACTAACTAGGATGTTGACAAGCTACTTGTGGACTAGGGAAGTTCGTTTGAAGTGATGTATCTAGACCTGTTCCATAAAATTAAATTAAATTTCGTAGACCTCAAATAATGGACTATTCAACTGGTCGTCTTCCCAAGAAGGATAACCATGGCATTAGGAAAGATCATCCTGCAAGTCAGGGAGGGAAACATATCAAAGTAAATCGAGTTTCTAGTAGTGGACATAGAGTCCCCATATCATGCTATTTTAGGGAGAGGTTGCCTCCACGCCATGAAGGGCATCCCATCCACTTATCATCAAAAATTGAAATGCATCACAGATCGTGGAGTGGTCGATATTTGCAATGACCAAGTTATAGTCCGAAAGTTCTTTATTGCAACCATCCTCCCAAAGAAAGAGAAGAAAAAGAAGGTGCCCAATAATGCCCAGGAGAAAGCCTAGGAGGGGGCTATTTTCTCCAAATAGCAATTATGATATGGTCCACCAGGGGTGGAAGAGACCAGGGTCTACCCCGCTGACAGGGTCTTTGAAAGACTAGAAGAAGTTATAGTTGATGGCAACTTGATAAAAAGGAAATTTTTGATTGGATTTGCTCTCATCGATCAAGAGAAAAGGTAACTGGTTGCGCTCTTTATAATCAACATATATGTTTTTGCATGGGATCCTTATGAGTTACCAAGGATTGACCATAAAATGGTGTGTCATCGCCTACACGTCAATCCTACTTTTAATCCCATCACTCAAAAGGCTCGCCGAACATCCCCCAAGAGGGCTAAGGCAGTGGAGAAAGAGGTAGGGAAGCTACTAAATACAGGATCCATCAGGGAAGTTCAGTTCCCTGTATGGTTATCCAACCCAGTGGTGGCACCCAAAAGCAATGGTAGTTGCAGGATATACATCTATTTTATTAACCTCAATCGGGAATGTCCTAAGGTTAGCTTCCCTCTCCCGAAGATAGATCAGTTGGTCGACGCCACAGCGACACACGAGAGGATGAGCTTCCTTGACGCTTACTCAGGGTATCATTAGATCCCCCTATATGAGCTCGACCAAGATAAAACCTCCTTTATAACCTCAATCGAGTTGTGCTACTACAAGGTCGTGTTATATGGCCTCAAGAAGGTAGGGGAAACTTACCAAATATTGGTAACCAAGATGTTCACCAAAAATATGGGAGAAAAGATGGAAGTGTACATTGATAACATACTCATTAAAAGAAAGAGCAAGGCCGATCAACTCTCAGATCTATCAATAACCTTTGAAATCCTCAGTAAGTATCGAATGAATCTTAATACAATTAAGTGTCAATTCGATGTCGAGTCCGAAAAATTATTAACTTACCTAGTGAGTAAAAGGGGAATCGAGGCCAACCTATATCAAATCGATACTATCACTAGGGTTCAGGCCCCTTAAACATTGAGAGATGTTCAAAAGCTTACCGGGATGCTCACAACGCTCAATCGCTTCATCTTGACGTCTTCAAAACATTATTGACCATTCTTCCACCTCTTAAAGAAAGGCAAAGGCTTGGTATGGAATGACGATTATTTGCAAGCTCTGGGAGAGATCAAGTCTTACCTTAGCAAGCCCCCGTTGTTGGTCATTCCAAATGATGGGGAACAACTACATATTTACCTGGCAGGCCATGTTGTCAGCTCTGCCTTAGTATGTGAAAGGGAGGGAGAACAACACCCAATTTACTATGCCAGTAATACACTCCTAGATGCTGAACAACGGCACTTGCCTCTGGAAAAGCTCGTCTCTGCCCTAGTGATCGCTTCAAGAAAGTTGAAGCAGTACTACCAAGCCCACTCAATAATAGTAATCACCTCCTACTCACTCAAAGCCGTTCTATGAAGGGCTGACTTCTCTAGATGATTTTCAAAGTGGTCGATCGATCTCGAGAGGTTCAACATCCATTTTCAGCCTATTATAGCAATCAAGGGCCAGATCCTAGCAAATTTTATTGCTGAATTCACAGGAGATCGATCAGCGGATCAGCTAAATAAAGAGTAATTGATCACATGTGAATCACCGTCCAAAGATTGGACACTATATATTGATAAGGCCTCAAATTCCAGGGGGAGGGAGTGGGAATTGTTCTCATCACCCTCGAAGACACCTTCATTAAGTAGGGAATTAGGTTGGGATTTGAAGTCTCTAACAACGAAGCTGAGTATAAATCACTGATTATCGACTTGCAAAAAGCCAAACTACTAGGAGAAAATGCCTCAATATATGCGGTGATTCCAAACTGGTCTGCAAGCAGGTAAGTGGAGACTTCAATGCCAAAGACGATCGAATAGCAGCATACCTCAATGTAGTAAGAAGACTCATGGGAGACTTTGAAAAAGTGGAAATTCAATAAACTCGAGTATAATACCCCGTATTTATGAGGATATAGAAATTAATTCAATTGGAGATCTAATTGATTATTTGGAATTTATTTAATTCAGACAAATTAATTAATTTTGGTGATTTAAATTTAATTAATTTGGTCTGTTTTTTAAATTTCACACATGTCGTACTTTGAGGTGGAAATAAGAAAATTGTGTAAATTAACTTGGATGATGATTTAGAGGTCATGATTGGCTCCGAATGGGTCGAAATAGTTGAAATAGAAACCCCGAGTGTATAATTTGGGTCCCGAGACAATTTTAGACCAAACCGGCACCGTTTAAGGGCGTTTCGATCATTTGAGAATTTTGGGTTAGTGGAACTCCGAAAATTGTAAGTTTATGTCTGGCCATTAGAGAGAGAAGTTACGGTTAATGCAAATCTTAAGGAATGGAGGCCATAGGATAGGAAGAGGAGGATAGAACTAAGGTTCCTACACCATTTTTTCACCCCAAACGCAACGAAATCGAGATCGGAGCGAGGGGAGAACAACCACGGCATCAAACCAACGATATCAGACCTGCTATTGAGAGGCAAGTGTTTACCTTGCAATTATTTCAAGCATGTTATAATACCCATGTAGAGTAGGGTTTATTTCAATAAGGTTTGCAAATATGGTATGGAGAACTGGTTCAGTTTTGAGGCCAAACCGGTTCGATTTACCTACTTGTCAAAAATAAAACTTGTAGACATTTTAATTACAATTGCGTGGGCACCAACCTCATATTTTTTTATTATTATTTTTATTTTTCTACGAAAGGGTGTCGGAGAAATTAAATTGGGGTATAAATCAGTTATGAACTATATCGGGAACTTTGGTGATGTGATTATAACTCTATAGGGTCTTAGAGAATATCAAAGGGCATATGGTTAAGTCCCGGGTAAATGTCAATGAGGGTAAAATGGTGTATAAACCTTATGTAATTAGTTTCTATGTCGCGTATCAGAAACTTATGATTTGAGGTTACGGGGACGATAAACGATAACCTAAGATTAACACCAGTAGGTTAGCGTGAGTTTAACTACTAACATAACTTAAGTGACAGTTGTGAACCTTCAAGTAGTAAGTGAGACTCAAGGACGTACAATGCGAAGTATATTTGTTAAATGGTATTACGTCATGTATTGAAAAGTTATAAAATATGTAAAGATTATTATTATTATAGGTTGAGGGTATGATAATTTGAGTGTACACCTATACGTAATATTAATATAGGTTGAGGGTATACCTATACCGGATTATTATTATTAGAGGTTGAGTGAATACCTATATGGATATTAATATAGGTTGAGGGTATACCTATACAAAATTTTATTTATAGGTTGAGTGTATACCGATACGGATGATTATTATAGGTTGTGCGCATGCCTATACTAAATATACATATGAATACGTTGTGCGTATGCCTAGTATGTACTGTTTGCATGATGACATACCTATGTTGCTTGCTATAATGGGGGTTGTTTGTAAGAAGGCAAATCCTATCTTGGTGATGCCAACGAGGTTTGGATTTGTGCCCAAGGGCATGGAACTTAGGGCAGTCCACTATGTCTCATCTATTAGTGGGCTTGCCAAGTCGTTTGAGTACGTTAGGTATGTGCGTATCCCAAAGGCTTAGAACTATGTCCACCTCCATTATATGAAACTATGTGGCATGTATTAGTGGTCTTGGCAAGTCGTTTGGGAACGTTAGGTATGTGCGTATCCCAAAGGCTTAGAACTATGTCCACCTCCATTATATGAAATAAATGTTGGGATCGAGGTAACATTCCGAACCAATATATGAAATAAATGTTGGAGTCGAGGTAACATTCCGAACCAATATTGGAAATAAATGTTGGGGTTGAGGAAACATTCTGAATCAATATATGAAATAAATGCTGGGGTCGAGGTAACATTCCGAACCAAAATATGAAATAAATGTTGGGATCAAGGTAACATTCCGAACCAATATATGAAATAAATTTTGGGGTCGAGGTAACATTCTGAACCAATAGTCCTTAATGTGTGGTAAGGGGACTTGATAGCAAAGTATGCACTTATAGTATATATTGTGTGTGAAATATATACCGTATGAATAATCTTACTGATGTGTAATAGTAAGAAAACTAGATAGTGTATATCTAAAATAAAGAATAATCTTAGTAATGTGTGATAGTAATAAGACTAGATAGTGTATATCTAAAATGAAGAATAAGCTTACTAATGTGTGACAGTAAGAAGATTAGATAGTGTACATCTAAACCATGCTGAATCTACTAAGGTGTAAATAGTAGAAAAGATAGATAGAGTATATCTAAAATAAAATTTAAGTAGAAAAACTTAATGAAGTGATTTGAATGATAACATGTGTAATGTTAACTTGAATTAATAATAACATAAGGGAAATGTTAATTATTAATTAGATCGATAGAGTACTGTATGGGCAGTACGAGAGAAGTTAAAAAGGAAACTTAACTATGGACTTAATGATAATTAAAGGTATTATGTAGCGTACTGTATGGGCGGTACGGGTGAGCCAATTTGGCAAATGGTTAGTTAGGTAGTTGAGGCCTAGTTAGATTGGATAGCATCACTAGGTGGGAACATTAGGTACGCACTATAGATGAGAGGTGAGATACTCAAGTGAGCGTACACAGCCTAACATGTGTATATAATAACTGGTTATTTCAACTAAAATTTAAATACTTGCTAAATGTTTTTTACTTGGGCTCTGACCCGTATGCAAAATATGTTCAAAATCCTTTAGGTGTCCAACCACAGGGACGTCCAGCTTAATGATATGTTCCAGGGATGCATAGCTGCAGCACTTGTGGATGCATGCAGGACTATATTAGACGCTTCAGTTATTCATTCCTAGAGTATGATCTATTTATTCATTATTTCATTTGGGCATGTTTCCCCTCAACTAGTCAGATTTGGTATTCAGGTCATTATTCATGTTGGACTTTTAATTGGATTTTTGAACCGAGGTTTTATTTAGTATTAGTTTATTTTAGTATTTGATTTAGATTCTTATTTACTGGATTAATGGTTTAGTTATTGTATTTTTCTCGCATGTGGTTTGTTAATTAAAAAGATAAAATTTGGCACCGGCTTTTTGAATACAAAGTTTTCGACAGTGATGCTAAGAATGATCCATATAGGAATCATGTTTTAATTTAATAAAGGCCTGATCACCCGGTATTTAAATAGGCAGGGTGTTACATAGAAAGGATAGAATAGTCACGTTGACGCTTCAGCAGTACTAAGCTCGATAATTAACTATAACCTAAGAAGAAGAATTCAAATAGAGTTCCTCGCGTAACCCAGTATCGACCATACAGTCGTAGCCGAGCAAGTCCTCCTCACAGATAAAGTCCAAAGTTGGATGGACCCCATCATCAATTATCTACGGAGTGACATACTTCCATACGACAGGAGGTCATCCCATCAAGTCAGTGTCAAAGCTTCTCATTTTTATCTCAACCCTGAAGGGAAACTTTATAAGAAATCATTCATGGGCCCCTACCTCAAGTGCGTTCACCCACAAGATGTTGAGCAAGTACTTAGTGAACTCCATGAGGTAACATGTGGGAGTCACGCAAGTGGAAGATAGTTAGCCATTCGAGCGATCAAGGAAGGATATTGGTGGCCTCACATGCAGCAACACGTTGGTGCATACACTTGTAAATGTGAAAAGTGTCAAAAGCACTCGCCTATGGTTCACTAGCCCTTCAGTGACCTGAAATCACTTACTCGTCCATGGCCTTTCGTTCAATGGGGATTAGACATCGTGGGACCACTGCCTATTGCATCTGTAAATCGTAAGTATCTATTAGTCGCCATAGACTACTTCACCAAATGGGTAGAGGCAGAACCATTGGCAAACATTCGAGACTCTGACATGACAAGGTTCATATGGAGGAACATCATAACTTACTTTGGGATACCAAGAACCATCATCACCGATAATGGTACATAATTTGAAAGTGGTTTCTTTCAAGCTCTATGTGACGAACGCGACATCAAGAACCACTTAAGTTTCGTGGAGTATCCCCAAATCAATGGGCAAGTGGAAGCTTCCAATAAAACCATGATCAATGGACTGAGAAAATGATTGGAAAAAGCTAAGGGCGCTTGGGTGGATGAACTTCCCCATGTTCTATGGTCTTATCGCACAACTCCCAAGAGAACAACAGGGGAAACACCATTCATCCTCACTTATGGGATGGAGGTTGCCATCCCTCTAGAAGTAAGTCTCCCCACTATAAGAACGACTCTGGTCAACGAAGGCCTCAACAATGAAGAACTACGCACTAAACTTGACCTATCATACGAGCGACTAGAGCTAGGCTTGATCAAGTTGGCTTCCTACCAACAGTAGCTAGCCAAGTAGTACAACAAAAGAGTCAATCCAAGGAAGTTTTCAATAGGAGACTTTGTCCTATGAAAAGTCCTCGGCAATGATGTGAGACCATCATACAAAAAACTGGGAAAAAACTAGGAAGGACCATTCAGAATAATCAGAGATGATCTTCAAGATGCATATCATTTGGAAATGCTAGAAGGCATGGAGATACCAAGATCTTGGAATGCAGCCAATCTCAAGAAGTTCTACTTCTAGATCTTCTTTTTACCCTTGAAGTTAGAGAAATTTTTATTTTTTGTTGCTTAATAGATAATTTCCAATGAATAAAGGTCGGTTGGCTCCTCTACTCTTATATTTTGCATTGGCTGCCTAACTTATCTTGATTATATCTCATTAATTTGCACCTTTTCCAATGAAAACTCCTTTGCACATAACTAAATGCCTAACGAACAGGGTCAGCAAGTTAACTAGAAGCACTTCAAATTTCCCTCACGCCCTTATTGCAAACACAAGAGTCCTCATGAGTTGCCCCAACAATAATAAAATCCCTACATGGGATCCTTAAGCAATAAAATCAACTCTGGTTGGTCGCCAACTTCTGTTGATTAAAAAAAGCCTACTCGGGCGGATTTCCCACCAACCAGATGCATTCTCGCCATCATCTCACTTAGGCCTAAGGTCGTGTGATGACATTACCTAAAAGGTAAAGTGAATGTAACGATATTTCTTAGGCATATTGGACTGGGAGAATGTTCAAACATTACCTAAAAGGCAGAGTGCTAACATTTAAATATCATTTAATTGGCTAAAAAGTCCAAAATGATTCAAACTAAGTATAAGCTAACCTAAAGCTTAAGACTAAACAGTCAGGATCACTTTGGTCAATAAAAATAACATATAACCACCAACGTCTCTCAATGTCATATAAGCTCAAAATGATAGAGTCAGAGGCAAACAGATGCTTTATCGGCTAAATATATAACTAATCAAATGTTTAGTCAGAATAATCTCAAAACATAAACAATTGAAAGGTAGTAAGAAGCAATTTTTCATTAAACGAAAAGTTATGTTTACAGTCAAAACTTGAATATACAGGGATGTACGATGACCTAGGATGTAGAGCAAGGTAATATGCTACGCGCACTCTTTGACCATTATTTAGATGAGGCACAAGTTCTTCTCTCATATATTTTAAGTGATTATCTTGAATTTTAATAGGAATAGCATCGATAGGGATCCACCGGTCATCCCTGGAGAAGGGGTTATGTCGACAGGCTGAGAAATCAATCTGATATTTGTACCACAAGGGGGAATCCTTGGGAATCTTTTGCTCTCTAAGGGCACTAAGCCACCATGGGAAAAAGAAAGGTCTTTTGCCTCCTTTAGCTTCGTTGGGGCATCAGTCCAACCTTGGTCATAACCATCTCCCTAAACTTGTATAGGACCCTTTTTGAATAAATGACTCAACTCTGTCACATCCCTTTAGAGTCCAGAAAAAATTATGTACGCTCGTCTCACATCCCCTTTCAGCTCAGTTACCTCCCTTTGTAAATCTTGAGTTTCATCTTCGGAAACTCCTCTGAACGATGATGAGGTTTCTTACTACACCAAGGAGGACCCTGAGGGGATACTTCCCTTCAGACGAGCAACCTCCCTCTTAAAATCCTTATTCTCTTTCTAAATCAGCTCGCTCACTTGGTCTACCTTACTAGCATCCAAGAGTTTGGCTGTTAGGACATTTATCTCCTCTTGTACTCAAGTTCCACCTTCTTCTATCTTCTAAAGGTTATCCTTTGTTTAGTGACCAACTCAGACTGGTCCTTATATAGTCGATTCCTTGCTCTTAAATACTTACAGACTTTTAAAAAGGCTTTGTGAGCCTGTAAGCTGATGTTAGGTCAAAGGATTCTCCCCAGTTAAGAGTTGGGGGAAGTATAGTGATTTACATCAGTAGACTATAAACGAAACACACCAAACTAGAAGAAAATATATTAGCATATGAAAAATTAAAAGAAAAAGAATTTCATTAACATATAACATAGAAAGGTGACCAAAGGCCAATACATAATGTTCTCAAAACATGGGTACAAACTGTCAAGACTAAAAATTATATAAGGAAAATGTTAACTACTAGACTACAAAGCCCTAGTCTTTCACCAGTTCTCCCTCAACTATGGATTTCCCTTTATCGACCACCTATTTCTCCTGATCAGCACCAGCACTTCTACCAACCTTAGCAGGAACGATCTCAGTGTTACCAGTAGCATGGTCTCCACCTTTTTCTTCTTCTTCAGTATAAGGGTCAGGACTAAAAGAATGAAAACTGAAAAAATCAGAGCCTGCAGGAGTTCCAACAGCCTTTAAACCTTGGTCCCATCCCTTCTTAAAAGAAACCTTTCAAGCATAGCCCATTTGGCATTCTTCATCCTTGTAAGCTTTAAAAAAACCTCCCATTAGTTATCATCATTGGCTTGTGGAAGATCACCCTCCAACTTAGCAACTTTCTCAGTCAAATTTTTGTTGGCCTCCACCAGTTCGGACTTCTCAACAACTATAACCTTCTGAGTAGGACCAAGGGCATCATAGGCTTTGTATATCTCCTTCTTTTCATGATCCCACGCTTGGCGAGAATTGACAAAGACCTTCTTCTCAGCCTCTAAGGTTTCCGTCAGCTCCTCCTCTCTTCTGAAGCTATCATCTTGATTATCTAGAAGAGTAGTAAAATTAGATAGCATCTGTGAATAAGAGAGAATAATAGAGAATCAGAACATATATAAAAAGAGCAAAGGAAAAGAAAAAAGTAGGAAAGACTTACCAGAGCCATTCCTTGTGCAGTCATGAAGGCAAGTAAAGATGGCCCTAGTCGAGAGGAACGCTTGCGATCAGTAGCGAGCACAGACCTCTTTAGAATGTCAGGGGCCAAAAGGGGTGAATCACCTACACTAGCCCCCTCAAGACTAGGGAAAGTGGGCACCCCAGTGGATTGCAGGACTAACTTCCTCTTAGCCTCAACCCCTTTCTCTCTCTTTCTCTCTCTCTCTCTCTCTTCTTTTCTTCTTCTTCTCTTTTCTTCTCTCTCTCTTTTTCTTACTCTCTTCCTTTATCAGATGGTCCAAAATCACTGCCCATAGAAGAGTCTATTGTAAAGATCTTCAAAGCTGTAATCCTATCAAAAAGGATCGCATGGTCATCATCATCATCAGGAAGTTTTAACTTCCTCCTCTTAACTAAAGGAGCCATGTCTTTTTCCTCCTCCTCCTCCTCCTCTTCTTCTTCTTCTTCTTCTTCTTCCTCCTCTGCTTCTTTTTGTTCTTCTTCTTTTTCTACCCCTACATATCTTCTTCCCTCTTCTTCACTCTCTTCTTCTTCTTCAGAACTTTCCTCTTTAATAATAACTAGATTAGAAGGACCTATCTCTGGAGCTTTCAAAGACGGAACCTTATCAACCAGTATAGCAATAAAGTTGATGCTTGTGTTCTTATATTCCAAGAGAAAGGTCATTGACCTCAGATGTTCACCGTCTGCCAATCTTTTCCTGATGCTTCAGGCCTTTACGATTCGTCAACATTAATCTCTTTAAGATTAGGTTCATGATTTTTTGTACAAGCTGTAATAATAAAGAAGAGGACTATCAGCCATAAAAATGGGAAGAAATTACAAGAAGTCAGCAGAAAAGAAAAAAGAAGAAGTGACCTATTTCGACCTCTCCATATTCAAAAATCGTAAGGCCGCGAGGTATTTCCCCCTATAACGATGGAGGGTGCTGCCAGTTCCTAGTAATGAACCCAATCTTCCAAGATTCTTTATGGGAATTCGGGAGATTTACCACTAGAAATTTCTCTACTTTTCTACTTTTCAAATATAGCAGACCCTATTTGGTCTTCGAGAACACATAACAGTAACATATCTCAGTAAGACCTAACCTTGTTCCATATAGTGTATTTATTCTATGGACTCCATTTATTATCTTCCACATGTTGGGGGCATATTGGGCAGGAACAATGGCAAAGAACCTAAAAACTCTAGGAAATAAGTCATTTGGGGGGAATTTCAAACCCCTTGAGTTACCAAAAAGGTGTGAATCCAGTGCCCTCCATCAACGTCATGAACGTTCTGAGGAAGGGGATACAGTCTATAATCCACCTAATTAGGAATGTTATATTGACACATAAACTCTTCTACATACTTAATATCTAGCATCGCCATAATTGAACCAGTAAGAAGAAACCCTAGCTACACTAATTAACCAATACAAAGAAAAATAACTGAAAAGGTTGAGACTAGAACTTACGGGTGGTAACAGAGCTTTGGGAAAGCACAGAAGAAGAAGCACTTCAATTTTTAAAGAAGAGGAGAATCTTAGGAGCGAAGTATGAACAAGAACGACCAGAGATAGTGAACAAACATTTTAGTATAGACCAACTGATCACCAGAATACTTTAATGATGAGTTTCATCGTCGTTAGAAGATTTTAGGGCTTAAATTTCTTTCTAAAGACAAGTGTACCCCTTGTGCAAGTCTTGATACTAAAAACATGCCATGACGGTCTCCCATTATATTTTTAGTCCTTGGGCCTCCGACCCAGTTGAAATCTATTGGCCCTTAATTATTAGACCAAAGAATTCAGGGGCAATTATAGGAACCCATTTTCTACAAGTCCATGAGATTAGCCGATCGGGATAACTTAAGTTATTTGGCCCGGACCAAATCATGACTTAATTTCTACATGGATAGTTTAGTTAAAGAAGGACAGTCATAGATTTGGTCAAATTAGGTGCTAAGAATCTTAGATGAGATATTCGAGAACCTCATGGCCAATCCGCACCCTATCATAGAGTTCTTTAAGGAACTCGATCGCTCTTACAGCATATATAAATTGTACACCCTGACCTAGGGTAGAGGGCTAAAAAACTTATAACTTTGAGAGACACTTAATAAGAACAAGTAACCTCTATGTGGACGTAAGAAAGTTGTCAAACCACATACATCACTGTTTTGTGTGATTCCATTTACTTTCTTCCACTTATGACTATTTTCGTAGATTCTTTTATAGTGAATTTTTTGTACTCACAATGCTTATTATCGCTCTTATCATTTATTGATTACTCTTTAGTTATTTTTAAAACTGGTTTAGAGACCTTATGTTGGGAATCCCTTAAACGTAGATAGGTACTTATATATGAAATGGTATTAGTGAGAGGTGTATAAATGTCATTTCAGCCGGTACAGGTACATAAGGGTGCTTCTGTATGACTCCGTGCTTATATAACAGGTGGCCGTTGGTATGCATGTGAGTGTGAAAGAGAGCTCGACATTTGAGATAGTTCAATATCTCTTTCAAGATTTGAGGAGAGATAAAAAGTTAATGTGAGAGATGGTTGCATCTTTGTTGTGACAGCGTATCGAGAGATATGTTATAGAGGCTGATGCTCACTAGAAAGACTCAATATTGTGCCTACATACCTAAGGAGATATGGGATCAAAGCCTATATAGTTCGGTTGTATATGTGCTTGAGCATTTGTGCGGGGTGCATGGGAAGATCGCGACTTTGAGATAGTTTGATATCTCATCTATAAGGTGTGAGAGAGGGTATAAGAGAGGTGATTTATGATTACATATCTATGAGGGACAATATGTAATGAGATCTATTATCAAGGCTCGAACTCATGAGAAGGGCTCTATAACACCCCGCCTAATTAAATACCGGGTGGCCAGTCCCATACCAAATTAAAACAGAATATACAGTTGGCTCATTCTTAGCATCACTATCGAAAACATTTACAACTCACCCAATACCCAATTAAGCTGGTGTTAAAAAAACTTCCCAAATTTTAATTCAATAAAATTCATTTTTAGTTTACGAATAACACTACACAGATTATTCTACAACACTAATAACCAAACAGATAACACAAAAGAATTTAAATGTAATTGGAGTAAACATTCCCAAATAATTATCCAATACAGTAATCCCAACAATAATAAATGTATTAAAATGGCACGAATACAAGAGTATTTGACTCAGATAGAAAAGAGATAATTGAGTTCCTTCAGGCAACATGACCCGACTATAAGAATACTGTGAATCAAATGAAGATAGGCGTCTAAGAAATACTCCATAGCTCCATAGCTCGTTATAATCCGCTAAGGTTGGCGTCCCTGTTGCTGGACACTTGATATAGAAGGTACAATAGAAAAGAAAATATGCAAGGAAACGGGTCAGAGCCCGATGTGAAAATGATTTTTAAAACAGCAAGTATTAAACAAGTGCAATAAAGCATTTATTATGTACATGTTAGTATCCAACTCTCACTTTCTATTCTCACCTCTCATCTAGAGTGCACACTTAACGTTTCCTATTAACCTCCTAGTTAAGGTTCCTCTTCAAAAATTTCCATAATATGATTCGTTCCCATATCATAACCCCGTATGTCCCATACCATAAGTAATATAATCGTTCATATACGTTTCCCATTAACATGAATCGTTTCTCATTAATCTGAATTAAGCTTTGAAAAATGTTACTAAAGCCGTTTATTAAAAATAAACAATTTAAGTAACTCCGATCTGTTTTTTGAAGAAACTCTTTTCGTAAAAACCAAACTATTTGAACACAAGATGTGTTTAATAAATCAGTATGTACGAGATCTATTCAAGAATTGAATAACAGGTTTATAAAGTAGTTTAGAAATGTTAAATTCAGCACAACCAAGAATGAGATGAGGAGATGTAAAAAGATTATGTTCACGATGTTTTTTACGTGGTAAAACCTCACCAATTGAGGAAACATCCACGACTCCCTCTACGGAGTAAAATGAAAAATCCACTAAAACAAATATATGAGTTACAAACTATATAACTAACATGCAAACAACTCAGTCCTATATAAGTTTAGGAATGTACCCTCTGGTGTCCTTAAACTTCTCTGCAGTTCTGATTGTAGATGTAGTTCTCCCAGTTTGTTAACTTTTGATTTGTTCCAGCACTTTACGTCGACTCTTTGTTCTCAAGATCTTATTACCAACACTTTTCGTGTTGTAGGGTGAAAGTGTTTGTGAAGGTGCTTTCTAACACATGCATGCACACACACAAACTTATTAAGTACAAACAGTCCTAACAAATTATAGTAACACTATATGCTGTGATCTTTTCTTTTTCTTTCTTCTTATAAAACTTTGAACCTTATTTGACCTTTAAATCATTCCCAGAATCCACGGATACCTTGCTAGGAAGACAGATAAGGTCTTAATCAATCTCAGAATTTAGACAAACTTTTCGAGATTGAAAACCTCCAAGTGAGATTCCAAACTAGGTCAAAGGTTTTGTTTTACAAGAACTAGAACTAGAAAGTATGTATTGTTGATTTCAATGTAATCAAACTTTTTAGAGAAAATAATCAACAATATATTTCTCAAGATGAGAAATAAAGAATGAAACTAAGTGTAATGTAACATTAATAACTCAGATCTGAAATTTCTATAAAATCAGAAAGTAGATCTGAGTAAAACGTTTAAGTTGTAAACAATATGTAATGAACAAGAGGTTACACCAACAAAACAAACTCAACTCAAACTCTCAAACTCTCAAGAGCACTCAGAGAAGTGTTTTGGATATGGAGGTATTTTGAAGAAGTGTTTGAGTTTGGATGGAAGAGGTTTTGACGAACAGGGTTAGGGTTTCTAACTCTCTCTCTTCTCTCTCTTCTCTCTCAATTTCTCAGAGGAAATGAAAATGGCAAAAGTCTTCGAAGTCTGAGAATAGGTTCCCTTTTATAGGGTAAGGAGAAGGTTCGAGAGGCTGGCTAACCACCAAGGGCCTGGATTAAGTCAAGCCAAATTGACTTAGATCTAAGGGTTCTAATAAAGCGGTGATAAAACAAATCCTGATTGGTCTAAAGAGTTGTACTTGGATTCACCAAGAAAACATGCAGATCGTTGAGAGCTAATGATCCAAGGGCTAGGAACATACGCAGTTTTAACTCAGTAAAGAAACACAACTTCAGCCAATCAGACGAGGACAGGTGTTGGTCATTAACAGGATAACAAACGCGCGTCTAAAGTTAATTAAAACCACGCCCTCAAGTTTACTCCGCTTTCGAATTCTACCCAAGGTAACATTAAGCTAATATAATCAACAAATGATATTTACAAAATGACCACAAAACTTTTTAAAACAAGTTTTAATTAAGAAAACCTTATTTTAAAAATGTTTAAAAAATCCCAAAAAATTATTAAAATTCCAATTTAGGGATTTAAACACACTCAACATGTGTACACACATTATTATGCAATATGATATGTAATAAATGAATTCTACTGTGTGTGAGTGTTGGCAATAGGTTCTTGATCACTACAAGATAGAGAGATGAAGTAGCAAACCAACTTCTAAGGTTCTTTGGATTCTAGGTAGGACACAATTTTGTCACAATTTCCAAACTAGATGAGGACTTATACAATATAGACTCAAGTGAGTCAAAAGTATAAGGGCTTCAATCTCCCCCTTTGGAAATATGAGACAAAATCTCCTTTGAGTAATCTTAGACTCGTAGGGCAACAAGAAAATAAGAAAAACTTATTCCTATCAAAATTATATCTACCCAATTCCTAGAAATCAAAAAGTACATAACTCAACTAAGTACATTTGAATACCCTATTACAACTGTTGAGAGTAACTGTACAATAAGAACCTGCAATAAATCACTAAAATCAAGTTATTTAGTATATGTAAGATTTGAATAGACTCAAATTTCTCCCCCATTTTGTCTCAAATGGACAAAGGGAAAAACTTGGATAAACAGCAAAAAGATTAGTCAGCATAAACCATGCCAATAGATTTTCGTAATGAAATGAATCTATTATAATCTAGAGGTTTGGTAAATATATCTGCGAGTTGTAGATCAGTAGGAAGATAATTGATTTCTAATTCCTTAGATTCAACCAATTCGCGTATGAAATGATGTCTTATTTTAATATGCTTTGTTCGCGAGTGTTGAATAGGGTTCTTAGAAATATTAATCGCACTTTGATTATCACAATAGAGATGCAATTGATTTTCTTGAATACCATAATCACTTAGCATTTGTTTAAGCCACATTAATTGAGCACAACAGCTGCCAGTGGCTATGTATTCAGATTCAGCTGTTGAGAGTCATGTGCAGTTTTGTTTTTTACTACTCCATCCTACCAAGTTATTACCTATATAATAACATGCTCCTGATGTGCTTTTACTATCATCAGTACACCCAGCCCAGTCAGCATCAGTGTACCCAATTATAGTGCTTGGTGCGTCATTAGTGTACCAAAGTCCTAGATTTAGAGTGCATTTTACATATTTAATGATACGTTTAACAGCATTTAAGTGTCTCTCTTTAGGTTTACTTTGATATCGATCACATACACACACAACATACATAATATCAGGGCGCGAGGCAGTAAGATATAGTAAGGTGCCTATCATACTACGATACAGAGTAGGATCTACAGATGTTTCATTTTCATCTTTAAAAAGTTTTAGCGTAGTACTCATGGGTGTTTTAGCATCTTTAGCACTCTCGAGGCCAAATTTCTTTACAATCTCTACAGCGTACTTGTATTGCGATACAAATAATCCATCTGAATTTTGTTTGACTTGAAGGCCTAAGAAAAATTGTAGCTCCCCCATAAGGGACATTTGAAATTCCTTATGCATATTTTCAGAGAAGGATTTGACTTCTGAGGGAGAAGTTGATCCAAATATAATATCGTCCACATAAACTTGAGCAATAGTGATGTGTTTGTCAAAATGTTTGACAAAAATCGTTTGGTCATTTCCGCCTCTTTTAAAACCTTTATCTAAAAGAAAACTGGAAAGACGCTCATACCAAGCTCTAGGAGCTTGTTTAAGGCCATACAAAGCCTTTTTCAGACGAAATACATGATTTGGATGTTTAGGGTAAATGAACCCTTTAGGTTGTTCTACATAGGTTTCTTCAGCCAGAATTCCATTAAGGAACGCAGATTTGACGTCCATTTGGTACAGTGTAAAGTGCATGTGGTAAGCTATAGCAAAAAGCAGACGAACAGATTCTAAACGAGTAACAGGAGCAACAGCCTCATTAAAATCTATTCCTTCTATTTGAGAGTATCCTTGAGCAACTAATCTAGCTTTATTTCTAATTATTGTCCCATTTTCATCAGTCTTATTTTTGAAAATCCAACGTGTGCCAACAACCTTTTTGTGATCAAGACATGGAACAAGATACCAAACATCATGAATGACAAATTGTAAAAGTTCTTCCTGCATAGCAGAAATCCAGTGAGAGTCATTCAATGCCTCATTTACATTCTTTGGTTCCACAAGGGAAACAAAACATGCATAATTTGCATAATTTCTGAGTTGGGATCTTGTACGCACTGGCTCACTAGGATTACCAACTACGTTATTTATGGGATGATATTTAGAAACCCAGTTAGGTACCTCAGGTGTCTCAATAGGTAATGATTTATCCATTGTAGAGGAGTCATTTTCTAAAATATTTGTAGACTATTCCTCAATAGAAAATTCACCAGTCTTGCTTTCTACAGTAGTGTCACTTACAATTACATTTATGGATTCCATCAAAGTTTTAGTGCAAAGATTATACACTCGATAAGCTCTATTGTTAGGCGAATATCCTAAAAATATGGCTTTATCTCCTCGGCTCTCAAATTTGGACAAGTGTTCCCTATCTTTTCATACATAACAAGTACTGCCAAAGGTTCTAAGGTATTTGAGATTAGGCTTTTTATTGTACCAAATTTCGTAAGGGGTTTGTTTGGAATTATTTCTAAGATAGACCCTATTTATAATATGACAAGCAGTACGAATGGACTCTACCCAAAAATATTTAGGTAAATTCTTGGCATGTAACATAACACGTGCCATCTCCTGAAGGGTACGATTCTTTCTTTCCGCAATAACATTCTGTTGAGGGGTCTTAGGAGCACTGAACTCGTGTTTATAACCATTATAGTCACAGTATTCTACAATACCAGTGTCTTTGAATTCACCACCTCTATCACTACGAATTCTATTCACTTGAGTATCCTTCTCATTTTCAATCCTAAGAAGAATTTTTAGGAAGGTTTGAAATGTTTCAGACTTCTGTTTTAAGAAGGCTACCCAGGTAAATCTAGTGAAGTCATCAACCATAACTAGGATGTAACTGTGTCCACAAAGACTAACAGTTTGGGAGGGACCCATTAGTTCCATATGGATGAGTTCTAAGGGATTAAAGGTAAGAATATCTTTGACTTTCTTATGAGGTGCCTTAACAATTTTACCTTCTTGACAGGAACCACAGATAAGATTGGGTATAATTTTGATTTTAGGAACTCCTCTAACTATTTCCTGAGAGGTCAATCTACTAAGATTATCGTAATTTATATGATCCATTCTGTTATGCCATATCTCATTGTCATCCATTCTGGCAACATTACAGATTTCAGAATTGTTCATGACAGTGTTGCAATTGTCAGGAGTTCTGAATCCAGTAATTATGCATTCACCTTTTTCATTTAAAATTTTGCAATTTTTCTTTGAAAAGGTAACAGTATGATCTGAGTCACAAAATTGCGATATGATAAGTAGATTTGCCTTAAGACCTTTGACTAGAAGAACATCTTGAAGAATAGGAAGCCCATCTTCTTGGAGAGTTCCTTTGCCTATGATTTGAGATGAAACTCCATCACCAAAAATGACTTTACCACCAGCAAAGCTGGTTTTGTTTAAAAGTTTAGTTTCATCACCAATCATGTGCTTAGAACATCCAGAGTCTAAATACCAACCAGATTATGTGTGTCCAGCTTTTAAAGCAGTAACAACAACATTACACTTCATCTGAGGTAGTAGATCATCTTTTCTAACCCAAATTGCCTTAGTTTTCATCTTGCGCTTATTAGCTCTTAATTGATAAAATTTGGGAGCTTTGGATTTTTGCTGAAAAACATTTTGCGCATGATTTTGAAATTTGTGAAAGACTTGGGCATTTGGTTTAGGAAAGTGCTTAGGATTCCTTCTAGTAAATGTTCTTTTAGGTTTGGTCTTTCTCTTTCTATAATTAGAATTTCTATCTGGCTGTCTAGGAAGTACATAATTGTTACGGCTCCTCCTAGAATAGTTAAAGTTTTGATAGATATAAGGATTATAGGTAGGTTTAACGAGTCTCCTAGCATAACAATCATCAAAAGAGTGACCATATATGTCGTAGTAGGAGCAATAAAGATTGCTCAGAATTGGGGTCTCCTTAGGAAAGTCTCTAAACAAAGGTTTTCTAAAGTTTTGAGGCTGAACTCTATTCCTAGGTGTGACAGTCTTGAATGTAGACTCACTCTTCCTAATAGAAGGACAGACGTATTTAGCCTTAGGCGAACTTCCATGTTTAGAGCAACTTGATTCCCCAATGTTAAAACTTTGATTTTTTTAATCAAACTCAGTTTTTAGAGAATGAAAGTCTGGGCATGTTTCAATAGGTCTTTTGCCTCCTGACACAAACTTAACATTTTCAAAAGATTTTGTTTGTGTTTTCAAATTGGGGCAAAACCCTATTCCAGTTCGATCATCAAAATTGGTTTTTGATTCAGCAACAAATTCATCAAAACATTTTGAATTATTTTCAAATTTAGTAAATTTTTTTAAAACAGTTGTTGTCTTTTCTTTAGTTTTCTCCAATTCTAACAATGTCCCTTTGTATTTTTTCTCCAGAGTTTCATTTGTTTCTTTTAAATTTCTGAGTTTTTCATCAAACATTTTGATTTCTCTTTTATGATTCAAACATTGGGTAGTATACTCTTCAGTATTTAGTTTAACCATTAGGCTTAGATCTTCTAACTTCTTAGTGAGATCTTTCACAATCTTTTCTAGTCTAGTGATTTTCTTGAGAGTTTTAGCATAAAGTGTGTGAATGTCAGGGAGGTCTTCATTGTCTGAGTCACTAAGTGTGCTGTGTGGAGTGACCCCTAAAGATTCATTTGTTAAACTCACACACCCATTGACATCGTCATTATCGCTATCCCTTTGACTCACACACCCCGAGATAGAACATGCAGCATTCTCAATAATCAAAGCATCTAAACCAGTATAAACATGATTATCAATAGCAGAAGTAGAGTTACTAGAAGCATTCTCATACACAGGCATAAGCACATCATCATTATATATGATCTTAACAAAGAAGGACATGCAAGGATCAAAAACATCAAATGACTCAGGTTCCTCCTTTTCAGAGTCACTTGAATCATCCCATGTTTTGCAAATGTTGGCTCTAGTGTTTTTGTTTTGAGTGTTCAAGTTAACTCTACAGTCTTGTGCAATGTTCCCTAGTTTACCACATCTATAGCATTCAGTCTTCTTAAGGTCTCTATTAGGTCTAGCGTGAGAGTCCTTATGATTTTTGTCATGGTTTTTCTCATGAGGTCTGTGATTAGAGGAAGTTGGATAATTTGAATTGACTTGTTTATTTTCCACTTTGTTTCTAAACTTAATAATTTTCTTAAACTGTTTAGTAATTAAGGCAATTTGATTGTCCAAACTCTCTATATTGCATTCCTCATCAGAATCATAAGTGGGGAATATAAGTTCAGGCTTAGTTAACTTAGAAGAGAAGCTCAGATTGGAACTAGTCTGTTTCCTATTGGTTTGAGTCAATTGTTTCTTAAATTCTAGTTCCATTTCCACAGTTCTTAGTTTACTACTGAGTAATTCAGGAGTGAGATTATGATCACACATTTCCTCAATAGCATATCTTTTATTATCAAATTTCTGTGGTAATGATCTTAGAATTTTAGATACAATTTCATGTCTGTCATAAGTCACCCCATTAGCATGCAGTTTTGTCACAATATCAGTCAAGTTCATATAGAAGTCATCAAATGACTCAGTCTCAGACATAATTAAGGAGTTATATTGCTGAATAAGCATTTAGGTTTTAGCAGCCTTAACTCTAGTGTCTCCTTTATGAGCAGTGACTAAGGTGTCCCAAGCTTCCTTAGAAGTGGTACAGGATGAGATTCTTTTGAACTCATGTTCATTTATAGACATAAATATAGCATTCTTTCCTTTATTATTATTTCGAGAAACTTGTTTCTCTTCTTGAGTGAACTCACTTAAAGCTTTCTTAACCCTCTCATTACTTCCTTCGTTGGCTGGTTTAGTAGGAAAAATATAACCATTTTCAACAATGTCCCAGACATCATCTCCCAAAGTTCCTTGAATGAAAGCAATCATCCTTACTTTCCAGTAAGCAAAATTGGTTCCATCAAAGATTGGAGGTCTGGTCAAGTTACCAAATCTTTCATTTTTCTCGTCCATAATTGATTTTCAGAAAATAATTTCAGAAACACAGGATCTCTTTTGAAAGCAGTTTACAAAGCTCTGATACCAATTGAAAAATGTTACTAAAGCCGTTTATTAAAAATAAAAAATTTAAGTAACTCAAATCTGTTTTTTGAAGAAACTCTTTTCGTAAAAACCAAACTATTTGAACACAAGATGTGTTTAATAAATCAGTATGTACGAGATCTATTCAAGAATTGAATAACAGGTTTATAAAGTAGTTTAAAAATGTTAAATTCAGCACAACCAAGAATGAGATGAGGAGATGTAGAAAGATTATGTTCACGATGTTTTTTACGTGGTAAAACCTCACCAATTTAGGAAACATCCACGACTCCCTCTACGGAGTAAAATGAAAAATCCACTAAAATAAATATATGAGTTACAAACTATATAACTAACATGCAAGCAACTCAGTCCTATATAAGTTTAGGAATGTACCCTCTGGTGTCCTTAAACTTCTCTGCAGTTATGATTGTAGATGTAGTTCTCCCAGTTTGTTAAATTTTGATTTGTTCCAGCACTTTATGTCGACACTTTGTTCTCAAGATCTTATTACCAACACTTTTCGTGTTACAGGGTGAAAGTGTTTGTGAAGGTGCTTTCTAACACATGCATGCACACACACACACTTATTAAGTACAAACAGTCCTAACAAATTACAGTAACACTATATGCTGTGATCTTTTCTTTTTCTTTCTGCTTACAAAACTTTGAACCTTATTTGACCTTTAAATCATTCCCAAAATCCACGGATACCTTGCTAGGAAGACAGACAAGGTCTTAATCAATCTCAGAATTTAGACAAACTTTTCGAGATTGAAAACCTCCAAGTGAGATTCCAAACTAGGTCAAAGGTTTAGTTTTACAAGAACTAGAAATAGAAAGAATTTATTGTTGATTTCAAAGTAAGCAAACTTTTTAGAGAAAATAATCAACAATATATTTCTCAAGATGAGAAATAAAGAATGAAACTAAGTGTAATGTAACATGAATAACTCAGATCTGAATTTTTTATAAAATCAGAAAGTAGATCTGAGTAAAACGTTTAAGTTGTAAACAAGATCTAATGAACAAGAGGTTACAGCAACAAAAAAAAACTCAACTCAAACTCTCAAACTCTCAAGAACACTCAGAGAAGTGTTTTGGATATGGAGCTATTTTGAAGAAGTGTTTGAGTTTGGATGGAAGAGGTTTTGACGAACAGGGTTAGGGTTTCTAACTCTCTCTCTTCTCTCTCTTCTCTCTCTTCTCTCTCAATTTCTCAGAGGAAATGAAAATGGCAAAAGTCTTCGAAGTCTGAGAATAGGTTCCCTTTTATAGGTTAAGGAGAAGGTTCGAGAGGCTGGCTCAAAACCAAGAGCCTGGATTAAGTCAAGCCAAATTGACTTAGATCTAAGGGTTCTAATAAAGTGGTGATAAAATAAATCCTGATTGGTATAAAAAGTTATACTGGTATTCACCAAGATAACATGCAGATCGTTGATAAAATGATCCAAGGGCTAGGAACATACGCAGTTTTAACTCAGTAAAGAAACACAACTTCAGCCAATCAGACGAGGACAGGTGTTGGTCATTAACAGGATAACAAACGCGTGTCTAAAGTTAATTAAAACCACACCCTCAAGTTTACTCCGCTTTCGGATTCTACCCAAGGTAACATTAAGCTAATATAATCAACAAATGATATTCACAAAATGACCACAAAACTTTTTAAAACAAGTTTTAATTAAGAAAACCTTAATTTAAAAATGTTTAAAAAAATCCCAAAAAATTATTAAAATTCCAATTTAGGGATTTAAACACACTCAACATATGTACACACATTATTATGCATTATGATATGCAATAAATGAATTCTACTGTGTGTGAGTGTTGGCAATAGGTTCTTGATCACTACAAGATAGAGAGATGAAGTAGAAAACCAACTTCTGAGGTTCTTTGGATTCTAGGTATGACACAATTTTGTCACAATTTCCAAACTAGATGAGGACTTATACAATATAGACTCAAGTGAGTCAAAAATATAAGGGCTTCAAGCTTTTCCAATCTATAAGAATAAACATTCATTAACTTAATCAAATTCTCTTTCTCTATTCACCGTTATCTACAATTATCACACAGTAGATGATTTAACCACTATATACACACACATTTAATTCATTATATATATATATATTTATATATATATATATATATATATATATATATATATATATATATATATATATATATATATATATATATATATATATATATAATACGGCACCCCGAGTCACAGCTGCGGTGCAATGCATTACTCTGTTATCCTGTCCCAATATCGTTGGTCGCCAAATAGGGGACTAAAGGTTCGGTAAGGATTTCTCGAACCACAAACATCAACATACAAATTGGAGGCGAACATAGTTCCCGTATCCATGGGTCACGCACATACCTACGTACCCATAGTCAGCGGACTTATCAACTCCCCGATAAGTCTTTCATAGACCTATGTTCTTGAGCGACAAATCAAAGATCACATGGATTCATCAGGATATGACTGCCCTCACGCGCAAACCTCCCGTCGATAGCAAGTAAGCTAGGTATGTCATACACATAAATCATTAAGCAATCAAATAGGCATTATCATACCTATAATATAATATCAACAAGGTACTCACATTACCCTAAGATAGTTCCCATACGTAGCATTATATCTCTCAAATCCTACGTATTAAAATATTATGACTTTACTTCTTTAATTCAAATCCCCGAGCCTCACTCATTACTTAAGGTTCAAATAGGTTTTCCTCAACATTTTATTCAGTAAGAAATCACTAATATCCTACTGGTCCATATCATCTTATCTCCCAAATTACTACGAATTAAAATCTCCCTTAATTAGGGTTAAAATCGAGAGTTTCAAATATCTTATAAACACATCCTCTATCACATAGGATTAAACCCTCTTGTAAACTTAAGGCTACCCAGGTGTCATATACAATCTCCCCTACTGGACCTATCCTTAATCCTCATGAATACCAATTAGAATCCAACACTGGAATCTAGCAACCGAAATTTCTTTCAATTTAATTAACATCATTCTTAATCAATTAAATCCCAATCAAATTAATTCGATTCTCATCTAGGGCTTACTGATATTCCTTAAGTCCCATAATATCCCATTAATAATCACCAAATATCTACAAAAGGTTTGGGATAAAAACAAGCATTAAAACAAACAACTTTAGGAATTATGGGGAGGTCGATCGATCGAAGGCAGGGGGTCGATCGATCGATCGATCGCCCAGATATCAGCCCAGTTTTCTGCATTTCTGATACTACGGGTTTTATAAGTTCTGATCCTTCAAACCTTCATATTAACTACCCAAATGACTTATAAACCTTACTACATGATATAGCAACATATGTGAATGATTTCTAATGCTCTAAACATCCTAGAATCATCAAACGTTTGGATTAAATGCATATATTCATCCTATTTTTCTAGAAAATTATAAACATGATATCTTCAAGAACACACCATTGATTCTCATAATTTCTTCAACAGATTTAAGATTATTTCATGGATTACTATCTACCTACAACATGAGTTTGATTCCTATATATCTCCATTTTTCAGAAATCCATCAACAACTTTATCTTTATCTTCCAAACATGAAAAATCTCGTCTTTTTATAATTATCCTAGCATGGACAGTATACAAACTTAAATTGCAATTATCAAACACTTGCCTCTAATGAAGATTTGATCCTTTGAAGTTGAATAACACAGGTGGTTCTCCCTTTCTCCGGCCAAATTCCGATGGTGGTTGGTGGTGGTGACCTTTGGTTCTTAGTTCTTCTCCTTCCCAAGTAAGCTTTTCTCTTCCCAGGCAACCTTTCACTCTCTCTAAGAAGATGACCTTTCAATTTTTGTGTAGAAGAGATGAATGAACCCACGTATAATTAATCTCCAAATACTTATAATAGGACAAAATCCGAAATCACTATTCATCCCCTTGTAAAAATGACCAAAATGACCTTTTGGGTTGTCTATTCATTTCCAAATGACCCGAGACCCAAAACCAACATCCAAATAGACTTTTTGACTATTTCAACCCTTTCGGATGCAACGACGCAGTCGAAATGACTATAAGGTCGATAGAAAATAAACTTCCTTTTTAATTTAACAAATTAGTCCCGACACGTCCCATACCGCGTCCGACTAAAAATTCAAATTACTGAATTAACAACTCACAGCAATATCAATAGCATCACATTCATTTATTACCTAAATATCTTTAAGTAATATTCAGAATCATCCATTTTAATATCCACAATTCGGATAAAACCCAAATGAATTAATTAATAATAATAATCCAATTAATCCATTAATTTAAAATATAACCCATTTTAAAAGTCATTAAAATCACAAGGTATTATAGACTCGGTATTATTCCTATGTACTCGTGTATCTATGAGATCAAAACCTACGTAATTCGGTTGGTCACATGTTCAAACGTGATGTGTGTGTGAAAATGTATGACTTGGTTTAGGAATGGGAGGGCTAATGTATGGAATATCATAATTGGAGTGAACTCGAAGATGTCTGATATTGGAAACCTCATAATAGTTGGGTGGACACTAGCCAGAAGAAGGTGTTGTCCTTCAGACTAGTTTTAAGGTGTAGAACTGTGAGGGGTTGGGCTAAGAAGCGATGAGGTTACATCAAGGATGTAATGTTCTATTGCTGATAAGCAGAGTATAATTCTACATCTTAGTATTGGGGTGGACTGGGAGAAGTCGGTGGAGTTCAGAGTGAGGATAGATGCATGTATTATGTGGCTTGGGCTTCATAAGTTCGGCTCGGTATAGTTCCTACGTACCCAAGGAGACTTTGGGATAAAAGCCAGCATACTACCAACCAACAAGACATATTTACGGGTGTATGCGATGGGATACCGAGTATACAATATATATAGCATTATGGTATTTATGGGACCTAGTCCTTTATATAACATTTTCGTTGTGATGGGTTGATATATTTATACATTACAAGTATGTCTAATCAAAGGTCGACATTTGACAAGTGTTTGATATGAAAACACATATTCGGGCTGCCACTGTGGGGATGAGGTTTGTTCTTTTGGAGAAACGGTGAGAGTAGTCGAATTTTAGACTTTATCTTATTGAAAGTTTCACACTGACTTGACTCATGAAAACTTTCCTCATAAATATTTTGAAAAATATTCTTTTATGTTTTGTAATTGGTCATTTTTGCATTTCATAAACATTTTTTAACATATGAGCATGTCAAGTCAATTAACAAAGGTGTTGTGTTAGAAATAAGGCTTTAAAATATAAATGTTTTAATGTGAATACCCGGTCCCCTAAATAAGGGACGGTATAAAATTGATAAACAAGTATGGAAAGTTTTTCACAACATATCAATGGTGTATTTTCCATGAAATGAGGACAGAAGTTCTTTAATATATAGCGGTGTTTGACCCGAAATTCTAGTAGATTTTTCTTACCCTTGTTGCAGGAGTCGAATTTTTCTCGAGGAGTGTCCCCACTTGAGGTGCCTGAGGTGGGTAGAGATCCATTTAAGTCGAGCAGAGCTTCGTTTAGAAGTGTCGACGTTCACTAAATGCGCGTAGAGGTTTGCCTCTGATTTTCTTTGGGAGACAACTTTTCAAAAGTACGAACCTCTTTTCGAACTAAAGCGACTTTCTGAAAGTACAAAATTTCCCAAGGGAAAGCAATTTTTTCGAAGCATGAACTTATTTGGGAATTTTTAGGATGAGCTCAAGTATCTCAGACAGTCGGGAGAGAAGAAAGTGAAATAACCAGATCGACTTATGCATGCGTCTTTGTGAGTGTTTAATTTATGCAACCCTAATATTATAGATACTATGTTTCAAAAACTCGTTTAACTAATTCCTCTTGGAGTTCCTATTTTATGCTTTATATCCAACTTTAATTCCCACAACTTTACTTAATTAGAATAGTAGACATTGAATTTAAGTAACTTATTATGGTATTTTGAGCTATTTATAATATATGTACTCTCACAATCTTATGTTTGTCATTTACAATATTAAAATAAGTACAATTAGAACAATAAATTAAAAAAATACTTAAATCGTTCAAAATCTAAAAGAGACAATATAAAAATTTACAAGTTAAATTTTATATGGTGGAGTTACAAATTTTCATGTACGCTATCATGGTTTCTACATTTTGATTGATAAAATGCTAGAGAAAAAGTGTTGAATGTGTTAATCTTGTCATTTGTGTGAAATGTAGGATCGATAATTATTGTTTATGCCCAAGTATTTTCTTTTTATCGTAGCTAAAGTAAAGTAAGTGATTTTAGAAATTAAAATTTTAAATGTATTTTTATCTAAATAGTTAGGAATCTAACATAATTGATGTGATAAAAAAGTATTAACTTTTAAAAAGTAAAGTTTTAAATTGTCCTTCACAAGGAACTATTAAGTAGAAAATTTTTATGTATGTAAAAATATATTTCATGTTGTTCTATGTACAAGTTTGTTGTTTATTGAAAAACTTATTAGATAAAACTTTATACTAGACCAATCTCATCGGTTTACATTTCAGAATGAATATATCTCACCGGTTATGATGAAGACTCGAGACCAATTGTTCATAATCCTTATTTAAGGCTTATTTTTTTTTAGCTTCTGGCTATGTAAACTAATAATTATCATATTATACCAAGGATAAGTTCTAGGTCTCTCAGAGTTCTTTAGAGGCCCCGTGCCAAGAGTATAAGATGCAAAGAACTCTATAGAGACCTCAACTATAAAGTTTCCTTCCATTGAAGACGTAATCAAAATTAAAGGTCTCCTAAGCTTGGGAAATTACCCATATAGTCACCAAGTTTCTAGATACATTAGTGTTTGTGTTTAAAAGACGTGTGTCAATGGTCCAAGTGCAATCCACAAAACAAATAGTAAATACTGATAAGAAGGGGGTCAAATTCCACAGAGATTGGTAAATATATTGATCATTTAAACTTATAAAGATATTTTATCAAACATGGAATGTGATTATCAAGTATAGTGTTGATTTGGTGTAATTTGATAAGAGTAAACGAAAAGTTAACACAAACAAAAAGTAGTTGAGAATTAAAATTGGAAAGATATTTAAGGATCGTGAACTCAATATGAATCTAAAATTAAATAAATGATTGACTATAGATATGTATTTAAATGGTGAATCCTATAGTGAAATAAAATATCAAGTTTAACGGTATTATCCAACTACACTCAATTAAGATCTAAAATGAACAATTATATCCAATTTAATTAGACTTGTAAAGATTCATCAATTATTCATGTTTCTTAATAATATGGATAAAGAGAATTCCCTTATATTAACTCAACTTCACCAATTAATACATATTATAGTCAATCACTTTCTTACTAAACATGCATTTTCATTACATTTTGGAGGTCACTTTTGAGGGAGTTATTATTTTTTAGATTTTATTCCGGCTATTAACGAGAATTCTATTCAATGGATTTTGGGGATGCCATAGAGTAGAGAGATTGAGTTTGTGATTGACTTGGCTCCAAGGACAAGACCAATAGCCTGAGCACCGTATCGTATGGATCCATTAGAGATGGGAGAGCTGAGAGAGCGGATTCAACAATTACTAGGCTATGGATTTATTAGGAGGAGAACTTCATCTTGGGAAACTCTGGTACTCTTAATGAATAAGAAGGATGGATTGTTCATATTATGTGTTGGTTATCGTGAGTTGAACAAGGTCATCGTGTGGAACAAGTATCTTCCACACAATATTAGTGACTTATTCGACCAGTTGATGGGCGCTTCTTACTTTTCAAATATTAATTTAAGGTTGGGTTACCAGAAGTTGAGGATACGAGAATAGGATGTCCTAAAGATAACAATTTTAATAAGATATATATCTTATGAGTTTATGGTTGTAATGCCCCGACCCAGTTTTAAATGTTATTAAAGGACGAACCCGGTCAGGTTCGCACATTAATTATGAAGTGCTGTGGAACACCCTAAATAATATTTCTAATCCAGTTTTATTAGTATTTAACGTTACACTTATTAGCATGCAAGTCTGATTTACATTAATTACATGATAAGACCCAAGGTAAGTGACCCCAAGGCCAAGTTAACAGAGCTAATAATCGCAAAGTCAAATAGTTACATACCTGTATAACGCTCTCAAAGTACAGAATATCATGCAACCTTCCCCAATAAAAGAAGGGTTGTGAGTCGAATGCTCAATGGGATCATCTACAAATGCAATATAGAAACAAGCGGCAGAAGGGAGTACTCACACGCTACACTACATTCATGTGAAAATATGTATATATCTACATATATACCCTTGAAAATACATGTACCAATGTATTTAACCGCTTTATTTCAAAAACGTTAATTAATGCTACTTGACTTCCTTGACCTTACAAAATAGTCATTATGTATTATCATGGTTTTAAAACTAGCATTCATTCTCATTATTCACGCAGTTAAACAAATGGAATTTTTTTGGAAAACCTCTTATATACTTTCAAAAAATTTATTTCTCAACGTTTGTTAACTCACGCCAGAGCTATTTAACCATATTTCATGACTTTTATTCAACACACGCACGTGTCGTGTTTTAGAAAAATACTATTTTCCTTTGAAGCCTCATGTAATACATGCTTGTGTTTATTATGAGTCAAGCCTTATTAGGTAGCTTAATATCATTAATTCACCTTATTTATCCATCCCATGTTACCACCTGAGCATTAAACATTTTAATGCGCTATTCTTGCATCAATAAATCTTTGGATCATCACCATCTATTTATGCCTTTTTCATGAATATTCGATTCATTGCTTAGCATTATATTTAGGGAATCCTCCAACACACGCACACCCACGGTTTCATGGAATTTCACCGTTCGGCACCGAGCACCAAGTATACTACAGTTGGTTTGGGGTCTTTCACCACTAGGGGCAGCATAACCCTGCTTAATTATTTATCCCGACATCATCCAATATCATTATCTAGCCAATGTGTTCAATATTTTCTCACGTTCACATTAATTTGCCCTTTTGAGCTGAAGTCAAAACCTTGGACTTAACCGTCCGTTTTTCCATTATTCATTTAGAAAAAATCATTAAATTCTATTGAAGTCCTTTTGTTTTCTTTCACGTTGATTTTACACCAAAAATCATTTCCGCTTTAAAGACTTATTTCATTCTTTCTTCACACGTATCAAAACACTTTTTAACATTATATTCCATACAATGTTGTACTTTAAGTAAAATTATCATTTTATCCATTTGTTTTCAAAATCACCTTTCACTCCATTTCACAAGTGTTAATTTCCCAAAGAACAATTTAGCCATCCACATTAGCCACTTAGGTGTTTTTAACCGTTTTTCACCTTTTTATATTTGGGAGTAATTATTTACTTGATTGGAAACACTTTTACATCTTTAACCCCTTTTTTAATCCCATAAGTGTTAATATTTCTCAACATTAGTAGGTTATACTCACTAACCCCCTTTACATGTTTTACCCATTAACACTTAATGAATACTTTCTATCACTTTTTTTTTTCAAAAATACATCCACACTTAGAACCACTTTATAAGAAAATTTTCATTTCCTTTTTAATTAACATGTCATCTTTTAACCTCATACTCGTCATATTATTTAGTCCCAATTTCACACACTTGAAGACTAAAAATTTAACTTTTCTTATTTTATGTTAAATCCAACAAATATTCCTTTGAACTTTCTTACACATTTAATGTCAAAATACTACAAGTTTATGTTCATGAGAAAATGGATTTTTAACTCAAAATTCCCGTTACACGGTTTGAACATATATTTCACCAAATATTTACCAACAAATCATTATTTTCAAACATTTTATTTCATAAAATGTTTAACACCAAAATTTCTAAAAATGCCCATTTTCATAACATTCAAAACATTGAAATATTAACTTTTTCTATAATTTTAACAATTTATATTTTTCCAACACTTTTATTACCATAAAAATATTTATTATTCCATTTCACCAAAAATACACCAAGATGACATTTTCTTACATTTTTCTTTCATAAAAATGTTTATTATCAAATTTATTGGCAAACACACTAAAATAATATCATCTTACGTTTTTATCACCATAAAAATGTCTATTAGTTCCTTCTTACTAGGAATACACAAAATAACCCTTTTCTAACATTTTTATCCCATAAAAATATTTATTTTCGATTTTACAAGAAAACTACAAAAGTAACATTTTCTTACATTTTATTTCATCAAAAAGCTAAAGAATATATTCTGAAATTTTTCCATGTTTCAAACTCAGTAAAAATCATCATTTGAAACCCTTTTACCTATGAAATCATCAAAACTCACTAATCTATCTCATGGATGCAAACTATTCACAAATGCTACATATATTAAGCCTAATATATGTAAATAACTAACTAAAATTTTACTCATCAATAAAACCATAAGCTCATTTTTGAACTCCAAGCAAGATTCATTTCATCTCCATTAAAACACCCAAACATAACTCCAAGATTCGTAGCTCCATTATAACAATGGTGGAAATGGTTGTGTTTGGTTCAAATGTGGAGAAATGCACCCTTAAAGTGATGGCTTAGGGGTGGTTTATTGTGGAGGAGTAGTGGTGTTGGTAGTTGGGGTGGTGGAAGCTCTCAAGCTAGAAAGAGAGAGAAGAAATCTGATTGAAAAATGCCCAAATGGTGTAACTCTCACTTATATACTCCTTAAAATCCTAAGGGGTTAAATTTCCTAAATACCCCCACAAAATGTTGATTTTCGTCACTTTCTCTCTCCTGCCCAATTTTTTATTTTTTGGATTGAGATTCATATTACTTACATTTTTTTGGCAAAAAAATTATATTTACAATGGTCGTTTGGCCTCTCGGATTGTCCTATACAAGGTGCGCAAGAATCGGGACCTCCGCGCAAAATATATTTTTTTTTATTTTTCTTCGCATGGTAATATTCCTTATAATTTTATGAGTCTAAATATATGGTCAGAATTTTTTTTTTTTTGACTTATCGATTGTCCTAAACAATTCGCGCAAGTTCGCATTCTGTGCGACGCTTGGTGACAAAAATCCGCCTAAAATGGGTCTAAAAAAATTTTTTCAAAGAAGTCGAAGAAGAAAAAGTTGCTCGAAATTAAAATTTTAAGTCGATCTAGAGATTTTCATAATTTTCTGAGCACTTTTATTTTTTTGACAAAAATATTCTTTATTTATTTTTTGACTTTTGATCCCATGTTATTTTTATATGCATTTTTTGGAACCTATAAAAGTGGTCATATCGAGATTTGGGACCACGATGCATCCTACAAAAATCGCGCAAAGTTTCTTATCCTGCGCGTCACATACCGCTCGAGTTACTGGATTATTAACCATGACCGTGTCATGTCCATTCCTTTGTATTTTTCTTCGAACTAAATACTTCAAATAACCTTAAGTATCTATTTTCTAGGGCGGGGTATTACAATGGTTATGCCACATGGGCTACCTAACACACTAGTACTGTTTATGGACTTGATGAGCCATGTGTTTAGAGAATTCTTGGATCAGTTTTTCATTATGCTCATAAATCCTTTATGCTAAGTTCTATAATTCTGGATCCTGGTTAAGGGAGATGCAGTTATTAGGCCATATGGTGACAGAGGCAAGGATCTTAATGGACCCAAGTAAGGTGTCGTCAATTTGGAGTTTGAATTACCCAAAACACCTATAAAGTTACGTAGTTTTTTAGGATTGGAATATTATTATCATTAATTCATCTAAATCCTCTCGAAGATAGTCAAGATAATTATGAACTTCATGAAGAACTGGGTATTATTTATTTGGGATAAGATTTACCAGCAGGCCTTTGATGACTTAACTATCAAGTTGACTTCGACTCTGGTGCTTACTTTGCCTCGTGATGGGGTGGAGTTCATGGTTTATACCAATGCATTTCTATAAGGACTTGGGGTGTATTAATATAGAATGAGAGGGATATAGCATATGCTTTCCAAAATCTCCAGCCAAACGAGGGAAATCACCCCACACGTTATCTGGAGTTAGCAGCAGTTTCATAAAATACTACCAGTTTAATACTCACTATCACCCGACAAAGGCAAATATAGTGGCAAGCTCCTTGAGCCATAGGCTGATAGTTACACTTTTGAAAATAGAAAGGAGAAGTAGGGTTCTCTTAGCATGGAGGATGAGTTGGCACATGCTTTTATGAGGGTTATTACCATCACGCTTGAGATTATTATTCGGATCGTAAAGGCACAGACATGGGATCCTTCTTATCAGGATAAGGTCATGCAATTATTGAGTGTGGGAGTAGACTGTACTCAATTAGATCCAATGGAGGTTTACAATTCCATAGCCGATTAATGGTACCCGAGGATGAGGCGTTGCGATAAGATATATTGACTTATATGGATGGGTAATGTTTTACGAGACACTCCAATGGGAATAAGATATACCATGATATGAGGTGCCAGTATTAGTGACAAGGCATAAAGAAGAACATTGCAGTATATATGTTTAAGTGCTCTACTTGCCAAATGGTGAAAGTAGATCATTAGAGACCAAAAAGTGTTTTACAGCCTCTAGAGATTTCGATGTGGAAATAAGAGAGAATTTTCATAAATTTCAGTATTGGAATGTTGTGTCACATAATGGATATGATTATATTTGGGTGGTCACTAATTGTCTAACTAAGGTAGCTCACTTTCTACCAGTTCAGACAAATTTCACTTCAAAGTAGTAGGCTAGACTTTTTATATAAAAGATTATGATATTGTATGGTGTTCCACTTAATATCATGTCCAACAAGGACAACACATTTATGTCTTCATTGTGGAGGACTTTCATATAGGCATTGTGGAGTGAATGGCGATTGAGTACCTAGTACCACCCACATATGGATGGACAGACTGAGCTGATGAATCAGGAAGTGGAAGATATGTTATTGGCTTACATTATGGACTTCAAGGGCAATTGGGAGCAATACATATCGTTGGCTGAGTTTGTTTACAGTAACATTTATCAGCAAATGATTGACATTGCACCATTTGAGGCTCTATATGGGAGGCCTTGCCATTATCCTACTTATTGGATGGAGGTGGGGAAGAACAATCTTTTCGAACCCCATTTTATTAAGGACACCACTCAAAAGGTGGAGTTCATCAGAAAGAGGATGAAGAATACCCAAGTTAGTAGTATAGCCATAAGAATTTGGTGAGGAGGTACCTAGAGTTATTTGATTAAGTGTTACTTAAGTTAGTACTACTGGCCCTTTTCGGGATGTCCTTCTCTCGGACTTGGCAGTCTTAGTTCATAGTTGTTATTTTCGTATGTAATTTAAATTCTGAGTGTCACTGCACTTTACCTTACTCTATTGCCCTTGGATTACTCCTTTCATTGGCTCATCGTACTTAGATATTACTGTTGTTGACTTCTATCGCGATCACCATTCCCTGAATGATCCATAGTTTCAATTGTTTCCCTCCTCTTGCAGTCCCGCTAACAGCCTTCGCTAGTCTTCCCACATTATTCGATGTACGAAGTCCAATCAAACTCGCATATGAATTGGATTCACTAAACTTAATCGCAGGAGAGAGTAAATCGCATACGCAGTGGAATACAACAATCCTAGAATAAGGCTTTATATCAAAGAACACGGAGCTGAAACGTAAAAATCCGTACAGATCCTAAAAGACTCTAGAACCTGATGCTCTGATACCACCTATGGCACTCCGCCCAATTAAATATCGGGTGATCAGTCATTTATAAAATTTATAGCAGAATGTTTGGTTGTTTCATTCTTAGCATCACTGTCGAAAACTTAAATCCAATTAATTACCTAACATTTAATTAAGCTAGTGTCAAAACATTTTCCAATTAAACTTGAAACCAATTAATTCATTTAATTTCTGAACATTTAATTATAAACCATACACAAGAAATGAATACTGACTTAATCAAATACTGAATAATTAAGACTGGATAAAACCTTCCAGTTCAAAGTCACAAACCAAACCATAATAAATACTCAATCCAACTGAAAAGAACTACAAAGGAAACTGAGTACAACCTCGCTAATGAGAATGGACGACACATACCCGAACTGAAATATTTGAACTAGGAACTGAATGAAATGAGAGAAGCGTCTAATCTTAATGACCCGCAACTTCCACAACAGCTGCAGCTCAGTAAACCATTTTAGTATCTAGAACCGGTGTCCCTGTGACTGGGCACCCGTACTAATACATATATATAGCAAAAGAGAGAAGAGATGCAAGAGACGGGTCAGAGCCCGATATTTTTAAAAATATTTATTAGCAAGTACTTAAAACTGCATTAAAGCAAGTACTATGTACATGTTAGTTATCGAACTCTCGCATGAGATTCTCACCTCTCTTCTATTGTGCATGCTTAATGCATCTTCTAAACCATATATACTAGCTATGCTACCCTGGCTAACTAGTTCGAATTCATCATAGCACTATCTACGTTCACCAGTAATATACCCGTATCGCACATACAATATGCTCACAAGTAGTCTATTACAGATCAGTACCTTTCATATTTATCGTTCGAGTAATTAAACCTTTCTTACTAAGATTACTTTATTTATCCTTATTACCATGAATACTAGTTTCACTTACTAGAAATTCCTCAAATATATATATATATATATATACACACACATAGTCACCTCATCTCTATACATATATATATCATGCACCCCCGGGTTAAGACCCATTAGCACAAATCATAATAACGTATATAACTACATAGAGTCACATTATCTCTATACATATGTATATACTAATCCTGTACCCTCGGGTTAAGACCCATTAGTGCCATAAAAATAATAATCCTACACCCCCAGTTAACACCCATCGGTGCACCTAAAATATAATAATCCAGCACCCCCGGGTTAACACCCAATAGTGCGCCTAACAATAATAATCCAGCACCCCCGGGTTATCACCCATTAGTGCGCCTAACAATAATAATCCAGCACCCCGGGTTATCACCCATTAGTTCTCCTAACAATAATAATCCTACATCCCCGGGTTAACACCCAATAATGCACCTATCAATCATAATCCTGCATCCCTGGGTTAGCACCCATTAATGCACCTAACAATAATAATCTTGCACCCCCGAGTTAACACCCATTAGTGTAATATAATAATCATAGGCATACACACATCCTATTAAAATCCATAGGTATTCTCCCAACCTACTCATATACTTCCCATATGTATTTTTTTTCTTCATTATTACGTATAGTATAATTATTAGATTACCACATCTCTCTCTCTCGTAATCTCCAAGGTAAATCGTATTCAATAATAATAAAAGCATTTCCCTCACATACTTTCCCGTAATTTTGTCCTACATTAAATTCACTAAATGGCAGTTTCTCTCACTCCAATAAACTATATAATCGATTTGGGGTAAAACTAGAAATTTTCAAATTTTTCTGGACCTGTCGCTCGAACTAGATGATTTTGTCGCTTGAACAACTTCGACGTGTCATTTGAGCGACTTCGTGCGACCTGGGAAGTTCGTCTTCAACCTCTAGCCCATTACGTTTTTCCACCATTTTTTTTATCTTAAAACCTCTATGTATCAAGCCGAAACTCCCAACAACCAATACCAAACAATACTCTAACATGTAAGGATAATTTCTAATACTCCAGAAACGTTAAATCCTCATTAATCATCCATGAATCCAATTACTTTTCCCCCACTTAATTAACAAGGTTACAAATCACTCAACATAAACCTTAATTCACTATTTGGATTTATTCTGGAATAATAATTTTCAAAAAAACTTTCTTAAAAATTTACCCCACATTCTGCCCAGATTAATAAATTGACGTTTTGAGGCATTTTGGAGCCGTTTTGGAGGAAGTTCATGAGAGAACAAATGTAGAAAAGCGATTTTCTACAGGGCAAGCGGAAAAAATCGCCATTAAGGCTCCAAAACTTGTGATTCCCCCCAGATCCTTAAATCACCAACATGAAATCCCCAAATTAAATCCTTAAAACCCTAGTTCTTCTAATTTCAATTCAAGAACCATTAAAACCCAAATTCGTTTCTCAGTCACATCATATGTTTCCAGGTTTCCTATTCTACATGTATAGGGGTTAAATTCTTCATCAAGATAACTCTCAATTTGTGATATTAATTCTCTACAATCACCCATTTTCCAATTCAAATCATGTAATTAATTCCTATACTAACATGAGCACAATTATCGCTAACGGAAAGCAAGTCATAAACACTTGCCTTGATTTCGAAGGTCTGATCCGTTGGTGTTGTTGGTATAGGTGCGTTCCTCACGTTCCGATCTATACGATGGTGATGGTGGTTGTGCAAGGTGGTGCTAGATTGGCCTCCTCCCTTGGGATTTGCTCTCCCTCACCTACTGTGGCTATCTCTTGATTTTGGTGTATTCTCACCCTAATTGTCCCCAATTAGCTGATATAATACTTCTCTAATTTTCATCCATTTAATTTCTCCAAAAATCCAAATTACAAAATTACCCCTACTAGGTGTCGGTATGGCCTAAAAATATCTCGGAGTCCAAATAAAATATCGGGTAGAGTTTTCTGACTATCTCGACCCTCCCGGACTCAACGGCGCACTTGAAATGATCATACGAGTTACTTAAAAATAATTTACCTTTATACTCCATTTAATTGGTCCCGATACGACTCACACGCGCGTCCCGACTTAATATACCAAACTGTCGTATTTCTCTCTCACGACCAGTTATATAAAATCATCATTCCATTTTACTTATTCTCACAGTAATATTAATAATTACTAACTCTCGTCACGCTAGTAAATGTTTAGTTTTAATCCGGATTAATCTTTCAATTAATTCTCACATATTAATTTAATTAATCCAATAATAATAATTAATCACATAATGATTTAAATCCTCAAAAAATATGGGTGTTACATACTTCCCCCTAATAACGGAATTTTGTCCCGAAATTTGAAAAATAAGGCATTTCTGGTAAGGAGAACTCCGGGTATTTACCTCACATCTCATGTATTCTATGCAGTACCACCCATACAGTACATCACTGAATACCCTTTAAAATAACACATCTCTGATGTTATAATTTAAACTTCAATCCCTACCATTTAAGTTTCACTACTTAAACTTTAGATAATTACTATCTAGCCACCTACTATTCGCACTTGTAGATAAATCAGTCTTTAGATACATACAAATTCGTCTCACTACCATGTATCATCAGTAGTTTATTCTTTTTTGTACGGTATATACTTTACACACAATATATACTATAAGTCCCAATACATTTTCGCCATACAGCCTCAGTAAAATACTATGGAACCAAGCCTGTAAGCTACCGGTTCAAACTTAACAATAATAGGAAAGATCCCACATCACTCGATACCAATTTTCTCATTTCAACATGAAATAACGCAACTCCAAATCATGTCAATCTTGGTTAACGGGCCCTAATTTCCTCTGTCCCTAGTAGCTCATTGTTCCCCAACTCTATCCAATAAGCACAAGGATGACAAAGCATTATATATAACGCCTCAAATGGAGTCATAATGATAATGAGATATGGGGAGTCATCGTACACTAACTCCACCAGTTGAAAATATTACCCTAAACCTTCCCATAATTGGAAATACAACATATCTCGCAATATGTAACTAGAACTCTCAGTCTGCACATCCGCCTGAGGGTGTGTTAGGCCGTAAACATACGCATCTTGACACTCATGGCCTCCCGAAAACCCTTCCCAATAATCGAGGCATAACTGTCTTGACTCTATCAGCCAAAGTGTCTAATTGTACCCCATATAACCTTATTATCTCAGGAATAAAGTTTGGGGTTTACTGTCTCACGTTATGATTTGTCCTACCTTGGTCTTGCTTCGTTTATGTCATCACTAATACAGTTTTATATCATGATGCATTTTACCTTTCTCACAAATGCATCCACATACATGACTCGTGAAACAATGTCATCACTATGTGTCGCAAGTCCTTACCCCTCTCTTTAACTTTCAGATTCTCGTGAAACATGGTCTCTACTTGTATTACCAAGTAAGTTTCAACTTTCCCGGGTTAAACTTTATCGAATTCTTCCTATACCATCCTCGTGGCAAATTTGGGAAGTATCAGTCCTAACTGACCTAAACCATCAAACAGCTAAGTTCTGAAGTCACAACTTCTACTTTCATTTTCCTCGAAAATACGCATTGTGCCCAAATTCTCAATTATGGAAAATACTATAATCCAACTATCTAGGGAGCCCTTACACCCTATGTTTTGTGCATTTCAGCACCACTATACTAGACGTGTTATATTACTCTCAAATTATACCTCATATACTTATCATGACTATATGGTAAGGTCCTACTCAGCCACCCTACCTTTCTCACCTAATTATATCTTAGGTTGTCCCACCGGTCAGCTCGTGGTGTTAATGGTTGTAACATTTTCACACATGAACCTTATACGGCTTTATCGGCCTTGCTCCGTAATATAAACATTATCTCACAGTTATAAATACGTATACGTGTAATCACTACGGTACTAAATCCATGTACTAAAGTAAAACTTTCCCCAACTTCCAACGTTCGCTAAGTTTCATGCGTGGGATGGCTCGCAAAGAGAAATCTAAACAAGGAACCCCCCCCCCCCCCAATACACTACTACTTAACACTGCTGGTCGTCAAGATCTGTTAAGTCCTTAGTCCATAACATATACCCTCGAATTCCTGTCTGCGAACATAAAAAGTTTACTCGTCCACTCTCATGTCACTAAAGACGGCATACAACGCGGCGCTCTCACTATCACAAGTCATTAGTGCTATATAATTAACGAGATATATCTCGCCACCCTACTACAAGCCAATATACCCTGAGTTATATCAGTAAAACATCCCTGCTCACCGGGATTAAAATAGTAAGACAACATACTCACTGAAGTCTACGATACGATACAACACATATGCAGGCTCAACTATCTTTCAGGTGATGCCTCGCCAAAACCATATATTTAAACTTAAAATTTCACGTACGATAGTATTATCACACAATTTACTATCGTTAAAACTCTCGGTATTTAGTAACCATATAATACAATAATAATAGGCTCCACTACCATAACACTCAAAGGAGCATAAATCTTTACGTAATACTACGTACAAATTTCTCTTAATGTATACGCTTGCTCCTCCCCGTAGGTGGTACAAAAATCTCGCCACCAAATGGTAGTCATATGAATAATAAGGTTGCCATCTCCATCGTACTCAGTAAACCCGATGCACACTCGAATATTTAGTGTTAACTATCAACATTTGTTGTGACACACCCATGTCACTTGAATTCATCATTTACTCACGCGGATGAAACAAAACATCATCAGTCTAGCCAGATCGTAGGGTCCCCGCACACACTTTTATTTACCCATAATTAACTACAATCGTTATACATTTCAGATTTCATTCATTAGTTTTCCCCCTCCTCGTTGTGGGTAAATCATTCTGTTTGGCGTCTTACACACCCGACATTGATACGTTGGCCCCATATCTCTAGGCCTCAATTAGGCCTTACTGTCCTTCCTTTTACTTCCTGGGCCCTTCGAACCTAAAATACGGTATGCTACAGTTGTTGAGGACTACACTGATCCAGCCTGGACCCACTACTCTCTGGTTGTTAATTTATGGGCCCAATCCCTTTGGCCCGATTTTCTACACTGGATATTTCACTTCTCCAGCTATTACACCTTACAGGCATGATTTGATATTTGCGATCCTATAAATTTCACTTCTCACGTGAACATATTCATTACTGGAAATCCCTCTCTCTACAAATAGGGTAATTTCCCCTTTACTGGTAGTACTGGCCCTTTTTGGGATGTCCTTCTCTCCGACTTGGCAGTCTTAGTTCCCAATTGTTATTTTCGTATGTAATTTAAATTTTGAGTGTCACTGCACTTTACCTTACTCTATTGCCCTTGGATTACTCCTTCCATTGGCTCATCACACTTAGATATTACTGTTGGTGACTTCTATCGCAATCACCGTTCCCCGAATGCTCCATAGTTTCAATTGTTTCCCTCCTCCTGCAGTCCCACTAACAGCCTTCGCTAGTCGTCCCACATTATTCGATGTACGAACTCCAATCAAACTAGGATATGAATTGGATTCACTAAACTTAATCGCAGGAGAGCGTAAATCGCATACGCAGTGGAATACAACAATCCTAGAATAAGGCTCTATATCAAAGGACACGAAGATGAAACGTAAAAACCCGTACAGATCCTAAAAGACTCTAGAACCTGATGCTCTGATACCACCTATGACACCCCGCCCAATTAAATATCGGGTGATCAGTCCTTTATAAAATTTATAACAGAATGTTCAGTTGGTTCATTCTTAGCATCGCTGTCGAAAACTTAAATCCAAGTAATTACCTAACATTTAATTAAGCTAGTGTCAAAATATTTTCCAATTAAACTTGAAACCACTTAATTCATTTAATTTCTTAACATTTAATTATAAACCATACACAAGAAATGAATACTGACTTAATCAAATACTGAATAATTAAGACTGGATAAAACCTTCCAGTTCAAAGTCACAAACCAAACCATAATAAATACTCAATCCAACTAAAAAGAACTACAAAGGAAATTGAGTACAACCTCGCTAATGAGAATGGGCGACACATGCCCGAACTGAAATATATGAACTAGGAACTGAATGAAATGAGAGAAGCGTGGAATCTCAATGACCCGCAACTTCCACAACAGCTGCAGCTCAGCAAACCATCCAAGTATCTAGAACCGGTGTCCTTGTGGCTGGGCACCTATACTAATACATATATATAGCAAAATAGAGAAGAGATGCAAGAGACGGGTCAGAGCCCGATGTTTTTAAAAAGATTTATTAGCAAGTATTTAAAACTGCATTAAAGCAAGTAGTATGTGCATGTTAATTATCGAACTCTCGCATGAGATTCTCACCTCTCTTCTATCGTGCACGCTTAACGCATCTTCTAAACCATACTAGCTATGCTACCCAGGCTAACTAGTTCGAAGTCATCATAGCACTATCTACGTTCACCAGTAGTATACCCTTATCTCCCATACAATACGCACACAAGTAGTCTATTCCAGATCACTACCTTTCATATTTATCATTCGAGTAATTAAATCTTTCTTACAAAGATTATTTTATTTATCCTTATTACCATGAATACTAGTTTCACTTACTAGAAATTCCTCAAATACATACATACATATATATATATATACATATATATATATATATATATACACACACATAGTCACCTCATCTCTATACATATATATATATATACACATAGTCACCTCATCTCTATACACATAGTCACCTCATCTCTAAAAATAAAAATTTCCAAATTTTTTGGACCTGTCGCTCGAACCAGAGGACTCTGTCACTTGAACAACTTCCACATGTCGTTTGAGCGACTTCGCGCGACCTGGGCAGCTCATCTTCAACCTCTAGGCCATTATGTTTTTCCACCATTTTTTTATCTTATATCCTCTATGTATCAAGCCCAAACTCCCAACAACCAATACCAAACAATATTCTAACATGTAAGGATAATTTCTAATACTCCAGAATCGTTAAATCCTCATTAATCTTCCATGAATCCAATTAAGTTTCCCCCACTTAATTAACAACGTTACAAATCACTCAACATAAACCTTAATTCACTATTTGGATTTATTCTGGAATAACAATTTTCAAAAAAAAACTTTCTTAAAAATTTGCCCCACATGCTGCCCGAATTAATAAATTGACGTTTTAAGGAATTTTGGAGTCGTTTTGGAGGAAGTGCGTGAGAGAACAAAATGTAGAAAATGCGATTTTCTATAGGGCTAGAGGACAAAATCGCCATTAAGGCCCCAAAACCTGTGATTCCACCCAGATCCTTAAATCACCAACATGAAATCCCTAAATTAAATCATTAAAACCCTAGTTCTTCAAATATCAATTAAAGAACCATTAAAACCCAAATTCGTTTCTCAATCACATCATATATTTTCAGGTTTCCTATTCAACATGTTTTGGTTTTAAATTCTTCATCAAGATAACTCTCAATTTGTGATATTAATTCTCTATAATCACCCATTTCCAATTCAAATCATGTAATTAATTCCTATACTAACATGAGCACAATTATCGATAATGGAAAGCAAGTCATAAACACTTGCCTTGATTTCGAAGGTCTGATCCGTTAGTGTTGTTGGTGTTGATGCGTTCCTCACATTCCGATCTATACGATGGTGATGGTGGTTGTGCAAGGTGGTGCTAGATTGGCCTCCTCCCTTGGGATTTGCTCTCCCTCACCCACTGTGGCTCTCTCTTGATTTTGGTGTATTCTCACCCTAATTGTCCCCAATTAGCTGATATAATACTTCTTTAATTTTCGTCCATTTAATTTCTTCAAAAATTCAAATTACAAAATTACCCCTATGGAGTGTCGGTATGGCCTTAAAATATCCCGGAGTCCAAATTAAATACTCGGGTTGAGTTTTCTTACTATCTCGACCCTCCCGGACTCAACGGTGCACTCAAAATGATCGTACGAGTTACTTAAAAATAATTTACCTTTATACTCCATTTAATTGGTCCCGACACGATTCAAATGCGCGTCCCGACTTAATATACCAAACTCTCTTTTTTCTATCTCACGACCAGCTATATAAAATCATCATTCCATTTTATTTATTCTCACAGTAATATTAATAATTACTAACTCTCATCACGCTAGTAAATATTCAGTTTTAATCCGGATTAATCTTTCAATTAACTCTCACACATTAATTTAACTAATCCAATAATAATAATTAATCACATAATTATTTAAATCCTCAAAAAATACGGGTGTTATAGTATGTGGGACCATTCACCATCATTGATCGTATCAGACAAGTTACATATCATTAAGCCTTGTCAGATCATTTGCATCAACTGCCCGATTTATTCCATGTCATTATGTTATTAACATTCCTTAAGGAGATTTTGGCATGCCAACACATTGATCTCAGTGAGATAGATCTTTAGTTCGATGTGAGTTATGAGGATAAGCCAGTTTCTATCATGGATCATAGGGAGCAAGGTTTTTTCTCTAAGGTTATTCCTTTAGTGCATGTCTAGTGGAGGCACCATAATAAGGAAAAGTCGATGTAGGAAAGGGAGGATGATATGCGAGGGTGGTTTTTGAAACTCTTCTAATCAGGTGCGTATCATATTTCAAGGATAAAATCCCTTTATTAGTGGGAAAGATTGTAATACCCCATATTTTTATGGTATTTATAAATAATTTATTTTTTATGACATAAATTAATAAATGAAAATAATTTTTGCTTGTGTGAATCGCTAATAATAAAATGCATAATTTAGATGATAATTAAATTTTAAATGTTGTGTGGTTTTCTTGCCAATGTTATGAATAATTAATTTATGGCATTAATTATATGATGTTTGACTATATGCAGTTAAGCATAAACTAAGTAATTGTGTATTTTATTTTACGTTGTGAGTTATGAGGTATTGCCATTTGGATCAGTCTCTAGAGCGATACGAATGCCTGGAGATGTATTTTTATTTCTTTGGATTCGGTCTAGGTGGTAGGTATACCTTTGGGCTAAATTTTAGACTAGTTTGAGTAGTGGTTTGGGCTCATTTAGAGGCCCAAAACTAGGTATTTTAGTGATCTGCGGGATTAAGGATATTTCGGGGGTGTTAACACACATTAATTAAAAGCTTTACACATAAATCATAACCCTAGGAGCCTAGGTCTTTCGAGAGACCTTAAGGATAACTTTGGAGAAGAACTAAAAAGGCATTACGAATGCTCTGACACCACTTGAAAGAGTGGAAGGCACTTCTACCACTATGAGAATGCGGAAACAAGTGTGCTCAACAAAGATTCCAATTTAAGAGTACGCAACTATCTAACGGTGTTCACTTATTAAATTCAAAAGACAATACACACCAAATTTTAATGATTTACCCCTAGAACGTCCAACTATGTGATTTAAAACACAAATCAAATTAAGCATTCAACAAAGGCAAAGTTTCAGGAAAAAAAAACATTCTTGTAAAACTTTTTTCAGCACTTTAGAAATATTACAAGACAGTTAACTTACAATACTACTTGATAATCGCCACAAGTACAATGCGCTAATATTCGTGAATATCTAAAGAAAATTACTCAGTCCAGAGCAGCCCATACACGGCTGTCCACGCTTGGTATCTCCACCGATAAACCATTATAATCAGCAGGGAATTCCCTCGGGTATCACATTTCAGCCATGGAGATGCCTTCTCCACAAAGGTGTATGCAAGATATTAAAAATTTCTAGGCTTTAAAAAAATTCACAAGAACGATTTTCAGGATGTATGTTATGAATAAAAAGTGTTTTAGAACAGTAAACAAATAAGAACTTTTGCAAAATATATGCAGAATTAAATTTGGCAAAAGTCTTAGAAAAACTGAACATGAAATAGGTATTTATAGGACATTCACAAATTTCAAGACGACGGGCTTGTTTGAACGAAATTTAAGGCTCGTTCGAACGATAAATGCATCTTGTTTAAACGAAATACAATCTCATTTGAATGAAGAAGCAATCTCATCTGAACAGGCTTCAAATGACTTAAAACAGTGTGCCCCCGATCGAAGCACGATATAAAATACTTTGAATGACCTTTCTAATGAAATGATAATCTCTTTTGAATGAGATGTCCATTTCGTTTGAATGATGTTTTAAAATAAAATGCTTTTCTTTTCGAAAATAAAAATCCATGTTCGTTTTTCATAAAAATAAACATCCCAAAAATCGATTCTTTAAATTAATTTAAACTCTAAATTGTTTTATACCTTTACGGGATGTCGAAAAGTCTTCAAACGTGGAGATGCTCGAATTCGGTTCGTCTTGATGATGCGTGACGATTTGTAACGGGATACGCTAAACTGGCCTTAAATATAAAAATGCATATACTATAAACAATCCTAGAAAAATTATTTTTACAAATCTCCCCCTTTGGCTTTTTTGGTACAAAACAAAAATTAAAATAAAAATCTCCTATGACAAAAATTCGTAACACCCTTCCTAACCCTAAAACGGAATGGCATAAGTCTCTTTGTCTTCAAACTTCTTCTTCTTCCCTTTGGCTAACTTTATCTCCATCCGTGTGTCTTGAATTCTGCTTTAAGTACCTATACACATGAGACAAAAACATATACCTTATGACGCACCGAGTTTGAAACAAAGTAAAACTCATAAATAAACTCTCCCCCATAAATCAAACTCATCAAAATTCATTTTAATTTGCTCTCATCCTTTGTTTTTATGCAAAATAGGCAAAGAAATAAACATAATCACGAAAGAAAAGCATCAAGTAAAAAATAAGATATCATCATAAAAGATATAAATCAAGCATGTGTAATGATAATCTCAAAGGCAAACACAACCAACTTTTTTTGAAAATTTTGCAAAAAAATTAGAACTTACAAATACAACATGATACCATAAATAAAATATGCAAAAAATATTAAGGAGAATCTGGCACACATTTATAGGTATAAATGACCACAAAACATGGCATAAACACATAAGCTTTAGTATCAATGTGTCTAAACATGTAGGATGGAATGAATGGGCATGACTTAAATACAAATGAATTATAACCCAAACATTCAAATATATTCAAGAAGTTCTAACTGATCGCAAAACTTTATCAAACTAAGTTTTAGCCTCAAGTGACAAATAAAGTTGAACTTAATGAACAAAATAAGCACAATTCACGCAAGCCAAGATTATTGATGATTTTACAAAGCAATTGCGTCATGAAAAAATAAACATACTAGGATTCATTTTGCAAACCCGTTGATCTTCAACTAAACTCCCTCAAAAGATAAACACAATCATAATTTTCTATCCTTTTACTTTCTTTTTCTTTTGAAGAGATATATTTTGCAAGATCAAGCAAGCTAAACTATGTTGGACCTTTTTTGCCAAATTTTCTATGTTTTTATTGCCTTAATGTTTGTCTTGGGCTCTTTTCAAATGGTGGCTTTCACGCAAAATCAACCTATCTTTCGTAGCCCTTTCCCGTGTAGACCCATATTTTTTCCAATAATATACAAAATCTTTCACGGGCAACGGTTCTTTCATGCACAAATCCCCCATAGTCACATAAACATGTAAATGACAAAATTAATGGAAGAACATCTCACCAAGGTCAAATATACATAGTGAAGTAAACATTCAAACAAGCTCGTACATGTGTGGGAAGAGGCATATACAAAGTCGAATCCATTATGCAAATCAAGTTTGAAACAACTCCATAAACATGGTTAAGATAGATCTAAGCATCTAAAGTCATAACAAAATGTCCTAGCCATATGAAAATTTCATAGTGAATTGGATTCAAACACACCAATATGCCATACCAAATATGTAAAACAAAAATACACAAAAAAAATTATGTTTTTTTCAAAAAATTTATCAAAATAAAATCTTTTTGTATTTTTCAAATATGACTCAACTAAAGAAAAATAGAAATACAAAAGATATACATGTCATAACACTAGCAAACATATATCATGCAACGCAACTAGAGTATGACAAATAAAATCATGTTAGAAATCATCTATAAGATATAGGAAGAGAAGAATCATATGCAAGCATGTGAGAATCAACAAGTCTAACATCTACTACTCCAAAATGGATTTCCTAACCCAGATAGGTGTATACTTAATATGTCGGGTTTTAGGAATCAAGGGAACACTAGACTTCAACTTCATAGAACCTCTTCCAAGATCATAACAAAAATGCCTAAGGTGACCTTTCCTACACCAATGGGAACATGTGAAAACGCAAGGAATGCTACCTATGGGTTGACCTTTTCTAATGTCCTTGGATGTGGTTGACCCTCTAAAACAAAAAATGGTCTTAGATTTGACGTTGGAAGCATTAGAAACATGTGAGCCAGAACCATTATTACTAACGTTACTCGAGTATTTTAAATCATCTTTTAACTTCAAAATTTTAGATTCAAGCAAAAAATTTGACTCTTCCAATTTTAGGGACTCCTTCATATTTTTAATCATTCCTAGAAGGTTATCTCGCACCCCTAAATGAAATCAAACCTATCACTAAGAGTATTCTCATGTGCCTTAAAATCATTAATCAAAACACTATTCTCAACGGCACATATATTGGCCCTAGAATTTTTCAAGTCCTCTAATTCTTTCTCTAAAACTAGGACTCTCTCATCACTCTCTTTCTTGGACAATTCTAATTTTCTAAAATCACAGTCCATGTTCACAAGCTTCTCACGAAATAAATCTATTTGATTTTGAACAGCTTCCAAAAGATCCATAGCGACTTTAAAATGAAATTTTTCTTTTTTAAGAATCTCAATTCTTTTAGCAAACTTCAAATTCAAATGATTTAAGTCGTCAAAGCTATGGGAATCCATCGAGAGAAAACTATACCACCCAAAAAGCATTAAAAAAGGATCTCAGATAATTACTTAATGAAACTTGCTCCGATACCAATTTAAAAAGGTAGTAAAAATTCTCTGACACTACTTGAAAGATTGGAAGGCACTGTTACCACTCTAAAAATGCTGAAACAAATGTGATGAATAAAGATTCCAATTTAAGAGTGCACAATTATCTAACGATGTTCATTTATTTAATTCAGATGACAATCCACACCAAATTTTAATCCTTTACCCCTAGAACATGCAACTATGTGATTCAACGTATAAATCAAATCAAGCATTCAACAAAGGAAAAGTTTCATATAAAAAAACCTTTCCAGTAAAATCTTTTTTCAGCACTTTAGAAATATTACAAGACAGTTGACTGACAATACTATTTGATAACCACCAAAAGTATAACGCGTTAATCTTCGTAAATCTCTAAAAACTACTACTCAATCCAGAGCAGCCCATACACCTTCAGGATGTATGTTGTGAAATAAAAAGTGTTTTAGAACACTAAACGAAGAAGACCTTTTACAAAAGATATGTAGAAACAAATTTGGCAAAATTCTTAGAAAAACTGAACACGAAATAGGTATTTATAGGACAAAATTGAAGGCTCGTTCTAATGAAATTCAAGGCTTGTTCAAACGACAAATGCATCTCATTTGAATGAAATAAAATCTCATTTGAATGAAGAAGAAATATCGTTTGAACAAGCTTCAAATGACCAGCAAACGACCTAAAACAGTACACCCTCGATCGAAGCACAATAGAAAATACTTTAAATAAAATATTCTTCTTTTCGAAAATAAAAAGCCCTATTCGTTTTTGATAAAAATAAACATTCCAAATATAAATTCTGTAAATTAATTTAAAATATAAAATGCTTTATACCTTTATGGGATGTCGGGAAGTCTTCAAACTTGGAGATGCTCGAATTCAGTTTGTCTTGACGGTTCATGACAATTTGTAACGGGATATTCCAGACTAGCCTGAAATATAAATAGGCCTATACTATGAACAATCCTTAAAAAATTATTCTTATAAGAACATGTAATTAAAAGAGAGAAAGATCAATTTATTATTATTTTAGGCAAGATATATCTTACTTTATCATCACGTAATATGTAACTTGCTTATGATTTCTTTGTCACTAAATCTGATTTAAGATTAAAATCATGTTTAGGGTGTATATTTGATATTTAATCATATTAGGTATTGGGTTTATATGAGTTCTTTGATAAACTCTAGTGGTATATAACAATATGATCTTGTGAAAGTTTATGTGGTCAACTATTGTTGGATTCGTATTTTATGATTATTAAATATATGAATCCATATTAAGATTTAATCTTATATTGGTATTAATATCTTGCTGAAAGAGATTGATAAATGGTGAAATTAATTAAAGAAATTGCATCCATAGTTTTTGTTCTGTTATAGTTGAAATTTTTCAGATAATATAATTACATTGGATTTTTATGTATTGTTGTGATAAATTTGATTTGTGATCCGTAGGAAAAAATTAAATTGAATTTAGACTAAAAACGAAGAAGCTGTGGCAATTTGAAATTTGGGTTTCATTTTAGGTTGCTTATAGGAAAATCCAACAAAAAGAGGTAACCCCCACCATAGCGGGGTGAAGGGTCGCTATTGCCACCACCTAGGGCCACTATAGAGCCCCACGCTAGAGTATCTAGGAATGTGGATTGGGGTGGCTACGTGATGCTTGGCATATATAATTGTTCTTTTTCGTTTTTCATCTATTCTCTTATTCTTTTCTTAATTATTTGAGGTAATTATTAGGAACTGGGAGATAGGTCTGGCTATATATATATTATGTATTGATGAGAACATACCGTATATTTACTCTTGGGGAATCTATCGGCAAATGATGTAAGACTTTGTAGAGATCTATATATTTTTATCATACATTCAGTACGTCACCGTGAGGTGTGGATGACATGATCCATTGGTCAAATTTCGAAATGGGATTAGGCGTTCATGTGACTATGCATTGATCACGTATTCCTATATGTGTGAATGTTTGTAAATCTGTTTGGTGAGGGATTCCCATAAGTTTAATAATAGAAGGACGCGAAGGTCCCCAAATGTATATGCCTTTATCTGGTTATATGAAGAGACTTATAATAGTTAATGATCCAAAAGTTTATTAAAGAACACTATGTCACATTATTATTTTATGTTATGTTATGGAATCATGAGTATCCTACTTTATGGGTGACAAGCATGGGGATTGGCATTGGGTTGTATTTCTTACGTGTGTAGTTAATTACATATCGATGTAGTATTTTATTATTAAAAAGTTAACTTATTAGTCTGTAGATATAGAGTTATTAGTATTACTTATACTTTAGGTTGGGACACTCATTTAGTATTTCACCTATGGCGATAGGTGAGGTATTTTTGTATGTGAGTGTTGACGGGGTTGTAATACCCCTTATTTATGAGTAGTTATTTTTATATTAAATTGCCTTGTGGGTTAATTATATAAAATAAAGGAAGTTGAACTAAATATTACTTTGAGTGATTTAAGAGATAATATTTACTGAGTTTTGAATATTTACCGTTAAGCGAATGTAAATAGTGTAACATTATATTTTGTTGCATCGTTGTGCTTTAAGCGAAGGTTATGATTTATATTTCCAATCGGGTTATTATTAAAAAGTTAATATGACGTTGGAATATGAAATAATGAACGATATTCCAGATGGCAGTTTCGAGGGCACGGTTAGTCCGGGAACGGTCGAGATAGCCAAAATAAATGCCAGTTGTGTTTTTGGGTTCCAGGGTACTTTTGACTAGTTATAACTTAAATATGATGTTGCGAGTCATTTTAAGTATGTAGTAGCATTTAATGTTGGACTTAGTGTATTTGAGGCATTTTGGGGTATTTACTCTTGCAAGAGCATTTAGAGCTCATTTATGTGTTTTGACCTAAAAAGTTAGAGAGAAGATAGAGCTTGGGAGAAAGAAGAGAAAATAGAGAGTTTGGTGATTTAGGCTTGGAATCGTTGCAACGAGAAGATAATCCGAGACTACAATCTTGAGGAAAGTTTCTAAATTGTATAAATGTATGATTGTGTTGAATAAATTCTATATATAGTTGGTGTTTTTGACTTTAAACCCTTTTGAGATTTTGATGATTTGGGTGTTTAAGCCTTTAGATTTCTGATCTAGACTTGGTTGGAGTTGTAAACATTAATGGGTTATCATGTAGAAATGATTTGGAGATGTTAATGGTTGATGATAGTTGGTGTAGTTGGAAGAAAAGATAATTGGGGATTTATGGTTTATATTAACCTGTAGCCATAACTGGGCAATCCGACCAGGGCGAATCGATTCGCCCTCCTTAGCGAATCGATTCGCCTCCTTAGAGAATCGATTCGCAAAAATGGTGGTTGTAGGTCTGAGGAACCGAATCAATTTGGGTTAAGGCCGAATCGATTCTGGATTAGACAGAGGTTTGGTCTTCTCAGTCGAATCGATTCTCATTTTTAGCGAATCGATTCACTTTCAGGGGTGAATCGATTCGAAAATCCTGTTGTTTTATGAAAATTTTCCAATTTGGTTTCTACTCCTTTTCATTTAGGTCTGAAGCTTAGAAACCTTCTCATATGATGTAATAAAGAGTATTAGGGTCTCACATAAGGGGGATTAATACCCTAGGTTAGTAAAGGGGTATCCGGTCTTATTTTGGGGACTATTTAGTAGAACTTAATGTCTCATTTCATCTAGTAAATGAGTCTAGGACTAGGGTAGAGTTGGGTAGCATCATTTTGAACTTTGGGGTGCTAGTATGAGGGTAATTATACTTTGTAGCCTAAATTATTATGCACATATGGTTTCGGAAATAAGAAGTATATGCTTAATTGATATATCTTGTGATTATGGCACTCACATACAAACCTCTCTAAATACTATCATGAGGGAAGTTACGCAAAAGAGGTAAATCCCCTGGCTAATGATGTAGGGAGAATATAGTCCTTAGGACATAGGACCGGTGGTTACATTATATGATTATTTTATTCGAGGTGAGGTAATTTTGGGTATGGTTATGACTCATTATCGAAGGTATATAGCCGCTTGCCATGCGTTACGATTTAGGGTACCCAGGTGGTCTTGATTATAGGCCCTAGAAGATGGTAGCATTTAGGGGCGCATCCAGTGGGGTGACTCCCGGAAGGATGGTCTTAGAACCGTTATATTATGATTGTAATTATTCTCACGGATATGGTATTTCATATAAATGAGTTAATTAATATATAAATCAACTTTATGGCATATGATCCCCAATCATAAATTGACTTGTGAAGATATATGAAGAGGAATTTACTCGTTTAACAAATTTTGTCCCGAATAAGGTAAATCCAGAAGAAAGGAGGATTTCAAAATTTATCGGGGGTTTGAATTGGAGGATAAGGCAGCACCTGTTGGGTAACCTTGCTTTGCAAACTTTTGGCTATGTGATGAATGCAGTTTTACTACATTTCTAGGATAACCACCTCCATTTGAAAGGGAGTAAAAAGATTGGAGATTCTGGTCAATATAATAAACAATGGGGAAATGGTGCTGGTGGAGCACTACCACCACCACAATAGTCTGGGAATAAGAAAAAAGAACGGGACATCCATCAAGGGGACTCGGCTAAGAAATAACGCTTTGGGGGTTTCAACTTTGGCAGAGGTGGTTTTAGGCACGCTCAGGCTGCTCAGCAGCAGCAGCAGTTGATATGCCCAAAGTGTACCATCGTACTCAAGGTCACTAACCTCGGCTTGTCTCACAGCCGGGTTGACAGGAAGCTTACAATAGCCATTAAGAAGGTCGTCTCCTAGAAGGTCTACTCCTCATTTACCAACCTCGATTGCCCAGTAACCGAGGTCAACAGCATCTTATGGGATCAAGTTATGGTCAACATCGTACTCAGCTCAGTCGACATTGCATCCTACCTCATGACTAACCTCGGCCAGTCTTCCAGGCCAAGATCATTTTGATTGCTGATAGGACAAAGCAACACTATCGGACTTCCCCAACCTCGTACTCGGCCAGGCCGAGGGACCAACAGGTAATGTCACAGGTCCAAGGATTTTCAAACACATGGGCTAGGCAGTTATAACTAAATCATTCCCCTCACGTGAGGGAATATTTAGTCATCATTATCTACATGAGATCATCCAGGTGTCAACAGGACACTGGTTCAATTCTCATATACATGCTCATTACATGCTTGGGGGGGGGGGGGGGGGGGGACACTACACCCCCAAGTACTATATATGCATATCTTCTCCTACCTTGGAGGGGGATCGATAATGATAACCCTGGCTAAAACTCTGTTGGTATACACAGTATAGTGAGAAAGTGAGAGATTGTATCACGGGCCATTAGTTCCCTCATTATAGTAAAAATCACACACACTCACAGTGGACGTAGGCCAGATTGGTTGAACCACTTATATGCTAGTGTTTCTCCTCTTTTCTTCACCTCCCTCTACCATAAATTTACTCTTCTGCTGCCATTGTTATTACTAGATTGATCTTATCAACACCTCATACTGGTGGTGCTATTTATAGCATCATCATTTTGGCGTCGTCTGTGGGAACGAGAAGTTATATCTCTTCCTTCTTGAAGCTTGGACTTATCGGAGACTCTGGTGGTGCACCAGTTCTCCCCCATTGCGTGGAGCTGTTTCACCATTGAAAGAGATTCTCAAAGGTATCAAGCTCTCTAGTGTTTCCATTTATAAGATCTCTAGTCTTTTTCCATGGCACCAGAGTTACCACCTCCACCATCTGGTGTTGGAGGTCCTAGTTCCAGTCAAGCACTACCCTAGTCTGAAATGGCTGAGGTGGCAGCAGCCTTGAAGTCCTTAGCTGCAACTCAATAAGCGATGCATGAGTAATTTGCCCAGCTAAGCCAGAACATAATAATGATACCACCTGGGGTCTCACCAGAGATGATAACTCTGACAGCTGCTCAGCCACATCATGAGGCCAGGGGACCACCCCAGGCACCACGAAAGGACCTACCTACTCCTCAGCGGAGGAGGGATGTTTCTGACCCTAGGCATTTATGCCCAGGGAGGCAAGGAAACCCTTACCCTGAGGATAGGTACGATGACATTGAGACAGATAATGATCCAGCAGACTGTTGGGAGCCGTATGAGGTCTCAAACAACACTATACGTCCTATCCAGCAGGGTCGAGGTCAGTGTGAGAGATGAGATTGTGATGCATGCCAAAGAGGATCATCTTTTGATTGCTTAAGTAGATGGTCAGCCTTTGAAAGTCTTGGCCCAGTTAATGGTCTGAAGGAGAGACTATCTAGATCAAGAAGTCTTATTGGCTTTAGAAGAGAAGGAGGTGACTATCGTCCCCATAATGGTCGACCTCCACATGGACGAGAATGTGGTCAAGGGGAGGTCAACAGCTGATGTTGTGCAGTAGCTGGGGATCCCTCAGTCCACCCTTTGGAGGTGGTTAGGGAAAACCTCGGCCAAGCCGACGTTGCTAAACCATGGAACGACTCTATTTAAAGGCTGGAAAATAAAATTGGAGATCTCTTAAAAAGTCGAGACCCGTTGCAAAGGGGATAATCTAAGGGTTCTCCATTTGTGTCAAGGATTGTCAACTTCCCAACCCCTACCAAATTTAAACCTCCAATGGTGTCTCCCAAGTACGATGGAAGTACCAAACCAGTCCATCACATTGAGATGTATTAGTCTGCAGCTGACATTTATTCCATCCCTGATGAGATGAGGTGCCGAGCTTTCTCAAGCACTTTTACCGAGGTTGTGCATATCTGGTTCACTTATCTTCCTAAAAATTCAATTAATAGTTTCAAAGGCCTGGCCGAAAGGTTCATTCACAACTTCTATTTTGGGGTAAGACCTCAGAAGAAGACAACCCATATGCTGTATGTCAAGCAGGGGAAGAATGAAAGCCTCAGAGATTATATCGTGAGGTTCAACAAGGAAAAGTTGGAGGTAGAAGATTACGAAGAGAGCATAGCCATGATAGCCCTCATTGGGGGTCTGCAGAAGGGAAAGCTGTTAAGGAAACTAGCCGAAGACCCCCCCCCCCCAAGTCAATGTTCGATTTATTGGAAATAGCTGGAAAGGTCATGAACACAGAGGAAGCTATGGCTGCAAAATATGAGGATAAAAGAGGGAGCAGCAATGGAGGAAAATTTTAGAAGAAAAACAAAGACGGTAAGAAAAGATCTGCAGACGATAAATTCTCAGACTACACTCCTCTGAATGTAAGTTGTGCTCACATCCTCAATGAAATAAATAATGATAGATCTCTGAGATGGCCAGAGAGGCTAAAATCTCTTCCATATAAGAGAAACAAGAACTTATAGTGCGATTTCTATCACCATCATGGCCATTTGACTGAGAAGTGCTTCGCTCTAAAGGATGAAATTAAAAAAATGTTAAAGTCTGGAAAGCTTAGAAAGTATGTGGATGGTAGAGCTTCTAAGGGAGGAAGAGACGATCCTAAGAAGAAAAGAAATGATAAATGCCGAGAAGATGCCCCTATCAGAAGAGTTGATGCCTTAGATGATGATGACGATGACCATGATCTCCCACCAAAGGACGACAATGTCCCAGTAAAAAGGTTCGGTGTGATCTCTTTTGGTGTGAATACTGTAAGGACAAAAATTTCCAATTGAGTCCCTGTATTGTTTTGACTTAATTCCGTGAACAAAATTGTGTTTGTAATATGTCATAGGGAGATTTTATTTTGTCACGATCCCACTTGGTCTATGACGTATTGAAGAAATTGAAGACGTTGCGGCAAAGCTTCAAAGAATTAATCATGCCGAAGTTTAATTCGTTCAAGTTTAATCGTCTTCAAAATTAATTGCATTCCGAGATCACACAGGTATGAATGCGTATAATTAATGGTGCTCGAAATTGTTTTATAAAAGATAAGGATGTAATTTTTATAAGAAAAATATTTTAAAATGTTTTTAAAAGTGTTTAAAATGGTTTACACTACATTTTATTCTGATAAACTAGAAATAGAGTTTGACTTATTTGGATCTCTTTTGAAAGAGACATTTTAAACAAAAAGTCAAACTGACGCCCTGTCGTTCAAACGACATAAGTTCTCGTTCGAACGAGATGCTCATGTCGCGCGAACGATGTGTCTCTGTCGTTCGAACGATACATTTTTTGAGGTGGCGCTTAATTCCTATTTAAAGTATGTTTACGTCAGAATTAAATACGTGTGCATCTGGAAAAACAGTTTACCATCCAGTACGTTATTTGCACATGTTTTCAAAGGTTTAAAAATCATAAACACATCCTTAGAGTTTGCAAAGATCCGAGTTGTTATTCTTATATGTTTACATGATCTTGCGGCACCAAGAAGGTTTGTTCTACCATTGAACATCAGGGTTTTGCAGTGAAGAAAATAGAAGGACTTCTTGTTCAACATCGTAGACGTATCAAAGCCATTCGGTGGACACCGAGACATACGTGGATGCGTGTGTTGAGGACAGGTATCGTGGAAGACGAAATTTCTGCATGGGCATTATTGAAGAACGCTAGAAGATCAGAAGGAGCGTCAAGACCCATGGGGATCGAGTCATTTAGTAAGGCTAATTTGTCTTTGTAAAACCTTTGTTCATAGTGATTTTCTGGCTTGGGCCGTCCGAGGTTGTTTTCCCGTTTTGGGTTTTTTCCTCGTACATCCGGCGTTGTGAGTATTCTTTACTTTACTTTACTTTACTTTCTTTAATCACTAGATGCATGTTTATGATTAATCAAGACAAAATTGGTTTAAAGTAAGAATTGGGTTTTCACAACTTGGTTTGGTGCTAATTAAAAGTTGGAATTTTATTTTTATAAAAATTGATTTGATTTGAAACACACATAAGGGCCACCCAGGACTTTTTGAAATTTTTATCAGAGCAATAAAACATATTTTATTTGTTTTGTGATCCCGTGTGTTTGTTTATCTCTCCTGTGTTTATTTTCTCTCGATGGATTCTCTAAGCTTTGATGATTTACATCGTTTAATTTTAAAGTTTGCAAAACGTATTGAAGTTTTGGAGAAAGAAAATTTCGGTTTTAAAAATAAGATTGAATATTTGCAGACGTTTCAAATTCAAAGAGATATTTGTCATGAGCAGTTTAGTTCCTTGTTTAAAGATTTTAATATATTAAAATTGGGCAGAAAGGAGAATGATGATAGAGTCCTCATTTTACGAAAAGAGTTGGAGGATTTGAGAAATTCTAGGGTTTATGCCATTGAGGAAAATAATTTGATTAATGATTTTGTGGCACGAAAGAAGACTTTAAGGGATAAGTTTGCTCATACTGAGGGGGAGCGAGATAACCTTCTAGGGGTAATTGATAATTTAAAGAAGGAGTCCTGAAATTTTGAGGAGTCTAATCGTTTGCTTGAGTCGAAAGTTTTGAAGTTAAAAATGATTTAAATGACTCGAGTTGTGATGGTAGCGGCTTATCTTGTTCTAGTGGTTCGATAGTAAAAGTTAAAACCATAGTTTGTTTTAGAGCGTCAACCACATCTGAGGGTATTAGAAAAGGTCAACTTAAAAGTCCGGTTCCTCATCGTGTTTTCACATGTTCACATTGTGGAAGGAAATGTCACCTTAGGAGCTTTTGTTTTGATCTTAGAAAATGCCCTAGGAAGATTAAACGTAGTGTCCCATTGGTTCCCAAAACCCGTTTTGTTAGATATACACCTGTTTGGGTTAGGAAATCCATTTTGGAGATGCTCAATGCTTAGTTGGTTGATTCTCACATACATGCACATGATTCATCTCTTGATATTACTTATGGATAGTATCTTTCATGTTTTGTCATACTCTAGCCCTTGCATCATGTTTAAAATTTGCTAGTGTTATGACATGTTTATCTCTTTGTATTATAGTTTTCACTTGTTTGAGTCTTATTTGAAAAATACAAAAAGATTTTATTTTTGAGAAAATTTTTGAAAAACCCAAAAAGATTTTAGGTTTTTATTTTTGAGTTTACATGTTTGATATGGCATATTGGCGTGCTTGGACCCCCCCCCCCCCCCCCAAATCGTTTCATATCCATGTGGCTAGGACATTTGGTCATTATTACCGATGCTTAGAATGATCTTAACCATTGTTTATATATGGTTGTTTCGAAGTTGATATGCATTTTGATTCGACTTTGTATATATGCCAACATTGCACATATGCACGAGTTTATATTGATGTTTGACTTCTCTTGCATATTTGAATTTGGTGAGGCGTTCTTATCTCGATCTTGTCATCTATGCGTAAGTAGACATAAGGAGAAGTGTGCATGTAAGAATCGTTTACCGTGAGGATTTGAATTGGTACCTAATTGAAAATATGATGAGTGATTCATGGGAAAGGGCTGCAGAATTGAAAATTAACTTGTCGTGAAAGCCACCGTTTAAAAGAGCCCAAAAGAAAAAGCAATATGTTAAGAAAAGGGACAATAAGATTTTCTCTAAGTTGAGAATGCTAGAAACCTCAAAATAACTTGAAAAAGTATATGTTTAGGAGGGAGTTTGGTTGGAGAAAATTAAAACTGGTTTGCAAAACTAATCCTAATGTTGAAACATTGCAATTTGATGCTATTGTTTGTAGAATCGTCAAAATTCTGGATTTGTGTGCATATAGTACGTTTAGTTAATTAAGCTCACACTTTAATTGTAATATGGATATGATAAAGTTTGATGATTTATCGCTCTCAATTAGAGCTTCTTGATCATTTCGATGTGTTGGAATTGTGACTCATTTGTTGCAGTTTCACGCCCATATATTCTATGTCTATGTTTAGGCACATCGGTACTATGTTTGCATGTAACTCACATTGTTAGTTTTTATGAGTTTTTGCATTTAGTATTAAAAGCTTACTATTTTAGCACTGTTTTGCTATTGTCAGTCCCTTCTAGTGATTTTTTTCTGGAAATTTTTTCACTGGGCAAAAATATAAGATATTTCTGGGAAAATGTGAAAATTTGGTAGGTCACGAGAAATCGTTCAAACGACATCTCCATGTCGCGCGAACGACATATGTACTTCATTCGAGCGACGTCCTCATTTCGTTTGAGCGACATCCCTGGCTCGTTCGAAAGACAGGCTGACTTCTTGCTCTAATTAGTTTGCAGTCCACTGGTTTATTTGGTGATATTTTTGGTACTGCTGGAAGTGTTTTTGGACTGACTGGTTTATATGAAGGTTATATTATCTCATTTTGGTATTTTGCATATAGTTCGTTTATCACACCTGATTAGATTGCTATATTCTTTGTGTGATTCATTGGTTTACTAGCTTTTGATTTGTCATCTCTTGATCATATTTAGTTGGTTGTTTCATGGTTATTTAGCATTTCAGTTCTCATATTGGTATCAAATTGATTCAAATTGATATCAAATTGGTATATTCTCATGATAGATACTTTGATTGGTTTATCTTTTCACCGGATTGTCTATTCGAGACAAAAAGGGGGAGAGATGTATGTGATGTAGGGGGAGATTTGAGATTTTTTGAGCATGTTATTGATTCCATATTTTACAAATTGGTAGTTTAATTTGGTATCATTTTGTTGCTCAATTGTTTAACAAATGATTTTACAGAGTTTATTCATATTGGTATCTATTATCGTTTGGTATCATTTGGATATATATATTGGTTTCATTTGTTCCTCCATACTTCATTGGGTATCTGTTTGTCTGTTTCATGTGTGTAGGTATGCTTTAGCGATTCGATATTGTAAGTCTACATCACATTCAGACACTTCATGCTTCCCGGTGCTACATATTCTAATCTGTGTCCTGTATTTTTTATTTTGGGTTTATGGGATGGGATTTAGACGTCATACGGCTTGACGTCACGGCTTAGGCATTTCACTGGTTTAGTTTTGTCACGGAATAGTCAAAGGGGTAGATTTGTAAGGACATAGATTTCCAATTGAGTCCCTGTATTGTTTTGACTTAATTCTGTGAACAAAACTGTGTTTGTAATATGTCATAGGGAGATTTTATTTTGTCACGATCCCACTTGGTCTATGACGTATTGAAGAAATTGAAGATGTTATGACAAAGCTTCAAATAATTAATCATGTCGAAGTTTAATTGGTGCAAGTTTAATCGTCTTCAAAATTAATTGCATTCTGAGATCACACAGGTTTGAATGCGTATAATTAATGGTGCTCGGAATTGTTTTATAAAAGATAAGGATGTAATTTTTATAAGAAAAATATTTTTAAATATTTTTAAAAGTGTTTTAAATGGTTTACACTAAGTTTTATTCTGATAAACTCGAAATAGAGTTTGACTTATTTGGATCTCTTTTAAAAGAGATGTTTTAAAAAAAAAGTCAAAAAGTCAAACTGACGCGCTGTCATTCAAACGACATAAGCTCTCGTTTGAACGAGAAGCTCATGTCGCACGAACGACGTGGCTCTGTCGTTTGAATGACATATTTTTTGAGGCGGCGCTTAATTCCTATTTAAAGAGTGTTTGCGTCAGAATTAAATACGTGTGCATCTGGAAAAACAGTTTATTATCCAGTACGTTGTTTGCACATGTTTTCAAAGGTTTAAAAAGCATAAACAAACCCTTAGAGTTTGCAAAGATCCGAGTTATCATTCTTATATGTTTACATGATGCTGCACCAAGAAGGTTTGTTCTACCATTGAACATCAGGGTTTTGCGGTGAAGAAAAGAGAAGGACTTCTTGTTCGACATCGTAGACGTATCAAAGCCATTCGGTGGACACCGAGACATACGTGGACGTGTGTGTTGTGGACAAGTATCGTGGAAGATGGAATTTCTGCGTGGGCACTACTGAAGAACGGTAGAAGATCAGAAGTAGATTCAAGACCCATGGAGTTCGAGTCATTGAGTAAGGCTAATCTGTCTTTGTAAAACCTTTATTCATAGTGATTGTCTGGCTTGGGCCGTCCGAGGTTGTTTTCCCATTTTGGGTTTTTTTTTCGTACATCCGGCGTTGTGAGTATTCTTTACTTTACTTTACTTATTTTAATCACTTGATGCATGTTTAGGATTAATCAAGATAAAATTGGTTTAAAGTAAGAATTGGGTTTTCACAACTTGGTTTAGTGCTATTAAAAGTTGGAATTTTTTTTTATAAAAATTGATTTGATTTGAAACACACATAAGTGCCCCCTAGGACTTTTTCAAATACTATTTGTGGAGGACTAGCGGGGAGTGGCTCAGAGGTAGCTGATCGCAAGGCTTATGTGGCAGAGGTAAAAGTGGTGACTAAGGCCGAGGTGGTGAACTTGGCTTCTACAGAGGTTAAACATAAGAAGACGAAGAAGGTAGATATGGATACCCTCGTAGTCGGCTTCTCTCGACTTGGTGTCCAAGGGATCTTAACTCCACACTATGACCCTTTAGTCATCACCACAAGGGTGCATGAATGCGAAGTTTAGAGGATCCTTATAGATGGGGGCAGCTCTGCAGACGTTATGTTTTGGCCCTGTTTCAAGAGTTTAGGTCTCAATCGAGCAAGGCTTGTCCCTTACCATCACCCCTTGATTGGCTTCAGCGGGGATAAGGTCCATCCATTGGGAATGTATAAAATTGATGTGAGAATGGGAGATGAGTGGCCTAAGAGGTTGACCAGAAAAATCAATTTCTTTGTGATGGATGAAAATGTCTTCTTAGCCTACAACCTCATCATGGGACGAGTAGACCTCAAGGAATTTGAGGTCATGCCTTCAACGATCCACCAGATGCTAAAATTCTCAACTCCCTATGGAGTAGGGGAAGTGCAAGGTGACCAAACGTCAGCGCGAGAATGCTACTTCAACTCTGCAGAAGAAAGAGAGGTTCATAAGAAGGCAACAACCACGTACAACATTAATACCCTTGATCCTAGAGATGAAACCAAACTCAAGAAGGGAGAGGCCACGGAGGAAGTAGAATCCATCATCCTCAATAAGGACGAGCCGAAAAAAACCATCCAAGTCGGTAAAGCCCTAAAGCCTGAAACTAAAGATGAACTAGTGAAGCTATTAAGGAACAGACAGGGTATCTTCACCTGGAGCCATGAAGACATGCCAGGTATTGATCCTAAGATAATGTGTTATAAACTCAATGTTATAGAGGATGCTAAGCCCATTAGGCAAAGAAGAAGAATATACTCAAGAGAAATATGACGTCATAAGAGAGGAGGTACGAAAGCTTGAAGAAGCTAAGTTCATTAGAGAAGTTATATACCCTGAGTGGTTATCTAACGCTGTCATAGTACCCCAAAAGTAATGGGAAATGGAGGATGTGTGTAGACTTCACCGACTTAAAAAAGTCTTGCCCAAAGGACTATTTTCCCCTGCCTCGTATAGATCAGATGGTGTATGCCACAACGGGATATGAGATTATGAGCTTCATGGATGTATATTTCGGGTATAATCAGATCTTTATGGACTCGGCTGACTCAGAGAAGACAACCTTCATTACAGACAAGGGCACCTATTGCTACAAGGCCATGCCCTTCGGCCTAAAGAACGCAGGGGCTACATACCAATGTCTTGTAAATAATATGTTCGAAGATCAGATAGGTAAGTCCATGGAAGTTTACGTTGATGACATGCTGACGAAGAGTCTGGAGGCCAACACTCATAGGGCCGACCTTAAAAGAACTTTTGACACCAGGGACAAATATAGAATGAAGCTCAATCCGGCCAAATGTGTCTTTAGGATAGGAGAAGGAAAGTTTTTGGTCTTCATCATCAATCAAAGGGGAATATAGGCTAATCCTGAAAAGATCAAGGATTTGCTAGAAATGAATACACCCAGAACTAATAGCAGTTAGGCCGACAAGGCCAAGCGGGCAGTGGGAATAATGGAGGTCGAGGCCATCCGGGCTAAGGTACGGGGTAGTTTCAAAACAACAATCGGGGCCAACATCTGGAAAATTTTGGGGGTCATTGTTTTCAGTTTGGTGAACAGGGTCACACGAGGAGAGCTTGTCCACAGTTTAATGGGGGACAGTTGCCTAGAGGCCCTCAGAATTTGCGAGCACATCCACAACCTCCAGCACCTATTCCAGTCGTCCCTCTACAACAGGGACAACTTCAGTTTGGGAGTATGTATAATATTCAGGATGCTTTATTTCCTCCAGCACCGCCTGCACCGCCAGTTATTGAGGGTAAGTTTTCCATTCATGGGTCTGTAGGCCGAGTGTTATTTGAAACAAGCACGACACACTCATTCATGGTTAGGCACTTTGCTCACTAGACGGGATTGCTTAAGTCTGTCGAAAGTATTTTTACTAGTGTGGAGTCTTTCATGGGTGATGGCTCGCTTATATACTTTATTTGTAAAGGGGTGAGAATAGACCTTGGTAGATTGCGCTTTGAGGTCGATTTGCTCAACCTATACATGGTCGGGTATGATGTTATTTTGGGAATGGACTGGTTAGTAAAATACCGAGCCATGGTGAATTATTACGGGAGGAGTATAGTTTTTTCCATTTTGGGGTAAGAAATGTTTTTGGTAGCTATGCCTCTTCCGGAGGGAGGTTTTAGAACGCACTTGTATTGTATTGAGGAGGAGACTTTACGAGAAATAGTTGTTTCCCTAGACTCAATTCCTGTTGTTAGAGAATTTGAAGATGTCTTTCAGGAAATTCCGGGCTTACCTCCAAGTTGTGAGATCAAGTTCGTAATTAATTTAGCATCGAGAACTCGGTTGATTGTGCGAACTCCATACCGTATGGCTCTTTTGGAGATGAGGGAGTTAAGGGATCAAATTCATCAACTGCTAGGACAAGGGTTCATTCGTCATAGCACGTCACCCTGGGGTTCTACTGTATTATTTATCAAGAATATAGATGGTTCCCTCCAGTTGTGCATCCATTATCGTGAATTGAGTAAGGTAACCATCAAGAATAAATACTCGTCACCTCGAATCGATGATTTGTTTGATTAATTAAGAGGAGCGTCGTGCTTATCTAAAATAGATTTGAGGCCTGGGTACCATCAACTGCGAATTCGAGAGCAGGACATGTTGAAAACCGCATTCTTGACTAGGTATGGATCTTATGAGTTTTTCGTTATGCCTTTTGGGTTAACCAACGCTCATGTCGTATTTATGGACCTTATGAATTGATTATTTCGGGACTTCCTAGACCAGTTTGTCATAGTGTTTATTGACGACATTCTAGTCTATTCTCGGACTGAATCTGATCATGCCGAAAACTTGTGATTTGTCCTACAGACACTACCGGATCATCAACTTTATTCCAAGTTTGAGAAATGTGGTTTTTGGTTACAGAAAGTGAAATTTTTGGGGCATATCATAACGGGCGAGGGTATTTCCATAGACCCAAATAAGGTTGCGGCATTGAGAGAATGGGATCAACCTATGACGCCAACTGGGATCCGTAGTTTTTTGGGTTTAGCGAGTTATTATCGCCGTTTCATTAAGGGTTTTTTCAAAATTGCAGACCCCTTAAGGAACTTGACCCAGAAAGGAGTGCGATTTATTTGGGATGACTCGTGCAGCTAGCTTTCGATGAGCTGAAGGACAAGTTAACTTCTTCTCTTGTACTCGCATTGCCAATATCGGGAGTAGACTATTTACTCTTTACGGACGCATAGGACTGGGGGGGTTACAACAGGAACATAGGGCCATTGCACATGCATTTCCCAAGCTTAAGCCCCATGAGAAGAATTATCCCATGCATGATTTGGAGCTTGCCACAGTAGTGTTCACCTTAAAGATATGGAGGCATTACCTCCTGGGTGAGAAATTTAGTCTTTTTATAGACCACAAGTATTTACAATAATTGTTCTCGCAAAATGATCTAAATATGCGGCAACATCGGTGGTTAGAATTCGTGAAGGATTATCAATTCGATATTCACTACCACCCAGGAAAGGCAAATATAGTAGCTGACGCGCTGAGTTGTAGACCCGTGGGGCAACTAGCGGAAGTATGGAAAGCCAAATGGAAAGAACTTAGCCAGGACGATGCTGTAGCAATAGCATGCATGTCAGTGTTGACCATTACACCTGCCATAGTGATGCGAATAATAAAAGCGCAAGGAGGATATAAAGATTGTCAAGACCGGGTACGTCATTATTAACTGAAGGAGCGGAGTCCTACTTTATTAGTTCTGAGCATGGGTTACGTTTCCACAGAAGACTTATAGTCCCGGACGAAGGATACTTGAGACGTGCTGTCATGACGGAATCCCATGGTTAAATATTTGCAGTACACCCAGGGGGAGACAAAATGTACCAAGATATGCGTCGTCAGTATTGGTTGGCGAGAATGAAAAGGGATATTTTATGAGTTTTTCTCCCAATGCGCCACTTGTCAATTAGTAAAGGTGGACCACCAGCGGCCGACTGGATTGTTGCAACCGTTAGAAATATCGGTGTCAAACTGGGAGAGTATCTCAATGGATTTTATCACTGGACTGCCCATGTCGTGAGGTGGTCATGATTGTATTTGGGTTATTATCGATTGTTTGACCAAATTGGCACACTTCCTACCGGTACGAACAGATTATAATACGGTACGTTATGCCCAGCTCTTTATTGGAGAAATTGTGAAACTCCATGGGGTGCCTATCAATATAGTCTCAAACCGAGACAAAATTTTTGTATCCCATTTTTGGCTAAGTTTCTAAGAGGCGATGGGGACTGAATTGCGGTTGAGTACATCATACCATTCGCAAACTGATGGGCAAATGGAGAGAGTCAACCAAATGTTGGAGGATATGCTTCGAATGTGCATACTTGACTTAAAGGAAGATGGGAACAATACCTTTCGTTGGTTGAATTTTCATACAATAATTCGTACAAATTCACAATAGGTATGGCACCATACGAGGCATTGTATGGCCGATCGTGTCGATCACCTGCTTGTTGGTTAGAAGTAGGAGACAATAAACTCTTTGGACCTGAAATGATCCAAGATACCTCCTCGAACATTGAGCTTATTCGAAATCTCATACGAATTGCACAAGATCTCCAGAAGAGCTATGGCGACGCGAATCAGAGGCATGTGGAATTGTAAGTGGGGGATCAAGTTTTAGTGCGGGTATCCTCGATGAAGGGGATAATGCGATTTGGGAAGAAAGTCAAACTTGCATCGCGCTATGTAGGCCTTTTTCCCGTTATTGCAAAGGTAGGCCCCATAGCATATCAACTTGATTTGTCGGAACGCCTACAACAAATTCATAACGTGTTCCATGTTTCATCTTTAAAGAAGTATAAAAGATGCGAGGGAGCTCATTGGCACATTCCATTGGATAATATCGATTTACAACCCAAAAACTTCATATGAGGAACAATCAATTACTATTCTAGACTACGGTGAGCGTAGACTAAGATCGAAGGTGGTGCCCTTGGTCCGAGTCCAGTGGGGACACCACAATGCCGAGGAATCAACTTTGGAATGAGAGGACGATATTCGAGGGAAGAACCCACCCCTCTTTTTACCAGGTACGTTTAAATTTTGAGGACAAAATTCCCTTGTAAGGCGGGGAGTGTGTAATAACCCTTATTTATGAGTAATTATTTTTATATTAAATTGCCTTGTCGCTTAATTATATTAAATAAAGGAAGTTGAACTAAATATTACTTTGAGTGAATTAAGAGATAATGTTTACTGAGTTTTGCATATTTACCGTTAAGAGAATGTAAATAGTGTAACATTATATTTTGTTGCATCGTTATGCTTTAAGCGACGGTTATGATTTATATTTACAATTGGGTTATTATTAAAAAGTTAATATGACGTTGGAATATTAAATAATGAACGATATTCCGGATGGCAGTTTAGAGGGAACGGTTAGTCCGGGAACGGTCGAGATAGTCAAAATAAGTGTCAATTATGTTTTTGGGTTCCGGGGTACTTTTTACTAGTTATAACTTAAATATGATGTTGCGAGTCATTTTAAGTATGGAGTAGCATTTAATGTTGGACTTAATGTATTTGAGGCATTTTGGGGTATTTACTCTTGCAAGAGCATTTAGAGCTCATTTATGTGTTTTAACCTAGAAAGTTAGAGAGAAGAGAGAGCTTGGGAGAAAGAAGAGTAAAGAGAGAGTTTGGTGATTTGGGCTTAGAATTGTTGCAACGAGAAGATAATCCGAGACTACAATCTTGAGGCAAGTTTCTAACTTGCATAAATGTATGATTGTGTTGAATAAATTGTATATGTAGTTGGTGTTTTTACTTTAAACCCTTTTGATATTTTGATGATTTGGGTGTTTAAGCCTTTAGATTTCTGATCTAGACATGGTTGGAGTTGTAAACATTAATGGGTTATCATGTAGAAATGATTTGGAGATGTTAATGGTTGATGATAGTTGGTGTAGTTGGAAGAAAAGAGATTTGGGGATTTAGGGTTTATATTAACTCGTAGCCATAACTGGGCAATCCGACCAGGGCGAATCGATTCACCCTCCTTAGCGAATCATTCCTTAAAATCGTGGATGCAGGTCTAAGGAACCAAATCGATTTGGGTTAAGGCCGAATCAATTCGGGCTTAGACAGAAGGTTGGTTTTCTCAACCGAATCGAATCGCTTTTTGAGCGAATCGATTCGCTTTCAGGGGCGAATCGATTCGAAAATCCTTCTATTTTATGAAAATTTTCCAACTTGGTTTCCACTCCTATTCTTTTAGGTTTGAAGTTAGGAACCTTCTCATATGATGTAATAAATAGTATTAGGTTCTCACATAAGGGGGATTAATAACCTAGGTTAGTAAGGGGGTATCCGGGCTTATTTCGGGGACTATTTAGTAGAACTTAATGTCTCATTTCATCTAGTAAACGAGTCTAGGACTAGGGTGTGACACCCCGTCTAATTAAATACCGGGTGATCAGTACTTTATTAAAGTAAAATCAAGGTGAACGGTTGGTTCATTCTTAGCATTGTTGTCGCAAAAAAAATATTTCCAATTTAAACACCCTAAATTATTAAGGTAAGTGTCAAAAAAATTTAAAGTCTTATTCCATCTATTAAATCCCAATGTGAAAAACCTTTTTAAATGTAAATCAGTTTAAGAATCACATAAATGCTAAGGATGGCAATCAACCTAAAAGAATTAAACCAACTAGATTAACCAAACCAAGTCAAATATCCATAAGTGAAATCATTATGACAAGAATTAACTTCAATGAGTATTGAATACTGAAAACAGAAATAAATACTAAATATCTAATAAGTCTAAATTAAAATAGGAAATCGGGGAACACATGCACTAACTATGAAGTACTAAATCAAGAGTTGAATCAAGGAAGAGGTCATCTAGAGCAAGGGCCTATAACTCCCACATAAGGTGCAGCACGTCCAATCCAAAGAACCTACGCCTTACGCCCCTGTGGATGGGCACCTGTAATACATACATATATATACAAGAGAGAGAAAATTACAGGAAATGGGTCAGATCCCGAGTGTAAAACAATTTTAAAAATAGTTTAGCAAGTATTTAAAATGCTTACCGGCTAATATAACAACCATGTTACTAAGCGACACTCTCTTGAGAATTCTGACCTCTCATCTAGTGTGCACGCCTATCGTATTACTAAATGCCTCATAAGTCTATGTAACTTATCTCCCATAAATTTTATTTCGAGAAGTCACAAGACTATGATTTTAGTTTAAAGATTAGTCTCTTAACGATTACTTACGTCTATTATGTATTTCTTAATATTGTAGTAACATTCCCGAACATTTACTATATTTATGGAGCATTTATACAATACTTATCTACTTACACGCGCAGTAGAAAAATTCCATATATACGTATATATATTAATCACTCATACAATATATATACTATCGTCACCCCACGTCAAGTCTATAGTGCTGGCATACTCTGCCATCAAGTCCCCGTATCTCTCGTACTAATGGAAATACTAGTTCGGGATCACTCTCGAACTATATTAACACAATACACACATAATGGAGGCAAAGCATAGTTCCAAGTCACTAAGAGGTCAGCACATACCCCTCACGTCTCTTAGGACCGTCTGACTATCATTCTTAGATATATTGTACCAAGGAATCTGATATTCTAGGGTACTAGTCAATATCCCCCATAAAGGTCCCATCGAGATAAGACTGTCCCGACGCGGCAACCTCCGTGATAACAAGTAGCGCGGGTATCATTATACACAAATATAATATAAATATATACACATGCACTCGGTCATATATATAAATGTTCTTATTTTCCAATTAGATTCGCCCACGACCCATAATAATATTTTAACCGTATGTAATACAAGTTTATCTAATTTTTACGCATAAAGAACTCATCTCATTTTATTCTAAATTATAATTATTTCGTAATTACTTCTCGCCCCTCGAAGTATTCTCTCTTACTAAAGGTCAGTTCCGTAGGTACACCCTTTCTAACATACTGGTCTAAGTCATTCACAAATCTCTCAATTCCGTAGTTATCGTATGCACGATTTCTAATATGTGTCAAACTCCCGTTAACCCACAGTTAAATTCCATATAAAATTTCATTCAACGGAATCTACTTAGACCCTACTGGTCTTCTTCATAACCCATTATACTCTTTAAATGATATTCAAGGGTTCCTATGCATTTTATCCAAATTAAAACAAAAGAGGAAAAACATTCAGTTTCCAGGAGGGTGGTCGATAGATCGATGAAAGGGGTCGATTGATCAACATTCTAGAGTCGATCGATCGATCGAGCAGTTCTTGCCCAGAATCTTTTAATCCAACCTACGGGTTTTATCCAAGAAATTCCTCCAAAACATCATTAATGATTCCCGAACTCCCAAACAAGTATACCACTGATTTAATATACCTACCTACATGATTTTCTATATAATTCATGTACGAATTCATCAAAGATATTGGATTAAAGAGACAATTCACCATATTTGTCAAGAACCCTAGTTTCATCAAAATTTTCCAACATTCTCACTCTTTTTCCAGATTTGTTTCTTCTAAACTATTATGATTTCGTGGGGAATCCTATACATATGACAAGGCTTCCAGATTACATGTATTACTCCTAAAACATGTGATTCAAATCTCCTAATTCATGAAATTCTTCAATAAAACATATATGTAACAATCCTATTCTAACATTGGTGAAATATCAACTAGAAAAATAGCAAGATAGATACTTGCCCTAAGATTGAAGGTTTGATTCCATGAAGTTGACAGGTATAGTCTTGATCCCCTCGCTCCGATCTACGTTTTGGCGGTGGTGGTGGTGTAATTGGGTTTGTTCTTGGCCTTGGATTCTTTGAAGACTTGTCTCCTTTCTTCCTCTCACTGCCATTCTAGCCTTTTGAGAATGTTAACCCCAGAGGACTCTCCTAATATCTGATATTAATTCCCAATTTTCGTCATTTAACTAAGGCCTAATTTGAAAATGACTAAATCACCCTCCTCGGGTGCCGGTTAGTCCTAAAAACGCCCCGAGACCCAAACTAAACCCCCGGGTACACTTTTCTGACTATCTCGACCCTTCCGGATATGTTGGAGCACTCTAAATGACCATACGGGCGACTTATAATTTATTCACTTTTTATAATAATAATAATAATAATAATAATAATAATAATAATAATAATAATAATAATAATAATAATAATAATAATAATAATAATAATAATAATAATAATAATAATAATAATAATAATAATAATAATAATAATAATAATATAGTCCCGACATGACACAGGCGCGTCCCGACTGAATTTCCACAATTGTCATATTATTCACTCGTGACAATTTTAATAAATTCAATTCTACATATTACTTTACTCATTAAGTAATATTCAACAAATTTCCAATAATTACTAACTCTCGTCACGCTAGTAAATATTGAAATAAATTTTTGGATTAATATTAAATTAATTTATCTCAATTACATTTAATAAATCACCAATTTAAAAGCCATAAAAATACGGGGTATTACATACTTCCCCCCTAATAATGGAATTTCGTCCCGAAATTTGAAAAATAAGGTATACCTGGTAAAAATAGATCTGGATATTTTTCGCGTATATCTGCCTTGTGCTCCCAAGTGGACTCCTCCACATTATGATGCTCCCACTGAACCCGTACAAGTGGAACTACCTTGGACCTCAATTTCCTCTCTCTATGGTCTAGGATAGCCACTAGTCTCTCCTCATAAGAACTATCGGGCTATAAGTCAATTTTCTCTATCGCGATGTGGGTGTGGGTCATATCATCCCGAAGATATCGTCTCAATGACGAGATGTGGAATACATCGTGAATATGGTGCAAGTACTCTGGCAACCCCAATTTGTATGCCACCATCCCTATCCTCTCGATAATGCGAAATGGTCCTACATACCTCGGAGACAACTTCCCCTTCTTCCCAAATCTCATTACTCCTTTCATAGGAGACACACGCGGTAATACTTGGTCCCCCAAACTAAACTCTCGAAAGGATTGCTTTGCATCAGGGTAGATTTTTTACCGATCCTGGGTTACCCGAATGCGACTCCTGATAAGCTCAATCCTAGTTTACGTCTCCTGAATCACCTCTGGTCCAAGCAACTTGTTGTCCCCCACCTCTAGCCAACAAGCGGGAGAACGATAAGGCCTGCCATACAACACCTCAAATGGGGCCATGTCAAACGTGAACTGATAGGAGTTATTATAAGTGAACTCCACCAGTGGAAGATACGGCTCCCAACCTCTTCCAAAATCAAGGACACACATGCGTAGAATATCTTCCAGCATCTGATTGGTACGCTTTGTCTGTGCATCCGTCTGTGGGTGATAAGTTGAACTCAATCTCAACTCTGTACCCATGGCCTCCTGAAAGTTCTCCCAAAAGCGCGACACAAAAATCTTGTCTCTATCAAACACAATATCCAGGGGCACCCCATGTAGCCTAACTATCTCGGCAATAAATAACTGTGCATACTGGCCCGTGGGGAAGTCTATCTGTACCGACAGAAAATGAGCTACCTTGGTCAACCGATCCACTATAACCCATATGGAATCATGACCCCGCTGTGATGTAGGCAACCCCGTAATGAAGTCCATGGAAATGCTCTCCCATTTCCACGTAGGTATCTGATAATACGCAAATATTACGTATTTCATCCATTAACATATGCGTTATTAGCCCCCTCGGGTATCTTATTCCCTATATTTATGCTCGTTAACCAAAAAACCTCGAATTTCTATGTCAACATGCTTTGCAGGGGTTAATTGAGATTTTATAGGTATTTGGATGCTAAGTATGAAGTTCAGACGCATTCCGGTGAAGTTTCGTACATTTCCGCGTGTTTAAGGGCAATTTAGTCTTTTCATAGTTTGAAAACCTGGCCCGACATCTACAAGGAAGTTGTATCCCTCCTCGTAAGCTTCGTGTGGCCGTGAACGGTGCGCGATTCCGATCCCTAACGAAGAAGTTACGGCACTTTTGGCGGAAGAGAAAAATAAAGAAACCAAATGAGAGGAAAAGAGAATAGAAAAGGAATGCATGGGGCTCAGACCTGCTTGATCGATCAATCGACCAAAAGGGTCGATCGATCGATTCTTCAATTTTCATTCTTCGAAGTTTGGAAGTGGGCTCATTTCTGATCGATCGATCCCCTATTTTCTGAGATATTTTCCTTTTCTTTTCTTTCTTCTTTTCTTTTCTCTCAACTTACTATATAAGAGACTTTTGTTGTAATATCAGATATACTTAGTTTTAGAAGAGATTTTATGTTAGGGTTTGGTTTTGATAGCTCGTCTTCATTTCACTTTGGGGTGACATCCATTTGGTTTTGTAAAATTGAATTATTCATTATCATCTCCTTTAATATAGTTATGTTCTTTATTTTCCTTACTTTGTAGATTAGTTTCATGCTTTGTTAATTAGTTTAATTGTGTTTATTTCTTGCTTTCTTAGTTTAATTGGTTTAATTTAGTTTAATTCATGCATTACCCATAGATAAATAGGGTCGAAATTTCATTCCGCCATTTACGGGCCTCGAGCTCCGAAAATTAGGTTTTCTGCAAAATTGCGTTTAATTGAACCAGCGTGAATTAAAGTCGGATTATTATGTGTTTAACTTTCTCTGTCATGCAATGTTAGTATTTATCGAGATAATCTGAATTTAATCAGTGTGCGACCAATTTTCGATTAAATGTTTATTCACGCAACTTTGGCTTAAATCCCTTATTGCGTGAAGTTTATGATTAATTAATAATGCTCGATTAAATTTCTCTCGAGCCGGAATTCTGATTAATAGTTGTTTCGATCCGTATGGTTGGATGATATCCTGATCCTCGCTTTTACTTTATTTAGACTTAACTTCTCTCTTTTCTTTTATTTACAATCACCCATCACCTTTTACACTTTTATTCCTGAATTAATAAACCGATTAGAATCTGTCAAACATTTCCTGTGGATTTAATACCTGACTTACCTCTATACTTGTATCACAAGTGCAGTCATAATTTAGGTTTTTGTATTAATGTGGTGAAATGAATTCAACAATTAGCGTTTTGACGCGACACTACTTTTCACGCTTGATCAGTATCTCCAACGGCTGAAGTAACCCTGGCGATCTCTGGTGGTCAACCTTTACCATCTAACAGGTGATGCCCTTGGACACGAACTCTGAAATGTCCTTCTTCATCCCACTCCACCAGTACTATCGCCTCATATCCCGATACATCTTATCCCCTCCGGGATATACCACAAATTTAGGCCCGTGCGATTATGTCATCACTGCATGACGTAAATCATCTCCCTCCAGGACCACCAATCTCCCATTAAACCTCAAACCCCCATCAGAACTCAGTCAATAGGATTCACCACCCTCAGCTAAAAGTCGTACAATCTGATTATGACAAATAGTATCCATTGCTTATGCATGTATTACCCTCGTAACAATCTCGGGTGTGACTGACATAACAGATATAAAGGAACGGGCTACCGCATCATGTTGTCCCAACTCTTTCCACTTCTCTCTCCATGCTTTCGCTACATCACCTACCGGTCTACGGCTTAACGCATCAGCAACCACGTTAGCCTTCCATGGATGGTACTGTATCTCGAAGTGGTAGTCTTTCACAAACTCAAGCCACGTGCGCTAACCCATGTTCAACTCTCGCTGAGTGAACAAGTATTGCAGTGACTTGTGGTCTGTGAATAAGCGAAACTTCTCCCCCAACATGTAATGTCTCCAAATCTGCAATACAAACACGATCGCTGCTAGATCCAGGTCGTGGGTGGGGTAATTCTTTTCGTGAGGCTTAAGCTTGAGGGAAGCAAAAGTTATAGCCTGTTTCTCCTGCTGAAGTACTCCCCCGAGTCCCTGTAAAGAGGCGTCAGTATACACCAGGTACTCCACTCCCGGACTAGGAAAAGTAAGAACTGGTGCCGAAGTTAGCGTATCTTTCAGCTCATAAAAAGCCAATTAACAAGCATTATTCGATACATACAGTACTCCCTTGCGAGTAAGATTCGTCAACGGACTCGCTATCTTCGAAAAGCCTCAAATGAACCGCATATAGTACCCGGCTAACCCCAAGAAACTACGCACCTCTATCGGTGTTATGGAGTGTCCCCACTCTCTCACTGCCGACACTTTGCTCGGGTCAACGATATCCCCAATTCCGACATAACATGCCCCCAAAACTGTACCTCTCGTAACCAGAATCCACACTTCTCATACTTAGCATACAACTGATGCTCTCATAGAGTCTGAAGAACCTGTCTCAATTGCTCAGCATGCTCCTCCTCAGTCTGTGAATAAATCAGGATGCCATCTATGAAGATGATGACAAACTGATCTAAGAACTCTCTGAACACTTGGTTCATCAAGTCCATAAATACGGCTAGAGCATTTGTCAACCCAAATGGAATGACTCTGAACTCATAGGACCCATATCTCATCAAGAAATCAGTCTTCGACACATCCTACTCCCTAATCCGTAGTTGATGGTATCCCGATCTCAAATCTATCTTCGAAAAGAAGGTTGTTCCTCTCAGCTGGTCGAACAGGTCATTGATTTGAGGCAACTGATAATTATTCTGTATCGTGACCTTATTCAACTCCCGATAATCCACGCACAACCTCAGTGAACTATCTCTCTTCTTTATGAACAACATCGGAGCCCCCCAAGGTGAGGTGCTCCTACGAATAAAGTACTGTCCCAACAGTTGCTCTATCTGTCCTGTAACTCCCTCATCTTCACTGGAGACATACGGTACGGTACACATGCTATTGGTCGAGTTCCTAGCATCAAGTCTATGACAAAATCTATATCTCGACTGGGAGGTAGCTCGGTACCTCCTGGAATACATCCGAAAACTCACGAATAACTGGAATCGAATCCAGGGGAATCATAATCTCCTTAGAGGTATCCTCCTCTATGTAATACAAATGGGTGGAAGATCCTCCCTCTGGGGGAGGCATTGTCACCAAAAACATCTCCTGGCCCGGAATGGCAAAGATAATACTCCTACCGAAACAATATATCATGGCTCTCTATGCAGCGAGCCAATCCATGCCAATAATGGTGTCGTATTCATGCATATCTAAAACTAGTGTCTGCAGGTAAAATAAAGCTACTAATCTCTATACCTACACCCCGGCATATAAAGAAAATAAAATACTCATTCTTCAGTGGTGAGTCTACACATGTCACTATACTCTCTACCGTGTCTAATAACCCTAAGGCTCGTGCAAAGTGAGTAGCTATAAAATAGTGATATGCCACATTATCACATAAGACTCGACCCATAGTGCCATGGATAGTAAATGTACCCTCATTTGCGGGTGGCGCCTGACGTACTGTGGAGTGGTGGACGTTATAGACACGTCCATACTGCAATTTCCCCTACTGAACTGGGGCTACTGGGATGGCTGGTAGGGATAGCATCTGAGTTGGGGCTAGGAGGGAGGCTGGAAAGAGTGTCCTCTGTGGCTCATTACGGGCACCCTGTGTAATACCCCGTATTTTTATAGCTTTTAAATTATGGGATTTATTAAATTTAATTAAGATAAATTAATTTTATTTTATTCCGAAATGTTGTTTTAAATATTTACTAGCGTGACAAGAGTTAGTAATTATTGGGAATATATTATTTTTTTCATATTACTGGATGAGTATAGTAATATATGAGATTTATTTTTATAATATTGTCATGTGTGAATAAAATGACAATTGCGAAAATTTAAGTCGGGACGCGCCTGTGTCGTGTCGGGACTAAATGTGGATTAATAAAAGTGAATATTTTATAGGTTGTTCGTATGGTCGTTTTAAGTGCGCCAACGCGTCCGAAAGGGTCGAGATAGTCAGAAAAGTGTACCCGGGGGCTTAGTTTGGGTCTCGGGGCGTTTTTAGGCCTAATTAGTACCCCGGGAGGGCATTTTGGTCATTTTGTATTTTTGGGTAATTAAACCCACGAAAATTAAAGGGGTTATACCAGATGTTTAGGTTATCTCCTAGGATTAGATAACTCAAAACACTAGAACGGCCATTGGAGAGGAGAGGAGAGAGCTCTCAAGGCATTCCAAGGCTCAAAACTCAACCGTTTGCACCGCCGCCACCGTCAACGCGTAGATCGCGAGACGGGGAACGCAACCACACCAAATTCAACACCAAACCAGATTTCTGAAAATCCCAGGCAAGTGTTTATCTTGCTTATTTCGTTGATGCATCATCCATAGTAGTTTAGGAGTTATTAGGATGAGATTTACGAAAGAAAAACCCAATTTGAGATAGGAAATTGCATGTAGTGATGATTTATATGATATTCTGGAAACCCTTTGTCATGTAAAGGATTAAGAGTTTGATTAAGAAAAGAGTTCTAATCATATACAAACACTAAAAAAATTATTTCGGATGATCGGGCCATTGGAATCGCTTGAAATTTTAGTATGTTGTAGCGAACGACGAGACAGGACTGCTGACAAAAATTCAGCTTGATCAGATGGTCGAATTTCTAAAACTATTATTTTTACTAGAAAGTTTTATGTTTTGAGGACTCTTAGAGAGTTTTATATTTTGACGACTCTTCTAAGTAATAAAAAAAATTCAATTAAAACTCCATTTTAATTTCGATTTCAAAACCGTTTGAAATGCTTATCTTTGAAAATAAAATTCAAAATCCTTTAATGTAAGGCGAAATCTATATTTTTGGGATATTTTGCATAAGGGATAATGTAAGTATATATTAAAGGGGAGAGACACGTAAGAGAGAGTTACGTTGAAACATAAATGGATATCTACTGAATTGTACATTTGGAAGAATGGAGTCCATGAGGGTTACGTAGTAAGTTGGAAAAATCCTTCGAATTAAAGTTAGAAACGAACCATTATACTTGATAAATAATAATGGGAAAATAAGGATAAATGTTGTGAATGTGGGTTATTGGATAAACCTAAATTGATATAATAAAAGTGGTATATTTATATGATTGTGTATGCATATATTATATACTTGTGAAAATCATGCCCGCGCTACTTGCTATCCCTGAAGTTATCGCGCTGGGACGATCTTATCTCGTGTGCCTTATGGGGGATATTGACTCGTACCCTAGAAGATAGGAATCCTAGGTACAGGCTATCGAATCGGTAGTCACGGTCCTAAGAGACGTGAGGGTATGTACTGACCTCTTGGACTTGGAAACTATGCTTCGCCTCAATATTATTTGTGTATGTATTTATACAGTTGGAGAGTGATTCCGAACTTGTATTCCCTTGAGTACGATTGATACGGGGATTGGATAGCAGAGTATGCCTACACCATAGTTTTTATGTGGGGTGCTTTTATGATATATATATTATACGAGTAGTTAATATATAAATAAAATTCTGAAATCTGGAACTGCCTACTGTGATTTGATATGTAGGACATGGTTGATGACTCAAATTATAAATAATTGTTTTGAGAAATTATAATATGACACGGGAAAACTTTATTGATTTATAAAGTTAAAAGGAGAACCTTGGTTACAAATTGAAATCTTACGTTTTAAATACTTGTGTTGTTCAGTTGTAAATTCTGCGAATAACCTAAGATAAGTTAAATCATTGGGGAAAGATAGTGTGGTATATGACGAGATAGACCATTGGGAAGGTTAGTGCGATAGGTGTGCACATTAGAAGAGAGGTGAGAATTTCTCAAGAGAGTGTCGCACTAATATGTTGTTGCATTAGCCTGTAATCAATTTAAATACTTGCTAAACGAACTTTTAAATCATATACACTATCGGGCTCTGACCCGTTTCTATTTCCTTTTCTCTCTTGTATATATATGTATGTATTACAGGTGCCTAGCCACAGGGGCGTCTTACTTAGGATCTTTTGGAAGGAACGTGCTGCAGCTTAGGTGGGAGTTGCAGGCCTGTTGTTTAGACGACTTCATCCATTTGATTCTACTCCTAGTTCAGTTTTATCCAGCAGGGGCATGTGTCTCCCTCTTTCTATTATTTAGTTGGTATTGTCAGATATTGAGATTTTTACTTTCAGTGCCTTTATTTCGGAATTTATTACTGTCAGGATGTTTTCCTTTAGTGTTGTCAGTGTTGGGATTTATTATTGATGATTAAATTCGTGTATGTTAAATTCTATTTTTATTCTTAATGTGTGACTCTTTAGATGTTAATGGTTTAAGGTTTTATAACCGGATTTAATAAAATGCGAAAAAGGTTTTAAATGGTTTTGACACTTAGCTTAATTATTTAGGGTGTTTAAATTGGAAAAGTATTTTTACGACAGCGATGCTAAGAATGAACCAACTGTTCACCTTGATTTTAATTTAATAAAGGAGTGATCGCCTGGTATTTAATTAGGCGGGGTGTCACAGGTGGTATCAGAGCATCAGGTTCTAGTGTACTTAGGATCTGTACGGCTTATTATGCTTTCAGCGTTGCTTTGTTTGTTATAGAGCCCTATGTTTAGGATTGTCAATTCCTTTGACAAGATTTCGTTCTCCTGCTATATTGTGTATACACTAGTGAATTCTAACTTCCTTCGGATGTGTGTGTGTGCCGAGCAATGACGGATGTCAAAAGAGGACCGTTAAGCGTACATCAGGAGGCAGGGCTCAGTTGAGATTATGAAATATATCCGAGGATGATGACCGTAGTCAAGGTCACCTCCATTATGGCATGAGAAGCCACGACTAGAAAGGCGACTAAGGTACAGCAATGATTTTCAAATGCTGTTATAGTCAAACGAGGTGCGAGGGTAAACTTACCCAACGTATTACAAAAACGTGTAGAGACTGTCAGTGGGAAATTTTAGAAACGCAAAAATTGTATGTGTTTACCAAAGGAGGTAAAGTATCCAAAGGCTTAAATATAGGACGGAGTGTGGCAAACTGAAAGTGAAAATTTAGAGAAAATTTTCTTGGCTTTCGGGACGAAATTATAATGGTTGGAGTCAACCACCAATTTTAGAAGTGGAATGCTATGCCTATAGGAGAACCTTAGGTATAGTGTTGACCGTATGTTCCTTCCTCAACTGTTCAGGATGAGAAGCAAACGTGGTTCTGAACTCATCGCAGGAAGGCATGACAGAAGTCCAATTGTGGATATGAATCCTAATCGTTAGCAAATTTTGTATCGATAGAGGTAGATACTAGTGGAGGAAACGACTCCAAGTGGGAGACCAGCTTGTAATAATAGTTGATAATACTCGAGGAGGAAATTCTGATGGACGACCGATTCAGAGGTTGACAATGTCATATTTTGTCAATATAGATGATAACGCTTCTTTGTGGGGGAAGTTAAAGGAATCGAAGAATTTAGTCGAGAATAAGACTGAATACGACGGTGGTGGTATAGCACCACAAAAGGATGTGGATACACATCAGGAAAATCATTTAAATGCTTCAGATAGTTAAATTCTTACCAACTGATGGTAAATTCAGTAAGTACTATTATAGATAGTAACATGATCTTTATGGCCTAAAAAGCTAAGGGAACAACCGGGATGGCTAATAGGAATCGAGTCTACTAAAGTCCGAGAGAAGGACAATCCTAACCTGGTTTGTAGGACAGGTGATAAGTGGATTATGTGTTGAGGTATTTTGGTGCGGAGTGAAATTGCTCGCGATAATATGTTCCAAAATGAGAAAAAGGACAAGAATACGGTGCCTAGTAAAAGGCAACGATTAAAATAATTTTGTTTTGGTTTGGGCAGACGTGTTACGTCCGAAAACCATTTGTACGGTCAAGACGATTGCCAGGATGGAAGTATAAGTTGTATCCTTAGAGGATGCGGCGTGTTTATGTGACACGAGCGAGTCACCATATTTTGTTCATTGCTAGATTAGCATGTGAGACGAGTTTAATGCATATCATTATAAAGGTTACCATTATGTGAATATTTTTCCTTAGTATAGCGGGATTTTTCTTTGGTGCTATCCGCGGGGGATGAATGAGTATATTAATAGTGTTTTATACTTTATTGAGGTTACTCGTTGTAGTGATACGATACACGAGTATGATATTATCTTTGTTAAAATGTTATAGAAATGGGTAGTATGATAGTGGGCATTTATTGCAAGGCTATCGGAGTAGTTACATTAGTGCAACACGTCTTGTTTTGGCGAGGATTTACCTGTAAGAAGGTTGGACTCGCACTTATATTATCTATCCTAGAGACTTCGGAGGAGATAGTGGGCTCGAGATATTCGATACCAATGTATGTATAGACTTTGTCAGTATGATTAAGTATGTACCGGGATTTGCCGTTGAGCGAAAAGACTTGACTCGGTATTCTATTTAGCACTCCGGACTTAGTGATAGGAAGAGTGCAGTGTTATATTTATCCTTAAGAGATGTAGGAGTTAAGAGTTATACCCCTAATGTTAGAAAAAGGAAATTTAGAGAATTTCGATCGTATGTATCCGAGGTTTATACAATGTAATTACCATCAACCAATATGGGACAATAGTGAAATTGGTGAAACGTTCTTTGTTAAGCATAATTACGGGAGAAATTGTAACTTTTCTGTCGAGGGACGGAATAAAGGGGTATATACTATGGACGGAGGACCTAACGGATTTCGATAACCGACAATGCTAGGTAGTAGTGTATCGGGGGGGTTCCTTGTTTGGATTTCGCTTTGCGAGACATCCCACATTTGAAACTTAGCGTAAGGTTGGAAATAGGGAGACGTTTGGTCACTATTCCATGAGTTCGGTACCCTGGTCGAAATGGGATCAAGTAATTATGCATGTAAGTTGGAAGTTATATTTTGTTTTAAGGTCATTGGAGCCGGATTTTTGTGGTAGGAAAGCATTGAAAGTTATCCCCACGAGTTGAGGGGTGGAACGATGATAAGGAGAATTTAAGAATTTTGATTTCTAGGGTGATTGAGAGTACCCAAATGTCATAACCGCGTACATAACACAAGGTGAATAAAGAGTTGGAATGATTTTTAGCATGAATTATCTGGAAAGAACTTTATATTATACAAAAGAGATGACCTGTAATTATTTTGATGAATAGAGCGTTAGTGATTTATTTTGGTTGTTGTACCTATTTGGGAAAATTGTTGTACTTATCTGAGGAAGGTTGAGAATTATTATTCCTCTTTTATTGTCATGGAATTTGAATGCCCTATTCCTTCTATTCCGTTGAATTTAGTTAGTCCTACAGATGAGTAGCACGCCGTTCGCTCTCCCAGGGCAGTCGGAGTGTTGCAAAAATGTGGGCATCTTGGTTAACTACAGTTAAAATAGTCCGAGTCGAAGGGACTGGTAATATACGTGTGAAATATATGTTTGTGGGACTAGTATAACGAAGTGGAAGTGATAGAGTGGATTAAACGTCACATGAGGGGCGATAATCCATACATAAGTGTGCAATTAGAATTGCACGCCCTAACTTGATTGGAAGGCTATGGGAAGCCATTCAAGAATTGGTATTCCTTGAATATAGTAGAATTTAATTGTTATGAAGCACACCCGGAGCGGAGTTGTTATTAGTCAAGTGTGAGAGCGACTTGCGCATACAAAGAGTAATGATGTTAGTATAGTTTAAGAGATCCAGAAGTGCACTTCGTGGAGAGAAGAGCACGGGTCGGAACTTTCGGCATACTCCAAGGAATGAAGGGGAGTATTACGTGTCACTTAATGTGAGACATTTCAAGGGAAGAATCGATGTTTAGCGAGACGTAGTGAGTAGTCTCTACATGCACTGCCCATAGGTAAGGTTTGGTTGAAAGAGGAGAATCAACCAAAGAATTTTTTGTTTATCGAAAATTCCTGAAATTGGGAGAGGTTGGTAAAGTCGGTAAAGTTCTTGGATGGGTTGCCATCCTCAAAACAAGATCAAGGGTTTATCCCGAACATGTGAATTAAGTCGCCGAGAAGGAAGTGATTGATATTCCTTTGGGCTGGCTTACAATATTAACTAGTATGCCCCAGACTTCCTTTGAAAGGAAGGATCGCGCCAGTGCATGGTCCGGCGCAGTATAAATTTATGAATCAGGATGAGATTGGTGAATCCCACCTTTGATATGGGATTTCAGGAACCAGCGGAGATAAGATTTCGTTTTGAGTAGGATGTATCACCCTTAGCCAGGGAATAAGCGCATGGTGATTAAAGATTAGTGGAGCCACGTGAAGGAGATTTTGGAATCTTGGTACGATGATTTCAAGAATGCTCTGTAGAAGCACTCGTACCTGTTTGTCGCGTACGAGGTACTTATTAAGGTTTTGTTATGGAAGAACCTTGACTATTCTCCTTCCGTATGTTTAGAGGAGAGTAGATAATCAGAATTTTTGGATCGGTTGAGAAAATATCAGATAATTATGGTGGAATTCCACGACTGTTTTAGGCAGTCAAGAGTGGTCAAATGTTCGTATGATCTTCTCAGAATGGGAATTTTGTGTATGAATAAATCCGAGTAGTTATCATGTAGTGAGGTGCGGCCTCCTAATGATAGTGAGATAATGGAATTTATAACGTATAGACGTAACCTATTCAAATGTTGTCAGTTGGGAGTGCAATGTGAAGTGTCTCCAATGAGAATGTAAAACAATGTTGCTGTGAAGAAAGGGCTATAGTGATTGAGCGCCGTAATGTGTAGTTAGTTTGTGTACGGAAAAGAATATCCATAATTGTGCTACCTGATAGGCCTTATTTTCCGAATTTCGGGACGAAATTCCGTTATTAGGGGGGACGTATGTAATACCCCGTATTTTTATAGCTTTTAAATTATGGGATTTATTAAATTTAATTGAGATAAATTAATTTAATTTTAATCCGAAATGTTGTTTTAAATATTTACTAGCGTGACAAGAGTTAGTAATTATTGGGAATATATTATTTGTTTCATATTACTGGATGAGTATAGTAATATATGAGATTTATTTTTATAATATTATCACGTGTGAATAAAATGACAAGTGTGGAAATTTAAGTCGGGACGCGCCTGTGTCGTGTCAGGACTAAATGTGGATTAATAAAAGTGAATATTTTATAGGTTATTCGTATGGTCATTTTGAGTGCGCCAACGCGTCCGGAAGGGTCGAGATCGTCAGAAAAGTGTACCCGGGGGCTTAGTTTGGGTCTCGGGGAGTTTTTAGGCCTAATTAGTACCCCGGGAGGGCATTTTGGTCATTTTGTATTTTTGGGTAATTAAACCCACGAAAATTAAAGGGGTTATATCAGATGTTTAGGTTATCTCCTAGGGTTAGATAACTCAAAACACTAGAACGGCCATTGGAGAGGAGAGGAGAGAGCTCTCAAGGCATTCCAAGGCTCAAAACTCAACCGTTTGCACCGCCGCCACCGCCAACGCGTAGATCGCGAGACGGGGAACGCAACCACACCAAATTCAACACCAAACCATATTTCTGAAAATCGCAGGCAAGTGTTTATCTTGCTTATTTCGTTGATGCATCATCCATATTAGTTTAGGAGTTATTAGGATGAGATTTATGGAAGAAAAACCCAATTTGAGATAGGAAATTGCATGTAGTGATGATTTATATGATATTCTGGAAACCCTTTGTCATGTAAAGGATTAAGAGTTTGATTAAGAAAAGAGTTCTAATCAGATACAAACACTAAAAAAATTATTTCGGATGATCGGACCATTGGAATCGCTTGAAATTTTAGTATGTTGTAGCGAACGGCGAGACAGGACTGCTGACAAAAATTCAGCTTGATGAGACGGTCGAATTTCTAAAACTATTGTTTTTACTAGAAAGTTTTATGTTTTGAGGACTCTTAGAGAGTTTTATATTTTGAGGACTCTTCTAAGTAATAAAAAAAATTCAATTAAAACTCCATTTTAATTCCGATTTCGAAACCATTTGAAATTCTTATCTTTGAAAATAAAATTCAAAATCCTTTAATGTAAGGCGAAATCTATATTTTTGGGATATTTTGCATAAGGGATAATGTAAGTATATATTAAAGGGGAGAGACACGTAAGAGAGAGTTACGTTGGAACATAAATGGATATCTACTGAATTGTACATTTGGAAGAATAGAGTCCATGAGGGTTACATAGTAAGTTGGAAAAACCCTTCGAGTTAAAGTTAGAAACGAACCATTATACTTGATAAATAATAATGGGAAAATAAGGATAAATGTTGTGAATGTGGGTTATTGGATAAACCTTAATTGATATAATAAAAGTGGTATATTTATATGATTGTCTATGCATATATTATATACTTGTGAAAATCATGCCCGTGCTACTTGCTATCCCTGAGGTTACCGCGCTGGGACGATCTTATCTCGTGTGCCTTATGGGGGATATTGACTCGTACCCTAGAAGATAGGAATTCTAGGTACAGGCTATCGAATCGGTAGTCACGGTCCTAAGAGACATGAGGGTATGTACTGATCTCTTGGACTTGGAAACTATGCTTCGCCTCAATATTGTTTGTGTATGTATTTATACAGTTCGAGAGTGATTCCGAACTTATATTCCCTTTAGTACGATTGATACGGGGATTGGATAGCAGAGTATGCCCGCACCATAGTTTTTATGTGGGGTGTTGTTATGATATATATATTATACGAGTAGTTAATATATATATGAAATTCTGAAATCTGGAACTGCCTACTGTGATTTGATATGTAGGACATGGTTGATGACTCAAATTATAAATAATTGTTTTGAGAAAGTATAATATGACACGGGAAAACTTTATTGATTAATAAAGTTAAAAGGAGAACCTTGGTTACAAATTGAAATCTTACGTTTTAAATACTCGTGTTGTTCAGCTGTAAATCCTGCGAATAACCTAAGATAAGTTAAATCATTGGGGAAAGATAGTGTGGTATATGACGAGATAGACCATTGGGAAGGTTAGTGCGATAGGTGTGCACATTAGAAGAGAGGTGAGAATTTCTCAAGAGAGTGTCGCACTAATATGTTGTTGCATTAGCCTGTAATCAATTTAAATACTTGCTAAACGAATTTTTAAATCATATACACTATCGGGCTCTGACCCGTTTCTATTTCCTTTTCTCTCTTGTATATATATATGTATGTATTACAGGTGCCCAGCCACAGGGGCGTCTTCCTTAGGATCTTTTGGAAGGAACGTGCTTCAGCTTAGGTGGGAGTTGCAGGCATGTTGTTTAGATGACTTCATCCATTTGATTCTACTCCTAGTTCAGTTTTATCCAGCAGGGGCATGTGTCGCCCTCTTTCTATTATTTAGTTGGTATTGTCAGAGATTGAGATTTTTACTTTCAGTGCCTTTATTTCGGGATTTATTACTGTCAGGATGTTTTCCTTTAGTGTTGTCAGTGTTGGGATTTATTATTGATGATTAAATTCGTGTATGTTAAATTCTATTTTTATTCTTAATGTGTGACTCTTTAGATGTTAATGGTTTAAGGTTTTATAACCGGATTTAATAAAATGAGAATAAGGTTTTAAATGGTTTTGACACTTAGCTTAATTATTTAGGGTGTTTAAATTGGAAAAGTATTTTTACGACAGTGATGCTAAGAATGAACCAACTGTTCACCTTGATTTTAATTTAATAAAGGAGTGATCGCCCGGTATTTAATTAGGCGGGGTGTCACACCCTACTGTTGTGGGAACATATCCCCCTTTGGGCAATCCTATCACCTATGGCCATTCTTGCCACATCTAAAACACCTGCCCCTGAAGTTTCCTCCCCTCTGTCCCTGCTAACCACAGCCCTGTTGGCCATTACCACCCCACTACTGCCCATGCTAAAAATATTGTTGGCCCTGCTGCTGATGGTGTTGGCCCTATCTAAATCCCCCAAATCCATGCCTGTAATCACCGGAACGAAATCGCTTGGTAGGGTCCCCCTGATGGGAACTCTGCTTACTGTGGCGGGTCTGCCCTTGGGCTACTGGTGCCCCACCAGTACTACTGCCCCCTGTCCTGCCCTGCTGGTTGGACTCCCCTGATCGTTTTCTCCCCTGCTGATGGAAACGGTGATCGTGATAGTGCAACAGAGCGGCATTCAGTACGTCAGTGTAAGTACCCAACGATAGATTACCTATGAGGTGCTGACGAATACTCCAGGCCAATCCATCTAAAAAAATAATTTCTTATTCTCCTCAGTGGGTGCCTCATCCGGCACTATAGTGAGAAGTCTCATGAACTCCTCCTTATACTCAACAATGGTCATACTCTCCTCTTAAGATTCAGTAACCTCCGCCTCATCTCAGTCTTTACGGTGGATGGGAAATATTTGCGATCGAATCGCACCAAAAATTACTAAATCGATATGTGTTCCCCACCTCCAAGGTGGTGGTGGACTCCCACCACTGCAAAGCGGGCCCCATTAGCTTGAAGGAAGCCAGTAACTGTCTTTGCACGTCCGTGCACTCATATGTGCGCTGATGCCTCTGGATATCCTTCTTCCATTGGCTAGTGATCACAATGTCCGAACTACCAGAGAACTCTAGGGGATGAACCTTCTGAAAGGCATCCCTGACCCGCTCCCATGCAGTGGGAAGCTATGCTGGTACCGACGATACTGCCTGGCCCTGGGGTGGAGCCTGCTGTACCACTGCTAATACTGCATTCACCGCCTGAGCAACAATGGCGGCTACTTCAGTTGCATTCATCATTCCCTGAGCCGGAGCTGCTAGCTGCTTGGGCTGGGCATTCCTGTCTCAGGGTGCGCATCTCGAAGGCATCTGAAATGAGAAGAAAGTTTATTAGTCTACATTTATTATTCAATCCCAAATAGCTGAAGACGTAAGCGTAAACACAAGAATACAATAGTCCTAAAAATAGGGCTCTATATCAAAGATGCTAAGATGAAAGCGAAATAAGCCGTACAGATTCTAAAGGACACTAGAACCTGATGCTCTGATACCACCTGTGACACCCCGCCTAATTAAATATCGGGTGATCAGTCCTTTATTAAATTAAAATCAAGGTGAACGGTTTGTTCATTCTTAGCATCATTGTCGCAAAATAAATATTTCCAGTTTAAACACCCTAAATAATTAAGCTAAGTGTAAAAAAAATTAAAGTCTTATTCCATCTATTAAATCCCAAAGTGAAAAACCTTTTTAAATGTAAATCAGTTTAAGAATCACATAAATCCTAAGGATGGAAATCAACCTAAAATAATTAAACCAACTAGATTAACCAAACCAAGTCAAATAACCATAAGTGAAATCATCATGATAAGAATTAACTCCCAATGAGTACTGAACACTGAAAACATAAATAAATACAAAATCTCTAATAAGTCTAAACAGAAATAGGAAATCGGGCGACACATGCCCTAACTATGAAGTACTAAATCAAGAGTTGAATCAAGGAAGAGGTCGTCTAGAGTAAGGGCCTACAACTCCCACATAAGCTGCAGCACATCCAATCCAAAGAACCTGCGCCTGACACCCCTATGGCTGGGCACCTGTAATACATACATATATATACAAGAGAGAGATAAATGATAGGAAACGGGTCAGAGACCGAGTGTAAAACAGTTTTAAAAATAGTTTAGCAAGTATTCAAAATGCTTACCGACTAATATAACATCCATGTTAGTACACGACACTCTCTTGAGAATTCTCACCTCTCATCTAGTGTGCACGCCTACTGTACTACTAAATGCCTCATAAGTCTATCTAACTTATCTCCCATACATTTTATTTCGAGAAGTCACAAGACTATGATTTTAGTTTAAGGATTAGTCTCTTAACGATTACTTACGTCTATTATGTATTTCTCAATACTATAGTAACGTTCCCGAACACTTACTATATTTATGGACCATTTATACAATACTTATCTACTTACACGCACAGTAGAAAAATTCCATATATACGTATATATATATTAATCACTCATATAATATATATAATATCGGCACCCCACATAAAAGCTATGGTGCTAGCATACTCTGTCATCAAGTCCCCATATCTCTCGTATTAAGGGAAATACTAGTTCGGAATCACTCTCGAACTGTATTAACACAATACACACATAATGGAGGCGAATCAAAGTTCCAAGTCACTAAGAGGTCAGCACATACCCCACACGTCTCTTAGGACCATCTGACTATCATTCTCAGATAGATTGTACCAAGGAATCCTATGTTCTAGGGTACAAGTTAATATCCTCTATAAAGGTCCCATCGAGATAAGACTGTCCCGGGATGGTAACCTCCGTGATAGCAAGTAGCGCGGGTATGATTATATACAAATATAATATAAATATATACACATGCACTCTGTCATATATATAAATATTCTAATTTTCCAATTAGATTCCCCCACGACCCATAATAATATTTTAACCGTACGTAATACAATTTTACCCAATTTTTATGCATAAAGAACTCATCTCATTTTATTCTCAATTATAATCATTTCGTAATTACTTCTCGTCCCTCAAAGTATTCTCCCTTCCTAAAGGTCAATTCAGTAGGTACACCGTTTCTAACATACTGGTCTAAGTCATTCACGAATCTCTCAATTCCGTAGTTATGTAAGAACACAAATTTATAATTGAGTTCCTTGTTGTTTTGGCTCAATTTCAGACAAAAACGTTTGAGTCATAGAATAGAATACTTGACCATCCTTCAAGCCTATGACATACTAGAGTTGAAGACGTAGCGGCCAAGACTTATAAAGCTTCATCATTGTCGTGTTTCAAGTGCTATGTTTCTACGTCATCAACATCATATTCCATTGTCTCCAAAGGTATGAATGCATTTCTATATCTATATAGGGAGACTTGGAATAAGTTTATATTAGGTGTACGTTTATTTTAAACTGAGGTTTATTTTCATAAGGTTTGTTTAAAACTTTAAAATAAAGTTTCTGGGATAAAATGGAATTTTTAAGCTTTCTGTCTCTTCGTTCGAAATTGTCGTTCGAATATGTTTGCCAATGATTTGCCATTGGAACTTCGTTACATAGTTCGTTCGAACTAAATATCATTCGAACGAAAATTTCGTTCGAACGAGATTTCGGCGGGAACAATTTTTGGCAATTTTTTGGCATTTTCCCACTACTTGTCCCCACTAACTTTTGACAGTTTAAATCTATTTTGGGACCATATTTTTTCTAAGAACTTTTTCCATCTCCTAGAGAGGTTTTATTGAGCTTAATTCTTTCATAAAAATTTCCCTTGGTGTTCGTTACTCAAATTGATTTATTCAAAGAACAAAACCAAGTTTACACTCAATTGTTTGTTTTAATCCAAGTTTCTATCTATATATATATATACATCTTGATTGGAGACTTTATTTGGCACCGAATTTATCTCTACCATAAAAGAGAGTTTGGGTTTACTTCTACATCCCACAAAGAAGAAGTTCGTGTTTTGTTGTGGCATTCTCACATGGTGAAAGGCACCATGTGTGGTTGACGAGGGTTCCTACAACCTCATTGATGGATTCCAAGGTTTCGATGGAGTCCGGGATTGTTGTCTAGGCAGAGGTAGTTACAAGAAGACGCGTCAGGCCTTGAAGGAGTCGAGTCGAGTGTTGTAAGTCATCTTACTTGTAATTGTAATTCCGTACTTAGTGGACTTAAGGCTAGGGCCGTCCGAGATTTTTTCCCGTTGTGAGTTTTTCCTCGTACATTGTGGCATAGTGGTTTGTGTTTATTTTATTTTGCTATATCACCTAGATGCATGCTTAGGGCTAAAAGATAAAATTGGTTTAAATCACTACTCATCTTTAATTTGGTGTTAACTAATATTTTGGGTAAAATTAAAAGTTAATTTAATTCAAGTCATTATTTTAATTTGATAAAATTTGGTTTGGCCTAAATTTGCTAAAAATGGATTAAATATTTTGTTAGGCAAATTTCTAAGACTTCGGTTAAATTATTTTTGGGCTATAAGTTAAATATTCACAAGTTGGTTTTAAAGTGCAATTTTTAATTTTGAGAAAATTAAAATCCGGTTTAGTTTAATTTTAATTTTGGAAGAATTAAAATTATAATACTTTAATTGTGAATCTTGCCTAGTATAGTCCCTTTATTTGAACCATCCTTATTCCGCATAAGATTGCATTTACTTTTTATAGTAAATTTAAGGACAATTTGTCCATCATTTATTGGTTATGTCATACGCCGTCACACCGTTGAAGAATATTCAAGACCGAATCTAAATCAACGGATCCGAATATCAAAAAGAAGAAGGAATCAGATTTCTGCAGGCCGGACCGGTCTGCCCAGAATAAAAGAACCGATTCGACCCCGGACCGGTCCACCCCAAACCAGGACCGATCCGCTTGCTGAAAAGCCAGTACACCCCGGACTGCTAGCGAACCGAAGAAGCCAAAAATAAAAAGAACCGGTCCGCCTACTCGGACCGATCCGCCTCAGGCCCGGACCGGTCCGCCTGGGATAAACTCAACAGACCGTGTTCAGATTTTTAAGGCCCAGGACTTCTTTTATAAACCCACTACGGGGAGTTGGTTTCTAAGACATCCATACACGATTTTCAGAGTACAAAAACTCTAAGTCTTCACCTATTGAGTACCAAGACTCTAGGTTTTTGATTCACACAAAGTTCCAAATCACTTGTGAATCTGTTTGGAACCCAAAAACACAAACCCAGTTGCTGTTCAATCCTTGTGAAGAAGACCGCTCTTCTTCTTCATTGCTGCCCTCCTGGAAAGGGATATTTCCCGCCGCCGACTACAGAATCCGACACCTGAGGGTAATTCTTAGTCACCTGTATTTTTCATTGTAATCCGAATTTGTATGTTACAAAGTTATAATAAAGATAAATGGTTTTGCCCCTTTACGGGATTTTTCCTCACAAGCATGTGTTTGAATGTTCTTGCTTAGTTCATTATCTTATTCAATCACATATTGTTGCATGTTTAGGGTTTGTTTGGGTTAAAAGGTGTTTAATATATAATTTCCTCATTTGAACTCAAGCGCATACTCTTTCAAATTGGTATCAGAGCAGGTTGCGCTATTCTATCGCGTATTCCTATTTCCGCAAAATTTTTCTAAGATATCAATTTTTTGAAAAAATTGATTTTTGAAAAAGTGCGTGTTCAAATGGAGAAATCATATAATAAATTGCCTGTTTTTGACGGGACAAATTATGCATATTTGAAAGCCCGCATGAGGTCGGCTTTAAAAGCCATAGATGAAAGGGTTTGGATTTTAGTTGAAAGAGGGTGGACACCCCCCTCCGTCACTGTGGAAAATGTGACTAATTTAAAACCTGTCACCTCTTGAACTGAAGATGAATTTAGATGGTTTTCTTTTAACTCTAAAGGTTTGAGTGCTATTTCCGGTTCCATCACTCCCGATGAGTTCCGACGTATCATGACGTGCACCACGTCAAAGGAGGCATGGGATGTTTTACAACTTACCCATGAAGGAACCAATGCTGTTAAAGAGTCTAAATTGCAAAATTTAACAACTCAATTTGAAACCATCACCATGCATGAATCTGAATGCTTTGATGACTTTTATGATAGACTATCTGACATTGTTAATACTAGCTTTAATCTTGGTGAACATATTCCTAATGCTAGAGTTGTTAAAAAGATTATTCGTTCCCTTCCTAAGCGTTTTATTCCTAAAGTCACTGTGCTAAATTCTATGGGTAATTTAAATACGCTAAAATTGGAAGAACTTGTAGGAGACTTGCAAACCTATGAAATTGCCATGTTTCCTAAATTTGTCAAACCCAAAGACAAAGGAATTGCACTTAATGCCAAAGAGAGAAAAAGTGAGGGGTCTGGAAGAAAGAGTGTTGAGTCATCTAGAAAGAAAGAGATAGTAACATCTGATTCTGAGTGTGAGTTTGACTTAGATGACTTGGCCCTATTTGCTAAAAATTTTAAGAAAATTCTTCAAATTAAGAAAAATGGGAATTTCAAAGATAAAAAGAATTTTCAGAAAAATAAGTTTGAGAAGAAAAATTTCAAAGGAAGAAAGATAGTGACAGATGCTTTGAATGCGACGGTAAGGGCCACAGAGCGTTTGAGTGTGCCACACGTCTGAATAGAGAAAAGGGAAAAGTTGTCCTAAATGTTACCCTTAGTGACGAAAGTGAGGTCGAGTCGGTGGACTCGGGAGATGAGTCACCGCATGAGCATAACTTCACCGCGTTTATGGCTAGTCATGTGAGTACTCCTAGTGCACCTCACAACGTTGAGGATGCTGATTCACAGGGACACCTCGACAGTGAGAGCAATGTGAGTGAAGGGGAGGAAGACGCAAGTGAGAGCGAGAGTAATCTTCAACGCGCCTACACTGAGTTATATAATGAATCATTCAAAACTAAAAAGTGAAACAAAGCGTTAGTTCTTAGGATCACCGCGTTAGAAGAAGATCTAGAAGAAGCAAGGGAGAGAGAGTCCTCCACCTGCACCGCTATGAGAGAGAGAGAGTCTGCCTGTGTTAAGAAAGAGAGTTTGTTTAGAGAAAGAGAGAGTAGTTTTGAGAAAGAGAAAGCGAACTTGACTAAACAAGTGGCTAGTCTTACGAGTGAGCTCCATACCTCCCTGGAGTCTCGGAAGAATATTGAAGCCCGTGTTGCCCAGCTTAATCATGATCTTGAGAGAGCTCGGGAAGTCAAGGTACAAATCGAGGACAGATCTGGAAAAATGGGAAAGATGCTCCTCGGTCCCGCTTTAGGTTTTGGTGATAGGCAGGGAATAGGTTTTGATGGTGCCTCCACGTCCCAAATTGCACCTGGACCAATTCCTGAGTTTACCACGACTCCATATGGCCGTCATCAAAAACCAAGAAGGAGAGTTCGACCATGAAAAGCAAATTGAGGTCCGCCTAATACTGTGCCTTTTTGCTCCCATTGCAAAAGAAATGGCCACCTCAGGGAGTTTTGCTATAATTTGGGTCGAACCCGACGTACTAATGCTCCACCACATCATACTGATGATCTTGCTAGTCTGAGAGAGCAAGTTGAGTTTTTAGCTGCCACATCACATAGTTTGATGGAAGAATTTCGACGGATGTCTTGGCGGTTTGTGAATACTTCTCGCATCCCAGCTAAAATCAACAACAACAAGGGAAAACAAAAGGTAACCTTCTCTTGGGTACCTAAGAAAGATAAAAAGGCCCTAGTTGTTCATGTTGCTCTCAAGGAACATAATACCTCACAGTGGTATTTTGATAGTGGATGCTCCAAACACATGACAGGTGATGTCTCATTTTTTACCCACCTTGAGGATTATGAGGATGGTAGAGTCACCTTTGGAGATGGGAGCAAATCTAGCATTGTAGGACGAGGTACTGTAGAGTTACCAGGATTTCCTAAGCTATAAAATGTGTTGTACGTCAAAGGTTTGAAAGCAAACCTTCTCAGCATTAGCCAGTTGTGCGATGATGACTTTGCAGTAAAGTTTGATCGGGAAGCTTTTAAGGTCTATAATCAAGCCGGGAAACTTTTAGTGCAAGGGGGTGAGGACAGAGGATAACTGCTATGGGACTGAGCCCACATCCTCACTTATTTGCAACAGCGCCACGATCACTCCTATGGATCTGTGGCACCAACGTCTAGGTCACGTGAATATTAGCGATTTATCCCGTTTAGCTAAAAAGGACCTAGTACGTGGTTACCATCACAGGACAACTTCTATGGTTTATGGACCCTGTCAGTTGGGAAAGCAAATCTGTAGCCCACATAGGAAGTTGCACTCCATTACCACCTCCCGTGCTCTTGAGCTGATTCACATGGATCTTATGGGTCCTACTCGTACGGAGAGTCTAAGTGGTAAGAGATACATTATCGTGATGGTGGACGATTTCTCTATATATTCGATTGTAGGTTTTCTGAGAGAGAAATCCGATGCTGTAGAATTTTTAACGACCAAGTGCCGTGTCCTGCAAAATCAACACGATGTCACTATTAACAGGATGCGTAGTGACAATGGCACTGAACTCACAGAAGCAAAGGTAGATCTTTACTGTGATATCCTCGGGATCAAACATGAGTTTTCTGCTGTGAGAACTCCTCAGCAAAATGGGATTGTTGAGAGAAAGAATAGAACGATCCAGGAAATGGCTAGGTCTATGCTTCTAGGTTTTAAGGTATTTAGGAGATTTTGGGCAGAGGAAGTGTCTACTGCATGCCACACGGTGAATAGGGTTTACCTGCGTCCACACACTCTTAAAACGCCTTATGAATTATGGATTGGCAAGAAACCTAACCTTGCTTATTTTCGAGTATTTGGGAGTAAATGCTACAACCTACGGGATAGAGAGCAATTAGGAAAGTTTGACTCCCGGAGTGACGAGAGAATTTTGCTTGGATATTCATCGAATAGCAGAGTGTACCGGGTTTTTAACCTGAAGATCTCTAAGGTTATGGATTCAATAAACGTCACCGTGTAAGATGACGAACCTTCGACGTCTATTGATCCTAACCTACAGTGTGAGGATGAGGACTTCTCTGGGAGTGACTTACCTGTCCCTCACCCACACCCTGTGGACCCTATTCCTGTCTTAGGGGACACACCTGCTTGGGTTCGCAAGAGTCATGATCCTTCAGCCATTGTTGGCGATCCCACTCTAAGGGTCAAGACTCGTGCTCAACTAGAGAACGTTGTTAGCCATCATTGCTACACATCCAAAGTCGAGCCCAAGAATCACAAAGAATCACTCAAGGATGAACACTAGATACCTGCCATGCAGGACGAGTTGCTTCAGTTTAAAAAGAATAATGTCTGGGAACTTGTCCCCCGACCTAGCGAGACTAATGTGATTGGTACCAGGTGGATTTTTAAGAACAAAATGGATAAAAATGGTACTATTACTAGAAACAAGGTGAGGTTGGTCGCTCAAGGCTACACACAGATAGAAGGTGTAGACTTTGGGGAGACATTTGCTCCTGTTGCGAGGCTTGAGCCCGTCCGCTTACTACTCGCCATCGCATGTCATCTGCACTTCAAGTTATATCAGATGGATGTCAAGAGTGCCTTTCTAAATGGCATTCTACAGGAGGAGGCTTATGTGGAACAACCAAAAGGGTTTGAATACCCTAAGCACCCAGATCACGTCTACTATCTGAGGAAAGCCTTATATGGTTTGAAGCAAGCACCCTGTGCTTGGTACGAGAGGCTTACTTCCTATCTCTTAGCCCGTGGCTTCAAGAGAGGGGGAGTTGATATGACGTTGTTCGTTAGGAGTGATGACGGTGCTATTTTGGTTGCCCAGGTCTATGTGGACGACATAGTCTTTGGATCCACATGCTCCCAGCATGCTCACCACTTTGAGGAGGAGATGAAAAGTGAGTTTGAGATGAGCATGATAGGTGAGCTTACTTTCTTCCTTGGTCTCCAGGTTCGTCAGCTAGAGGATGGGATGTTCATCTCCTAGTCCAAGTATGCAAGAGACCTAGTGAAGAAATTTGCTTTAGACTCCGCTAAGCATGCACGTACGCCTATGAGTACTTCTACCAAGCTTAGTAAGGACACTTCTGGCAAGGACGTAGAGCAAACCTTGTATCGGAGTATGATAGGCAGTCTTCTCTATTTGACTACTAGTCATCCCGGCATAGCCTTTAGTGTTGGAGTCTGTGCGCGATATCAGGCATCTCCGAAAGAGTCACACTTACTCGCTCTAAAACATATTATCAAATACGTGAGTGTGACTCTCTCATACGGTATTTGGTATTCCTTTGATACCGATGACTGTTTGTCCCCCTATTCGGATGCCGATTGGGACGGAGATGTAGATGATTGTAGGAGCACTTCTGGTGGGTGTTTCTATTTGGTTATGCTCTTGTCTCTTGGTTGATCAAGAAGAAAAACTCCATCTCTTTGTCCACTGCGGAGGCTGAGTACATCGCCGCCGGGAGTTGTTGCACGCAACTCTTGTGGATGAAGCAAATGTTGGCGAATTATGGGATTTCACAGGACATCATGATCATTTCCTGTGATAACACGAGCGCGATACACATATCCCGCAATCCTGTCCAATATTCGCGCACAAAGCACATCAGGTTACGCGAGCACTTCATACGTCAGTTAGTTGAGGAGAAGGCCGTATCCCTGAGCTTTGTTCCCACCGACCGTCAGTTAGCCGATATTTTCATGAAACCTTTAGATGCCCTTAGATTTGAGAGTCTTAGGAAGTCTTTAGGGATTTGCACAGTTGACTGAGGGGTTGGTCCGTGTCTAGCATAGGATGCTTTGTTTTTTTCACATCATTTGTTTCCTATTGCTAGATTGTATTTTTAATTTATTTTTTTTTGCTTTTTCTTATGTTTTTTGAAAAACACAAAAAGATTTTCGTTTTAGAAAAATTTTAGAAAAGCACAAAAAGATTTTATTTTGATAAAATTTTTAAAAAAAAATCCAAAAAGATTTTTGCACCTTTTATGGATGAGAATTTAAAAATAGCCAAGTCACAACTTCATTCCATATATCCATGTGACTGTTTGATAGAGATTTGAGAGGCTACATCATTTCATCCATGTGTTTTACATTGTTATGGAGTCTTTGAGATGTAATTAGTGATATCTTCCTACATGTTTGACTCCTATATCCTTTATTGCACACATGCACGACTATATTTGATTATTGCACTTGTCTATCTCATATTGGCTTGAGTGTTTCCATCTCAATTCTGTCTCTATAATGTACAATATGCGATAAAACTTGACAATATTGGAATGCATGTGAAAACCGTTTGGTGAGACTGTGTGTTTATTTGTATAACGGGGAGGGGTTGCGAAAGGTAATCATCTATCCTTTGCGCAAAAGCCACCGTTAAAAAGGACCTAAAAAATGGAGGAATTTTAATATCCGAGGTCCAAAGAGGTTAAAAGAGCCCGAAAAAATTTAAAGGCAATAAAAAGCAATATATGCCAATCATGGGCCATTTAGGTTTCCCCATCAATTCTCCAAAGTTTGAGAATTTAGTAAACCTCTATTCAAAATATATATCTGAGGGAGTTTGGTTGGAGAATGTTTAAACGGGTTCGCACTTCCTTGAAAGTCCTCAGAAAGCATGAAAACATTTTGGACATTATTGGTGTGAAAATCACTTTGAGCTTTGATTTGTTGATATGATTGAGTCAATATCAATTATTACCACTCTTTTACACCAAAGGAAGCATTTGAGTTCATTCGTTAGGAGTATCCAATATTCATCGTGCACATATGTCATGTTTGTATGCATTGATCTTCCTATCGAATGTGATCACACCCCTACATTTATGCTATCATTGACTTAGTTGCTTTGTGTTCATTCATGGTGTGATTTCGTTTGAAAAATTTTGAAAAATTCAAAAATAGTTGCGTATTCCTTGTGACACCCCGGTTTTTTGCTTGTTTGCATTATTTCTCTCATTTGTCTATTTGGGGACATCATAAAAAGGGGGAGAATGAGTTATGTTCTTATGGGGGAGTTTTGAAATTTTGAGTTTTCTCATAAATTGCTATATATGTTTATCTCATTTCAAACTCGATACGTCACTTGGTATTTGTTTTGTCTCATGTGTGTAGGTACTACATTGATGATCAGTGAAATGCACACCCTGGTGAGAAAAGCGTTGAAGATTCCTGAAGAGTTGAAGAACAAACAATGAAGTCTTATTCAATTGTACCTTTTCAGTTTTTGGGTTCATGAAAGGGTAGATTTGTATAGGCATTTTGAATCTTGATAATTCGGATTTATTTTTATATGTACCGGCATAGACATAGGGGGAGATTTATAAGGACAATTTGTCCATCATTTATTGGTTATGTCATATGCCGTCACACCGTTGAAGAATATTCAAGACCGAATCTACGTCAACGGATTCGAATATTAAAAAGAAGAAGGAATCAGAATTCTGCAGGCCGAACCGGTCCGCCCAGAATAAAAGAACCGATCCGACCCCAGACCGGTCCGCCCCAAACCAGGACCGATCCTCTTGCTGAAAAGCCAGTACACCTCGGACTGCTAGTGAGCTGAAGAAGCCAAAAATAAAAAGAACCGGTCCGCAGGCCCAGACCGGTCCGCCTGGGATAAACTCAAATAGATCGTGTTCAAATTTTTAAGGCCCAGGACTTCTTTTATAAACCCACTACGTGGAGTTGGTTTCTAAGACTTCCATACACGATTTTTAGAGTACAAAAACTCTAAGTCTTCACCTATTGAGTACCAAGACTCTAGGTTTTTTATTCACACAAAGTTCCAAATCACTTGTGAATCTGTTTGCAACCCAAGAACACAAACCCAGTTGCTGTTCAATCCTTGTGAAGAAGACCGTTCTTCTTCTTCATTGCAGCCCTCCTGGAAAGGGATATTTCCAACCGCCGACTACAGAATTCGACACCTGAGGGTAATTCTTAGTCACCTGTGTTTTTCATTGTAATCTGAATTTGTATGTTACAAAGTTATAATGAAGATAAATGGTTTTGCCCCTTTGGGGGATTTTTCCTCACAAGCATGTGTTTGAATGTTCTTTCTTAGTTCATTATCTTATTCAATCACATATTGTTGCATGTTTAGGGTTTGTTTGGGTTAAAAGGTGTTTAATATATAATTTCCTCATTTGAACGCAAGCGCATACTCTTTCAGTAAAGATTTTTCAAATTGGGGGCCTCGTGTTCCAACAAGTGGTATCAGAGCATTGATTGAGAAAAAATCACGTTTTCAAAGTGGTATCAGAGCCGAAGGGCTAATTTATCGCGTCAAAGATACGTTTTTTTACTTTTATAAGTTTCGTGCTCATTATTTTTTTTAGGTGGTTCATTTTTGTTACTCACTCTCATTTTTTTGTATCTCTCGATGGGACGTCTTAATGATAATTTATCCTTTTCTAATGATAATGAAGTTTTTGTTATTCGAGAGGAATTTAATGGGCTTAATAAGTGTAATGAAAAATTAAGAGTATTAAATTTGAGATTTGCAAAAAGAATTAAATTTCTTGAAAATGAAAATTCTTGTTTTAAATCTAAAGTTGAATTTTTGCAAGCCTCGCTATCTCAAAAAGATATTTTTTGTGAAAAGCTCATGGACATAAATTACAATTTTAATATTTTAGAAAAGTGCAAGAAAGGGAGTAATTGTCGAGAAAAGACTCTTAGGGACAAGTTTGCTCACATTGAGAGGGAGCGTGATAACCTTCTAGGAGTTATAGAAAATTTAAAGAAGGAGTCTCGTAAATTTGAGAAGTCTAATTTATTACTTGAGTCCGAAATTTTAAAAATGAAAAATGACTTACTTGACTTGAGTATTAGTTGTAATGGTTCTAGCACATCTTGTTCAAATACTTTCGTTGCTAAATCTAAGACCATTATTTGTTTTAGAGGGTCAACTTTATCCAAGGACTTTAGAAAAGGTCACACCTTAGGTAACATTCCTCGTGTTTACACGTGCTTGCATTGTGGTAGGAAAGGTCACCTCAGGTCATTTTGTTTTGATCTTAAAAGAAGCCCTAGGAAGTCTATGTCTAGCATTTCATTAGTTCCCATATGCCATCATTTTAAATATACATCTATATGGGTTAGGAAATCATTTTTAGATGCGCTAGATATTAGATTTGTTGATTCTCATTTCTTTTCACGTAAAACCTCCCTTGCTAAATTTAAAGGTTGAATGTGTTAGTTTTGTTTGCTTACTCTAGCTTTTTGTGCTTCATATTATATATCATTGCTAGGTGTATGCATGTTTAATCATTTTCTAGTCTATGTTCCATGCTTAATCACATGCTAGAATTATGATTCTTGTTTATCTTTTGTATTATATATTTTTTTTCATTTTAGGTTGAATTTAATGAAAAATACAAAAAGATTTTTGTTTATCATTTGTGTTTTACCCTTTTTCGTAATTTATGCTTAATGAAAAATACAAATGATTTTTGTGTGTCTTTTGAGTAAATATTTCTATTTTTGGTTAAAAATTTGTAAAACTCAAAAAGATTTTATTTTGTGTATATTTTGGTTTTACATACATTGTGTGGCATATGTTTGTGTTTGAATCCTCATTTCGCTTCCATGTGACTAGAACTTTTGGTTAGAATTTTAATCCTTAAAATGTTCTTTATCATGCTTATATAGAGTAGCTTAAGTTTGACTTGCTTAATGGATTCACTTTTATATGCCTTTACACACATGCACGAGCTTTTTGAACCTTAACGTCACATGTTATATTTGAGCTTTGTGAGGTGTTCTCCTACCAATCTTGCCATCTACATGTTATGTGACCTAAGAGGACTAGTGCATATCAAAATCCGTTGCACGTGAGATTTGTGAGATATAAATATGTTATATATAAATGTACATGGGGAAGAGCTCCGAAAGGAAAAATATTATCCTTTGCGAGTAAGCCACCGTTTGGAATGGACCTAAATGAAATACGTGATCTAATGGCCTAAAAGAAAATATGGCATTAAAAGAAAAAAATAATTTTCCAAGGCCTAATTTGTTTAGTTGATTTATTCATTCAAAAGAATAATATATATGATTATTGAGGGAGTTTGGATAATATATCAACGGTTTGCAAAATGTTCGTTTATCCTAGTTGCGCTTTCAATGTCATGACTCTATTGGTTTGTAGAATCATCAACGTGCTAGGCTTGTATGCATTGTGTTTGTTTGTTGATTAGTTCACTTTATCCTGTCACATAAAGGCTAAATTCTAGTTGATAAAGTTTTGTTACTAAATGCGAACTACGTGAACATGTTTAAGTGATTGGGTTTTAATTCATTGGTATCTTATTCACACCCCTTCACTTCCGTTTCCATATGACACATTTATGCTATGAGAGTGTGGAAAAACTTATGTTATTTAGTTTTGTGTCATTTTACTGTTTATATCTATATGTGTGTACTTATGCTTAGTTTGTATCTATTGTGTATACATATATATGATATTTTGTTTGTTCTTGAGTCTTTGCCATGTTTAGCTAGTTCATCTTTGCTTTTAATTCATTGTTAGTATCTATCTCGTTACGAATTTTGTTTCGATATCCAATGCTTAGATTACTAAAATCAATTGATATCTTTTGTTATCGCATCATAGTTGATATTCATATCTTTATGTGGATTAGTTGAATTTTAGTTGCCCACGTGCTTTAATGTTCTCATCACTTTATGCACTAATGCATGTTTAGCTTGTTATCCCATTATATCTATCCCTTGTTTAGTTTAGGGGGTGTATATGCTTTAATTAGGGGAGATAAATTAATTTTTGATTCTTTAGCCTTTGTCTATTCCTGAACAAAAAGGGGGAGAATGATAGGGGGAGAAATGGTATATAATCCTATTGTAATCGTATCTTAATTTAGGAGATTTAACTTAGGGGATTCGCAAGCTTCTTAGGTAGATCATAGTTGATAAAGGGGAGAATTAATTAAGGGGGAGTCTTTATTTAAATTGCATTTAATATTTTAATATTCCCTATGCGTTTAATGTGTTGCTTAAGTGTGCAGGTATTGTAAAGCGGCATCTATTTAAAGTGGAAAAGCGTTTAATTCTAAAGTGGTATTCGAGTCAAGCATTGTACTTTTTATTTTGGGTGGGATGTTTTTGAGTCTAGTGAGCTTGACGGCCCTTTAGGATTTTTGTTTGGTTTTTGTCCCGGAATAGCCAAATGGGGAGATTTGTAAGGACACAAATTTTCAATTGAGTCCCTTGTTGTTTTGGCTCAATTCCGGACAAAAACGTTTGAGTCATAGGATAAAATACTTGACCATCCTTCAAGCGTATGACATACTAGAGTTGAAGACATAGCGGCCAAGACTTATAAAGCTTCATCATTATCGTGTTTCAAGTGCTATAGTTCTACGTCATCGACATCATATTCCATTGTCTCCAAAGGTATGAATGCATTTCTATATCTATATAGGGAGACTTGGAATAAGTTTATATTGGGTGTACGTTTATTTTAAACTGAGGTTTGTTTTCAGAAGGTTTCTTTAAAACTTTAAAATAAAGTTTCTGGGCTAAAATGGAATTTTTAAGCTTTATGTCTCTTCGTTCAAAATTGTCGTTCAAATGAGTTTTTCGTTCGAAATTGTAATTCGAACGAGTTTTTCGTTCGAATGAGAATTTCGTTCGAACGATGTTTGCCAATGACTTGCCACTGGAACTTCGTTAGATAGTTCGTTCGAACGAAATGTCGTTCGAACTAAAATGTCGTTCGAACGAGATTTGGGCGAGAACAGTTTTTGGCAGTTTTTTTGGCATTTTCCCACTACTTGTCCCACTAACTTTTGACAGTTTAAATCTATTTCGGGACCGAATTTTTTCTAAGAACTTTTTCCATCTCCTAGAGAGGTTTTTTGAGCTTAATTCTTTCATAAAAAATTCCCTTGGTGTTTGTTACTCAAATTGATTTATTCAAAGAACAAAACCAAGTTTACACCCAATTATTTATTTTAATCCAAGTTTTTATCTATCTATCTCTCTCTCTCTCTCTCTCTATATATATATATATATATATATATATATATATATATATATACATCTTGCTTGGAGAGTTTGTTTGGCATCGGATTTATCTCTATCGTAAAAGAGAGTTTGGGTTTACTTCTACATCCCACAAAGAAGAAGTTCGTATTTTGTTGCGGCATTCTCACATGGTGAAAGGCACCATGTGTGGTTGATGGTGGTTCTTACAGCCTCATTGGTGGATTCCAAGGTTCCGGTGGAGTCCGGGATTATCGGTTAGGCAGAGGTAGTTACAAGAAGACGCGTCGAGGATTGAAGGAGTCGAGTCGAGTGTTGTAAGTCATCTTGCTTGTAATTGTAATTTCGTACTTAGTGGACCTAAGGCTAGGGCCGTCTTAGGGTTTTTTCCATTGTTGGGTTTTTCTCGTACTTCGCGGCATAGTGGTTTGTGTTTATTTTATCTTGCTATATCACCTAGATGCATGCTTAGGGCTAAAAGATAAAATTGGTTTAAATCACTACTCATCTTTAATATAGTGCTAACTAATATTTTGGGTAAAATTAGAAGTTAATTTAATTCAAGTCATTACTTTAATTTGATAAAATTTGGTTTGGCCTAAATTTGCTAAAATGGATTAAATATTTTGTTAGAAAAATTTCTAGGACTTGGGTTAAATTACTTTTGGGATATAACTTAAATATTCACAAGTTGGTTTTAAAGTGCAATTTTTAATTTTGAGAAAATTAAAATTCGATTTGGTTTAATTTTAATTTTGGAAGAATTAAAATTGTAATACTTTAATTGTGAATCTTGCCTAGTATAGTCCATTTATTTGAACCATCCTTATTCCGCATAAGATTGAATTTACTTTTTATAGTAAAGATTTTTCAAATTAGGGGCCTCATGTTCCAACAAGTGGTATCGGAGCATTGATTGAGAAAAACTCACATTTTCAAGTTAATGTACGCAGGATTTTAAATATGTGTCAAACCCCGTTAACCCACGGTTACATCCCATATGAAACTTCCTTCAACGGAATCTACTTAAACCCTATTGGTCCTCTTCATGACACATTATACTCTTTAAATGGTATTCAATGGTTCCTACGCATTTTATCTGAATTAAAACAAAAGAGGAAAAGCATTCAGTTTCCTGGAGGGGTCGATCGATCGATGAAAGGGGTTGATCGATCGATCGACATTCTTGAGTCGATCGAGTAGTTCTTGCCCAGAATCTGTTAATCCAACCTACGAGTTTCATCCAAGAAATTACTCCAAAACACCATTAATGATTCCCGAACTCCCAAACAAGTATAACACTGATTTAATATACCTACCTACATGATTTCCTACGTAAAGCATGTACGAATTCATCAAAGATATAGGATTAAACAGACAATTCACCATATTTGTCAAGAACCCTAGTTTCATAAAAAAATTTCAACATTCTCACTCTTTTTCCAAAATTCTTTCTTCTAAACCATTATAATTTCGTGGGGAATCCTATACATATGACAAGGCTTCCAGATTACATGTATTACTCCTAAAACATGTGATTCAAATCTCATAATTCATGAAATTCTTCAATAAAACATATATATAACAATCCTATTGTAACATGGGTGAAATATCAACTACAAAAATAGCGAGATAGATACTTTCCTTAAGATCGAAGGTCTGATTCCACGAAGTTGACAGGTATAGGATTGATCCCCTCGCTCCGATCTACGTTTTGGTGGTGGTGGTGGTGTAATTGGGTTGGTTCTTGGCCTTGGATTCTTGGAAGACCTTTCTCCTTTCTTCCTCTCACTGTCGTTCTAGCCTTTTGAAAATGTTAACCCAGAGGACTCTCCTAATATCTGATATTAATTCCCAATTTTCATCATTTAACTAAGGCCTAATTTGGAAATGACTAAAACGCCCTCCTGGGGTGTCAGTTAGGCCTAAAAACGCTCCGAGACCCAAACTAAATCCCCAGGTACACTTTTCGAACTATCTCGACCCTTCCGGACACGTTGGCGCACTCGAAATAACCATACGAATGACTTACAATTTATTCACTTTTTATAATAATAATATAGTCCCGACACGACACAGGCGCGTCCTGACTTAATTTCCACAATTGTCATATTATTCGCTTGTGACAATTTTAATAAATTTAATTCTACATATTAATTTACTCATTAAGTAATATTCAACAAATTTCCAATAATTACTAACCTTGTCACGCTAGTAAATATTTAAATAAATTTTTGGATTAATATTAAATTAATTTATCTCAATTACATTTAATAAATCCCCAATTTAAAAGCCATAAAAATACGGGGTATTACATAGGGTAGAGTTGGGTAGCATCATTTTGGACTTTTAGGGGATAGTATGAGGGTAATTATACTTTGTAGCCTAAATTGTTATGCACATATGGTTTCGAAAATAAGAAGTATATGTTTAATTGATATATCTTGTGATTATGGCACTCACATACATACATCTCTAAATGCTATCATGAGGGAAGTTACGCGAAAGAGGTAAATCCCCTGGCTAATGATGCAGGGAGAATATAGTCCTCGGGCCATAGGATCGGTGGTTACATTATATGATTATTTTATTCGAGGTGAGGTAATTCCGGGTATGGTTATGACTAATTATCGAAGGTATATGGCCGCTTCCCATGCGTTGAGATTTAGGGTACCTAGGTGGTCTTGATTATAGGCCCTTGAAGATGGTAGCATTTAAGGGCGCATACAGTGGGGTGACTCCCGGAAGGATGGTCTTAGAACCGTTATATTATGATTGTAATTGGTCTCACGGATATGGTATTTCATATGAATGAGTTAATGAATCTATAAATCAACTTTATGGCATATGATCCCCAATGATAAATTGACTTATGACGATATATTCTATGAATTGGCGAGTTTAGCATGTTGAATAGAGTTAGGTTACTCTTCTTAATTAGATGGATAGTTTAACTTATAATGGAATGGTATGGCGCTAGGATGTGTACTTAGAAGAGAGGTGAGGATGATTCTTATAATGAAGAGCAAACTTAACCTGTTTATGATGTTTAGTATTCATAACTGTTATGCACTTTATTCACATGTATATCATATCAAATCGGGCCTTGACCCGTTTATATTTCTCTTTCTTGTGTGGTTCTTATTTATGCCCAGGTGCTCCGCCGCATGGGCACCCGCTTTGATCTTTCTTTCCCAGTGTCAAGGAGCTATGGCATTTTTGCGAATGTTGTAGGTTTTTTGTATAGACGCATCAATCTCTTTTGGATATTCTAGATATCATTTGTCTGTATATTCAGACGTGTTGCCCAAGTCTATTATTTATGACTACAATTAGACTTGGTGTAACCTTTTGTATTAGTCTGTTAACTGACATCTTATTCGGTTATGTTTTGTAGAATTATTATTAAACTATTACATGTCCTTATATATATCCACCTTCTGTTATAAATTGGATTGTCGAAGTTGTTTTTATCAAACTTGTAAAATTATATAACATCCGTTTTCAAAAATATTTGGTGGTTTTCTCGTACTATTATTATGCGACAGTGATGCTAAGAATGGACCATTTAGGATTCCTGTTTTATTGGAGTAGCGGGTTGGCCACCTCTTATTTTAATAAGCGAGGTGTCACATGGGTGACATGTTTATCGCAAATAAGTTGCATCATTATTATTGCATCATACTGTAAGATATTTCTTGAATCTTGATGGCGCTGACATGAATTATATAAAATGTTTTCCAGGCGTTGTTAGATAGGTGCAATAGGGCTGAGGAGATTCAGACTTTTCGCTTCTCTACTATCCAGTTGTTCTTTTTATTCATAGATTAGGTTGATATTTCTATTTTAGTTAATTCAGTTCACACAATTTATTCAAAGATATGTATCGACTATATTGGTCACATTTATTATTTAGTTTTTTATTATTATTAGAGTTTAGACTACTTTATTTATTGATGTTGGATGGTGAGACAATTAGTTTATTTTAGTAATTATTTATTTTGTTACCGTTGTCGCATGTTCTGGATAACTTAAATTCAATTCAATTATTTTATTATTGTTGATTGTGATAATGATATAAATTGATTAGAACACTATATGTTCACTATATCAAAATGGTCAACCGACACATGAGAAAATATAGGGTGTTACAATTAGTAATATAATTATGCCCCTTACCCCGAAAAAATTTAGTCCACCGTTAAACTGAAAGAAACATACACGGGTCAATGTTGAAGTCAATTTAATGAAATCTAAAACGGAACTTTTGGATACCCCATAAATTCTTTCATTTAATTTCTTAAGAATTTTATATTTAATTAAAAGTGTGTATTTCAAAAATGAAATACACTTTATAAAAATATTTCTCAAAACCCTACATCTTTTACCTTTAACATAATTGAGCTTAATTTTCAAACTCATAATAAGTTGATTCGTGAATTTTTTTTTTATTAATTTATTTTTTAATAAACTTATAATATTTATTGAGTGAAGTATGAGTATTTGATAAAAACAAATGCGGTGAAGTGCAAGTATTTAATAAAAAATAATAGGGTTTGGTACAACTTTCCTAAAATAAGAGTGAAATTTTTTCAAATTTTTCCAATCTAAAATGAGATATATTTGGTTGCACTTTTAAATATATTTTATTAACACATGTTGTTGATAAACATGGTTTAAAATTAACATTTTCTTTTTTAGTTTATTACTTCACCATTAACGTAAAATGGCATAATCAGGTCTTACAAACAAATATTTTCATGAGGATTGCCACGTTATAAGGAGTATGGGCAAAGGTGGTGGTGGGCAACTGCTAAGCCACATGTTTAATGAAGGGTTTGGAAAGATAACTACAAGTTCAAACAAAAAAGCATTTGTGGTTATAATAGACAAATTTTATGGTGTATCTCCTTACGTATGTGATGCTACTTACCATCAATGCAGATGGTGGAATTAAGAAATAGTTCACCCTCATCTGCATGCCTCTTTGGCAATATTTAATTTATGCAACACCTAGCAACCTTGGTATTATAGATATTGTGTTTTGATAACTCCTTTAACTAATGACTCTTAGAGTTCAATTTTATCCCTCATATCCAATTTTAATTCCACCCACGTTTTCTTGATTACAATATTTGACGTTGAATTTAAGTAACATTTTATGGTATTTTGAGTAAGTTTTCTTAATTACAATATTTAAGTAACTTGTTTCGTGACTATCCAAGTCACCGCTCAACACAAACACGATCTCCACCACTCAAAATGCTCACATTATGAAAAGCAAACCAGTATGGTGCAACATAAAAGAGATCTCAAATAGACATATAGATATAGGATTCTTAGATCTCAAATTTAGTTGTAAACTAGGTTTTAGGAGGCACAAGATATAACTTGAAAAATCATTTTCACAAAAAAAGTCTCTAAAAATTAATGCCAGACCTGTGTATTTATAAAAAAAAAACATGTTTTTTTAAACGGTGAATTTTTTGAGAAAACTAGTTCAAACGAAAACATATGGTTCTTTCCAACAAACTAAAAACTCGTTCGAACCGACATGCCAATCTTTTTCAAACTAGCTTCTAACGATATATTTTTAATCCATGAAAATGTCTCGTTTGATACTTATTTGAAGGTCGTTCTAACCACATTCATATCTTGTTCGAACGAACTGAATAAACTCGTTTGAACGACTAAAAACCAAAAATACTCTTCTTTAAAAAAAAAACTTTCAAAAGTAGCCCTCACATATTTTAGAAAAACAAACGCCCAAACTAAATCCAGGTATTGAACCTAAATATGTATTCATGCCTTCATTCAGATCCCTCGAATGTTGAAGACGAAAACTCGGCACGTAACCAAATGTATTCTCGATGTCGCTTTAGCTTTGTCATATGGTTTTTAATCACACATCACAGGTTTTAAGGTCACAACTTAAATCCTAACAACCTATTAATCGAATAAGTTTTGTTCAAATACGGAGTTAAGCTAATACATACAAATTGACTCGATTCGAAAATTTGTCCTTATAAATCTCCCCCTATGGCTATTTCAGGACAAAACTCAAAACAAAAAATAACTGAGTCGTTAAGCTTACTAGGGCTCAATTACTAACCCTAAAAGGAAAAAATTTACAAATGCTTGACCGATATAAACTTGTGTAGATTTATTGTTGTGGAAATTAACCTTTGTCTCATCGCTATCAACTTTCACACTTAAACGCACCTTCAAATGCAAAGATAATGTAACAATATATAAATTGCATATGAAAAACCCTATTCCTTTGTATAACTATCTCTACCTAAGAAATGATGTCTCCCCTAAGTAAAAGATCTCTCTTACATGAAAGAGTTTGATACCATTGCTCCCCCTTTTTGTCCAGGAATAGATAAAGAATAAGGTGCACGGTAAGAAAACATTTCTCCACAATAAAAGAAAACCTCTCCCTAAGTGAAGCATGGGAATCACAAAGGAAAAATAAATATATCATGCCGGGGTGTGGTGCAAACATGCAACGACAAACAAATCGACAACACAATGACAAATAATCCAAACTACGAATAAATGATACTAACTATGATGCAAGCATTTAGGTATATGGCAAACATGGATTAATTGAAAATGCAAAATACACAAAACTAAAAGCATACCCCCCCATATATATATATATATATATATATATATATATATATATATATATATATAACCGCACATATACCAAAAAATAACATACACATATATAGGTATAAACGACCATAAAAGACAAACATATAAGCATAATAAACTCGCATAGTTTCAATGTGTCTAAACATGGTGGTACGGAGTGAAGGGGTGTGAACTAGAAATAAGGAAAAATGACACAATAACTTAAATACATCCAAGTAAATTTATTTTACCGCAATAATTTATCAACATTTGATTTAGCTTGTTATGTCAAATAAAGAACTCAAATGGATAAATAAACATAATGCACACTTGTTAAATTTTTTTTATGATTCTCTAATTAATAGAGTTGAAACAATTAAGTTTAACTAAGACTCATTGTGCAAACTCGTTGATCTTTAACTAAACACCCTAAAAAGATATATAATTTCTCTCTCCTTCTTTTTATTTTGAAGATATCTAATTTTTGAAGTATCTATGTAAAAAATTTAGCCTTGGCAATTTTTCTGTTTTTTATTACCTCTCAATCTTTTAGGCTCTTGCCAACGATGGCCTTTCATGCAAAGGAGATTTCTCCTTTCGTATCCCTTTTCTGTACATAACAAACAAACTCACGAGCAGTGGTTCTTACATGCACAAATCCTCCATAGTAAAAAAAATTATATATATGACAAGATTATTAGGAGAACGCCTCACTTAGCTCATGTAACATATGAACTTAAAATCCACAAGTGCTAGCGAAAAATGTGTACGGAGGCATATACAAAGTGAATTCATCATACAAATCAATTTCAAACAACTTCATGTAAACATGATTAAGAATAAGCCAAGCACTGAAAATCAAAATTAAATGTCCTAGTCACAAGGATACATGGAAAGCATGGGATTCAAACACGTCGATATACCACACAAGATGTGTAAAACTAAAATACACAAAAATAGAAATATTTTTGAGGTTTTAAACACTTTTAGAAATGATACCAATTTAAAAAGAACAACCCAAAGGATAAACAAAATCGTTTTGTTTTTTTCTTATTAAGACCCAAAAAATGGAAAAGCAATATGCAAAAGATAAACACGTCATAACACTAGCAATAACATATAGCATAAAGCACAACATTAGTGTATGACAAACATGAAATTACAATCACTCGTAAGATATAACATGGTATGAATCATGTGAAAGAAAATGAGAGTTAACAATCCTAATATTTAGCGCCTCCAAATCGAATCTCCAAGCCCACATAGGTATAACGTGACGAGCTTGGACTTGGAAAGTCTGGGTGATACTAGACTTAGCCTTCCTAGGACCTTTTTTAAGATCACAACAAAAATGCCTAAGGTGGCCTTTTCGACCACAGTGTGTGAAAGTGAAGACACGAGACATTTTACCTATAGATTGACCTTTTCTAACGTCCCCAACAGTCGTTAACTCTCTCAAACACATGATCTTGGATTTAGCAGTGGAAGTGTTAATATCATCAAAGTCAATCCTAAACTTATCATCTTTGATTCGGATAGTGCCAAACATTTTATCCAACATCTCTGACTTACACTCCAAATTAAAAATTAACATTACTTGAGTCTCTCAATTTCTCTTTTAACTCCACAATCTTATACTCGAGCAAACGTCTAGACTCTTCAAAATCAATAAGCTCCTTCTTTAAAACCTCCATCAAACCATGAAGGCTATCTCTCTCACCCTCAACATACTCGAGCTTCTCATTGAATCTTCTCATGTGTCGTAAGATCCTCAATTAATTTAACATTATCATCACCTATGGCACATTCCTCTACCTTAGCTTCTACATGCAAGTCAGCCTTTTTTAACTTAAACGACTTGATGTACAACTCTTAAAAGGCCACTTGAAGCTCACTATCCTCCTCCTCTTCCTCTTTTTCTTCTTCTTCTTCTTCTTCTTCTTCTTCTTCTTCTTCTTCTTCTTCTTCTTCTTCTTCTTCTTCTTCAATGCTCCTCTCCACACTATCTTGGGAACTTAAAGATCGGACCTCAGAATCCTAATGCCTGTGATTATATCATCTGGGGAAGGCACTTCATTTAATGACTAGCCATTAACGTGGTGTAGTTACGATCAGTGGGGGAATTAACTTCCTCTTCTGGCTCACTATCACTAGGCGTGGTATTATATACATTGGGCTTCTTACCCTCCTTCCTTAGTCCAGTGTAACCCGCTCTAATACTAATTTGAGAAAATTAACGCGGCCTATGATTTGTAGAGAAACACTACCAAATTTTAATTTTTATAGTTTTAATAAACTTTGCACTGAATAAAATCACAAGTGTTATGTTAAACAGTTTTACCAATTTTAGTCTTGACCTAAGCATGCTTCCAGGTGAGTATAAGCAACAATAAAATAAGCAAACAACAACAAGATGATGTATGAGAAAAAACAAAAATGGGAAAAACCTCAGACAATCCAGCCATACAAGTCCACTACGATATAGGCAGTTTACAAGAACAACTTAGACTTACTCACAGACTTAACACTTTCAAGTCTTGATGCGCTTCCTTATTTCTTGTAACCTTTTTCACAGTAACTATTGGATGCCTTTTAACAACCACACAATGAAGGCGCATTCCCACGTCTCAATATCCCACCGATCTTACTTATCTCATGACCAGTCCAACCACCGTTCAATGCAAATACGGTATCCACCTCTCGAAATGATCATAGTATGAAGAGCAAACCAGTATAGTGTAACACAAAAGAGATCTCAAATAGACATATATATATATATGTAAGATTCCTGGATCTCAAACTTGGGTGTAAACCAGGGTTTGGGAGACACAAGATATAACTTGGAAAATTATTTTTACAAAAACCCTCTCTGAATATTGATGCCAGGCCTGTGTATTTATAGAAAACATAGTTTTTGAGGTGGAATGTTTTTTGAGAAAACTCATTCAAAGGAACACATATGGTCCATTAGAATGAAAACATTATCTCGTTCAAACTAATTAAAAACTCGTTCGAACGAATATGCCAATCTCGTTTGAACCAACTTCGAACGAGCTTCGAATGATATATTTATGATCAACATAAATTTCTCATTTGATGTTTGAAGGTCATTATAATAACATTCACATTTCGTTATAACGAACTGAATAAACTTATTATCACGACTGAAAAGCAAAAATATTTTTCTTTTTAAATTTTTTTAAAAATAGTCCTCAAGCATTTTAGAAAAATAAATACCCAAACTAAATCTAGGGATCAAACATAATTATGTATTCACCCATTCAGAGATCCCTTAAATGTTAATAAATTAAAACTCAACACGTAACCCAATGTATTCTCAATATCACTTTAGCTTTGCCACATGGTCTTTAATCACACATCATAGGTTTGAAGGACACAACTAAAATACTAACAACCAATGACTCAAGTAAGTTTTGTCCAAACACAAAATTAAGACAACACATACAAATTGACTAGATTTAAAAATTTGTCCTTATAGAAATCGAGTCACAAAGAATTATACCAAGCGGGGAAATAAAACACTCCATATATTCTCTCATCATTAGTAGACTTATATAGATTATCACCTGTCCAATTAGGGAGATCATCTGGTGAGCTAAGGTCTAATACAAATTATAACATAATAAATGGAATCGTTTATGAAAATAATAGTTCGTTAAACCTATTCCATAATCTCCATTGATTTATTCTCGTCTGTAATGAAGACTAACACAATTAGGCCATAATATGGAAATTATGGGAGCTCGAAAAAATAAAATACAAAATGAGTTAATAATCATTGTGTCAAAGCTACCCCATGCGACTCTCATTCGAGAAGAATCCCATTCTCATCATAATGATTACAGGGATAACCTTACGAGGACTCTATGGAATAAGTAGGGGATAATAAGGGAAGCAAAGAATGCAAAATCCATCAATAAGTTTCCAATCATCCCCAAAGATCCCTAATTTATGTTATTTCAAAGGACAACTTAATACTCTAATACAACACTCTCACGTTGGGTTAACTCAGGTCTTTAATCCCTAAGATGACTAAATAAGAAAGTATAGGACCACTTTGGTAATTTTCTCAATTAATACAATACTCAAACTCCAAGTTCCATTGAACTGCCCCTCTAGAAAGTTGTCTCCATTTTCAAATGATGTATAACACTATAAATTACCCTTTACGTAGAAAATGCCCATGATAGAATTTTTTAATCGATAGAAGTATCATATTAGTCATATGGATGCATATAATTCTTTTATGATGCTATAGAATACATCTAATGAAGTTAATGCATCTAAAGAAGTTAACTACCTTCCACTCTAAAATGTATAGTGGGCAATGGGTTACCAATCTCAAACATGAAAATGTTAGAATTTTAATGAGTTGGCTTGGTATTTTATTGGTAAATTTATTTGTTCCCATAAGATGTGAAAACCATTTACCTCATTATTAAATTTAAAACAACTAAGGAAACCCTTAAAGAATATGCTAAGGATTGAGGAGTTCCCAACAACACCAAGAGGATGAGGAAGATAAACCTAATATATGTCAATACCATCTTAGGATTCTTTCCAATGGGGTTTGTCATCCTTTTCCAAAAAATCTCATATTAGGGATGTTGAACGCTTGGGAAGTTATATGATTTTGTGCTATTTTATATCTAATCCCAAGAACGATGTATCCATAATGGTTTTTCTAAAGGCAGACCTTAGACAAGGTCCCCTACACCATGATGATCCCCTAGAGGTCACTATTATTATAAAAAATGTGTAGGTTAGAATAATTCTCAAGATGGTCTCCTATTATGACATTTAACGATGAAAAAATATCACACAAAGTGGAAAAACGATGTTAAATTTAAAATTGAAGGCTAAAGTCTAAAGAAAGATAAAATGGTGGGAAAAGTCAAATATTTATAGCTACATAGTGGGTAAAGTTAAAATATCCCAAAAATTAATTTGGGTAAATATAACACCGATGAAAACTTGACAAGGTTTACTTGCCTTAAATAGTGAAAAACCTCATCAACACTAGCCTTTGGAAATCTTTTATCAGAAGAAAAGCATCTATGGGATTGTTAATGCCTTTATGTCCTCCACTTCCAAAGAATATGAGTTAAGTTACCCCTTCGAGGAAGACTTGATATATAAGAAGTCCTCCTTAAGAATATACCCCTTTAAATAACCTTGGTTCAGCCTAACCATTTCCTTTCCCATTCTCTCTTACGTAAGTCCTTAATTTTTGCTTTTTTGCTCCAAGTTTAGGTTGCCCGGGGGGGGGGGGGGGGGGGAGGCAAAACTGGCTCCACACCTAAGAAACTAGTTTTTTATGTTATACTATGGCCTAAGGTACTCCACCTTTAGTAGTAGTTGGTTTCAATGAGACCAGGGACTCCAAGCCCCTTGGAATAGTGAATGTAGTATATTTTTAAGGTTTACATCCTTTGTTTAGTGTAAATGTATAAAATTTTGAGGATTTAGGTTTCATAGATTGTTTCCTTAACCATAGGACATTGGGATAAAAAAAACCATAGAATTTCTTAGACTTTTATGGGTCTTATATTTTTTTCTTCTTTGTCCTTCACAAATCCCACCTTTAACAACCACATTACACTCTTCTTATCCTTTCGTGGATCAAATCTGAACTCATTAAGGAAAAAAATTACAAAGTTAGAGATGTGATAATTAAGTCAGAATAAAAGAGAAAATAATCATCAATACATGGAAATACATTACGTATAGGCTAATGAGGAAAGTCAGACTGTTCATAGAGGCTAATGTACTCTTGGAATTTAACCAAGACCTCAAAACCTTAAATAGGCAAGTAGACCCCTTTTTTACTCTGATCATGACCTCTTATTCATCATTGGCCCCAAGAACTTCAACGTTAAAGTTATATGGACATAATCAATCATTTCATCCTCCCTTAGAGTGGCCATGGACAATATTTAGATGATTAGTTCATCCATGTTAGTAGGTTAGAACTTAAGATCTCACTATAATGTAAGGGATATGAAAGGGACCTTGAACCACAAGATTGGGACGCAAAATATGCTTCAATAAACAATTTAGAATAACTAAATGGTGATAAGAAATGTCTTAAAAAAGATTTTTAAATCCTTTAGTCATATACCTCAACCAACTCTATATACACAAGTAATAATAAAAAATAATAAGGAATGTGAAAATTTCAATGTAATCAAAAGAAAAATCCATACATGGGTTGGTTGATTTACACTATATAATGGGATTCCCATAAGATCTTTAGCTCTCTCCCATGTGAGGATTTACCAATCACACATACAAAAAAAGAAATAATGGATCTTCTAGTATTTTATAGTTTTTTTTACCATGCTTGGTGAACAAGTGGATTGAAACTTTGGGCACTAAGTACCAGAGGCATTTCTTCTTTTTCCCTATGTCGCGAACCCTATAGAGATTAAGAAACTAAGAACGACAAAAATCAAGTAAAGTTTAACTTACTACCCTAAAAACCATAGTATAAGTAATCAAAGGCTTATAAGACCTCACAACTAATTGGGCACGGGTTATCCCAATATACTTTACCCCATCTCCCAAAGGCTTATATAGGGGAATCTAGACTTAAAATCAAGTAAGACCTTATCGAATCAAACAAACTAGGAAACTTGGAACATGATCGTTCATTGGCCTACCACCCTCAATTTCATAGAAATTTTGGATTTGGTACCACTACCTCACATGTACAAATCTTGACTTAGCAATAAATGCTAGGTCCCCAGGACCCCTATAATCCATGGCGATAGGGGAATGGAGACAAAAAATGACCACTGAGGATGATGCTAATACTTGTAAATACTTGTACCGTCACCCTTTGAAGGTACAAGTAAGACTACATGAGTTTATAAACCCTTCAAACTATAGGGGTCTATGTGCCTTTAGTGATGGAAACATAATTAAAATTTTCTCCCACACAACAATTAGAGGCGTGGGCCTCGATGATAGGTTGGTTAGAGACTTAAGATGGATCCATTAAGAATACGGAGAAGGTAACGAGATGATTCGTAAAGTCAAATACAATAAGACGGTTAAAGCGTGAGAAAAAAACTCAAAAATAAGTCCCATATTTATAAGCCTTGAACTGTCAGGTCATGTGCATGAATACGCACACGTTACTCCCTCTTATAGATGCCATGACTTAGTTGCCCCCTCCCCACATGGGACATTAGTTTTTATCCAAGACTAAGTTTCATGGGTTGTACACATATACAAATGTAATATATTTTTTAGTGTTCTGCTATAACTATAGAGAAGTTTTCGTATAATGTCACCTAAAGTTTTCATTGCGTCATAATCTTATTACCTTGTGATATATATTATGTATATTAGAAGAACTAGTGTTGTCTTTCTATAAATGATTATTTATCTCAAGATTTATTAATTTCTAGTAACTTTTATGACTATATTTACCCTTATAGCTAACCAAACATTGTAGTGAAAAGGTGATAAATATATTTAATAAATAAATTACAATGTTACATTAATTAATAAAGTGTATTTAATGATGTTTATATGGAAATAAATATGTTTCGTTAATATATTCCTCTTAAACTGTTCATATTTTTATTAAGTACTATTTTAAAATTTTCAAAACAAGAACAATGTTATATGGTATAGTTATTAAAATCTCTTTTATTTATATACAAATGTCTCTCATCAATGCCTAGGGGTGGAAAAGGGGCAGATGCCCTATTTTAAAAGTATGTTTGGATAAACACAATATTTTTTTAAAGAAAAGAATGTATGTTCATCATAAAGTTGATTCAAAAGTGTCACTTGTTCATTTATTTTACTAATTTATAAGCTAATGAAAATGGCATTCTGAAAGAAAAAGAAAGCAAAAAGACTTTATGTTCATCATAAAGTCTTTTTAATTTTGCAAAAATAAATAAAAAATATTTAAAAAAAATTCTTTTAGTGTTACTAAAAGATGTTTTTACTCAAGATGATCTTAAATTCATCCGCAAATTCAGTGAATATCCGCATAAAGGTAATTAATATGTTATTGCACCAAAACGAGACATTTATTTGTAGTATATTGTCTTTATGGGTTTGACTTACTAAATTCTAAAATCTCAATTTTCAAATCGGGTAATTGCAATTGTATTTATTTGAAATTATGTATAATGTAGAAATGTAAAGGCATGTAATAACGTATCATTGAAACTAAAAAACCAACATTATTTAATAAATTATTACATTTAAACAAATGATTGTATTGATAATTAGATTAAACCACCAAAACAAAATAGGTCTTCTCTAGGTCCAACTATAATGTTACCTTGTTTCGAAATCTTGAATTCCGAATCTAATAATTACCTAACTTTAGTATCTTGGTTTTAAAATCTAGAATAAAATAATAGTAGATTTCTTTTATCCACATACTCGCTATCCCAATATGAAAAAACTACAAGGATAAATGAAATGTCAAAATTTTGGAATCTCTAAGGTTTTAACTAAGACATGTTCAAGATGTTTATACAACCCTACATATAGTATATTAACAAAACATACAAGTAATGTTATTTTAGTGGAATAGATCATACCATATTCCAAGAATAAATTTTGCAATTTTCTTTACTAATTGATTATAATTTCAAGGTCTCCTACGTGGATGAAATTTTTAAATCTTACCAGGATACTTAAGTCCTTAAAGATAAATGGTTATAAGAAATTGAAAATATTGTGTGCATGTACTTAGAAATTTCATGGATGGATCCAAAATGACCTATTTAATAACTTAAGAATAATTTATTTATCAACACATTATGGGTATTTACTTCTCATGTGATTGGTTAATACATTTATTTATAAAATTTAAATTGTTTTGATAACGTATGTCTTAATTGCACATGCTATGACTATGAAAATAATATATATAAGATTCCAAATTATAATTCGTACGACGCAAATCCTCATGCAAAGCTCTTATCGAATGCTGAATATATGTAACTTGACTATTTTATCACTAGCATGTATTTATTATGATGTTTTGTATTAATAACCTTTAGAAAATATAATACAAGTAAAATTGAATTAAAAAAGTTCTTAAAAAAATTTAGCATTAAACATTAAGGCCCTATTTGGTTGTGCAAATCATGTGATTATGTAAATTGGTTCATTGTGAATTAGTAAATTGTAAATGAGTGTATTTGAGATGAGTTTAAAATCAATTTTACGCAATATTTGGTAAACTGAAGTTGATGTTAAGGTTCTATGGGGAAAATGATAAAAACAAATTAAGAGAGAGAGGGAGGTGGAGGTGGAGGGGGAAGGGGGAATGGGGAAGGGAGGGAAAGAGAGAGGAGTATATACTTTATGTGACTCCTATTTCAAATGGATATATTTCACATTTGTATGAAATGAACCAATTTCAAATTTTACGGTTGAGTTAAAATGGGACAATTAGATCCCGTTTGGTTGTTCCAAAATTGTAAATTAACTCATTAATAAATTGGTCCATTTACAAATTTTTTTCATTAATTGCCTCTTTTTAAGTCTTGTGTAGAATTTGAAATTTGATCATTTTCATAAAAAACATAAAATGCATTCATTTGAAATAAGAGTCAAATAAAGTGCATGTCCCCCCCCCTCCTTAATATGTTTTTATTTTTTATTTTTCTTATAAAACCTTAACATCAATTTCAGATTTCCAAACATTGTGTAAAATTGGATATAACTCATTTAAAATCTGCTCATTTACAATTCACTATTTCACAATGAACAAATTTACATAATCAAACAATTTGCCCAACCAAACAAGGCCTTAATGAATCATTGTATTAATGAAATAAACACAATTGATGAGTCTATTTATAAATGAATCAATTTATTAGTGAGTTAATTTATAATTTTGAGACAATTAAATGAGACCTAAAAATTTAGTCGGAGATATAACTTTTAATGTTAACTAAAATTTAACATTAAGAGTTAAAAACAAACACCACTTAACATTTGGAGCTTGTTTGGTTTGCAATTATGATTCTGTTTTCTGTGTTTAAATACAATTTTAGTAAAAATTTGTGTTTGACAACCTATTTTTAACACTGGATTATAATATTTATGTGTTATAACCAAGTTTTTCAGAAAACAGCGAAAAAGTGTTTTATAACTTCTATTTTTTATTTTTCAACTCAGAATTTTTCGTTCTTAATATTTTAATGCATTTATACCTTAATATATAATATACATACATAATACATTAATATGTGTGTAATTCTTATAAATAAAAAATATATATGTACATGTACACAAAATTACGTATATTTATATTGTTAAATTATATAATATATTAAGATCCATATGTTAAATAATATTATCAATAGATAAATAATACTGATATATACATTAATAAATAGTTATATATATAAAATAATATATATGTACTATATGTATATTTTATATTATTCAATACATTAATAAATAGTTTTATATATGTACTATATGTATATAGTTTTATATATGTACTAATATGTATACACACAGTGGCGGAGCCAGGAATTTTAGGTGGCCTGGGCACCAAAGGAAATTTTCGGGGGTTCGGGGGCGGGAGCCCCCGAATTTTTTTTTGAGGAGTAAATTAAAATTAACATTAATTTCAACAACTTCATGCCCAAAAAATAAAGGGTCAATTATTGAATAGTCCCTACTATAAATAAATATTTTTTAAAAAGGACACATATTTTTAGTTTAACTCATTTAGTTCCTCAAGCACTCAATATTCTCTTATTTTTAGAGGCCGCGCCAGCGGCACTTTTTCTCCAAAATATGTGGCAAATGACTTTTTGAAGAAAAATAAAAAAGGTTGGACTAAATGGGTATTAAAAAATGTTCGAGAGACTATTTGGTATATATCCCAAAAATAAATACTACAAACCAATAACAACAACATTTATACTAATATTAGAAGAGGTAAAATAACACTCTGATATTGAAAGGGGTAAAACAACTGTGACATTTATACTAATAATTACTACAAACCAATAAACATATTTATACTAATATTAAAAGGGGTAAAACAACACTGATATTTTCAGAATTTCATAATCTTAGCGATATTTTTAGAATCTCAGTAATCTCAGAATCTCATCAATGTATACATATAATAAAAAAAAAAAGAAAAGGAAATTTACCTGGGCTGGCCTGGGCCTGTGCCCAGGTCATGTGCAAAGTGGCTCCGCCACTGTACACACACACACACACCTACACATATGTATAATATAAATATACATGTTTATTAATTTTATCAAATTTTCAAATAATTGTATAATAAAACAAGTTTATCAAACGCATATCAATATTTATAAACTCAAAAAATTGAAATTTAAAGCTGTATTTAAAGCTAACGTTTAAATTAAATTTTCTGAATACAGAACCAAAAAAGAGTTTAGTTATTCATAAAATGTGTTTAGTTGACTAATCACAAAGGATTAACATGGCAACGTAAGTACCTGAAACTGAGACTGATTCCAAATTGGAGCATTAAATTTGCATTTTCGTAAAAAAAAAATTAAAGAGAAGACTAAATACCTAAAAGCACAAACCATTTTGTGTGAAGTGAAACATGTTCCTAAATAAAGAATACAATGTTATCTGAATAGAAGTTTGAAATAGAAGGGCAAGAAGTGGAAAAAAGAGAAATATTCTCGTCAAGGTTGGATAAAAATCCGCTATTGGAACAGCCCACTGGAAACACAAGCATGGCCCGTGGTTTTCAATTCCCTTCTCTTGAAACCAACTATGAAAATGTTTCTATTTCAGCTAACCCTAACCCCTGTTTCCCATATATACCATTACCCCTCTCCCCCTCCGTCTCCATCCCATCCCATATTACCAAAAGTTCACATCTCTGTCTTTCTTTTACCCCTCAACGAAAACAACATCAATCAGTACAACTACCGTATACTCTACTATTACTAGCCTTATACCAACCTACCCATTTCAAGTTTTCAACTTTTTCTCTCTCCACCCTGTTTGTTTCACCTGGAATTTATCATCCCATCGTGGGTTTTTGCTTTTCTTGATTGAGGTTCAATGGGAATTGAAAAAATAGCTAGTGGTGATAGAAAATGTAGATTTGAGGCAAAGAAGGGGAGGAGAAAGCAGAAGAAAACTTCACAAGTTCAGATGTTGTTTGATATTTGCAAGGAGGTGTTTGCTGATTGTGGGCCAGGTGTTGTTCCTTCCAAGGCTGATATTGATCGACTCAAGTCGGTTTTGGGTATGTGAATTTGTTCTTTTTATTTAATTTCAATCTGGGTTTGTCTTAATTTATGATTTTTTTAAGGTAGGCCTGTCTAATTTTTTCAACTTTTAATCTGGGTTTGCCTAAATTTATGAATCTTTAATATGGGTTTGTTTTAATTTGTCAACTTTAAAACTGGATTTGTATGAAATTTTGAACTTTTAATCTGGGTAATTTTTAATCGGGGTTTGTCTGAATTTGTGAATTTTTAATTTGGGTTTGTCTGAATTTGTAAATTTTTAATCTGGGGTTGTCATTTAAGATAAGATTGACCTTGTAGGGTTAAACTGACTTTATTTTTTTCTCTGGGAACTGGTAGTATGTCTGAAATGCAATAATTTTAATAATGACTATTAAGATTTGCTCTGTTTGTCTTTTCTTGTTTTAAATGTTTAATGCAATGAGGCTTGTTAGAATTCTGTTTAGCTCTAGTTAACAATTCTCTGTTTTTGGCTCCGTCTAAAATATGCAAATGTTGTGACTTCATATATATGCTTTTCAATTTTTCATACAAATTGCTGTTTTACTTGTGAATTTTTTTCTCACAATCAATGCCGTATAAATTCAATTGTGGATCAATATGATTGCCATTGTTTTTTCATGTTAATCTTTCTTAATGAATTTTTGATTTCCTTTAGGCCAAATTAGATTGATGAAAATGAAAGGGGGATCTGTTAAAATAATGTTTGTCAAGTAAACCCATTTTTATGTGCGTTGGGGTGTGTATTTTCTATAATGTTATATTAAATAATGGGTTCATGTTCAAGTGATCTACTCAATTTCTTTTTGACATCACGCATCCCGCTCTTAAGGTTGCTGTCATGTTTTGTCGATTAAACTAAAACGGACAACCAACTATAACTTGTCGGCATCCTTTGTATTGTATCACTGCGTGTCATGTAAATTTCCATGTGATAATAACAGACAATTACCCACAACTGTCTTGAATGCATGGTTTTAATAGGTGTCCGGATAACAGATGTGTTATTAATTTTATCTGGATACATAATGTAACTGATGCGTTGGTAGGGAGATGGGATACATAATGTGATGTTATCTCTGGATTTTGGATTTTGTCATATTCTGCGAGTAATTCTAAAAGAACACAGGATTTAGACACATTTTGGTAGACACCAACCAACGCAACACATCAGTGTGTCTGAATCTTGTGTGTCCGATTCTCGCGTCCCTCTGGAATTACTCTTTTATGATTCATTAGTAAATCCCAAATGCATGCAGTCACCAATTGGTTCCTGTCTCTGTCCCCAAAATTTCAATGCATGTGCGTCTATGATGTATTTGGGATATTTTTTTTGTACACGTAGCATTACACTCTATGCTTTCAAAATAAACCAAAAAGGGTTAAAAGACTGATGGTAATGTAACTTAAAGTAATTGGAACTTCCTAGTGCCTCCTTTTGAATTTCAGGAAGTAGTTTCGAAAGAATTTATCATATTTTTATCTTTATTTTCTTATCCTTTTTTTCGGGGTGGTGGGGGTGGGGGGTGTTTATAGTATTTTTCACATATTTATGGTCAAGCTTATCTTCGTTTGACTTAGTTGCGAGGCTTCCCAATTAGTATCCTAACAATTGCATTTGGAACATGCATTTTTATATCCACTTACTGCATTGCACATTTAATGCTATTACTTTATATAAATATTTACTAGTCCTATGTCTAATTACTTGAGCTCCGTTTGGTTGTTCTAAAATTGTAAATTGGATCATTAATAAATTGACCCATTTACAAACCAATTTACAAATTGATCCATTAATTATGTTTGGTTTCATTAATGAAATGATTCAATAATTATCCCATTTTAGCTCATGTGCAAAATTTAAAATTGGATCATTTCACAAAAAATGTGAAATAAATCCATTTAAAATAGGAGTCACATTAAGTGCATGTCCCCTCTCCCTTTCTTTTCCTCCCCCTCCCCCCCCCCTCTCTCTCTCTCTCTCTCTCTCTTAATTTGTTTTTATCTTTTTTTCATAGAACCTTAACATCAATTTCAAATTACCAAACATTTTGTAAAATTGGATTTAACTCATTTCAAATTCACTCATTTACAATTCACTAATTCACAATGAGCCAATTTACATAATCAAACAATTTGCGCAACCAAACTGGGCCTTAGTATTTACTACAGTGGTTCATTTTAGGTAGGTATATATCCCCAGTCCAGTCCTCGTTAAACCTTGCTAGGGTCGGGAAAAACTAATGCTTATTACATAATTTACATGTGTCTCGTATTTGACTATGCGTAGGATACCATATTAGATTATGATGACTGGCTAGGTTGGTGTTGGTTAAACTTCATTTCTGAGAAGTTCAAGTAAAACTAGACAAAATTGTACATATGCGGCATAATCTGGAATCAGATTAGGCATAATGAAACTAATTCTCTGCATGTGAAGAAGCATACTGAGATTGAAAATACAAGCTGAATGATTAAAAAAAGTTGTGTGGAAGGTTTTTAACTTTTTGGGCGATTATGGTGTATGTGAAAGTTGGGAGGGTTAGTTAATTGTAAATATGTTTGTAGTTGTGTGAGGAAGCTTATTTGCCTTTTGTTTTCCTTTGATTTCCACTTGTATGCTTAAGCACCCCATGTTTTGTGTAGATAACCTGACAGCAGCTGATGTTGGCGTGAGACCAAATATGCCATTTTTCAAGGCCAAAGAGAGTGAAGATGTTCCTAGAATAACCTACCTACACATTTATGAAAATGAGAAATTCTCGGTATGTAGACTTGAGGTGCATTAATTGTCTATATGGGATGAAAACTAATCATCACCCCCCCCACCCCCACCCCCACCCCCGGAGAAAACAAGGTTAACAAACTCGTGTAGAATCATTCAATCTGTGTGAACTGTTGCAGATTGGGATATTCTGCTTGCCACCGTCTGGTGTCCTTCCACTTCATAATCATCCTGGAATGACGGTATTCAGTAAGCTTCTCTTTGGAACCATGCACATTAAGTCATACGACTGGGTGGATGATGGGCCACGTAAAACCTCACTGAATGCAAATTCTCCATGCGGTGAGTTTTTTTTGAAGATGAACATATATAAATCCTGTAATTAATATATATGTATATATATATTTTGATGTTTTACCCTTCCAGCTTTTTATTAATGCATGGTAGTTATTATCTTCTTATGCCCAAGGTGATGCTATTGTTTTATACTCCCTCCGTCCCAAATAATAGTTATGTTTTCCTCTTTAGTCCTCTCCCCAAATTAATAATCCTGTTTCCAAGTGCATGGTAGTTATGTTTTCCTCTTGCATTCAGAGGTATTCATCATTTTTAAAACTACAAATTTAAAAAGTAAATTATTTACTTAAAATGTTTGATTTTTTAAACAATTACTATTAATTTGGGACACATGATTCTTAATTTGGGACGACCTCAAAAGGAAAGCATGTTTCTGTGACGTGCTAAACTCTTCTTACTACAAGGGTTGGATGTTTGATCAAATCCACTAAATTGAATGACTCCTTTTCCTTACCGCAATCGAATAAGAAGTTAATGTTTTTATTACTTTATATCAGCAAATGCGGTCCATCCGGCTGAAGTAAGGTTGGCAAAGGTTAAGGTTGACTCGGACTTTACAGCTCCTTGCAACACATCCATCCTTTATCCAGCAGATGGAGGTAATATGCACTGCTTCACAGGAGTGACATCATGTGCGGTGCTAGATGTGCTTGGCCCACCGTACTGCGATCCTGAAGGCAGGCACTGTGCGTATTACCTTGAACTGCCACTGTCCGATTTCTCAGGTACGATGTCAATCTTCTTTTGAAACAAAAATATTACTTTCTCCTTCCCAAATTAATTTGGGGCAGAGGGAGTAATAGTTTTTCTCTATCAGTCGTTTTCAGTTTAGCTTTAATATGATATTAATTTAATATAGGATATTGCAGTAGACTACTAAGACCTCCTTTGATTAGAAGGATGTAGAGCAAAGTATTTGTTAAGTTGCAGGAATACGTTTTCTATTTCTAATTTTCATCTCCCTATCTAGTTAGTTTTCAGTTTTATAAAAATTTTAGAAGGAAAACATGTTCATTTTTTAAACTTGAAAACATGCGTGTGGGGCCTTGTGAGTGGGGGTGGGGTGGGGCGGGTAAGTTTGTGTGTATGTTGCTGCCTGTGTGTGCTTGCATCTGGTTCCTGTTTTCTCGTGCAAGTGTATCAAAATGACGCACTTAAATGTATGTGAGCCGCTTGGTGTATGCGTGTGTTCATGTGTAGATATATTCATGTGTTTCACGCACATGCATGTGCTTGTGGTGCATGTGTTTGTGTGTATTCATATTCTCACATACTCACTCCCAAACAAACGTGTAATGTGCCACGCTTCAGCTCACAAATGGTTTTGGTTGTGCCTGTGTACGTAAATTCATATGTTGGTGAGTGTGTTTAGTTCGTTACATCAAAAGGAATCAATTTTAAAGTTGGGAAATTTCGAAAATGTTTACGAGTGCAAGTTTGTAAAATTAGGATTCTAATTTACGAATTGGTGAATAATCGCATTTGAACACAAACTTTAACTTGTTCATCGCTGGAGATTTGTTTTCCTTGTGGAGAATTCCTATTTTCTTGCAACTAAACAGGGGCATGATCTTTCCATACGTAAGGGAAGGGTAATAATGCTCCTGGATCAACAATTGATTTGTTTTTATTGAGGCATGTTTTTTGATTTTCTTTCCTCTCAAGCATGAAAAGTTCTGATTGTTTGTTTCTATGTAAACTCAGTTGAAGGGGTATCAGTGGCTGAAGAAGAGAGGGAAGGCTACGCGTGGCTTGAAGAGATAGATAAACCAGAGGGCTTATTAGTTGTTGGAGCTCCTTACACTGGACCAAAGATTGGTGAGAAATGATATCTCATCCAACATACTTCTTTTTCTCTCCCATGTATCCAACTGCTGCTGCTGCTGCAATCCAGTATTTTACTTTTTACTTTTTTTTCATTTGTCCTTTTTTTTTGCTGGGGAGGGAAGGTCTCTGTCCCCGTGTTTCTTTCTCTCAACAGTATTATGTACATATTTGAGTAGAACAAAAAGAAAAGAAAAAAAGAAGTGTTTCAAGTCCATTGACAAAATTGTTGAAAAAACACTTTTTTTTAATCTGATACTCGTTATTTTGTTCCACTTCTCTCGACTAAAAGCAAGATATTCTCTCTAGTAAAATCAACAAAATTTCCATGCTCACTGGGCAAATAATACATCCGTGAAAATTATTATTTGTACGAGTTGGTGACAAAATTAATTTGGCTTGCTTTAATATCTTTTTCTTTTTGTGAGTATTCTTGTCGTGATCTGAATTTAAACTGCTCACTGCATTTGGAAGCAGCTTCAAATGTCAAGGGCAATGTAAATGCTCAATATTTGGGTGCCAATTGACGGTGGCAAGCTAGTATTTGATTAATTGCTCCGGAGTAGGCTTAGTGTTAATGTTAGATACCTTGCGACTGTTTTGTAAATAAAGTTTTTTCACAGGCTGTCACCTGACTAATATTTTTTCTTACCCAAATTAAAAAATATTTCAACTGTGTAATTGAATGTTAGTCTCGCGTAGGATGAGTAGTATTGTACTTGGTCATTCTTAACACTACTACGTACACGAGATATGTGAAATGCGTATAGAAGACTTTATAATGTTAAACTTGTGGGACCCGTTCCAGACATCTGTCACTCCATTTTAGACTCTGTGGTGCATATCGATTCCTAGAATGTGGGCCAGCTTTAGAAAGGGTAAGTCCTTTTCATGGGTGCCTAGAAGTTTTTAGAAGAAAACTCTATGAGTAATGATACAATTACCCAAATTTACCCCCAAATTATCGAAATTGTTCTTTATTGGTTTGTTCTCTGGTGGGACCTACACCAGAGTACAAATCAATAAAGCCCAACTAATAAAGCCCAAATTTGGTAATTTTGGGGTAATTGTCCGGTTAGTGTACCATTTTCCAAACTCTATATCCAACTCTACGAAACATCTACAATATGTGGCATTGAACTTTTTTCAGTCTGTAGAAGTAGCTTTTGCTAATGATAAGTTTCAAAAATAGCTGTCTCCATTATCAACAGACTGACATGTACAAACTTAACAACATATTTTATGGAGGACTGTGTCCCATCTCGTGAGAACAAAGTGAATGCTGGGCACTTAAATCTCATGGATAGTAATCACAACTACTACCCATTGGGACATGGGTTCTTATCATGTCCAAAAGTTCATGGATCAAATCTACTATTTCATTCGCCTTACCACGTCTTGTAGTTGCGCAACTTGCTACATGGAAGGAGGTGGCTCTACGTGCATAAATGGTGTAGCTTGGGCATTGCTTTCCCTTCTAATTGATTCAATTAAAAGACTCTGAATGTTCCCAAACGTCCAAATACTTTTTTAAACACGAGAAATAGATGGTTCCATCGAAGATTGGCCCTAGCAAAAGCATTGTAGTCGGTATTTGACTATTAGCAACGAAAGAAGTTAGCTTATGCCACAATTCATGGGGATTTCTTGTGTAGCCATCAGTGGTGGCCGTTCATATGTTTGGAACTCCCGTATACTTGCCTTTGACAGGGGTTAACAGTGTAATTTGAAAGGCCTTGTCCAAGTACTAGGACACTCACCATTAGCATATTATTAAGTTGGATGACTACCCTTCACTTATTATCGAAATATTTTAAGCATTTGTGCGGTGGGTTATATAATTTTCGTGAAATTGATGTAATCACTGATTCATTGTGTTCAGGGTTGAAAATTGGTATCAAGTATCATGGGTGGTACACTGCATTTGAAGTGGGTCCCTTGTAGACAATTCTCGGCGCTCACATTTTTTTTTTGTGGGGGTGGGAGGGGTGTGCGTACATTACCGTTTGGATTTGATTTAAAAAAAATATAGTTTTGGTTTACTACCTTTTGTTCTTGGAAATCGAAATAGTCGAAAACTTGGTAGTTTCTTTTTTTATTAGAAAGTCAACAACCAATTTACTAAATTTATCTTCAAAAAATTAAAATGCCGAAACCACCGTTAGAAATATTGATGTGATATGCCAAAAATACCAAATTTATATTATGTTTGTTAATTTATATCAATGTTCTAAAAAACGCGAGGCGTGGAGGCCAACTCTTAAGCCTTAGAAGCCTAGGCTTAAAAAGGCGTGAAAAGGCGTTTAGGCCTTCTTAATATATTTTAATATTTTTTAACCATAACAAGGCTATTAAAATACAAAAATTGCACATATCATAAAAATATGTCTGAATATATGCAAATTAAAATACTATTTGATTATTTTGGATAAGATAATGGTCTGGTTTGTAAACAAATTCTTTAAAAGGCGACATCATTTCACTAAGGCATTGTTGTTTTTAGAAAAAAGTGCACCTTAAGGGTTTTATCAAGAATAAGGCGTGAAAAGCGTAAGGCGAGGCGTTCCTCCCAAGCCTTAAGCCTAGGCATGCCTAGGCAGACCCTATGCGGGTTTTTTAGAACAGTGATTTATATCATTAATTGGCGTATTTATCACAATATTTAATATTAAAAGTGATCTCAACCATTAAATTCCTTTTCCAAATAAAGTTTATTGAATATTTTTTTGTTCCATTAGGATAAATGATATTTTTATTTGTTTGTTTTTACAAAATATATGTATTAGATTTTTTGAATGAAAAGTGTTTTTTAATTTAAGTCTTATTGATTCGTCAACAATTGACTAAGTTTTATTTTATAATTTATGAAATTATTTGTAAAACCCTGTTCCAACAATTATATATGAAGAGGCGCTAAAGATGGTTTGGGAGAATCGTGAGCGAAGATTAATAAAGAAAATTATGGGACAAGGGTCGTTTTAATGACCGTGGAGTGTCGTTCTAATGACATTCTAGCATTGTTAGAAGCGAGATGGACGTCGCAAGAAGCAGGGCAGGTTGCGCGATTCAAACTTCGAACGAGATGAAGAAGTTGTTTGAACGACTTGGGCTTGTCGTTCGAATGATGTAAATCAAAATTTTTAGTCCAGTTTGCCCTTGTGCACTGTCATGATTTTGACAATTGGATCATTGAGCTGTCGAGGTCAGATCAGTCCAGAAGAGCCAAAACGAGATTTTTGGTCTTTGGAAGAGTTTTATAAGGGATTGTTTGGTTTATATGAGGTGATTGGTAGGGAAGAAGAAGAAGAAGAAGAAGAAGAAGAGAGAGAGAGAGAGAGAGAGAGAGAGGTGGGAGGTCTTCCACCTCCTCCCACCCAAACCAACCACTCCTTCACCATACTATAACCAAAAAAACACTATTTTTATGGTACATTCCACCATATTTGAACCATATAAGAAGAAGAGTTACGAATTTTGGAGAAGTGTTGAAGATGAAGATGGTTTTTCATGGAGTGCTTGGAAGTTTGGATGGAGCACATTTGGAGTACTTTTGGATGATCAATTTGGTAACTCCTTGAGGCCACCTTTGGAGGTGGGGGTTGCTCCTCCTGCACCAATATTTTTACCACCATTGGAGCTATTAGAAGTGGGAAAATATAACTCTTAGTATTAAGACTCTATTTTGCATATTTGTAGTCTTGTGGTTAGATTACATGAGTATGGTACATTTGAATGAATAATGAAATTGATGTGTCGAATTAATAAACATTTTTATGAAATAAAAATGTTAAACCAATGTTATTTTGTTGAAAATAAAGAATGAATAAATATTCCAAGGTTTTGGAATGTTAAAAGAAAATAGTATATTTTCTAGAAAGATTGGTGCTAAACATTTTATGAAATAAAATGTTTCAAAATGATGATTTGCCCTATTAAATATTGGTGAAATAATGTTTTAAAGTTTCTTGCAAAATGAAGGTATGAAAAATGGACATTTTGTGAGTTTGAAGAAATTAAACGCCTTTTATGCATTAAAAATGTATTTTTGCAAGTATGATGAATGTTTAGAATGAAATATGTGTTTAGACCATTTAATAGGATTTTAAGGTTTAAAATCCATCTTCTCATGCATATAATCTTTTAGTATTTTGACGCTAAGTGTATAAACAAGTTTAAAAAAGATTTTGTTGGGTTTAAACATGAAATAAGAAAATTAGAAATTCTTGCCTTTAAAATTTGTGAAAAAAGGGTTAAAAATATGATAAGTGCAAAATTGTAAGACTACATGTAAAATAAAGGAAATGATATTTTCTTATAAAAGTAGTTTTAAGTGTAAATGGATTTCTTCAAAGAAAAAAGTATAGAAATGTGTGGTTTGAAAAATTGTTAATAAAGTTATTGAATAAGTGTTAATGGGTAAACATGGGAAAGTTAGTGTGTATAACTTAGTAATATTGTCTAGCAAGTGGGTCAACTTATCTATTATGTGAGTTAACGTAATATCGGTATCGATTTCAACCAAAATAGTAGTTCATGATAAAGCAACAAACACAAATAAATAAAAAAATAGAAAAAAGTAAGAGAGGAGGAGGAGGTTACTATAATAAAAAGTGTGAATGTAGAGTTGTGTGCATGAAAGAGACTCCTATCTAATATTTGAGAGAGTGCAAATTAAGTGAGTTTATTTTAGGGATATATACCAAATAGTCCCTCAAACATTTTTTAATACTCATTTAGTCCAAGTCTTTTTATTTTGCCTCAAAAAGTCCTTAGCCACATATTTTGGAAAGGGAGTGCCGCTGGCGCGGACCTCTAAAAATAAGAGAATATTGAGTGCTTAAGGGACTAAATGAGTTAAACTAAAAATATGTGTCCTTTTTAAAAAATATATATTTATAGTAGGGACTATTAAATAATTGACCCTTTATTTTAACTTAATAAGGGTAGATTAGTAATTTCCAATCAAATCTTAATACCGGATAATTTTATATCATTTTGAAGATTAGATATTTTTATCTCACTTCTTGTAGGATAAGGAGCTCACTTGGAATAATTTATCCATCTCATATCTCATCCTAAACTATATCAAATATCGAATAAGATAATTTTATTCAATGCGATCCTCTTGTACGACGCATCAAAAAAGGCTAAATTTTTAAGCTTTTCTCTAGCCCTTTCCTAGATCCACGGGTCAATGAAATTGGGGATTGAATTTGACTGGGGATTATTAAGAAACAAGTTAATTTATTTTCATTACAACTAAAATTCAATATTAAACCCTTAAAATAAGGCATGCACGCTGCGCATCCGTTTCTAATCGACAGAAGGGTAACTTGTCTAGATTAGCATTCTTTAAAGGATCCAAAATAAAGTGGAGCGGAGTCTGCAATAATGCACTTTTCTTCAATGACACGCGAAAATGCTGTCTAAATTTGGTTTCAGTAGACGTATGAATAGAAGTGCTCCACAAAAGAAATATTAAGGGGGCTGAATGAAACTTTTTCCTTACTTTTGTTGGGGCCCAAATGGACAATCTACTTCAACTGTACGATTTTCTTGGTTTTTAGTAGTTGAGATGAGATGAGATGAGATGAGATGTACCTTATTGAGGTCAGACAAAGCCTTAACTGTAATTCACTCGTATATTGATTGCACTGTCTAATGACATCAAAAGGATGATATCTAAAGGAAACCAGTTGGTTCTCTTAAGAACAATGCATCAAGTCCCAAATTGCGCTGTGAGATTCCCATGACAAGTGAGTGAAATTAAGTATGGGGCCTTGGGAGAGGGGACCCATTTAGAAAGGACAAGAAGAATGCGAGGGCCTGTGAGGGAGAGGTGAAGGGAACTTCATGGGCAGCTCCCCTAATTGTTGCAAATGTCAAACAGGTTACATTCTTTGCATCTCTCATTCCACCAAATGAGTGACACCACCATCCAACCTGCAACATACACGTATTTCTTTCAATATAATCATCTATATTATACCTCTAATACAAATAATAAATGCACTTTAAAATTCATTTCATTTATCTCTTCGATTACCTAAAATATTTTTAGTATCTAAGTAAAGTTGTACATCTAATCTCAGGGGATATTCAAAGCCACTAGGACTCTCGAATTACTTAATTGGCTACACGTACCCAAATTGTTCCTCTCCCCCCCCCTCCCCCCCTTCAATTTACTGTCACTCTCATTTCCTCCCTTGGTACCCCTCTCACATGTAATATTCCGTATTCATGTGTATTTTTATTTAATTAATTTGAGAAATTAATTAGGAAAAATACATTTTAATTAAATTACGCGAGTGAAGTAATTTAATGCGATTGGATAATAATTGTGACTATTAAATATTAATTGAGAGATGGATATTGATTAATACTGCATTATGATATTTACTAAGTGCGATAGTAAATAATTGATAATTATGGTTATACGGCATAACGAATGATATGTGCGTATTTTATTTTATCTCACCAGGAGTTGTGTATAGACTTTTTTGAGGTGAGAAGTGAGAAATATATTTTAAGTGACTCGGATGATAATTTAGAGGTCACGAACGATTCCAGATGGGTCAAAATAGTCGGAATAGTGTATCCGCGAGTATAGTTTGGGTCCCGACTCAATTTTGTACCAAACCGACACCTATTAAGGGCGTTTCGATCATTTTTCAAAAAGAGGTTAAGGAACCTATGAAATTTAGAGCCATATATCTGATATTTAGAGATTGGGGTTAGGGCTCATAACATAAAAGATTAGAGAGTCCATTTGAGAGAAGAGAGAACCCTTTTTCCAAAGCCTAAGAATATAATTGTGAAGGTGGTGAAGGGTTTCTTGCACCTCACGGCAATTGAAAAGATTTGAGAAGTAGCAATCAATCATCAACCAAGAACTACGAAATCAGATCAATCAATTAAACACAAGTGTTTATTGCAAATTAAATTGATGTTATAATACCCACGTGTAGGGGTTTCTTGAGTAGCTTGATTTTATTGAAAAATGTTGAATGAAAAGTATGAATTGATTACATGTTTGGGTAAAATTACATGTAGTTAGTGTTTATATTTGTTGAGGTTTTTAAATCATTTTGATTATTTCTACGGATTTAAATATGGGTTTTAGATTGAATGTAATGGATGAACACATAACTATATAATGAAAGAGTTTTGAGGGTTTGATTCATTCTTGATTGATTTCGGTGAAGTTTAATGTGTTTGAAACATTAGAAATCATCTTAACTCATGTAGAAATAGTTAGGAATAATTGGATGGGAATTTTGTGAAGAATAATGAGGTTTGGGTGAATCATAAATGGCGTAAAACTCTGTTGCGAAACACAGAGAACAAAGTTGCAGAAAAAAGGACCGATCGGGTCCTGGGAAGCTGGATCGGTTCGGCTTTAACTGAATAGTGGCGTGGTTCGGTCCTTGGAAGTCGGATCGATTCGGTGCTTTGAATTTTTGATATTTCCCCCTTTTCTCTTATATTCCTAAATGGACGTGGTGGAAAATTCTTAAGCACTTGTGAAAATAATATTGGGAGACTTATTATTTTATAGTAGGCCTACGATGGGAGTACGACTTCGTCATAGAGAGAATTAAGACGAGAATGGGATTGGTTAAATTAATTCGTAATTAATTTGAGAGACGGATAAAGAATTACGGGAATCTATTGAAACTATGTACATCAGTAGAGTAAAGATGGTAATTACTGAATTTATATAGGGAGGGGTAACTAGGACCCTTAGAGTTGTGTGAACACTCTTATAGATCTGATAGTGAGATAAATTATAAAGTAAATAGTATGACGAGTATGTGAGAGATATATACTACATACTAACACGTATTATCGGCTTGTGTGAATACCTAATATATATATATATATATATATATTGGTGATCGAGGTGTTATTCCGAGCCTATATAATCAATGACTCTTGGTGATCGAGGTACGATTTCGAGCCACGAGATATAAATCACTATTGGTGATCGAGGTAGGATTCCGAGCCAATAACCCCTAAAATGGGATTCATGGAGGTGATTATATAGTATGTGTTTATAGTATATATTGTGTGCGAAATATATATACATAAACTGAGCTTAATTCTGTATTGGGGTCGATGACTATTCGGACCAATACATGAAAGCTCGATTTAGGGTCGTTATTATTCGGACCAAATTCGAGGATGAATAATATTAGGGCCGATGATAATGACTAACCAATATACATATGTATGACCTTTACATTGAGGTCGAGGGATATCCGAACCAATGTAAATGGTAGTATTTTTGGGTCGATGATTTGCCGGACCAATAAATCCTTATAGTATATATTGTGTGTGAAATATATACTTCATGATATTCTACTTATGTGTGAAAGTAGACTTGTAGATGATATATATATATATATAGTCATGCTCTTGTGCGGATTAGTCTGCATTTTAAGAATGCAGACCGGACATGTGTCACCTGACGGTGAGCCCATAAAAGAGAGAGAGTGTGCCTATAATTTAGGCGATAATTTCTAGTTGCACCGTTAGGTGACACATGTTCGGTCCGCATTCTTAAAATGCGGACTAGTCCGCACAAGAGCATTATTATATATATATATATATATATATATATATATATATATATATATATATATATATATATATATATATATATATATATATATATATAGAGAGAGAGAGAGAGAGAGAGAGAGAGATTTTATGGTAAATTAAGTAGAGAGAAACTTAATTTCAAGAGTAAAAATAAATTGAAAATATCTAGAGTAAATTAAGTAGTGAAACTTAATTATGGAAGTTGAATGATGTTAGATATGGAATGCTATATTAATTAAGTCGCTATATTAATTAAGTAGTGATACTTGATTATGAGGATGAAATTTAACATATGTGAATGTTACATAAGAAATGAAGAACATGCGAGAAATGTTAATAATGAAGCGTGTTGTATGTGCGGTACAGGAGAGTAGACTTGATAAGATCGGTTATATACTTTAGTCGAGATAGCTTGGGTTTGATAGCTAGGTGGGCTACGTATATAACGTTAGGCGTGCACATTAGATGAGATGTGAGGAAACTCAAGGGAGTGTGCGCAAACCTAAGATGTGTAATCAATAATCGATTTTAATTGCGATAAACTACTTGTTAAATGTTATCAAATGTTTTGAGTACTAACTCTTGCTATAAAAATATTTTCAAAACTTTTTAGGTGTCCTACCACAGGGACGCCGTACTTGATGGTTTCATTCCAGGGACTCGGAGCGGTAGCATTGTGGATGCTGACAGGATTTTGAGTAGCCGATTCTTTCATTTAGATCTAGCATAGGATCTCACTCTTGTATATCCTGTTTGGACATGGGGTCCGTTGCCAGTATTATAGTTTCATTTTTGTATCAGTTTTACTTAGCAATTTGGACTTGGATTATTACTTGATTTTAGTTGTTTTAGCTGATGACTTATTCGGCATGACTTTGATTCATTTACATATCATGATGGTTTGGATTCCAGTATATTGTGAATATTGTTTTAGTTTTCGAACTATATATTTATTTTGTTTAATTGAAAGATAAAATTTGGTACCGGTTTAATTAACTATTGGTGGTTAGTAATTAATTTGGTTTTTCGACAGTGATGCTAAGAGTGAACCATATGAGAAACCTGTTTTAATTTGATAAAGGCCTGATCACTCGATATTTAATTAGGCGGGGTATCACAGATGGTATCAGAGCATCATGTTCTAGTGTCCTTAGGATCTGTACGACTTACTACATTTTCAGCATATCATTTGATTGATATAGAGCCCTATCATAGGATTGTTGTATTCCTCTACGTACGTGGTTTATGTTCTCATGTTACACTGTATAAATATTAGTGAATCTGTTATGCATACGGGTGTGCTTCGTGTGCCGATTACACAGAGGACGACGAGTGAGGGCCATTGGGAAGGCATCAGGTTACAGGGCTCAGTTGGATTTAAAAATATTTTGGGGTCGATGACCGTAAAAGAGGTCACCCCTATTGTTGCTCGAGATGATGGACCTATAAGGACTGCTATAGTGCAGCATATATTGTTGTACCGTCATTGCAGAGAGTGGTGCTAAATTAGACTCACCCAGTGTGGTTAGGATGGGAGAGAGTCGGAGGGGTCTTTGAAGAGGACCACTCATTGGAATTTTGTTAGATGCGGAGATTGTGTGTGTAGCCAATGGATGTAGAATACCCAGAGGTTTTGGCATATAACAGGAAGTAATAAATAAACGAAAGTGAATTGGGATAAAATTTTGCTTGTATCGTAGGAGCAGTGTTGTAATGGTAGGAGTATATTTGGCACAATGGAGAAAAGAGCCTTTAAGGTGGGTAATGGACTGACGAGAGGAGTCACTAGCACTTAAAGAGAAATTCTGCTTGGACAATTGATGCAAATGGTGATGATGTTGTGCTTTTGGCAGTGTTGATATTAATACTTCCTCGTGAAGGGAGCTAAGAGAATTGGAGAATTTAGTCAGGGAGTAAGACTGGATGTAAAGATGCAAACGAAACACCGCAAGGGGGAGACCCATCAGGGGACCTATTTAAATTATTCAAATAGCTGAATTCCTTCCGTGTGGCGGTAGATTCAGTTGGGACTGGTAAGGCCAGTAATGATTTCCTTAGGGCCAGCGAAGCTAAGAGAATAATGAGGGTGGCCGTCGGGGTCGTGGCTATCAGGGTTCGAGAGAAGGACAACCCTAATATGGTCAGTATGGCCAGGAACAAGGGATTATATGAAGAGGTATTTTATGTGGAGAATAGGACCGCATGCATTGATTTTTCCCGAAGTGAGTGAAAAGGACAAGAGTATGGTGTCTAGCTGGGGCAATGATTAAGATAGTTTGGTTCAGTTTGAACATGCGTGTTATGTCTAAGAACCATTTGAGCCACCAGTATTATTGATAATTGGAAGTATGAGTTTTATCCTCGGGTTAGTGGTGGTAAGTTTTATGTGAGACGAGGGAGTCACAGTATTATATTAGCACTAGATTCGATTGTGAGACGAGTTTAGTGGGTATATTGTTGATAACACTATAATGTGTATATAGTTGCCTTTGTATAGCGGGCTGTCTTTAGTACTATCCGCAGGGGAGCGGGGTCAGGCATATGGGGTATATGTATGTTGGAATTACTCGTTCTAATGATGTATTATACGAGTGCAATATTATCCTGGGTATGGACTGATTAGCGATGTGGGAGGAAAGATAGAGGGCTGTGATAGCAAGGCCATCGTGTCTAACGTTCCATGGCAGGATGTGTTGTTTGATGAGGCCTTGACTAAAAGAGGGTCGAGCTCACATTTATATTATATTATAGTAGAGACTTCAGAGAGTATGGTTGTCTCGATATATTTGATCCCGTTGTGTAAGGACTTTATTGATGTGATTTGAGGTATATTGGATTTACTGTTGAGCAGAGAGATTAAACTCATTATTATGTTTAGCTTTCAGAACATGGCAATAGGGAGAGCGAATTATTATATCACTCCTTTAGAGATGTGGGAGTTGAGATTTATATTTATATGTCTGGGGATATGATTTTGAGAGTCCCAGTTATGAGATTGAGGTTTATGGAATTTGATAATATTGGGGAAAGTTCCTTATTTGAATGTTGTTGCGTGGTGAGATACGCATGGACCTTGATGAACGTCATGAGTAGAGAGACGTCGATGGGTTCTAGGGCATGAGTTCGAATGTTAATCAATGAATGTGTAGAGAACCCTCTGAACTGAGAGCTATTATATAGTATAATGCATGTGGGGCCGGTAGTGCCTTGAGAGAGCACTGGAAAATTTTCTTCTCACCATGAGTTGAAGGGTGGAACGATGTTAAGGAGAAATAAATTTTGATTTATAGGGTGATTGAAAATATCCATGTGTTATAGCCACGTCGAGAATGCGAGGCCAGTTTTAAGGGAAGTGTGTGTGACGTTTCCAGTGTTGTGCAGATATGCACCAATTATACGATGTATGGGCGCCCTGATTAGTTGGTTTATAAACCATCCGAAATAGAAGGACATAGGAATCAATGTGTGGAACTTATGCCTGAGGATAATTATAGATAAAGCCGGAGTTGTATAATAGATTGAATGTCGTCTGAGAATGATGATAATCTGAGTATATGTGTGCAATGAGAATAGCACGCCGAGATGGGTTGAAAGGATGTGAGAAACCATTAAAAGGACATCTCTTGATAAAGATGAGACCCAACTATTATGGGAAAATAGAGAGGATCCTTACTCAGTCGAATGTTGAGAGTGGCTTGCGCGTAAATAGAATGTTGATGACTATGAGGCAAAAAGACCCAAGAAGTGTGCCAGTTGCAAAAAGTGCACGGGCCGTGACTTTTGGCATACCGGGGGAAGAAAGGGAGTATAAAGCAACACTTAATCTGAGATATTATAAGTGGAAATTGGTCTTGGGGTGAGACGTAGTGAGATTATCTCCGGATGCACCACTCCTAGATGGAAAAAGGTTGGCTCGAGATGATCAACCAGAATTTGGTAACAGGCCTACGATTCTAGTGACGAAATGGGTAGGTGGACTGATAAAATTCATTAATAGGCTGACAACATAGTGTCTAGGTCAAGAATTCCTCTGAGTGTATGGAACGGATTGACTGAGATGACGTAAATGCTATTCTTTCTTTGAAAAGAAAGATTACACCGGTGCAAGGTGCCTCCCAATATTGTTCTGAATCAGGATGAGGTCCTGCAATTCCACTCTAATAGGGATTATTAGGAAGCGATGGGGACGAAGTTTTATTTTGGGCATATTGTATCACCTATAGCCCGAAGGTTAGAGGAGAGGTAGGATATAATGCTGGCTAATGCGAGTAGTGCGGGTGGTGCCTTGTAGGGTAATTGAGGGGAGAGATTTCCATTGGTAGAGTTGTGCTTAATAACTTGTACCGGTTTATCATGCATGAGGTACCTATTAAGGTTTTGTGTGGAAAGACTTGTCGTTCACCCTCTGGATGATTAGAGGGGAGAGGATAACTAGATTTTTGGACTGACCGTGATTTGGAGTCCGTTGTTAATAGTGGAGTGAACCACAAACTATTTTTGGTGGCTTTTTGAATGTCCTGGGAGTTACTTCACCATGAACCGAAGTTCTAAACACGGATATGAGTGGTCAGAGGTTATCGTGATTTCTCCTATGAAAGGAATTTTGAGTTGTGGTGAATAAAGGGAATTGGAACTTAGAGAGGTGCAATCTTTTCTCAGTAGGATGGATCCAGTATTAAGATCACTTGATTGATAGAGAATATCAGTATATAGTGAATTGAGAAAGCTTGTTGATAAACTTGGGCTAGAGTGATTAAGCCTTTTGATAGGTGGGTACCACTAACAGGTGTATAGTGGAGTGACCCTTATGTTATTATGATTTGAATTTGGGTACCAAAGGATGTCGTGATGTTAAAGATCCTAAGTTTTAGTACCGGTCTTGCCCTAATTTCGAGGACGAAATTCTTTTGTAAGGGGAGAAGTATGTAATACCCTGTATTTTTGTGTATTTTTAATTAATTAATTTGAGGAATTAATTAGGAAAAATACGTTTTAATTAAATTACGTGAGTCAAGTAATTTAATGCGATTAGATAATAATTGTGACTATTAAATATTCATCGAGAGATATATACTGATTAATATTGCATTATGATATTTACTAAGTGCGATAGTAAATAATTGATGGCATATCGAATGATATGTACGCATTTTATTTTATCTCACTAGGAGTCGCGTGTAGACTATTTTGAGGTGAGAAATGAGAAATATATTTTAAGCAACTTGGATGACAATTTAGAGGTCACGAACGATTTTGGATGGGTCAAAGTAGTTGGAGTAGTGTACCGGGAAGTATAGTTTGGGTCCTGGGTTAATTTTGGACCAAACCGACACCTATTAAGGGCGTTTTGGTCATTTCTCAAAAAGAGGTTGAGGGACCTACGAAATTTACAGCCACATATCTGATATTTAGAGATTTGGGTTAGGTCTCATAACATAAAAGATTAGAGAGTCCATTTGAGAGAAGAGAGGACCCTTTTTCCAAAGCCTAAGAATAGAATTGTGAAGGTAATGAAGGGTTTCATGCACCTCAAGGCAATTGAAAAAGAAGATTTGAGAAGAAGCAATCAATCATCAATCAAGAACCATGAAATCAGATTAATCAATTAAAATAAATTGTTTATTGCAAATTAAATTGATGTTATAATACCCATGTGTAGGGGTTTCTTGAATAGCTTGATTTTATTGAAAAATCTTGAATGAAAAGTATAAATTGATTACACGTTTGAGTAAAATTTCATGTAGTTGGTGTTTATATCTGTTGAGGATTTTAAACCATTTTGATTATTACTACGGATTTAAATTCGAGTTTTAAATTGAATGTAATGGATGAACACAAAACTAGATAATGAAAGAGTTTTGAGGGTTTGATTCATTCTTAATTGATTTCGGTGAAGTTTTAATGTGTTTGAAACATTAGAAATCATTTTAATTCATGTAGAAATAGTTTGGAATAATTGGATGGGAATTTGGTGAAGAATTATGAGTTTTGGTGAATCATAAATGGTGTAAAACGCTACTGCGAAATAGAGAGAACGAAGTTGCAGAAAAACGGACCAGTCTGGTGCTGGGAAGCCGGATCGGTTCGATGCTTTGAATGTTTGATATTTCCCCTTTTTCTCTTGTATTCCTAAATGACGTGGTGGAAAATGCTTAAGCACTTGTGAAAATAATATTGGGAGACTTATTATTTTATAGTTGCCCTACGATGGGAGTACGACTTTGTCTTAGAGAGAGAATTAAAACGGGAATGGGATTGGTTAAAGTAATTTATAATTAATCTGAGAGATGGATAAAGAATTACGGGAATGTAATAAAACTATGTACATCAGTAGAGTAAAGATGGTAACTACTGAATTTATATAGGGAGGGGTAACTAGGACCCTTAGAGTTGTGTGAACACTCTTATAGATGCGATAGTGAGATAAATCGTAAAGTAAATAGTACAACGAGTATGTGAGAGTTATACGCTACGTACTAACACGTATTATCTGGTTGTGTGAATACCTAAAGTATACTATATATATTTTGGTGATCAAGGTGTGATTCCGAGCCAATATAATCAATGACTCTTGGTGATCGAGGGAGGATTTCGAGCCACGAGATATAAATCACTATTGGTGATCGAGGGAGGATTCCGAGCCAATAACCCCTAAACTCAGATACAGGGAGGTGATTATATAGTATGTGTTTATAGAATCTATTGTGTGCAAAATATATATACATAAAGTGTGCTTAATTCTTTATTGGGGTCGATGACTATCCGGACCAATACATGAAAGCTCGATTTGTGGTCGATGATTATCCGGACCATATTTAAGGATGAATAATATTGGGTCGATGATAATGATGGACCAATATACATATGTATGACCTTTACATTGGGGTCGAGGGATATCCGGACCAATGTAAATGGTAGGATTATTGGTATGTATTGTGTGTGAAATATATACTTCATGATATTCTACTTATGTGCGAAAGTAGACTTGTAGATGGTATATATATATATATATATATATATATATACATCTAAATGGTAATTTAAGTAGAGAGAAGCTTAATTTCAAGAGTGAAAATAGATTGGGAATATCTATAGTAAATTAAGTAGTGAAACTTAATTATGGAAGTTGAATGATGTTAGATATGGAACGCTATATGAATTAAGAAGTGAGACTTGATTATGATGATCAAATTTAACATATGTGAATGTGACATAAGAAATGAAGAACATACGAGAAGTGTTAATAATGAAGCGTGCTGTATAGGAGGTATGGGAGAGTAGATTGGATAAGATCGGTTATATACTTTAGTCGAGATAGCTTGGGTGGGCTAAGTATAGAACGTTAGGCGTGCACATTAGATGAGAGGTGAGTAAACTCAAGAAGTGTGCGCAAACCTAACATGTGTAATAAATAACTGATTTTAATTGCGATAAACTACTTGTTAAATGTTTTGATATGTTTTGAGCTAACTCTTGATATAAAAATATTTTTCAAACCTTTCAAGTGACCAGCCACAGGAACGCCATACTTGATGGTTTCATTTCAGGGACTCGGAGCTGTAGCACTGCGACGACTGACAGGATTTTGAGTAGCCGATTATTTTATTCAGATCTAGCATAGGATCTCACTCTTGTATATCCTCTTTGGACATGGGGTCCATTGTCGGTATTATAGTTTCAGTTTTGTATCAGTTTTACTTACCAGTTTGGACTTGGATTATTACTTGGTTTTGGTTGTTTTAGCTGACTTTGATTCATTTACATATCATGATGGTTTGGATTTTAGTATATTGTGAATGTTGTTTTAGTTTTGGAACTATTTATTTTTCTGTTTAATTGAAAGATAAAATTTGGTACCAGTTTAATTAACTATTAGGTGGTTAGCAATTAATTTATTTTTTCGACAGTGATGGTAAGAATGAACCGTATGAGAAACCTGTTTTAATTTGATAAATGCCGATCACCCGATATTTAATTAGGCGGGGTATCACATATGGTATCAGAGCATCATGTTCTAGTGTCCTTAGGATTTGTATGGCTTAGTACGTTTTCAGCGTATTGTTTGATTGATATAGCGCCCTATCATAGGATTATTGTATTCCTCTACATACGTGGTTTACATTCTCCTGCTGTAAGGTATAAATATTAGTGAATCTTTTATGCGTACGGGTGTGCTTCGTGTGCCGATTACACAGAGGACGACCAGTGAGGGCCGTTGGGAAGGCAGTAGGAGGCGGGGCTCAGTTTGAGTTGAAGAGTATTTTGGGGTTGATGACCATAGCAGAGGTCACCCCTATTATTGCTCGGGATGTTGGAGCTGTAAGGACTGCTATAGTGTAGCATATATTGTTGTACCGTTATAGCAGAGAGTGGTGCTAAATTAAACTCACACAGTGTGGTTAGGATGGGAGAGAGTCGAAGGGGTCTTTGAAGAGGACCACCCGTTGGAATTTTGTTAGATGTGGAGATTGTGTGTGTATCCATGGATATAGAATACCCAGAGGCTTTGCTATATAACAGGAAGTAATAAATACACGAAAGTGAATTGGGGTAAAATGTTGCTTAGCTTATATGAGCAGTGTTGTAATGGTGGGGGTAAATCATCATATTTGATACAATGGATAAAAGAGCCTTTAAGGTGGGCAATGGACTCACGAAAGGAGTCACCAGCACTTAAAGGGAAATTCTTCTTGGATGATTGATGCAAATGGTGACGATGTTGTGCTTTTGGCAATGTTGATGGATGCAAATGGTGGCTATGGAAACTCAATCATCCGCTCCTCCAAATTTGATGGACGAGTAACCTAAACCACAATTTAAAAAAAAAAAACCTCATGTGCGTTTTATGTTCTATCACTGCAAATTTAAATCTTTTGTAGTATTTTCTTTTATGAGATAAATAGGGTAAATAAAATCGCAGTTGCATATACTTGGTTATCTCTTAAACTAAAGCAAATATTAATTTTATGAAACGACCAACAGGTATCATTATTATACCTCTAACTACTTTTTCTTTCGCATTACATCTAGAGAAAACACTGAAATTTTGTAAATTTTTCACGTGTACTTTATTTACAACCACTTCACTCGAAAGAATCCACCACCATGTTTGTCGAAAAGTGCCGTGGAGGGGGACCTATGCAATCAACGATCTATGCTTAGAGGTTTGATTTGGGAATTCAAAAATTTAGATATTTGTTCCCATTACTTGTTATAATACCAACGGTTGTGGGGTTTTAATTTCTTGCATTTTCAATATTGATTTTCCTCATATCTAAAGTTGTGGTACCTACTTTTCGGTTTCTGTTTTGTTGCTTAAATGTAGAGAAGATGTTTGCTTTATTGGAATTTTACATTTATACATTTGGCACCTGAATGGGGCTTTAATGTTCTCATGCTCGTGATATTTTGGTGCACATTTTTGCGATTTTTGCTACATTTTTTGTATCTGATTTTGTTATGAGCCATTCTATTAATCCAATTACTTTTATTCTTCTAGGATCTATTTGTATTGAATATTACATATTAATTGGCTAATTTTTTTATGTTTTCAAAGGTCCATTTAAATTTTCTCTTTGAAGTTTTCATGGATCATATGAACCATTTGATGATTAGCCATAAAGAAGATTATAAAGGCATATACAATTGAGGCTTATTAATCACATCCTTTTATTTTTGGTGTTTTTGTGGCAATACAGGCTTTAAAATTTATCCACTTTCAATTATATTTCTTTCTTATTTTTCTTTTTTCTTTTGTTGTCGTTTTTGGTGGCTTTGTATAGATCACTTTTGATATAAAAATCATTTCATTTTTATATTATTTTGTATGTTAATGATTTATACATTTGGATAAAGGTTAGAGTAGGATAGAAGTTTATTCTGTGACTCCAAAGAATGTCTATATTTTAAGGTAAAACCGGGTATACTTCTATGGGTGGTTCTTTATTTGATTATTTAAATTGTCATTCTCGAAAACCCTAAGAAATGAATGGGAACGAAGGTATAATAAACCATGTATAAAGTGTCGTTGGTGTATTTTTAACAAATATTATACTACCCCTGCGCATCGCGCGGGTTGCATGGTAGTTTTAAAATAAGTGTGTAACTGATATATTTTTTGTGTTTTTAATGTCAGTTTTTAAGATAGTAATTACGTTTTGTCATGATATTGCAAATGCGAGTTAAGTACAAAATACACGACAATGTAAAGAATTAGCCTGTCAACTCAGTAAAATGTAAAATAGAGCTTCAAAATGTACTCTTATTATACATTGTTAGATCAAATTTCTCTAGCTTATAAAATATTAGAGATCTTTAATAAGTTTTACGTATTCGATCGTTATGCCATTTATATTTTTAAGAACCATTGGTCGAGATATGAAAAACATAATTTATATTTAATGTACATTCTTTATAAAAATATTGGTGAAAATACTCATTTTACAAGTGTGGTGCATGTCTTATTGCCATTTTTAATTTGTGCACAAATAATAAAAATACATCATTTAATAACAAAATCGAAGTTGTGTACCATATTAGTTTAAAAGTATCTTTACACATAAGATTTATATTAAAATTAAACACTTCCATTATGATGCTATAACCCTATAGTAAACTTAAAATAATTGTATATTGTATATAGATATTAGTACATGTAGTGTTAAAATATAATTTCTTTAATATCCTTAGTTGGGCCATTTTTAAATCAACTATCTCAAACTAATGTAAAAGACCAGATTAGATTTTTCTTTTAAATATAAAATTGAAATACAAAAAACAAACAATACTCTTTTTTCTTTCCCACTTTGTTATGGATTGAGAGTTTGAGATCTTAAAAGTAGAAAATACCAAAAATACAAAAAAGAAATCAAATATAACATAACTAGAACATGAGTTCCTACTATACCATATAAACAACAGATTATGTAATTTTAGGACTTAAAATAATGCTAGTTGTGGAAATAGGAGATTAAATTTCGTCTTTGTAGATATAGTCTCTATTTTTTCAAGTTGATTTAATATTTTTAGAAATATCAATTTTATTCCAAGTAAAAATTATCCCTATTATGGTTTTAGGACAGTCAACTTTTTTTATATAAAAGTATCACTATTTCCTTTATCTTTAATACAAAATTTTATTAAAGCTTAAACTCCGATTATGTTTTTAGGTCTGTTACCTTTTCTTTTACAAAAACGAACATTATTTATTTGTCCTTCATACAAAAAGTTATCTTAATTTAACACCTATTATGATTTCAATACAATCACCATTTCTTTTATAAAAACGCTCCATACTTTTTTCTCCTGAAATAAAAATTTTGTTCTTTTTTAATATTCTTTTTATAAGTATTTTTTTCTTTACAAATCTTTTTTCTATTTGTTTTAAATGATGTTCTTTCTTTAAGAAAAAATACTTATTGTTGATGTCCAAATTTGGATATTAATTTTAGATGATAATTGTGACACCCCGCCAATTAAAATAATGAGTGGCCAGTTCGCTACCAAAATAAAACATTAGTATTATATGTCTCATTTTTAGCATCACTGTTAAAATTTAGTTAATTACTAACCACCTATTAGTTTAACGAATAATGTCAAATTTTAATCTACAATTAACATACCAAAATAACATCATTCCATCATAATCCAATGAACTAAAGCTAAATAAACCATTCAAACCGAATGAGGAAGTCTAAATGCATAATATAAAACCGGGCACCGAATAAACCATAAGTTACTAAAACTCAATCCAAGTATCTGAATGAAATAAATAAATAAAAATAACTAAGATTGGAATAAAGGGCAACACACCCAACTAATAACAAAAATAGAGTCTAGTCTAGAATTCAATAAGGGAAACGACTACTCAGAGCTCTGCAGGCTTCCACATTCGTTGCAGCTATGTATCCATGGAAAGAGTAATCGTGCATATCGTCCCTGTAGCTGGACACCTAAAAGTTTTTGGAAATATTTTGACATGGCTCAAAGCCCAAAATCTTTTTAAAGATATTTTCAAGTAAGTAAGATGCAATAATCAATATACTGTAAAACTTTCCATATTTAAGCCGATGCCACACTCCCATGAGATACCCCTCATCTCTCAACTATAGTGCACATCTAATGCATACATCCTAACCTGCCTAGTTATACTACCCCATCTAACTAGTCCCATTACAAGTCTCACTATACCCAACTTTAAGCCGAGTATTGTCTATCATTCATTTCTTAGCTATTTCTTTAAGTACTTTAATTGTTCATTTGATCATTTATCATTACTATAACTTTACCCTAGTAATTTATAACATTCACTCTTACTGCATTATGCCTGTATATCATTAACCACACTATTATATACGTAATTTATACTATAACAAACATACATATGTCATGTATAGTTTCCATCTCTAGAGAACTAACTCATTAGATGCCATCCCTCGAGTACTAACTCATTGTAAGCCTTTCTATACAATGCTATCATAATCCAAAACATACTCTCTTCATCTCGGTTACTGGCGGTCAAACTCTCACACCAACTTGGTAAAGATCGCAAACGTATTGGAGGCGATCATTGTCCTTCGATGGTGAGTCCCAGTCATACCCTAACCATCTCACTTTGAATAAAACATCACAAAATGTATAAACATGGCGCTATGACGTGGGGTTGATACTTAGCCTATTGTGTTTCACCAGGGAAGATCACCCACATCGCCAACCTCCGCTGTTAGCACTAAAGGGGTATGTTTCGCAGAAATATCATACACATATATTATTTTTATTCGTACATATATACTGTCTCTATACTTGCATTTGTTTATTTTTAATATTTCGGCTAATCGTGCCTGTCGCCCGTAGCACTAGCCTATCATTCCAAGTCTAAACTCGACCTCCTATTATCAAATATTCACACTATACTAATAATTACCCTATAGCTGCCCCAAAAGCCTTAATCAATTCTTATCCTATATTGATGGTTATTCGACATGTAATTGATTAAAAAGTCCCTTTTTATGGAATTTAACATTAACCATCTAGTAAATTGAGTATTTCTCCGACAAATAGTAACACGTTTATATATTTAATAAATTCCATGAATGCCAAAACATGGCCTTGCTAACTTGTATGAACTTCTAAAAATCACCCAGATCCATCCTCGGTACCAATTCATCATGCCCAGGGGATGAATCGATTCACATCCTGCCCCGAATCGATTCTCCCATTCAAAGCGATTCGCTCAAGAGGCCGAATCGATTCAGATATGGGCAGAAGCCCAGATCTGCATAAAATGATGGGATTTCATCGATTTGATTCAACTACAAGTTAGTAAATACATTCACAACCCAATTATCCATCCTCTATTGTTCTTATACCTGAACCTAATATATTTTCATATATAAATCTATCCCAACACATTTAAAACATAATCAAATTCAAGGGATCTAATCTAGATTCAAGAAATTACATGATTGCTTAATTTATTCTCATTATTACTCTAATCCTCAACTTTCTCATTAAATATTCATTCTTTATATTTGGATAAAATTTTAGAATATGTATTGAGCGATGATTACACTACTTATCACCTAAAATCCCATCTTTTGACATAGACCCCATTCCCCAAAAGTCTTCTAAAACACAATATATCACCTATTATGATATGCACTAAATTTACATGCATAAAATATCAAGCAAGTTAATTACTTGCCTTAATCAATACGTAGAGTCTAATTGTCCTATGACGTGTGATGATTTTAGCCCCAAAGATCCTTCAATCCTCTCACTTTTCTCCCTCTTAGGTCTCCCTTAGCTGTTTTCTTATCTTTTTTCTCACCACAAGCCTCTGGGATGTTTTAGTTGTGTATGTTAGTTTCCTCTTAACCCTAATATCCTTCTTAAACCCCTTAATCCCGTATTTAGGTTAACCTCCTCATGTAAAAGGGACTATATGCCGCCAAATGTGTCCCAACTAGTCTAAAAAGCTTTCGAAACCCAATTACTACCCATTGGGAACTTAATTTTAATTATTTCGACCCATTACGGATCAACCGTGCACTCGAAATTTCCATCCAAGTCACTATACATTAATTTCCTATCTCATTCTTTAAAATAGTCTACTCACAGCCCCATTTGAGAAAACGACAAATTTCGTTGTTATTACCTACTACGATGTGCTAATCATTAACTGAAATTTATTTACTATGACCACACTAAGTAAATTTACCACATGCATATTAATATTATTCTCACAAATTAATATTTATTAATCTCACCTTATTTCCCATTTAAATTTAGTTACGTCACACATGTAATTAGAAAATGCTAAATAAATTACTTGAAATTACAGGGTATTACATACTCCCCCTTTCTAAAAGAATTTCATCCTCAAAATTTAGATGTACCTGCGATAAAAAGCTCTGGATACTGCTCTCGCATATCATCGTCCTGCTCCCACATCGACTCGTCAACATTATGGTCTCCCCAATGAACCCTAACTAGGGGTACCACCTTAGACCGCAACTTACACTCACTATAATCAAGAATAGCAACCGCCCTCTCCTCATATGATATGTTTGGATGCAAGTCTATCTCCTCCAATGGAATATTCCAATAGGCCCTCTCACTCCTCTAATATTTCTTCAACAACAACACACGAAACATATCATGGATCCGCTGTAGATGCTTTAATATACCCAATATATAAGAGACTGCTCCCACACTCTTAATGATCGGGAAGGGCCCAACATACCTTGACATTAGCTTCCCTTTTTTTCTCGAATCTCATGACTCCCGTTATAGGGGATACCCGTACCAATACCTGGTCCCCTATATCCAGCTCTATGTGCCTCATATTTGCATCCGTGTATTTTTTCTACCTATACTGAGCTATTCGCATGCGTGCCCAAATTAGCTTGATCTTGGAAGTAGTATCCTGAATCATCAGTTGTCCCCCACCTTTAACCAATAAGTGGGTGAACAATAAGGCCGTCCATAAAGCGCCTGAAACGGTGCCATGCCATTGGTAAACTGGTAGGAGTTATTGTAAGTGAGCTCAACCAATGGATGATACTTCTCCCAACCTCCCCTAATGCCAAGTATACACATCCTTAGCATTCCCTCCAACATCTGATTAACCTGCTTAGTCTGCCCATCAGTCTGCGGGTGATACACGATACTCAATCGTAACTCAGTGCCCATAGCCTCCTAAAAACTATGCTAAAAATAGGACACACAAATCTTGTCCATATTTGATACGATATTAGTTAGCACCCCATTCAACCGAACTATCTCGACAATGTTATCTCGTCTCATAATCTGTATGAATTGATAGGAAATGGGCCACATTTGTCAATTGATCTATAATCACCCAATTGGAGTCGTGAACTCTTTGCGATGTTGGTAACTCAGTAATGAAGTCCGTCGAGATGCTGTCCCACTTCCACACTGGGATCTTAAGTGGCTGTAAAATCCCTATCGATACCTGGTGGTTTATCTTCACTAGCTGGCAAACAGCATACTTAGAGTCAGGCTCTACTTTGTCCCACTTCATCTCCGACCACCAATACCGCCTGTGTATATTCGGGTACATTTTATCCTCGTATGGATGTACCACAAACCTTGACCTGTGAGACTCGATCATCACTACGTGTCTCAAGTTCGCATCCTTCAAAACGATAAGCCTCCCATTGAAGCGTAAGCCTCCCTCGGAACTATTGGAGTAGGCCTCTAACTGTCTCACCCTTTCTTGATATAATCATTCCCCGGTATGTGCTTTCTTTATCCACATAACGATCTCGAGTGTGACAGTCAAAACTGACGTGCAAGCTCTGATGATGTCATCGTAATATTGAAGCTCACGCTACTTCGCCTTCCAGATCTCTGTTATCTCCCTAGTAGGACACCGTCTCAACGTATTTGCCATCATATAGGACTCCCTAGGATGATATTAAATATTAAACTAGTAATCCTTCATGAAGTCTAACCATCTCCTCTGTCGCACATTTAGACCCTTTTGCATGAACAGATATTGTAGCAACTTATGGTCCGTGAATAAGCTAAACCACTCAACCCAAAGATAGTACCTCCTTAAGGTAAATACGACCGCTGCAAGCTTCAGGTCATGTGTGGGGTAGTTCCTCTCATGGGGATTAAGCTTGCGATATGCATAAGCTATAAACCTATCCTCCTACTATAATACACCTATAAGTCCCTACAAAGATGAATCTGTGAAAACACAGTACTCCGCTCATGCCCTAGGTAGTGGGAGCATGACTGCTGACATTAATATATCCTTTAACTCATCAAAATCCAAATGACAATAATCATCCAAAACAAACGGTACCCCCTTACAAGTCAGATTACTCAATGGACAGCAATCTTCGAGAAGTCCTTAATAAAGCGGAGATAATACCCGGCCAATCCACGAAAGCTCCAAACCTCCATCGATATCATGGTCTGTACCCACTCCCTCTTTGTTGATAACTTACTCGAGTCTATAAAAATCCCTTTGTTTGATACCAAAAACTGCACCTCCTTTAGCCAAAATCCGCATTTCTCGATCTTGGTGTACAACTAGTGATCCCGTAATATCTGGAGAAACAAATTCAAATGCTCAACATGCTCACCCTCAGTGCAGGAATGAACCAGAATATTGTCGATGGAAACAATCCCAAACTAGTTAAGAAAGTCCCTGAAGACCATGTTCATGAGCTCCATAAACACTATGGACTATTAGTTAACCTAAAGGGCATCACCATGAACTCGTATGATCCTTACCGTGTCAATATTATGGTCTTAGGAATGTCCTCTTCCCTGACGCGCAACTGGTGGCACCTCAATCGCAAATCTATCTTTGAGAAGAATGCTACTCCTCTCAGCTGATCGAACATGTCATTGAATTAAGGCAATAAATATTTATTACGAATCTTAACCTTATTCAACTCCCGGTAGTCTACACACAAATGTAGTGACCCACTTATTTTCTTTATAAACAATACTAGGGCACCCCATAGCGATGTACTCCACCTCCTAAGAGATGCTGAATCTGATCCTTCAACTCTCGAATTTCTATCGGGGCCATATGGTACGGTGTATGTGCGATTGGACTCATCCCAGGCGCTAAATCAATCACAAAGATGGTAACTCGAGTATCTCCAGGAAGACATCCACAAACTCCTTCCCTATCGGAATCGAATAAAAGGAAATAACTACCTCCTGTGAGGTCTCATCCTCAATATAATAAAGGTGCATGATCGACCCTCCCTCGGAAAGAGGTATCGCCACGAGGAACATATCCTGCACCAAATAGAGAATATAATTGTCCTCCCATACCAATCCATGCCAAACACAACATCCTACCCGTTCATAGCTAACACCAGTACGTCGACTGCTAGACATAATCTCTCAAAGTCTATATCCACATCCCTATAACTCGAGTGTATAAGGGCTCTGCTGCCTAATAATGAGTCAACACACATAAGAAAGATGCCAGCTGTCTTTAATAAACTGAATGTGTGTGAAAATCTGGTGGATATAAATGAGTGTGAAGTTCTCGTGTCAAATAATACCCTACCTATATGCCCATGAATAGGAAATGTACCCTCTTCTGTTGGTGGTGCCTGCGATGCCTGAGGTAGGATTACTTCGCGAACGTTATAGACACGTCTATACTGTAACTACCACTGCTAATTTGGTGCTGGTGGAGCTAGTGCTGCAGACTGTAACTGCGCCTGCTGCCCCTGCTGGGCACCCTACGGTGGTCCTTTATATGTATGTAGGCAGTCCCTCTTTGGATGGCCGGTCTCTCCACAATTACAGAAACGACTAAAAAAGTCTCATCGCCTTTACCCTAGTGGTCTTGTCAGGATTGTCCCTGATTCTGGACTGAGGGTCCCGACCCTATTGGCCTCCCCCATTATTCCACTGGCCCTAGGGAACCTGCTGGTGCTGATGATGATGAGGGTCCTCCTGGCCCTTTCTAAACCCACCACTCTCGGGTCTAAAACCTCTTGATCTAAACCTCTTAGCTAGATCTCCCTATTGGAAATCCTATTCATGGTCTCTGCTCACATGCTACTATTGTTCCCTACCGACACCATTTCCACCTGCCTTCCCACTCTTACTTGCCTCTTTCACTCTCTTGCTTCCCTTCAAGTGGAAGTGATGATCCCGACAGTGTAATAATGAGGCATTGATGACCTCAATATGTCTTCAGCAACAGATTACACAACAAGTGCTATCAGATTCTCTAGTTAAGTCCATCCATGAAATTTAGCATCTTCTTCTCTTCGTTGTTCACCCTATCGGGCACAAAGTTTGCGAAATGGGTAAACTCATACTTGTATTCAACTACATACGAATCTCCCTATACCACCTCATTAAACCTCCTTCGCATCTCTGTCTGGATCGCTAAAGGAAATTTACTTAAGGTCGAACCACCCCCAGATTTCGGTGAGCATCATAGTATCTCTCTCATCAGAAGTGGTGATCGACTCCCACCTTTATAAATATGTACACACTAGATTGAATGTTGCCAAAATCTTCTTTTGAGTGTCACTACACTCAACCATACGGAGGTGGCACTGCATGTCCTTCTTCCACTAACTAACGATGACTACATCTGAGCTACCCTAAAACTCAGGTGGATGCCCTTTATGGAATGTCTCTCTCACTCTCTGCCAATTGGATGGCCTCGAGAGGGCCTGGTTGACTAGTGCCACTGGCTACTATGGCTGGGTTTGGGCTTGGGGAAAGTATTATGCCATTGTGGACATAGACACATTAATTGCTTGTGCCACAATGCCGGCCACCTTTGCAGCCACAATATTCCCCACAGGGCTTCCTCCCCATCACCTGCTCTTATCTGATGGTGTCTTTGTCAGCATCTGAAATGGGATTAGGATTTGTATTAGCTCATAATCAAATATAATACAATAAGAAGAAGAACGTAAATACATAAATGTGAAAATATGAATACAACTATCCTAAAAATAGGGCTCTATATCAAAGGATGTTGCGTTGAAATGTAAAAAGTTGTACAAATCCTATAGGACACTCGAACCTGATGCTCTGATACCATATGTGACACCCCGCCTATTAAAATAATGAAAGGCCATCCCGCTATCAAAATAAAACAGTAGTCTCATATGGTTCATTCATAGCATCACTGTTGAAATTTAATTAATTACTAACCACGTATCAGTTTAAAAAGCAATGTCAATTTTTAATCTATAATTAACATGCCAACATATCACCATTCCATAATAATCCAAATAAATAAATCTAAATAAACCATTGACACCAAATGTGGAAGTTTAGATGCATAATATAAAATCGGGCACCAAATAAACCAATGTCTACCAAAATCCAATCCAAGTATCTGAATGAAATAAATAACTAAAAATAAATGAGTCTGGAATAAAGGGCAACATGCCCAACTAATAATAGAAATATAGCATAGTCTAGAATGCAATAAGGGAAACAACTACTCAGAACTCTTACGCTCATTGTTGGAGAGAAGCTAATAGAGTAGCAAACTCTTTAGCAAATCATGGAATTTCTACTAAGAATCTCTATATTTTAAGTCAATGATGGATCTTCCAAAATCAGCTAGGGGCTTTTACCGAATGGATCTTCTTGGCATCCCATCAATTAGGAAGTTATATCATTAAATTCTGTCTTCAGATCTTTGTTTCTCTTTATTTAATTCCACATAGGTAGGGATTTTCTACCTATTCTCAATAAAGTTGTGGTTTTCCAAAAAAAAAAAATACTCAGTTTTCTGCAAGCTTCCGCATCCACTGCAACTACATATCCTTAGAAAGATTAATCATCCTTGGCATCCTAGTGGATGGATGTGTAAAAATTTTTGGAAAATAATTTGACACAGGTCAGAGCCCAAAACCTTTTCAGAAATATTTGCAAGTAATTAAGATGTAATAATAAATATGCAGTAAAACTTTCCATATTTCAACTGGTGCCTCACTCCCATGAGATACCCCTCACCTCTCAAATATAGTGCACACCTAACTCATACATCTTAACCCACCTAGTTATACTACCCCGTCTAACTAGTCCTATTACCGGTCTCACTAATACCCATTCTAACTCGAGTATCGTCTATCGTTCCTTTCTTATCTATTTCTCCCAGTAGCTTAATTATTCATTTCATAATTTAACATTCTTATAACTTTACCCCAGTTATTTATAACATTCACTCTTAATATATTAGTCCCGTATATAATTAACCACACTATTATATATATAAGTTATACTACGATAAACACACATACGTCGTGTATAGTTTCCATCCCTCGATCATTAACTCATTGGATGCCATCCCCAAAGTACTAACGCATTAGATGCCGTCCCCTGAGTACTACTCATTGGAAGAATTTCTCTACAATGCTATTTTAATCCATGGCATACTCTCTTCACCTCAGTTATCGGTGGTTGAACTCTCAAACCAACTCGGTAAAAATCGCAAACGTATTGGAGGTGGTCATTGTCCTTTGATAGTGAGTACCAATAATACCCCAATTGTCTCACTTCAAATAAAACACCACGCAATGTACAAGTACGGAGCTATGACCCGGGGTTGATACTTTGCCTTCTGTGTTTCACTAGGGAAGATCACCCACATTGTGCAACCTCCGCTGATAACACTAGAGGGCTATGTTTCACAAAAATATCATGCAAATAGATATTTTTTATGTATATACATACACTGTATCTATACCCGTATATATATTTTAATATCTTGACTAACTGTGCCTGTCACCCATAGCACTAGCCTCTCGTTTTGAGTCTAAACCCGAGCTTCGATTATTAGATATTCACACTATACTAACAATTACCCAATAGCTACCCCAAAAGCCTTATTCCATACTTACCCTATATTGATAGTTATCCAACATGTAAATCATTAAATAGTCCATCTTTAGAGAATTTGACATTAACCATCTATTAAATTTAGTCCTTCTCTAACATATAATGACACATTTCTAGTTTATATAAATCTCACGAATGCCAAAACACGGTCTTACTAACTCGTATAAAATTTTAAAAACTACCCAGATCCATCCCTAGTTCTAACTCATCCTAACCCAGGGGACGAATCGATTTTCCTCCTTTGACGAATCGATTCGCCCATCCAAATCAATTCACTAAACATGCTGAATCGATTCGGATTTGGGTAGAAGCCCATATCTTCTTAAAATGGCGGGATTTCATCTATTTTCTTGAACCACAAATTAGGTAAATACATTCACAACCCAATTTCCCATCCTCTTTTCTTCTACCTGAACCTAATCTCTTTTCATATATAAGTCCATCCTAACACATTTAAAACATAATCAAATTCGAGTAATCTAATCTAGATTCAAGAAATTGCATGATTGCTTAATTTATTCCCAAGATTACTATAACCCACAACTTTCTCATTCAAGATTCAATCTTTATGTTGGGATTAATTTTCAAAATATGTATTGAGCAATGATTACACTACTTTTATCACTCTTTGGTCTCCCTTAGCTTTTTCTTTCTGTCTTTTCTCATCACAAGCCTCTAGGATGTTTTAATTGTGTATGTTAGCTGCCTCCTAACCCTAATCTCCTTCTTAAACCACTTAATCCCGTATTTAGGTTAACCTCCTCTTATAAAATGGCTTATATGCCCCTATATGGGTCCCAACTAGTTCAAAAAGATTTTGGAACCCAATTACTAACCCTGGGTACTTAATTCTCACTATTTCAATCCATTTCGGATCAACCGCGCACTTAAAATTGCCATCCAAGTCACTATACATTAATTTCCTATCTCATCCTATAAAATAGTCAACTTATAAGCCCTAGTTGAGAAAATTTCATCGTTATTACCCACTATGACGTACTAATCATTAACTGAAGTTTAATTACTATGATCACACTTAGTAGTTTATCGCATGCATATTAATCTTATTCTCACAAATTAATATTTATTCATCTCACATTATTTCTCATTTAAATTTAATTATGCCACACTTGTAATTTAAAAATCCTAAAATAAATTACGAGGTATTACAATAATCACCAAACTTATGACCACATATAAATATAATAAAGGGACTTAGATAATTTTTACGTGGTTTGGCTCAAGAAATGAGCCTACGCCATAGATAAGTTGGTTAGGGTTTCTTTCAATCTTTGGGATACAATACAAGGCGTAATTATGACATCAAATCTTCCCCCCTTTGCTGGGGAAATAGTGTATTGATAGTCAGTAGGAAACCAAGAAGTGGAATACCTTTATAGATTCAAGCATTTACACATGTACGTAACAATATACAACTTGGTGTCCCCCTTCTTGTGTATGGGCATGGTGATTATTGAATATCCCACGTGTGTCTTTTCATATGGTTAAAGGTTCAACTCCTTAAAGGTGGTAGATTGGGTAGCTAACCAATAGGTACTTATGCTAATCAGGTTTGATCTAGCGTGGCAGGCCTCATGATAACATTGACATGTGTCACATTACTGGTCCACATGGTTAAATAATTTTAACCTACGATAAAAGCCCCCAAAGATCCATACTTAAAAATTTATTTAAAGAATGGAGTATTTACTTTAGAAAGTTGCTTGACAATAAAAAAGGTTAAAGGTCGGTGGCTCCTCCCATGTCTAGGGCAACACTGCTGGAGAGGCAAAATCAAAACTTGGCTCTGGAAATTCTGTACATCGACTTAACTTCTTTGAGTTCTTCCCTCCTTAATAATTTCTGATGATTGTCTTTTGTTTATATTATTTGAAGTTTTTGGTCGACTATAACCAACTGTTGATAAGGGATGATCAGTTGAGGGCATCACCCACCGATGTGGAATAGGCTTTCAAAAGCTTGAAGAGTTCTCTGGATTCCACTAAGGAGGACCATAAAAAGGACAAAAAAAAATAGAAAGATCTCTTGAATGATGCCGAAAAAAAGATGCCGAGAAGGCTGTTGCTGATTCTGCCTTAGAGGCTGTTGAAGAGAAGAGGAAGTTTCAAGAGCAAAAAGTCATGGTGAATGTTGATGTTTAAATATGCAGTGGATTCAATTTTATAATCATAGATAAAACAACAAAACCAATATAAACAAACACACAAGAGACAACGATTTTTAAAGTGGTTCAGCTGTATAAAGCCTAAGTCCACTATTGGTATCATTTTGGGTGATTACAATAGCTCAGTTGGGTGTGCTAGTAATTTATTGAATCGTCCCTTTGCGAAAAGGGAGATATTGTATTTATAGTGGTTTGAAACCCTAGAGACGGAATGCCCTTACATCTCCAGGCATTTACAACTGTATACAATAAATGAGACTCTTGACATTTAGTGCTGGTTGCCATTTATTCTAAGTAGCCGTTGCTATTTTTTATGGTTCACATTTTGGGTGCTGGTCGGCATGCCAACTGACTAAGTATCCCTAATGTCGATCAAGATATTTGAATGGCCACGTAGGAGGATATGTGTCTGTTGTTCATTTGTGCATGTAGGAGAATATTTTTTTACATATAACAGTGATGAAGGAAAAGGAAGATGCCTTCATTAGGGGATAACAAAAATCCCTTACCATCGTTTCTCTTCAAATTAAGTATATGGAGAAAGTTGCCTTTAGGGAAGGGTGGACCACGACTTTGAATCAGGTTGACACTGCTGTTGATTCTAACATCCTCTAATAGTACAATCAGGGTATTCATTCAACCATGTATGAAGATATGGAAGACGAGGAAGGCATTAGTGAATTTTTAATGGTGCCAAAGGCTTTTATGGAGGTCGTCTGCTCAGTTAAGGAAGATGTGCATGACAAGGAGAATGTGTAGCTTCTTTGGCTAGATGTAATTTTTCAATTTCACTTTTGTAATTCTTTATTCCTTTTTTTAATTCGAAGCAATATACTTTTGCAATGTTACCATTTTTTAGTAATAATAAAACCTTATGTTATACTTTCATACTATTGCTTCAGAACTTGCTGATCAGCTGTTGTGCTCATAATCTTATTTTCTAGCTTAAATCAAGGAGAAAATCCATAGTAGCTACTGAGAGTGATTTATATAGGATAAATGTTCATCTATTTGGCATTGGTCATAAAGATTTAGATCAAGTTGAGATAAAAGCGTTGCTCGACTTAGATGCCTCAAACCAAATAAAGGAAGCCTATCTTCATCTTCACAGACTCTTTGACCAAGCAGTGGCAAATAATACTGATTATTATGAAATGATTGAGTAAATGCAAGAGGATCATAAAGCTTCTCTCGCTAGCCTTCATGCTGATTATGAAGCAAAATATAACTCATCGAGAACTAGGCATGGTTTTGAAAAAAAGCTTCAAGATATTTCTTTCGCCTACCAGAAGAAGGAATTCTTGCTGAACCGCGAAGTGGATAGTGCTCGGGAGGTAGCTATCTTGTTAGAACGTGAGAGCAATGCCCTTAGGAACGGACTTGACAATTTGAAAAAATCATCCAGGATTGGATAAGTTGAAGGTGCTTTTTTCTTGGAGTAGGAGAATGCAAGGTTGAAGGAGGAAATTAAAGCTTTAAATAAAACAAAATTTGTCCATTCCTCTAGGTAAGTGGTTGTTGTTGGGCCTACCGTTGAATATGAAAGAGGAAAAAAGACGTTGTTCTACCAGGTATCCTTTTTGAAGCGTTGTTGCATCTATGGGAATAGTTAGAGCAAGCCCGACGTGAAGTTTATAAATGGAGTTAGCTGAATGAATTAACAATTATGAAGGTTCCCTAAAATTATTACCTTTGGTATTAGATAGATCCCAAAGTGCTGGACTACCCAATCCTCCTTTCAGTATTGATATCATTTAGAATCCTATTGATGCCATTACTCAAAGTCTTATTAGGAAATACTAGGGGGATTATTGTATTTATAATGAAGACATTCTTATCCAACCTCCACATTTACTGAACAGGCCCAATTCTAGTAGCCGTGAGAGACTTAGGGATTTGAGGTCTACCGTTTTACCTTTCGCTCTTGATGTTCCTCCTACAGGGATGAATAAACCTCAAGGAAAATACCCTGCTGAATGAAACTATTTTTCATTTGCTCTTATAATGTTTATTTTGAAGATCAATTTGTAATGAACTATCAAAATCCTTTGAATAAAAGATTTTTGTTCGTAAACATATGTTACTTATGTATTTGGAGTTTTTTTGACAATTAAACATTGTGATTAGTTGGTTGAATGATATAGCTATCTAATCTACTTGAATAGTTTATATTTTGGGATGAACCTGTGTTGTCCAACCTTAGGTTCTACTAACACACTTAGGTTTGTCAAAACGAATCTTTTATTATTATTAAACTAATTATTTTCATTAGTTTCCATTAGCAACCAAATGTTTTAGAATTTATCCTTACTTTAATTTGGTCTTGTAAAACTTCTTGTTCTTCACTTTAGGTCATACAATTTTTTTTGAGAGAATTAGGATCTTCTTATTTGTGACTTGTCAAAGACGAAGCCATACATGAGTTTTTGCTTTTGCGCTTATGCATGTTGTTTGAGATGATTTCCATCTCCTATTCTCGAAAAAATACTTCAAAAGGAAGTTTAATTGATAACAAACCACATACTTTCTTATTCAAATGATCATAACTATTACATAAACTTTTACTTCATAATTACTAGTAATCTTTCTGAGATGCTCAGCATTCCAGAGGTTCTTGAATTCTTCCCCTTCAAGTGTTTCCATACGGTAAGTTCCTAGTTAAATAATCACCGAGATGCGATAAGGGCCATGCCAATTAGCCTTCAATTTGTTTCCTTTTTAAATACGTTTTTCGAGAACATAGTCTCCTTACTTCAGGTTTCTCAGCTTGGTTCTCCTATTTTAAAATTGAGCAGTGCATTGTTGATAAATGACCATTTGAAGTGCAGCATTAACCTTACCTCTTCAATCATGTTTAGATTTAACCTCTTCATGTGATAACTTTTTGGTGAGCCAAAATTGATCACTTGATGTCTTGGTAGGCCTATTTATGTCAAAACCATTTCTTATGTTCTAAATGCTAGCATACAGGGAGTTTTTCCAGTAGCCGTCCTCGGTGTGGTTCTATATGCCCAGCTAACTCTGTGTAGTTCATTAATCTAGTTATCCTTTTCATAGTCAAGTCTTTTTTTCAAACCTTCGAGCAATGTTTTGATAGTTACTTCAGTTTGATCGTTTCTGTGGTGAAAAAAATCTCAACACAAATAATTTATGAAAGGAAAGCAATCACTAGTATGAAAGAAACAACAGTAATTACACAACACAAGAATATACACTGTTCGGAAAATTGCCTACGTCCATGGAAAGGCTACTGTTCTTATTAAGTAACTCTTGAGATAGCTTTTCACATGCCCCTATGCCCCGGGCCAGGGATACAATATATATCCGATTGAAAAAAGAGAGAGGGAGTGTTGGTAGGCAACACGTTAACCAAGTATCCCTTGAATATCTCATCCGAGATTTTGGGGATGGACTTGGTCACATCTTTCTATTCTAACCATCACTTTGAACTCATAATTTGGGCCGGGTGCCCTTTATTCTTATTTGGGCTTTGTCCGACTACTTTTATGGGTTCCAAATTCATGGTCCCATGATGTCCAGGCCCCACTAGGAAAATGGCCAGGGGTTAGTTATGGACTTTAGGTCATTGACAGGTTAGTGGAGTAAGGGCGAGCTCTTTTGGCCTTTTTTACATTTTCAAAAATAGACTCCAGCTTCCCTCTGCATGCATGGCCACCAGTATCCTTCCTTCATTGCTTGGAAGGCTATCGATCTTCCTCCTATGTGACTTCCACAAATTACTTCATGAATCTAGCATAGAACTTTCTCGACGTCCTCTGGATGAATGCACTAGAGGTAAGGGCCATTTAAGGATATCTTATACAACTTGACCTTAGGAGATAAGTGAAAGTGAATGACCTTGACTCTTATCTGATGAGCTGTCTTCTTATCACTTGGTAATTTATCATTTCGCAAGTAATCTATAATGAGATCCATCCAGCTTGGAGCTTTTTCAATATGGAGAATTTGCTTGGGTTTTTGTAATACAGTAGTCTGACAAATGATGGGTTGTGCGAGGAAATCAATTTGGATTGTTCTTCTCAAGTTAGAGTCTATTGCTGAGCTTAGAGCCGATAGGGCATCTGATTGGCTATTCGGTTCCCCGGTGAACTGCTAAACATTGACTTTATTGAAGTCCCCATTAATCCTTTTACGACGGCGAGATAAGATGACATACTTTCACCCTTTGCATTAAAATCACCACTTATTTAGTTGGAAACTAATTTTGAATCGCTGAAGACTTGAAGGTGCCTCGCCCTTAGCAACTATGCTTTGAGTAGTCCAGTGATCAGTGCCTCGTATTCTGCCTCGTTGTTGAAGGCTTCAAATCTAAGTCTGATTCCCTGCTCGAGCACTGTGTTCTCAGAAGTCACTAAGACAATACCTACTCCTTTTCCCCTTGAGTTGGAGGCTCCATCAACATATAATGTCCAAATGCTTAAGCCTTCCCTTGAACGACTGGTTTCAGGGTGATTGCAAGGCTATTCCCCTGTGAACTCAATAATGAAATCGTCCAGGACTTACCCCTTGATGGCTGTTCTTGGTTGAAAGTGGATATCAAATATTTCGAGCTCGACTGACCACTTGGATTGTCGGTCGAAGAGATCTGCTTTCCTTAGAACGGCCTTAAATGGGTGTGAAGTAACTACGATGATGGAGTGATCCTCAAAATAATGATTCTATTTCCTTGAGGCTATCACAAGTGCGTATGCGAGCTTCTCCAACGGTAGGTATCACTTCTCGATTTCCAAAAGAGTTTTGCTTGCGTAGTAGACCGGATGTTAGCTTCCTTCTCTCTCACATACCAAGGCAAAGCTTACAGCATGGTCTGACACTACTAGGTAGAGGTACAACATATCAGTCTGCTTAGGAATTACAAGCAAAGGGGGACTACTAAGGTAAACTTTGATCTCTTTTAGATCTCTCGAACAACTTTCATTCCATGCTACTTCTTTGTTCCGTTTTAACAATTGAAAGAACGGTTGACATCGTTCTAAAGATTTAGAAATGAACCAGTTGAGCACGACGAGCATTCCTATTAGCTTCTGTACATCTCTTACTATTTAGGGCGACTGAACTTTGTTGATGGCGTCGATCTAGTCGGGGTTTGACTCTACTCCTCTCTTACTGACTAACTATCCATGGAATTTTCCTGACTGGATGCCGAAAGAACACTCACTTGCGTTAAGTTTCATTCGGTACTTCCTGAGGATTTTGAAGGTCATTGCCATGTAGAAACCGTGGTCATCCTTGATCTTTATTTTAACGAGCATGTTGTCGATGTAAACTTCCATGGTATCCCCCATCTGATCTTTGAACATCCTTGTGACTAGCCGCTGATAAGTTGCTCCTACATTCTTAAGTCCGAAAGTCATAAGTTTATAGCAATATAAACCAACAGTGGTTATAAAGGAGGTTTTATCTTGATCTGGCACATGAAGGGGGATTTGATGGTATCCAGAATATGCATCTAAGAAACTCATCCTCTCATGTGCATCCGTAGCATCAACTAGTTGATCGATCTTCATAAGGGGGAAGATGTCTTTGGGATAGGCTCTGTTAAGGTCGGTGAAGGCGATACAAACTCTCCACTTTCCATTGCTCTTAGGAACCACTACCGGGTTGGATAACCATTTGGGGAACTGAACTTCCCGTATGGACCCTGCATCCAATAGCTTCTGGACCTCTTTCTCTACTTCTTTAGCCTTATCCGGGGTCATTCGGTGAACCTTTTGTGTAACTGGCCTATAAGCTGGGTCTAAGTGTAGTTTATGACAAGAAATGCTAGGATCAATCCTAAGTAGCTCGTAGGGCTCCCATGCGAAAACATCCAAGTTGCTTCGGAGAGGGGTGACTAGCTCTTTCTTCTCGTCATCAATCAAGGTGGTGCCAATTAAAAACTTCTTTTTAGTCGGGCTACTCCCAAATATGACCTCTTTTAGGTCTTCAACGACCCTGTCAAAGGGGAGGAACTTGGTCTCTTCCACTCCTGGTCGACCATACGTGAGCTGCTATTTGGAGGGCATCAACCCCTCGTGGCCTTCTTCCTTGCCTTATGATATTTTTACTTTCTTCTCCTATCTAGGTCATATGGCCGTGATGAAACACTTCCTCACTGCAGCCTGGTCTCCATGGATCTCAACTACTCCTCGATCAGTTACACATTTTTATTTCTGGTAATAGGTCGATGGAACGATCTTCATTGCATGGAGCCATCTCTGTCCGAGGATGGTTTGGTATGGTGATTTAATATTAACAGCAAGAAACTCAATCAATTTAGAGATGTTTCCTTCCCTGACTAGCAAGACAATCTTTCCTAGAGGGATTATGATCTTTCCAGCGAAGCCGACCAGCAGGACAGTGCCTTCCTTGAGATCTGCTATGCTTAGATTTAACTTCATGAGTAATTCGAGGTACCTTACTTCGGTTGAGCTTCCTTGGTCGATGAATAACCTGTCGACGCCCGAATTGCCTATCCTAAGTGTAATGACCAGTGCGTCATGATGAGGGGTTCTCACTTCCACCCAATCTTCATCTGTAAAAAAAATATGCTTATTATAATCGATGTCCTCTGGTCGCTGTCGTTTCCCTGCCTGAGACATGGCGTGGTCAATTTGGAATGCCTGCGTGACTGCGATAAGTTTCATAACTTCCATTCGAGCCGTATTTCTTGAATTTGTTTGAGGTATGATGCCCCATGTATTACCATAAATTCATGGCCAACATCCTCCTCGAGGAAATTATTGGGCCTCTACTCATCGTTTGCTGCTTCTTTATTCGTCTTCTTCTTTACAAACTCATTAAGATGTCCAGTCTGGGTCAACTCCTCGAGGTTATACTTCAGGGCTTTACAATGTTCAGTTTAATGTTCGCCGTCTTTGTGGAATGCGTATTTTAGCGCATTATTCCTATTAAAAGGATCTCCTCCCATATTTCTCGATCATTTGATAAATGGCTCATTCTTGATCTTTGGTAGAATCTTATAGATTGACTCCTTAAAGATTGTGTTTACACTTTGAAATTCCTTTGAGACTTCTTTCTTATTTCTATTCTTGGAACCATTCTTATTTCCTTTCTTCTGTGGTTCAACCTTCTCGGACCCTTTGCTAGACTTCACGCGACCATTTCCCCTGCCTTAAGATGGGTCACATCCTCGACTTTAGCGTATTTCTCAATACAAGCCATTAAGTCGTCGATGGTTGTGGCCTCCTTCTTTGTTAAGGACTGGTGTAAGAGGCATGAGCTAGGCAATCCCATTTTGAAGGATGATATGGCGACCTGCTCCTAGAAATCCTCGACATTGTTGAACATTTCCCAGTACCTCTTCGCGTACTCTTTGAGGTTATCCTATGGTTTTTTCTTTATAGTAAGAAAAGCATCCATCCTCTTTGGATGGGAACTTCTCGTAATGAAGCGAGCTATAAACAACTCGGACAAAGACTTAAAACTCTTGATGGATCGGTGAGGTAGCTTCTCAAACCACGTTTGGGCCAAATCATTTAAGCTGAGGGAAAGATTCGGCACATGAGTGCATCATTGTGACTCCATAGAGTTATTGCTTGCTTGTATTTCCTAACATGGTCGATGGGATCAATTTTTCTGTCGTAAATATTGAACCTGGGAATCGCGAACTTCTTTGGGTCTTCTTCTTCTTCTTCTTCTTCTTCTTCTTCTTCTTCTTCTTCTTCTTCTTCTATCTCCCTTAAAAAATGGGGATTCATCTGAGTTTTGAGAGCTCGTCTTGCTAGCTCCCTTGTTGATCTAGCACCATGGTGAGCTGGGTACTGGTCCATCTCCCTCCGAACTAGACTTTGTATATTGTCATCCTACTGATCAAGACTCCTATAGCGGTAAGCTCGTTACAAGTATTCGAAATGGTGATCACCCAAACTGGGTCTCTCCGTCCTTTCTGAATTGCGTCTCCGGCTTCTTCCTTGGCTGTGAGATTTACTCTCCTGAGGGCTAGGGGTCTTGTCGTGGCATCGCCTTATATTTCTACGAATATCTCTTTCTAGTCTTTCCAGTCCCCTTTTGAGGTGATCATTCTCATTTTCCTGTTGGCGAGTGGCCTCCTCCTGTTCCTGGAGTCTAGCCTCGTAGGCATCAATTAACCTATTGATTTGCTTGGACCTGGATGTCCCTTGGCTTTCTTCAGAGACCTGCCTCTCCTGGTGAAGTCTTAGGTTTGAATGGCGTACTTCAGACCTTACCCTTGGGGGGTTCATCTGCTGCTGAATATCTCCTTCTTGAGGAACTTTACTGTTATGATGTCACATATTTGGTTCTTGCTGGTGAGGGTTTTCCCAGGAAAAAAACAATCGTTTCCCACAGACGGTGCCAATTGTGGTGACAAAAATCTCAACACAAATAATTTATGAAAGGAAAGAAATCACTAGTATGAAAGAAACAACAACATTCACACAACACAAGAATATACGTGGCTCGACAAATTGCCTACGTCCATAGAAAGGTCTACTGTTCTTATTAAGTGACTCTTAAGATAGTTTTTTCACATGCCCCTATGCCTCGGGCCAGGGGTAAAATATATATTCAGTTGAAAAAGGAGAGAGGGAGTGTTGGCAGGCACCATGTTAACCCACTATCCCTTGAATATCTCATCCGAGATTTTGGGAATATGACGCGACTCAGAATGTGTCTCAGAAGTGCGTACTCTCTAGGCTCAAGTGCAAGCCTGTCGCTCAAGTAATAATTCGATAAGTCGGGTATCGATCCTCAGGGAAAAGGACAACGAAGTTGGAACGACGGGAAAGATGAGTGAATCATAACTCTGACTCTAAAAAGAAGGGAAAAATGATTTGGTTTTGAGAATTGATTATAACTAAATGCAATTATGAACGTATGAAGAGATGCAATTACATTAAACTACCTAAAATACTAATTGAAAGATGATTTGAAACTTTTGAACTAAGTGATAAGAAAAATAGGACGGGAATACAATCCCCCAACCCTAGTGTATTGCAGTTATAATAGTAGTCATAAATTTAATTGATTAATTAGACTCGGAATTTAGTACTCCCAAGCATTACGCATACGAGGTTCAAGCCCGCGTCATACTTAATTTGAGGACGAGTAAATCAGTATCGCGATAGTTACACTCGAATTTCATTCTAAATCATCCCGGTTACCCTGAGGCAAATGAGATATAAAGATCTACAATTGTTGTGTTCCTACACAATACGGTCGTAATCAATCACTAAATTCAGAGGAGTAATTTTATACACATGCAACTAACACATCAAGCTGGGTTCATGTATCCCGGCCTTAGAAAATCTAGCCTAGCATGATGAAAGTAATGAAAACAATGTTTGATGTGCAGAAATTCATGATTAATCTAGGGAAAAGTTGTGGAATAATGTAGAAAGGAATTAAACAGATGAAATTACTTACTAATCTTACCACAGCAGTAATAGCAGCAATTAATAAAACTTGTAATCAAATAATTTCTGACTGATCTTCAACTATTGGAATTGAAACTGTAAATTGTATCAAAACTAGGGTTTCTGAAAAAGTTAGGAAAATTAACTAGAATTCTCAGTGCAAATAATGATAATAAAACGCATTTTTTTACCCTACAAGAATTCAAGAATTTTACCTACACTAGGACGCTTCTTAGGAGGAGATAAGATTTCAAGATCTCGATAGCCGGACCGGTCCGGGCCTTAGGTGAATCGGTCTGCCTCCCAATGCGGATCGGTTACTTTTATTTTCTGGCGAACCAATTCGGGGCGGACCAGTTCTTTTATTTTTCATCCTTATTCGGTTTGCTTTCGATCCGAGGTCTACTGGAGTTTGCACAGCGGACCAGTCCGGGGTGAGGGTGAACCGGTCTGCCTGTTTGACTTTTCTTCTCAACTTTGACTGCTCATATCTTTTGTTCCAGGACTCCGATTGAGGTGTCGTTTCTTCCTATGTGCTCATGAGTGTGATATTTTTAATTTCTCTTAGGTACCTCATCCGAATCTGAGTAGAAATTACACTTTTGCCCTTTTGACTTTCCTTCTTGTCTTCCTTGATTCTTCCGATTTCCTTCTTTCGTTTATTGACATCAAATACTTGTAAAATCACTACGAAATACCAAAAACTCGGTGTACTCGTTAGGATAAGTCAGTAGAAAGATTATGAGATAAAGTCAAATCAATTACGTTGTTTGAGGTGCTAAAAGTATCTAAATTAAGGGATACATTAGGAAGAATTTATGCCTAATCAAACCCCCCTAACTTAGAACTTTGCGCGTCCCGAGCAATGTAAAAGAATGCTAGCAAGGCTCAATTCTTGAAAATATTTTATTGGGATAAAATACCTTTTTTGCGGGCAAGCGATTGCATTTAGTGTATGCAACAAGACTTTAAACCCCTAGGTTAGCCTAGTAGGACGAGTTGTGTTTCGTGAGGGTTTGCAGAGAATATACCCACAAAATTCGACTCAAAGAAGATTCAAAATATGCAAAAATTGTGTAATTTAAACTTTTCTAGAAAATAGTCATCATCAAGTCATATGTACAAGTCTCAAACCGTAGTGTGTTTGTGCGAAGCTAGAAATATAACCGCCAATTTCCACCGATTGATCATTATGTTATTTACTTGAAAATTCGTTTTGATTTCAATTTCTCACGGAATGCTTTCTCAAACGAATCACTCGGAATGTGGCTATTCTCTCGGTATGCGTATATAAAGAGTAAATATAATGGAAGCAAAGTCACGCATACAATTAGAAAGACGAAATTCCATGGTGAAAGGATCTCATCAACGGATTACGATTTTAAAAACGGGAACATTACCACTTATTCGCGCACTTAATCTCCTTTATTATCTTTTGGTGTATTAGCTCTCCACGCGGTAACCAATTTCGTAATTTAGACTCGGTTAGGACTTTTTCGGGTTTTAAGGCATATGGGGTAAAATGAAAATGGCAGGGAAGGTTGGAATTGGAAAAGTCATTTATGATGTCCATTTGTGCTTTTTCCGGGCTATTGCTCATTTTTTTCTTCTTTTTTCTCTATTTTTTCTGTTTTCCACTTTTTTTTCCACTATTTTTGTTGAGCTTTTTTTTTTTTTTTCTCTTGCCCCTTTATATGCACTTTTTGGATTTAAATTCTAAAATTTTCCATTTTTCGCAATTCCGGGCTATTTGGGTTTTTCGAGTTATCAAACGAAAGGGACAATTTGGTTGGCTCAAATTGGGTTGCAAAAGGGTTAATTTTTCGCTACTTTTTCTGGCCAATATTTTTGGGTGACAAACTAGGGCCTACTTCATTGTCCAAAATACCAATTGCATTACCATACGCGTTTCGAGATGAATTTAAGTTTAGAGATGAATTTTGGCACGTTTTTCAAAGCAATATCACACACGCCTTTCATAACCGATCAAAATGAAAGGATTGAGATCCTCGACGACTTTTTAAGTGCTGAAAAGAACTTTGAGTTAAAAATTAACTCGGATTGGTTTAAAAACTCACAAAAAGTGATAGGCTCGAATCTCACCGGGTTTGTTAATCTCCACACTTATTCGTTAAGTCGTCAATTTTCGCTCAATTTCCATCTTTGGTCAATTTTGGCTTTGTGTATGTTGAATTTTAGAACTTGAGACTTCAATTCGACTTTTAATGATATTTTTGAAAAAATTAAATTCCAATTTTTATTTATTTTGAACAAAAATATTTTTGGATTTTTCAAAATTTTATGATTTTTTTGGAAATTTCTGGGCATTTTTGAAAATTTATGAAGTTTTAGATATACGCACTTGTGACCCCCCCCCTAACTTAGACTTTTGCATTGTCCTCAAGAAAAAAGGACTAAAATCTAAATAAGGCAAAATAATAAATGCGATAAATAAAACAAACAAATGGAGAAAATGCAGTTTTTTATAGCAAACAAGACTGTGGTACAATTACAAGGAAAAGCATACAAACATGTGAACAGGAAAAAACAAATAACAAACTGCGATAACCACATCAACCTTCACTAGGGCGGGGATTGGGAAGAACCGAGCGCGTCAGGGCCATATGGATCATAGTAATAGGAGGGCAATGGCTCGTTAGGATACCCTTGGCGTCGGTATATGTCTGCTTGGAAGCGGAGTGTTAAGCTCGTATCGCGACGGTAAGCGGTCAAAAAGTTGTCGAAGTTCTTCTCAAGTGCCGCCATTCGATTTGTGAGGTCGCTTCCTGCCCACTCAAAATCATGATCGTCCTCCTCTTCCGCCAACTCTTCATCCGGACCGATATCCCCCATTTCGACATTCGCACCGGCTGGCTCTTCTTCCTCTTATTCGCTCTCGCTTGAAGCAGCCTCTTCTTCACTATCACCCCCCGCCTTGCTCGTAGGACATCTAGCTGTTTGGCACTCTTTGTGCGGGTTCCCTGTCCAAAAGGATCGAGAATGCGAGTGTGATCGAGCGGTGCTACTATGCCAGCATCTTTGAGGATAGAAGTGATCAAACGGACATAGGGCAATGGGGCAGCACCTTTCTGATCCAAGGACACGTTGATGATATCGGCGTATAAGGTGCGGGCCAAGTGGTTGGAAATGTGTGGGCCAAATAGATGGTAGGTCAAAGTGGCCTGCCGGGGCCGCATTGCGAAATCGTTAGACGTTTGCAATATATTGGCGCACACAATCTAAAAAGTGAGGTACGCCATCTCGTTAAGGCGTCCAACGGTGATAGTTTGCCCCGTTCATGCAACATTCGGGGCAATGCGTTCCATGATCACATCTTTGGCGACCAGAGGGACGTTTCATGGATAGGTGAAGTCTTGAACGTTCGAAACATCGTACTCTGCCAACTTGGCCGTGAGAAGAGCTAATGAAAATGGGATGACATTCCCATCCACGTAAGCTTGGGCCTCGAATTGGCCCGTCCGAACAAGGGTGCCATAAAAGGATCGAACTCCGGTTGCCCAAACCGCTTCATAGGGTTCGTTAAGGAATCAGCACCAACCCCTAGCTATGAATAGGGCGGTGATGGAGTTGGGCAGCCCGGTCCATTGGATAGCGCACTCCATATGGAGTTTGCGATCCAGACTTAAGAACCGATGGCACCATCTCTCCTCTTGGCGGGAGCAGAATTCGCCATGACCGGAGGGGAGGATATCAGTGGAGTTATACTTGGTGGGGGCAGTGCGTTGAGCCATGAAAACAAGAGAGATTGTTGCTTGCAAAATTAAGGAGGGAGAAGAGAGGAGTTTGGTTGAAGGTGTGGAGGGAATGGTGGGTTTGGGTGTGAATTTATAGGTGAAGGGGTGGGGGTAGGGGTTGGATTTAGAGGGAAAAGGGTTGGAGGGAAAATAGGGTGAATTTGGGAGGGAAAGGTTAGGGTTGGGGAAACGAATTGGAGGGAATGAATGGGATTGGGGAGAAGGGGGGGTGAATCCATGGAAGGGGAAAAAATAGACCTGCAAAAGGCGGATCGGTCCGCTTGGGGACCGGATTGGTCCGGTCTGTTAATATTCAGGCAAATCCGACTAGCGGACCGGTTCGCCTTAAATTTAAAGGAATCAGTCCGGGGCGGACCGGTTCGCCCCTAAAAAACGGAACCGGTCTGGCCTCTGTATTTGAGCTGGATTTCCCCTTTAACTGAATTTCGATCTCTTTTCTCTGAAAAGTTTCACTTTCGCAACATGCTCCCTGTCAATTTGGATCAAAACCTCTTGAAACCAATGACCAACGCAACTGGATGCAATATTCCCGAAACATGCGAATGCTTTTTCCCGAATGTACCCTAATCCTATCGATGCTCACTACACACATGACTATCACTACACACTCGACTCTCACCCCATACGCATCGGGGGTGCGACGACCTCGCTGTACAGCTCACTCTACCCTGTAAACGGGGTTTGACAACCAGAAGGTGTCGACTTGTTCCACACACGCCTCTAGATATGGATTTATATGTTGTCCATTCACTTTGAATGTATTTTCCCCTTTTAAATCGTCTAATTCAACATCTCCATGAGGGAAAACATTCTTCACAATGAATGGGCCAGACCATCGTGACCGCAACTTGCTCGGATAGAGATGAAGCCAAGAGTCATAGAGAAGAACTTTTTGCCCGAGAAGAAACTCTTTGCGTCGAGTGTTGTTATCGTGAGCGCGTTTCATCCTTTCTTTGGAAATTTTAGCATTCTCATACGCATCATTGCGTAGTTCTTCTAACTCATTCAATTGAAGCTTGCGGGATTCACCGGCCTTATCCATGGCATAATTTAATTGCTTAATAGCCCAATACGCCTTGTGCTATAATTCAATGGGAAGATGGAAAGGTTTTCCATACACAAAGAGGAAAGGGGACATACCGAGTTGATTTTTATATGCGGTACGATAGGCCCATAGCGAATCGTTCAATCTAAGTGACCAATCTTTCCGGGTAGGATTGACGATATTTTCAAGAATATTCGTGATTTCTCGATTTTATAGTTCGGCCTGCCCATTCATTTGTGGGTGATAAGTCGTTCTAACCTTGTGAACGACACCATACTTTCTCATTAGCTTCTCGAATGGCCTATTACAAAAGTGCGTGCCATTGACGCTGATTATCGCTTTCGGTGCACCGAAGCGGGAAAGTATGTGTTCCTGCAGGAACTTTATCACCACTTTGTTATCATTTGTCTTATTAGCTATAGCTTCCACCCATTTAGAAACCTAGTCTACCGCGATAAGGATGTATAGGAAACCAAAGGACGGGGGGAAGGGACCCATGAAGTCAATACCCCAACAGTCGAAGATCTCAATGATGAGTATGGGGGTAAGGGGCATCATGTCTCGTTGGGTAATGGCTCCCATCTGTTGGCACCTATTGAAAGTTTTACAAGAACCGTTTACATCCCGGAATATTGTGGGCCAATAGAGGCCGCATTGAAAAATTTTTGCGGCCGTTTTTCGGCGAAAAGTGGCCTCCACAAGCTTCTAAATGACAAAACTGGATGACCTTCGGGATCTCGTCATCCGGTACACATTGTCAGATGATTTGGTTGGCGCAATATTTAAAAAGGAAGGGATCATCTTAAAAGAACATGCGCGACCAAGTAATAAACCTCTTCTTATTTTGCGGTGTCCAATCGGGAGGAACGGCTCCCGTGACAAGGTAATTCACTATATCTGCAAACCAGGGCAAAGAAGAGGTAGCAAAAAGTTACTCATCCAAAAAGTATTCATCTATGGGTATGGGATCACTAGGTACATCGGACGAAAGCCGTGATAAGTGGTCGGCAATGACGCTTTCTACCCCTTTCTTATCTTTAATGGAGAGATTGAACTCTTGTAGGAGTGGGATCCACCTTATGAGGCGCGGCTTGGCATCTTTCTTTGCAAGTAGGTATTTCAAAGCCGCGTGGTCGGTGAATCAAGAAATGGGAAAACCGATGAGGTATGACTGGAATTTATCAAGGGCAAAGACTACCGCTATCAACTCCTTCTCCGTGGTAGAGTAGTTGAGTTGTGGTCCGATAAGAGTCTGGCTAGCGTAGTAGATGACATAAGCTTGCTTATCTTTTCTTTGGCCCAAAACTACACCTATCACATAATCTCTAGCATCACACATAAGTTAGAATGGTAAGGGCCAATCCGAAACTTACATGATGGGAGCGGACACAAGCATGGTGTTGAGTTTTTCAAAAGAGCTTTGTCATGCTTCCGTCCACTCGAATGAGGTGTCCTTTATGAGTAGGTTTCTTAAGGGTCTAGCGATGGCGCTAAAGTCCTTAATGAACCTTCGATAAAACCCCGCGTGGCCCAAGAAAGAGCGCACATCCTTGAGCGATTTCAGTGGGGGGAGATCAGCTATGACATCTATTTTTGCCCTATCAACTTCTATTCCCTTGGCTGATACTATGTGGCCAAGAACTATTCCCTCGGTGACCATGAAATGTCATTTCTCCCAATTAAGCACTAAGTTATTTTCCACACACCGAGCAAGTACTTTTTCCAGTTTTTTGAGACAAAGGTCGAAAGAGGTGCCAAAAATGCTGAAATCGTCCATGAACACTTCGAGTCCTATCTCGACCATGTCGCTAAATAGTCTCAACACGCACCTTTGAAAGGTCGCAGGTGCATTACACAAGCTGAATGGCATACGTTTGTAGGCAAACGTACCAAAAGGGCAAGTGAAGGTCATTTTCTCCTGGTCAAGTACATCTACCTCAATCTGGTTATATCCGGAATAACCATTAAGGAAGAAATAGTAAGGGTGGCCCGCTACTCTCTCACGCATTTGGTTATATGGTAAGGGGAAATTGTCTTTCCTAGTTCTCGCATTGAGCTTCCGGTAATCAATGCAAATGCGCCACCCGGTGGTAGTACGTTGGGGAACCAACTCTCCCTTAGCATTCTCGATCACTGTCATGCCCGAATTCTCCGGGATGACTTGAATGGGGCTCACCCACTTGCTATCCGAGATTGGGTAGATAATCCCAGCATCCAATAACTTGATAATCTCGGTTCTCACTACTTCTTTCATGTTAGGGTTTAGCCTTCTTTGCATTTTTCTTGAGGGTTTAACATCCTCTTCGAGATGGATCTTGTGAGTGCAAATCAAAGGACTTATCCCCTTCAAGTCAGCAATGCACTAACCAAAAGCACTTTGGTGCTTCCTAAGGATTTTTAGTAATTTACCTTCCTGATCTACGTCTAGGCTAGAGGATACAACAATAGGAAATGTCTCATCCTCTCCTAGGTATGCATATTTAATATGGGAGGGGAGTTTCTTTAATTCAAGGGTTGGAAATTTTTCATCGGAGGGAACCATGCGTGTATCCCTCGTTGGTAATTCCTCGAATCTAGAAACCTAATTAACATCTCTCACGTCCTCGTCCGACGCTCTCTCATCGAGTAACTCTCTCAAATCCCTAACCTTCCTCTCGAAGTCCGTGTACGTCCCCTCACTCTCATGTTTCGCCACTAAATAGGACCCTAAGGCATCACCACAATAATTCTCTTCAAAATACTCCTCCACAATCTCATCTATGAAGCTCACCGTGTGAAGATCATCTTCTTCCCCCATATGTTGGGCTATGTGGAAGATGCTGGTCTCTAAGGTCATGTTCCCAAAGGTGAGTTGCATTCGCCCATTTCGAGTATTGATGATTGAGTTAGCCGTAGCTAAGAATGGGCTCCCAAGGATGATGGGAACATGGTTGCTCGAGTTGAAGGAGGGCTCCATGTCCCAAATGAAAAAGTCTACCGGGAAGTAGAAAGTGTCAACTTGGACGATCATGTCCTCGACTATGCCTCTTGGGATCTTCACTGTTCGATCCGCTAATTAGAGAGTGACCTTTGTGGGCTTGAGGTCGCCCAAATCAAGTTGCCTATAAATGGCGTAAGGGAGGATATTGACACTTTCTCCCAAGTCAAGTAAGGATTTTTCAATTTTGTTTTCTCCAATGATGCAGGAAATAGTGGGTGCACCGGGATCTTTGAATTTAGGCCGGAGATAATTTAGTAGAATGGAGCTCACGTTTTGTGCTAGAAAGACATTCCTTTTTACCTTCATCTTTATCTTGACCGTCAACAAGTCTTTGATGACTTTTATATAAGATGGAATTTTCTTAATGGCATCAAGGAAAGGTATGTTCAGCTTTACTTGCTTTAGTACTTCTAGCACGTCTTCACGTGGGTTTCCTTTATTGGAGGGAATCAACCTTTGAGGAAACGGTGCTGTGGAGGGTGGTTTCACTACTACCCCGGGCTCACTAGTGCCTTCTTTATCACTCTCATTCAAGGAGCATCTTCGGCCTCTTTTGTGTCGGGAGAAATCTCCTTGTCTTTCACTGTGTCGTGTGGGGGAGGTGATAAATCAATGACTCTCCCAGTACGAAGAGTGGTCACAGCTTGACATTGCTCCTGATGTTCAGTAGAGGTGGAGCTAACACTAGTTTGACCTTGGGGAGGTCTTTGGCCTTGGGTAGGAAACTTTCCCTTCTCTTGAACATTCAACGAGGATTGTATCTTTGACAGACTTGCATTTATGTCGCTAATCAGATGATCATATTTAGCATTAGTTACAGTCTGGCTTGTGATAAATTGATTCATGGTACCTTGAGAGTTCTCCGCGATGGCGGGATATATGCTCGTGGAGGTGGTGGTGCTTGCACATGTCCTTGCATGTGTGGATCTTTTTGAAAGTTTTATGGTGGAGGAGGGAAAACATGTGAAGTAGGGTTCATTGCAACATGTTGTTTCCCATAGCTAAAACCCGGATGGTTTTTCCAAGAAGGGTTGTAAGAATTTCCGTGCGGTGCACCGAAATTACCTTTAAAACTTCCTATACCACTAACTTGCTTTTGAAGCATCACTTTGTAGGCGCGTATAGTTGGGCATTCCTCAGTTGAATGACACGCCTCACAAATCGCACACACCTTTTCGATGGGGTTTGGTATGGATCCATTTGGTCCTCTTCCACATATCCCACGTAGGTCTCGCACTTCTTTCTCAAGTATATCGATTCGACTGTCCGCTATAGAACTTTTTTCTACATGAAATAGGACGGACGCTGACGGATTGGTGGTCACTTGACGATTTCGATTTTAGGTATTAGGGTCAGATGTATCCGAGGATTGGGTAGTCTCGACGACATACCTGAGGTGAAGCTCAGCATCGTGGGCGTCTAAGTCGACAAAAGGACCAGTACCCATGGTTTCAACGAGTTGTTTGGAATTTAGATTCAGCCCATTATAGAGAAAAGAAATGATTTGTGCTGCATCAAATCCATGATTTGGGCATAAAGTAACAAACTCATTGAAATGCTCATAACATCGATGAAATGGCTCATTTTTAGATTGTCTGAACACTTGAATTTGAGCCTTTATGGAGATTATTCGATGTGGTGGGAAGAATTTCTTGATAAATATCGATTGCAACTCGTTCCAAGATGGAATGGAGCTTGGAGGTAAAGACCATAGCCAAGTCTTAGCTTTATCTTTGAGTGAGAAGGGGAAGAGTTTGAGGCGGATCACCTCTAATGTGCAAGTTTGATCATTGAGAGTATCGCACTCATCCTCAAATTCCCTTATGTGAAGATATGGTTTTTCAGAATACATACCATGGTAATGAGGTAACATCTGGATCATCCCATTTTTGAAACGGAATTGCCCGGTATTATATAGGAGTATAATGCATCCCGGAGTGACAGTGCGCTCGGAATATAAGAATTCTCTCAGTGGACGGTATGGGGCCTCTTCCTCACCGGCAGGTGCATTACTATGTTGTGACATCTCTCTCTCACTTAACGACTTGGTGCTCTCACTTGGTGGGCTCGAAGTGTGCTCGGAGGTGTGTCCTAAGAATGAAAATTGAGTCTTATTAGAGATTGAGTGTGACGGTGTGGGAGGTGGAATCCAGAACTGTGGGGCGTTAGGAGTGTGGGGGCTATCGGGGTTGTACTTAACGATTGGATTTTCGTGAATGCTGGTTGGAGTATTATGGGGTGTGGGAGTGAGTTCAGAATTTTGCATTAATGGCTTGTGAGAGATGATGGTGAATCTTTTTGTGCTTTTTTAATTTTTTTATGTTTCTGGATTTTTAAAATTTTTTGATCAAAGCTTTAGATTGACTCGATCTAATCCTAAGTCTACCTAAATTCTCCGGTAACGACGCCAAAAACTTAACGTGACTCAAAATGTGTATCAGAAGTGCATACTCTCTAGGCTCAAGTGCAAGCCTGTCGCTTAAGTAATAATCCGATAATTCGGGTATCGATCCTCAGGGAAAAAGGACAACGAAGTTGTAACGACGGGAAAGATAAGTGAATCCTAACTCTGACTCTAAAAATAAGGGAAAAATGATTTGGTTTTGAGAATTGATTATAACAAAATGAAATTATGAACGTATGAAGAGATGTAATTACACCAAACTACCTAAAATACTGATTGAAAGATGATTTGAAACTTTTGAAATAAGTGATGAGAAAAATAGGACGGGAATATAATCCCCCAACCCTAGTGTATTGCAGTTATAATACTAATCTTAAATTTAATTGATTAATTAGACCTGGAATTCAGTACTCACAAGCATTATGTATACGAGGTTCAAGCCCGCATCATACTTAATCTGAGGACGAGTAAATCAGTATCGCGATAGTTACACTCGAATTGCATTCTAAATAATCTCGGTTACCCAGAGGCAAACGAGATATAAAGATCTACAATTGTTGTGTTCCTACACAATACGGTCGTAATCAATCACTAAATTCAGAGGACGAATTTTATACACATGCAACTAACACATCAAGATGGGTTCATGTATCCCGGCCTTAGAAAATCTAGCCTAGCATGCTGAAAGTAATGAAAACAGTGTTTGATGTGCAGAAATTCATGATTAATCTAGGGAAAAGTTGTGGAATGATGTATAGAGGAATTAAACAGATGAAATTACTTACTAATCTTACCATAGCAGTAATAGTAGCAATTAATAAAACTTGTAATCAAATAATTTCTGACTGATCTTCAACTATTGGAATTGAAACTGTAAATTGTATCAAAACTAGGGTTTTTGAAAAAGTAAGGAAAATTAACTAGAATTCTCAGTGCAAATAATGATAATAAAACGGGTTTTTGTACCCTACAAGAATTCAGGAATTTTACCTACACTAGGACTCTTCTTAGGAGGAGATAAGATTTCAAGATCTCGATAGTGAGACCGGTCCGGGCCTTAGGCGGATCGGTCTGCCTCCCAATGCGGATCGATTCCTTTTATTTTCTGGGGGACCGGTTCTTTTATTTTTCATCCTTCTTCGATTTTCTTTCGATCCGAGGTCTACTGGATTTTGCACAGCGGACCGGTCTGGGGTGAGGGCGGACCGATCTGCCTATTTGACTTTTCTTCTCCACTTTTACTACTCATATATTTTGTTCCGGGACTCCGATTGAGGTGACGTTTCTTCCTATGTGCTCATAATGTGATATTTTCAACTTCTCTTTAGGTACCTCATCCGAATTCCGGGTAAAAATTACAATTTTTCCCTTTTGACTTTCCTTCTTGTCTTCCTTGATTCTTCCGGTTTCCTTCTTTTGTTTCTTGACATCAAATACCTTTAAAAACACTACGAAATACCAAAATCTCGGTGTACTCGTTAGGATAAGTCAGTAGCAAGATTATGAGACAAGTCAAATCGATTACATTATTCGAGGTGCTAAAAGTAACTAAATTAAGGGATTAATTAGGAAGAATTTATGCCTAATCAGAATGAACTTGGTCACATCTTTCTATTCTAACCGTCACTTTGAACTCATAATTTGAGTCGAGTAACCTTTATTCTTATTTGGGCTTTGTCCAGCTGCTTTTATGGGTTCTAGTCGATAAAAAGGGTACCCACGATTTCATTGAGGATGACTTGGGGAAGAATGAAGTTTTTGGATTTTGGACTGGATACAATAATCCTCAAATTCTTGGTTATCAAATTGAGTGCCATGGTCAGTGATGATGGCATACGGCATCCCATATCTTCATATGATATGCTTCTATATAAATTGTAAGAATCCGTCATAGGGCAGTTCCACCAAGGGTTTAGCCTCCACCCTTTAGTGAAGCAATGTACTTCAACCACAATGTATTTGGATCATCCTTTTGTCTTCGACAATAGGCCCACCAAATTATTTCCCCAAATGGAAAAAGGATAGGGATAAGTGATTGGAGTTATGTTAGGCCTCAAACTTCTATGTATGGCCGAGAATCTCTAGCACTTTTCACTTTTCCTAGCAAACAAAGCGTAGTCTTATTTCATAGTTGGCCAATAATACCCCTGCATTGCAATTTATCTTACTAGTGATGGTCCTACTGATTGATGTTTGCATAAGCCTTAATGTTCTTCCTTTATTAAATCTTGCATTTCGATAGGGTTTATACTTCAAAGCAAAGAGGTAGTGTATCCTCTCTTATATATGAATCCCCTTTCAGCACATAACTAGATACTTTGTATCTTAGTTATTTATGCTCCTTCAGGTTAGCTGATAATAAACCTTTGTTAATATAATCTTTAATAGGATCCATCCATGATGGTCCAAGTTTTATGAATATCAAGATGACATTCATCTCTTCTATGCTTCTGCTCGCAAGGATCTCTACAGGGATGGTTCTCCTTAACTTGGTCCTGGTTGCTAAGACCAGTCGAGCAAGTGCATCTTCTTGGGCATTATCAATTTTTTGTATTTAAACCACCTTGATTGCAAAGAATTTGTATATTACGTCTAAACATTTGGAAATATACCTCTTCATGAGTACTCCCTTGACCCCATGTAATTGGATCACGTGATTAATAATTAATTAGCGATAATAATGAGCTATAACCTAGTTGGTACCCAATGATAATATTATCCGATAATCAATGCTTCATATTATGGTTCATTATTGGAGGCTTAAAAATAGAAGCAAAGTGCATATTCCACATCTATATCATGAGAGGTGTTAATAATGATCCCTTCTCCACTGCCCGTAGCGTAGGAGGATCTATCTACATACAACTTATAGATTGGGATATCTTCGTCAAAACTCCTTTCACTTAGGGTTCCTTGCTTGAAAAACTTTTTTATTTATTCGTCATATTGCTTTGCAATATCTCTCATAGCAAATGTTTCAGGCTTATCTTATATAGAACTTTCTTTTGGAGAGGTTCATTCATCTTGATTTTGTGCTAAGCTCTATTTTTAGGAAGTATGCTCGACGAGAAAACTCTAACTAGCGGTGGTCTCATCATAAGCGAATTCAGCGATAAAATATGCTATAGCTTTCCCTTTCACTATTGTTCTTATATCGTATAGTATATCATATTCTCCCATTTCCACTGTCCAATCCATCAATCTTCATGACTTTTCTCGCTTATGAATTGCCCGACATAATGGTAGGTTAGTATAGACGACTATGGTGTGTGCTTGGAAATGCACTTTCATCCTTTTCGATGCTTCAGTGAGTGCCAAAGCTAATTTCTCCAGGTGAGGATATTTGATATCTGTTCCTCTAAAATCCTACTCGTGTAATATATCAATTTTTAAGGGCTGAGCTAATGATAGACTCTGGCACAACAAGATATAATATAATTTCTCTCCTATGAGTGGTCGGAAGAGATGTTGTGGATATCCCAAGTATTGCTTTAGATCCTGAAAGGATTTCTCACATTCCTCATCCCATTTAAAAGTTTTCCTGAGAACCTTGAAGCATGACAAACATTTATTAGTAGCTTGGGATACAAATCGATTGAGAGCCACTACCCTTCCCGTAATTTTCTTCACATCTTTCTCACGTGATCTCTCAACGATGTTGAGTTATGAGATGGTATTTTTTCCATCTTTTCTACAATAAATACAACAATTCAACATATTAAAAAATTATAATAAACACATTAGCTGTTAAAAAAATTGTAAAGTGTTGTGTAAGTATTTAAGTCGTCATTATTACTTCACCAACAACTTGATTAATCGAATCGCCATTTTCTCTCCTATGTCCCCTTATCCAAACATCAACACAACGTATAGTTTTATTTGGGTCTTCGGCTTTCTACAAAATTTTAAAATATAGAATTACAAAATAATGTAAGTTATTTATGAAGTATACAACTTTAAAGGTGACACATACCATGTTTCCCTTAAGTCTTGTATAGCCTCTACGACTAGTTGTGTGTGGATGGATTTGCTTTACTTTAGCTTCCTTATGCTTTTCGCTTGTTTCTGATAAAAACAAGAGAAATCATTTATAATGGCAAGAAATACGATAATATTAGAAGTGGACTTTAGTCTTTTAATAAAAATAAAAAATAAATAATCAAATTCAGGTGATAAACAAGATTTAAAAAATTTATCCCATTCATTAAACTTCATTATAGGGGGGTTGAGTGATGTAAGATGTCGAGTGGAGTTTGGTCCTTTAGGTTCTTCTCGTATCTGTTTGATAATTTTGACTTATAATCTTTCCACGCTCTGCCCATCTGACCCAAAACAATGGCCTTGCGGCATTCTTCAAGGTAACATTTTTGTTACATCATACAAAACAAATACAATTTCTTAGTTACAATTCAATATGTACAAAGTTATATTCAAAATATTACATAATAGAGCAAAGGGTAGAGAAATAAAATACTCACAGTAACATACTCCCATATTTGATCCTTAATGTCGCTTGTCACCTTATCCCAACCTCTAAGTGTTACTGGTACGCATTCTTGTGCTAAAATCCCAATCATAGAACTAAGCTGGATGGAAACGAGTCCAATTGTTTTCCCAAACTCATTGAATTCTACTCTTTACGATCTTTTATCCCAGTGGCAATTACATTCAATTTTGATGGCCCCCGCTTCTCTTTTTTCCCTTAACAACATAATCAATGTTGGGTACTTCATCCTTATAAATTTATTCGGCCGCATGTGAGTTAGGGACTTCGCATGATATTCTTGCATCCTCATTCTCATTGCATGTAGTTCGTTTCGATCTCTTACCCCTAATAACCTGTTTTGGATACACACAATATATATGGAATGTAGTGTAAATTATATGGACTTCAATAACATTTATTACAAATTTTAAATTGAAGAGATAATGGAGTCATAACTCACCTCTTTAAACATATCCGCCATATTCTCAAAAGGCAGATTTTTTTTTCTATTCACTTTACTTGACAAGCAAAAAATTAGAAAAGTTAGTACAACTAAATCCAAATAGAGTAACATTACTAGTAAGATATACATTACTTTGTAATGTATGTTTATAATATTATATTGTATACATATTTTTTTCTAATATACACGTGTAAAGTTTTTATATTTTATAATTTATAAGATATACATGAAGGTTGACATATTTGTTTGCTCTCCACTTCTTTTACGCAGAACCTATAATCTTCTACAATAGACCTTCTGCCTTAATTTTGGAGAAAACAAAAGCATGGTTGAGAAATGTACTTCAAAAATTATAAATGATAGCAAGGGGTGACATTATCAGGGCCAAAAGATTGGATGCAGACTCAACAAGTATATCAGTATATATAGAAGGCGTGATGGGAGCCATGTTTCATGTTCGACAGTACACTTCGATGCAGAGAATTACAACCATGAGTTTTATTACATTTTGTACTGAATAAGTTTGTGTATATGCATTTCTTTATGAAAATTCCACAGGGCCATAATATTCATCACGTTCGCACCTATCAGTTTCACATACTATTTGTTTTTGTGGTGTTTGTGTGTTAATGAAACTATGTGAAGCTAGAATTGTCCGGGGTTGTGTGCAGTGTGTGTATGCTCACTGTACACTATGCGTGGAACTATGGGAAATGTTTGTGCATGTTTGGAACTCTGTGCACTGTGTACGAGTGCACTATGTGTATAGTTGTGTGAATAGTTTCTAGGTGTGTGTGTGTGCACTCTCTGAAGCAATGTGCCCTGTTTCAAGAGGAATTCAAATTCTAAGGCCATACTTATGACCACTGACATTAATGGTCTTCACTAGTGGCAAACAGAAATCCCATTCAATATTTGGGTAAATGAATGGAGAAATAAGCCCTCCACTGGAAGCATCAACATAACCCCACAATGCCCACACCGACATCAGTCTTATTTTCTCCACCAAGGGCATGAAATAGTGATATAATTTTAACGCATCGATTTTGGATTTCGGTGCTGACAGGATACTCATCCATATCAGTACAGTTCTTATATCAATACCATTTTGAGAATTGAGGTGAGGGAATTCTCTCATTTGATGTTATGTGATCTATCATACCGTACACTATCATACCGTACACTATCAAAAGTGTGACAAACATACCCTGCTCTATCACACCGTGACAACAGTATGCAAGTATGACAAACCCACATTTAATGGAGAATGAAATAGATATAAAATCTAAATGTAGAAGGAATTTTTTTTGACGAAATGAATTTAAACTTTCAAACTAATTATTGAATGTGTTAATCTGAACGAGGATCTTAACTCCGTATACTCATATGCCAAAAATTGTTCATTAATAACTACTATATACGTATAATATTGGATGTGTTCAAGTGTTTATCTTCTCAACTTTAAAAAAAACAATATTAAAAAACAGTTTTGTTAGGAGATATACATAAGATAATACTCATTCTCATTCAAGAAAGGGAAAGAGATACCCATTAAGCTAGCTAGGATAATAGTAATTTAGTGAAGGATAAAAAGGAGTGGATTCTTCAACATCACCTTGGTCACAAGAATCTGCTATCCGTAGTTGTGACGATACTTCCGTTTTAGCCACCAGGTCGAGGTTGTTTTGTGACGAGAAAGACTGCATTGAACGGAGTAAACACGGTTAAAGAAATAATGATTAGTCATTATCCTTAGAGTTGACGGTCTAATGAAGCCACATCCGAGTTTTGAGAAACTTAAAATACATATCTGAGTTTTGAGAAATTCAACATACATAAACTGTCTTAACAAAAAAACATTTTTGAACGAAAAACAGTTTTGATAAAGAGTTGAGTAAGACCGAGCATCTCTTAGGAGAACGTGGGGTCTATTGGAGTCCAGATAAGGGACATGTTTTAACGTAACTAAAGTAAAAGTAAGCACGTGTATTATTGTGTTCTAAAAAAACTCAAAATTCTGAAAAAATTCCGTTTAAGGATCAGAGGCTTGTCAGTCTAACTATAAGTAATATGATTATTATCACCACAATATAAATACATAGTCAATCTATCATTTAACATAATTACAAGTGAAATATTTTTTTATCCAGTTGGTTGGCATGACCCAATTTTGTAGAATGTAATTTAGCAGCTTCTACATAAAAAATGATTTGAGTTATTACCACCCAACTTCTACATGTATGTGTATCTAATAATTTATATAGTAGGTTGACATGACCTAGATTTGTGGAATGTTTTTTAGGTTCTTCTACATATTTTATGATATATTTCAAATCATTACTTAGAACTGACATGAAAGATTTTTTTATTAATTATATGAACGAACGTGGGACTGAGTTGTGAAAGATTTTTTTATTGCTTTGAAAACAAAAGTCGCAGTTATTTTCTATTAATATAAGCTCAGATGATGATTTACCTTTCTTAGCAGAAATCTAACTGAGCTTTGGAATCAATGGAATCTGCAAAGAGACATCATGAATCTCATATCAATCATTAACACAAAGCATAAATATAAACAAAAGTCTCTCTATCATTATAAACCATTTTAAATGTCCACACAAATATGTAGTGGGAGCCTTGTGCTAGTATTATTGCAGTACAAAACATCCACATATTCTTAAAGTGCTAAAAGAAAATATAGGTCACTCCGAACATACCATGCCAAATAAGCACTCCAAAAATTCAGAATCCATTAAAAATGAAGCTTAGATTTCTACTTAAGTGTTATTTATTATTTTTTTCAATGGCATGAACATATACGAAACACACTTTGTCTAATAAGATGGGTATAATAATTGATGTTTGATAGCAGGGGAGCCTGCAAAAATGTTTAATGAGTTTTATCGCAGTCACCAACATATAATATATACTCATTTTGTTCCAAGTTGCCTGAAATCTTGTGAAATGATTAGGCTAGTCCGCTTAGGCATCAGTGTGACTAACACTTGGGTTCACACGTGAAATTTTAAACCGAATAGCATAAAGCATCGAAACTTTTCTAAGTCATCGGTAACTTTAATAAACATCACGGAAGTTTATTTTTAAACTTGAACATTTTCATCATAAATAACATAATCATTCACCACATGAGTAACAATAAGGAAAAACAACAATCTCTATATAAACGCATCAAAATTAACAAAGTGGCCACACTGTCAATAAGGCCTAATATAAATTTCCTCGGCATGTACATCGAAGGTGAGATATAAAAACTATCAGAACCATTCAATCCTCCCAACATCTCTCAAAATAAATGATTCACCAACTCGCTATTAGGTATATCTATAAAAGAATGTCCCACAAGGGCTCGACCTATCTAATATCCCCCAACGTGTGTCCACAAGTTCACCCCCTATTGAATAAAGTCAAATCATAAATAAATGAGTAATAAATTGTCTTAGTAAGGGATTACACAAACTCCAAACTCAATATCTAGTAGAATAAATGGTCCAAAAAAAATCCCAAACCAAATAATAAGTGAACCATAAATAATTATATCCCACAACATGGATCAATACGAATAGGTAGAGATTTAAAAAACATAATATGTGATTTAAACTAACACAAAGATATTCTATATCATCCAAACAAAACTAATCTCCACAGCCAAAATGTTAAGTCTAATGACCTCAGCCTTTTCATAAGGCTTTGCAACAACTTGAGTTAGCCCTCATCGCCTTCGGCTACCTCGGTTCATTTGCGGACCCACCTGATTTTAATTGAACTCTCTGTCAGACTTCTCAAGTACCTCATTTATTTCCCAAGTTTTATGCTTGATCATCCCATGAACAGACCTCAACAGACATCCCTCACACATGCAAGGGTCAGCCTTTTTTCCCCTAGTTCCAACTTGGGTACAAGAGTCATGCCAAATGTCAGTTACTCTTCCCAACCCCAAGCAGACGGTAAAACATTAGAGTGCCCACAGTGGATGAGGCCCCTAGGAGGTCACCCTGTGCCTCTGACCAAGACGTATCTAAAGAAAAAACTAAGGCACAAGTAATATTGTAATAGACTTCATGGTTATCACGAAGGGATCCAAGTCAATCCCCTGATCTCTAAAAGGTAGTTTTGTAAAATGATAGTTTTACCACAAATAATTTTTTAAATGAAAAATTTCAATTGAGCACCCAAACCATCCAACAAATGATCATGAACAAGAAGAATATTCATATAAATAGTGAATGCCCTAAGACAGCAGATCCAATAATAATGAATAGTAAAATAGCTAAGACATTCAATCAAAGTTAAAGGAAATTATTAGTACAACGGACACCCAATTATCAATAGATAACTCAAGTCAAAGTTATGAATGAAGGAAGATAACACTTAAACTCGTAGATTGATACTATAAGTGTTATTTATTTTTTTATTTTCTTTGGCATGAATAGATACGGAACACACTATGTCTAATAAAATGGGTAGAATAATTGATGTTTGATAGGTTGGGATCCTGCAAAAATGTTTAATGAGTTTTATCGCTATCACCAACATATAATATATACTCATTTTGTTCCAAGTAGCCTGAAATCTTGTGCAATGAATAGGCTAGTCCGCTTAGGCATCAGTGTGACTGACACTTGTGTTCACAGTGAAATTTTAAATAGAATAGTATAAAGCACCGCAACTTTTCTAAGACATCGACAACTTTAATAAACATCACGAAAGTTAATTTTTAAACTTGAAAATTGTCATCATCAATAACATAATCATTCACCACATGAGTAACAACAAGGAAAAATAACATTCTCTACATAAACGCATCAAAATTAATAAAGTGTCCACGATGTCAATAAGGCCTAATATAAATTTCATCGGCATGTACATCAAAGATGAGATATTGAAACTATCAAAATCATTCAAGCCTCCCAACATCTCATAAAATAAATGATTCATCAACTAGATATTATGTATATCTACAAAAGAATGTCCCACAAGGGCTCGACCTATCTGATATCCCCCAGCGTCTGTCCATAAGTCCACCCCTATTGATGAAAGTCGAATCATAAATAAATGAGTACTCAATTTTTTTAGTAAGGGATTATACAAACTCCTAACTCAATATCTAGTAGAATAAATAGTCCAACAGATGTCCCAAACCCAACAATAAGTGAACCATGAATAATTTTATCCCACAACATGGATCAATATGAATAGGTAGAGATTCAAAAAACATAATATGTGATTTAAACTAACACAAAATTATGATATATCATCCAAAAGAAACTAATATCCATGGAAAAAGTGTTAGGTCTAATGACCTCATCCTTTCACAAGGTTTTGCAACAACTTGAGGCAACCCTAATAGCCTCCGACTACCTTGGTTCATTTACGGACCCACATAATTTTGATTGAAATATTTGTCGAACTTCTCAAGTACCTCAGCTATTTCCCAAGTTCTATGCTTGATCATGCCATGAACAGACCTCAACAAACATCCCTCACATATGCAAGGGTCAGTCATTTTCCCTTAGTCCAAACTTGGGTACAAGAGTCATGCCGAATGTCAGTTACTCTTCCCAACCCCAAGCAGAAAGTAGAAGGTTAGAGTGCCCACAATGGATAAGGACCCTAGGAGGTCACCCCATGCCTCTGGCCAAGAGGTATATAAAGAAAAAACTAAGGCAAAAGTAATATTGCAATAGACTTCATGGTTAGCACGAAGGAATCTAAGCCAAGCCCCTGATCTCTAAAAGGTAGTTTTGTAAAATGATAGTTTTATCGCAAATACTTTTTTAAATAAAAAATTTCAATCGAGAACCCAAACCATCCAACAAATGGTCAAGAATAAGAAGAATATTCATATAAATAATGAAAGTCCTAAGACAACAGATCCAATAATAGTGAATAGTAAAATAGATAAGACATTCAATCAAAGTTAAAGGAAATCATTAGTATAATGGACACGTAATTCTCAATAGATAACTCAATTCGAAGTTACGAATGAAGGAAGAGAACACTTTAACTCTTAAGCTCAAGCTCAATCCAACAACAATTTAACTCTAGTCTAAACTAGACTCTCCACTCTAACATTCAATATTTAATTTTTTTGGAATCGAATCCTCAACGTCAACCTCCTACCTAAGGGTGAGAGACCTTAATAGGTAGTCATTTTAATTTATAGTGTATTGACAAAAATGAATTCTGATTTTCATCTTTCTGTGCTCTAGAAGTCAGTTTAAAAAATGAGATTAAATGATCTGATGAAGGCTATTAACAACTTCATCAATGATTTATAGTTCGATTCCTTATCTAAATCATATCCCCGAACATTCTAATACCCTTCACCATACATAATTGTAAAGTGAATCAGTGGACATATAATTCTTGAAAAACCAACAATGGAGAAACTGATTCAGATATGCAACACTTCATATGTGTAATCTTCAAAACCAAAATGAAAAATTATCAAATTAATTCTGTGATGAAATAAACAAATAATATGCAAAACAAAACCTATTTTTACATAATCACCAATAATCAAACATTGTAAAACAATTACAAAAAAGTTTCATCTAAATAATTTTTTAATATAGTGAGAACACTATCTTAGTGTTTCATAATTTGTGAGCTTATAAAGGCTTGACTAGTTTCTAAACAATCAACTAGTATAAGAGAAATTCAAAGGGAAAACGAATAACATGTCTTGATGAATTTAGATTTTAAATCTTTTATCTCATAACAGGTGGTGAGAAGAGGAAAATTACCATTAAGGAGAACTGACAATGATATCTACACCTTGGGGAGGTGGACTTCTCCTTCAATTGCTACCTTCATGCTGACCACTGCGAAAAACATGAAATATGTACTTTCCAGATTAATAAAAGAGATAGGGGGACAAGTAATAGGTAGTAATTCAAGGAGGAGTTGATATTTGACTAAAAAATGGGACTCTATGATCTAGCCTTAATGCATAAATTGATGTTTTTTTTAATTTTTTTAACTCTTTTGGTTATTTAGGATTGCTTGCGAGTTTTTTTTAAAAACATAATTCCAAGTGGAAACTAAATCAATAAAAACGAAAAATACTATAAACAAGATGATAGACAGGTAACAACTGCAGCAGAATCAGATTCAATCCAGGGGTTTTCTAATTTTTAGACCACGCAAGATAAATTCATTCATCTTAGTTTAATCAAAAGACAATGTATTCTCAATGACCAAGTTAGTCATTTACATAGTTGACAGAAGAAAACATAGCAAATAGAACGACTGTTCATACATATTCCGTCAAAAAACAAAACATATATTGAACAATGCCAGTTGGTTCTATGCTGAGCTAACAAAGAATTAGATTAAGCAAATTTACCATAAGCATATTGCGTAGTTATTTTTATCAGTGATATCCTGTTTACATCAACATGCACAAACTTTGTAATTAAAAATGAATTTACTTTAAGCATACTAATGTATATATTCATCAAACAAACTTAATGTCTACAAGCTAAAATAAATAACAATCACACAATAACACCCTCACAATCTATCCTCACATGAGGATCATCGCCATTTCTCTCTTTATTGTCAAGTTTTGAAATATCAATTGATGAATATGATGTGTAAGAACTCTCATCATACGTCTCCAGCTCATGAAAACCTCATGGCAGTGCCTTGAGAATCTCATACCAATTTGATGTTCCACTTTCTCTCAAATAAAATACTTATCTTTCTTGTGATGCTAGAGTGAAGGGATCTTTTTTTAGCTGATTTTATCCTTGGTGGAGGTCAGCCAAAGTGAATCCATCATCAAATTTGACATCATTTGAAATGTTGGCCTAATCACATTGAAAGATAGGCATTCGAAATTTATGAAAGTCTAACAAAATTATATCCCGTATAATCCCATAATATGAAACATTAGAAGCAACATGTGTGGTATCCTGGGCACTAGATCTACAAATAGTGTCCGCCTTGAAAACAAATCCACTATCTCGGGTGGACTGTTCAACCATTGATGTGTGAATTTTTTTTCCATTTATTATGTAGCCTGAATATGACATAGCATAACATCGTGGCTCAACCGCTAGCCACTTTAGAATTGTTGATACTTTGGTCGTATTTGCGTGAACCTTAATCCGTTTAAAATATCATAAATGAAATTATATTAATTCTTATATACATAACAACATTAGACTCTTACAATGCACAATGTAAAAATTGGTCTACCTTATTCATAAACCACAAAGCGAATGTCTTGATATGTCTTTTTTGTAGCACAGTCTCATCTTGGGATAAACTTCGATTGGAATGCTTTAGCTCGCTCAAATGCATTCTAATATTAACGTAGAGAAATTTTAATAACAATATTAATGATAATATAAGTTGTAAATATATATAAGGAGCATCACTTTACTCACCCTATATATGGATCAACTTCTGGATTGTTAAATAGCACATAACGATGGACAACTTTTAACATGTCATCGAACAATGTTATTGGCTTCCCCTTAGAGATAGGTCAACCTCCCAGTATTGTCTCATCTTCGAACTCTTCATTTCGAGATTGTGGAACACCTATTTCTGTCATTTTTTTAGATACATGCTACAAAACCTTACACCCTTATTAGCCAAATAATTTTGGTGCTATGCATCCTTCAGGTCATGCACGATTCCTAACATAACCCTTGAGTACCTTCATAAACCTAATGACAAAAGCATATCAAAATAATATGAATATAACATTTGTTTACTACAAATCTAACTTGATAATAAGAAAAAAGTTAAATACATTCTATATTACCTCTCAAATGGGTACATCCATTGAAATCGTATAGACCCACATAATTGAGCTTCTCGAGCTAAGTGAATTGGCAAGTGAACCATAATGTCAAAAAAAGAGGGAGGGAAGTACCTCTCCAACATGCATATAATCTCTATGATATCTTCCTCTATTTTTTTTTGTAATACCTCATATTTTAATGACTTTTAAAATGAGATAAATTAAAAGTAAATTGGTTAAATCAATGGGGATTAATTAGAATTATTTATGGGAAAATAATTGGAATTAATCCGGATTGAATATTACTAGAATAAAGTAATATGCGATTTATATTAAATATTACATAGTGATTAAATGTAATATATGATTATGACTTTATAAAAACTGTCAGGATTTATAAATACGAAAATTACGCTAATTAAGTCAGAATGCGCGTGTGAGTCATGTCGGGACTATAATTGAATGAAATGAAAAGAAAATTATTTTTATGTCATCCGAATGGTCGTTTAGAGTGCCCCAAAGTGTCCGGAGGTGTTTAAATAGCCAGAAAAGTCTACCCGGGGTTTGATTTGGGTCTCAGGTCAATTTGGAACCGAATAGACGCCCCAAAGAGGTATTTTGGTCATTTTTACTTAGGATATGAATACTAATTATGAAATTTGGGTATTTTTATATAATTTAAGAGATATCCATTGAGGAAAGGGAAATACTTCTTTAGGAGAGGAAGGGTTGTTCTAGGAAAACCAAGGGACAAAGGCACCTTGCACCACCATAGTCACCACTGGAGAGTGACTGGAAAAGAGAGGAACACCATAGCATCATATTTTCCAAAGGTTAAGACCTACAACATCAAAGTCAGGTGTTTTAACTCTTGCAATCTATGGCATGTACGTTGTCCATGGTAGATAGAATTTTTTTTTTAAAAGTTTTATAAATCAAAGATGAATTTTGATGATTTTGATTTAATCCTTGAAATGAAAACCATGTAGGATTAATCCCTTGTTGATATTAGAATTAACATCATGAAACTTGGGTTTATTTGATGAAGAAATTTGGGGTTTATACTTGTTCTTGAGTAAGAATGATAAAATGCAGATTTTCTGAATTAAAATGGGATTAACATGATTAATCAAAATTCCATGATGATTTTGATATGATTTGATGTTATAAATAATGTACATAGTTGGGTATATCATTTGGGATGAATTATACGGAGTTTCGAATTATTTGGTAGAGGTTTTGAGGATGAATTATGTTACAACCCGTAGGTAGAAATATTTAGACAAAGGACGAACATTGTATCATAATTTTAGGACTGTTTTAAGCGGAAATTGGTAGTGTGCACTCGCTTTCTTGTATAAAATCAAGTTCTTCACAACTTTGTAGTTTTAGGTTTCTTCAAAATCGGACCAGAAAAGCCTCAAATTGTAATTTTATATTTCTGGGAGAAATTTAACTTTATCGAGAAAAAGGATTATTGGAATTAAAATTTAATCTGGGCTTGTTATAATGAGTATGGGTTTTGGACCAATAAGTATGGGTTGAAGGTAGCTACTATAATAATTAATTAAATCCTTTCGGTTAACAAGAGATGTTAGGAGTAATGGAAAATGTGAAAAAATGTGAATTATTAGTTTATGGGATAAACTTGAAATATACTACATGTGGGATTTGTATATGGGATGAGAGTATACCCATTTGTTGATATATATACATAAGTGGATTGAATACCTATAATATAATTGATTTTTAAAATATCATGATACGTAGGATATTCGAGATATAAGTATACTACGTATGAGACTTGTAATATGGGATATGCTTATGCCCTATTGTTGATATATATATAGGTTGAGTGTATACCTATATGATGATTTGTGTATATGACATACCTAGCCTAATTTATATTGATGGGAGGTTTGCACGTTGAGGGCAGTTATATCTTGATGAGCCTTAGGGGATATTGTTGACTTGTGCCTCAAAACATAGGACTTAGGTTGGATTTCCATGTGTGAAAACAATGGTATTGAACGGTCATCTGGGTGCGTAGGTATGTGCGTAGCCCAAAGGCTTAGGACTATGTTCGCCTCGAATATTTGTGTTTGTTTTTATGGTTAGAGGGATATACCGAGCCCTACAATCCTTTGTACAGTGAAAAGATGTTCCTGGACATGATAACAGAGTATGCATGCATCGCAGCTGAGTCTCGGGGTGCAGTGTTATATATATATATATATATATATATATAATAGAGTGAATGCATATATATACTTGTGATATTATCTATTTTATGAATTAGGTAGACATGAATGATAATGAAATCTGAAATGAATTAAGTTGGTGAACACTTAATTATATTAAATTGAAAAATTTCTTATCCATGTTAAAGAGAAATTGGATATATATGTATTACTTATATTGCAAGAGAAATATGCGGGAACGATATTGGGCTATGTTTAGATGTTATACTAGAAAGAACTAGTTAGCATGGGAATAGTAACTAGTATGGTTTGAAGGTACGTTAAGCGTGTACACTAGATGAGAGGTGAGAATCTCAAGAAAGAGTTCGAGAATCTAACATGTACATAATAATTGCTTAAATTTCACTTGCTATTTTTAAAAATATTTTACCATCGGGCTCTGACCCAATGGTAAGAATGAACCAACTGTATACTCTGATTTAATTGGGTATAGGACTGATTACCCGATATTTAATTGAGCGGGTGTTATATTTTTCCATTCTCCTTTTATCGATCACTCTTTGGCATAACTCATTAAAAAATGAAGAAAAGCAAAAAATCACTTGTCTTGGCCCCTATGGTAGTAGTCCTCGTATAGCAACTGACAACAATTATTGCATTAAAACATAATAATCATGGGATTTCAATCCCAATAACTTACATTCTTCCATTGAAACACAACGACTAATGTTGGAGCTATAACCATCAGGTAACTTCAAATCATATAGTCTTTGACAAAAAACTTTCTTTTCTTTCTTTGAGAGTGTGTAAGGTGCTGTCGGCAGGTAAAATCTATTCCCTTTTGGTTGAGGATGCAATTCCTTTCTAATGCTAAATTCTTTTAAATCTTTACGAGACTCGAGGCCATCTTTTGATTTCCCCTTTAAACTAACAATGTGGAAATGATGCTCCCAATTATATTCTTCTCGATGTGCATCATGTCCAAATTGTGACATAAATCTAATGCCTAGAGAATAAAAATGAGGGAGGATTAATATGGAAAATAAATGTCCTAAAACTTTTAAAAGAATTGCATTAATTTAGTGTCTTTAATTATCAGTTAAAATATACATACGTGCCAATACGATAAATAAAAAATATTGACTTCTTTTTCGAGAACATTTCTTCCTCTTATGATTCTTCCCTTTACCAAAATCATTTTCAACACCCTTCAGAGCATCTAAAATTTCCTCTGCATTCAAAGGTTTTTGTGGCCTCCTCAATTCTTCAAATCCATCAAACCAATTATTTTTGGTATCCTTCCATGGATGAGTCATTGGAAGAAAACGTCTATGACCCATATACATCGACTTCATACTCTTTGATAATCATAGTGAGGATGTGTTAGGACCATAAACCGGACATGAAAATTCCCCTTTTGTGCTACATCCGTCTAGATTACCATATGAGGGGAAGATATTTATTGTCCACATGAAATTATCTTTCAAATTAAAAGTAGATTGGCTAGATGCATCGTACATCTCCACCCCATTATTCCACAAATCGATTAAGTCATCTATAAGTGGTTGCAGAATTACATCTATGTCATTTCCTAGTTGCTTTGGCCCCGGTATAAGCAAAGTCGACATTAAATTTTCCTGCAACATGGATAATCACGGGGGAAGATTGTACACAGTTTGAATTGCGGGCCAACAACTACATCTCGAGATAATATTATTAAAGGGATTAAATCCATCCACTGTAAGTCCAAGCATAATATTTCTTGTATCGGATGCAAAATGAGGCCACTTTTTATTAATTGTGTCCCATGCTAATGAATCAACTGGATGTTGCATCTTGCAATATTTGCCTATGTGAGTTTAGTGCCACTGCAACTGCTCTCCTTGATCTAATGACAAAAACATCCTTTGAAATATTGGGATTATTGAAAAGTACCTTAATACTTTTATAGATACTCCCTTCTTAACATTCTTTGTGCGTTCTTCGACTTTCCAGCATGATGAGCCCCATTTAGGGAATTTATCCAAATGTTCGTACTCTTTTCTAAATAAACATCAATCATTAATGCATGCATTATCTTCTCATAGCCAATATCAAATTCTTTTAGAAACTTCTTTGTTGCATACAAAGACTTAGTAAGAATGTTATCCCCGAGCAACATTTCATGTATAGACTCAAGAAGTTCATTAAATCCTTTATCAGATAGTTCGTGTGTAGCTTTATGCTTGTATAAAGTTGTAATTGATGACATCTTTGTATACTTTGTACACCCGAGATATAATGGAGTCCCAGAATCTTTCAAATTTTATTTAAAACTTTCATCATCACTTTCAAAATTATCTTTGAAAAAAACTGCATCTTGAACATAATCATCTCTATACATCCTATGTAAATTTGACAATTCAATATCAATATCATTAGAGTATGAAGAAGTTGAATGTTCTCCGTGAAATAGCCACTTCTTGCACATAGGATCACAGCCATGAATGACTAGGTGTTCAAATAGTTCTTCCTCATCTTGTTGACAAAGGTTTTTACATTTTCTACAGGGACATAATATCTTATCAGGATTTCTTACAGTTTTCTTGGCAGATTCAATAAATTTGTACACACCATCTTGGTACTCCTTGGTATGTCTAGAAATAATAAAAAAAGCATGAAATCATAATCACTTCTCAATTTTTGAACAGTGTTCAATCAGAAAATACTTTAGGTTTTTTTATATATGTAAACGTATATGCATGCGTGTAATAATAATAATAATAAAACCTTGGAAATCTCAACCAATATTTTTCCATCTTGAGTTTCCCACTTGCTAGTTTCTAATTTGTTTACACCAACGAACACTAGTATTTAAAAAGAGGTAAAATGTCAACAATAAACGGATAAAATGTCAAGTTCTTTTCAAATATAGTTACATTCTATAAGATCTCATTAGATTAGTCACTACCTACAAGGGTAGGTTAGAATTGATATATAGTGACCATCGAGGCTACAAATTAACACAAATGGACTATAGCCATTTTTATTTTATTAAAGGTTCCCTTGAACATAGAAGTAATAAAAACACCCACACTCGGCCATACATATTAATGCACTTAAATCAAGTTGACCTATTATAAATATACCTATGTTCAGGAATATCAATGGTGGGTATATGCACTTACTAATTTGAAAGACGTAGATACACAAATGAAGCAAGATAAAGATACCTATATTGGATCTGGTTTGTAATGTCTGAATACTTCCCAAAACAATCATCTACAAAATAGAACAATGAAATATTGCAATTATAAAATATTAATTTAGTACTATTAAGGTTGCCCCGAAAAAAATAATTAACTCAAAAGTCGATAAAACAAATAAAACCCACATAATGCTCATCATTAAAAAAAACTTAAATATACAGTTTCAATTCAATCAATGAATTTTAAAAAAATGCCTATCCTTAGAACTAAAATATTAGTGAACTGGCCTGTAATACTTCAAGAAAGGGGTGTGTTTGTGACATGTACCATAGCCAATATGACAAACATATTTTTTAATAACTGACCAAAAAAAAAAATGTAATGTGACAACTCATACTAAGACTAGGATTATATGAACCTTGAAATATTTATTAACTAGCTTTTCATTCAATTTTAATTTTCAGGCATGAATATTGTTCATTAAAAATATCATTCATATTTATGTCAAATTACCTGTTTCTTTATACAATTTTATTAAAGTTTATTTTTACCACAAATGTGTAAACTCGTTAACAATTCCTATGGCATTATCTGCATCTATGTAAGTTAATATCAGAATATAGTGAATATCAATTTCAATGACATTACTCTAGTTTCTCCCTAAGAGTCTTCTCCTGTGCCTTAAGATCCCCGATCAAAGCATCATTATTTTCTACAGCACGCTCATCTAACTTAGCTTGCAACTTCAAGTTTGCCCTTTTCACCTTTATTGTTTGTTTATATAAATCATTTATACCAACTTACAACTTCCCAACATCAATATTATCTTCCTTACTAGCTTCACCCTCACTCACATGGGATTCACACTCAACGACCTCGGAAGGGTCATTCACATGAGAATCTTCATAGGAAGATTTATCGTCGTCGCTCACATGATATGCCATGAACGCTACAAAGTTGCACTCAATGGGGTAACACTCTCCCTCTTCCAGTTCACTATCATTGAAGGCGGAGTTATATGCTATCGATTTCTTGCCCTCCCTCTTAAGTCTAGTGGGGCACTATGCTACCTTCTGATCATAACCCTCACAACCAAAAAACCTATCCGACTCATCCCTTTTAACAATATCACTTTTATTTTTAGGGGCAGGATCGACCTTATTGTTCTTGAATCTCTCAAGTCTTTTGGCATTTTTTGATTTCTTTTGCAACTTAATAAACTTTTTGAACTTACTTAGCCAATAAGGCTACATCCTTAAAATCAGAATCAAAATCATCATCCGAAACATTAGTCTCGCCCTCCCAGGATTTCAAAGAAATGCCCTTTTCTTTCTTTGGCACTTACTTGGAGGTAAACATGTCAAGCTCATAAGTATGTATGTCACCAACAAGATCTTTATGCTTTGTTGATTCAAGCATACCCAAGGAGTTTAAAACGACCACTTTGGGATCAAATTTACTAGGAAATGAACTTACTATTTTCTTTATGACTCGATTATCGGGTATTTTCTCTCCCAAGTTAAATATTGAGTTGAAAATGTTATACAATCTAGCATAAAACTCATTAAATGACTCACTCTTTAACATCTTAATCGTATCAAATTGTATAGTGAGGTTTTGAAGCTTAGGGGCCCTAACCATGCTAATGCCCTTATGAGTAAGTGTAAGAATATCCCAAGCTTCTTTTAAAGTTTCACACGTCATGATTCGCTTATACTCTTCCGGTGTGACATGTGAGGAAATAATGTGAATACCCTTAGAATTATATAGTGCAAGTCTATGTTCGGCATCAGTCCATGACTCAACTGGTTTTAAACTAGTGGCTTATCCTTCTCGTGTGACCAGTGGTGTCCAACTTTTTTAACTGCTAACCAAATATGCTCATCAATTGATTTTAAAGCACTTCTCATTCACATCTTCTAATAAGCATAATTTGGGAGATAAAAATAGGAGTTCTAACAATATCAAAAATTCTGAATTTCATCCTTAAAAGCACAAGGGATCAACGCACACAAAAAAACTTCCTAGCTATGATACCAATTTATAGGCCCCTTTTTCTCATATGTGCTTTAAGGATGTCAAAACAATTTTTCCTTCAAAAAACTTTTTCCAATTTTAACATACATCAAGTTTGTGAACCGATTTCAATTAAGTCCAATTTTATCTTGTTTAATCCTAAACATGAATCTAGATGATTAAAATAAATAAAATAAAGTAAAGTTCACAACTCCGAATGTACGAGGAAAGAACAATGGGAAAAAACCTCGGATGACCCAAGCCAGACAATCACTATGATGCAGAGTTTACAAAGGAAGACAGACAGACTTACACAATGACTCGATCCCGCCTTGACACTCTTCTTCACTTTAATCTGTCCTTCACGGTTCCCACACAAAAACCTTTTGTCTATACTCATCCACAACACACGCATCCATGAGTGCCTCGATGTCCACCAATGTAGCTTTGGCAACCGTCTACGATTCGGAGAACATACTCCTCTACTTCTTCACCACAAAACCCACCAAATAACTTATTGAATATGGATGAACAAACTACATATGGTGAAAACAAGATCTCTATAGCAATTTTATATGAAATCTCGGGTCTTTAAACTATAAGGATGGTTTTAGTTTTTCAAAACCTTAGAAAACTTATATAGAAAACGAAATTGTATTTTGGTTCTACACATCTATCAAAATTATGAGCAAACACTCCCTTAAATAATAAACTAAAATCGATAGGTCATTCGAACGATATTCATAGGTCTTTCTAACGATTGTGAGATGTCATTCGAACGATATCACATGTCATTTGAAGTCTCAAAAACTAAGGTGAGATTTCACACGACTCTAAACATTAGATAAACTCAGAATAAACGTTTTAAAATATTTTAAAATAATGTTTAATAAAGTTTCCATCCTTTAAAATTCTTTTTAGGTTCCATAAACAAAATGTGTTCAAACCAGAGAGATATTCAGAATGCAATCTGAATGAAGATGTAAAACGTGCACTAATAAAACTCGGCATGATAAATCTTTGAAGATTGGCTGCTACACCTTATAAACTAACACGTCATAGAATTTGTGGAGATCGTGACAAGATAAAAATGTATTTATGACTTAAATAAGTTTTGTTCCGGGAATAAGTCAATTACATATAAATGGGCTCAATTGGAAATTTTGTCCTTACACAAACTCTCCAGCTGTTGTTGCTTTTCAAAAATACCACTAGATTTGACAACCATTCTGGAAACTGAACTTCCCTAATGGACCCTGGATTGAGAAGCCTCTCTATTTCATTATCTGTCACTCTAGCCTACTCTAGGGATATTTAGCGTGCCTTTTGAGTGATTGGATTAAAGGTCGGGTTCACTTGGAGATGGTGGCAGGACACTTTTAGATTAATCCATTGTAAATCATAGGGCTCCCAAGTGAATACATCCAAATTTCTTTTCAAAAAGGTTATTATATTCTTCTTCTTGTAGTCGGTTAGTGCCGTTCGACTAGAAATTTTCTATATGGAAAGTTGGCATCAAATGTAACCTCCTAAGGCTTTCCAATACCATATCATTAGGGTTGATCCTGGTCTCCTCCACCATGGGTAAACCGTATCGTAGTTTTTATTTAGAAGTAGTCCTAGCCTGGGCTTACTCTAGGAGAACCTCTGGTTCATTCTTTTTCTCTTTTCGAGGCCATATAACGGAGATAAAGCACTTTCTAGCAGTAGACTGGTTGCCTCAAATTTCCACTGCTCCCCGACAAGTAAAATATTTGAGCTTTTGGTGATATGTCGATCACACAAGGTTCATAGAGTGAATCCATCATTTGACCAAAATAGCATGGCATGGAGAATCGATATCCACCACCAGGAACACAATCAATGAAATAGTTTCCTTCTTAAGGTTGATAAGATTATGTTTTAACTTATGGAATATGTCTAGGTACATCACCTTGGATGAGCTAACTTGATCCACTCGAAGCTTATCGGCATTCCAGTTCGTGATCCTATGGGTGATCACGAGTTCATCGTGATGAGCGGTCCTTACCCTAACCAAATCTTCCTCTATGAAAACATTTTTTTGGAGTAGTTGACATACTATGGACTTCTTTAGTTCCATTCAAATGATGTTCCCTTGGATCTGCTTTTGGTCAAACGCTCTGTGGATCACTATAAACTCATATCCCATGTTATCATCAAGGACATTATCTGGCTTTGCGTTGTCATTGATTGGGACCTTGTCAGGCTTCCTATCTATAAACTCATTTAGGTACCTAACTTGGGCCAACTCTTCTATGTGAGACTTCAGTGCTTTGTAATTCTCTATTCTGCAGCTGCCTTCCTTGTGGAACCCGCACCTCAATGCGTTATTATTACTCTTTATCAGGTAACCACCCATCTTTTTAGGCCATTTTACAAATGGCTGGTCCTTGGTCTTCCAAGGATCTTGTAGATTGGATATTTAAAGACTGTATTGACAGATTAAAAGGTTTTTAAGTGATCGCCTTGCTTCCATTCTTTGAACCATTCATGTCCCCATTATTCTTCCCCATCTTGGGTCAAACTTATGTCCTCCCTTATTGGCCTTAATGTGACCACTTTCCTCAGGACTAGCGTGAATCATGTCTTTAAGTTTGGCATATTTTTCAATATGCACCACAAGGTTGTTGATGGTGTTACCCTCCTTGTTCGTGAGAGACTTGTGCAACATAGATGTGTTCGACAGGCCGATCTTGAAAAATGCCACGATAACCTACTCTGAAGAGTCCTTTACTTCGTGGAAAGCTTCCCAATACCTCTTGGCATAGTCGCAAAGAGTCTCTTATCGATTCTTATTCATCGTGAGAAGTGAATCCATACTATTTGGGTGAGAACTGCTGGTTAATAAGCGAGTAGTGAATCCCTCAGGGACAGCCTTAAAGTTCTGGACGGACCTGTGTGGAAATATCGCAAACCACTTTTGATCCAGATAGTACATGATAAAAGGGAAGATATCACACATGAAGGAATCGTAATGTTTCCACAGAGTCATCATTTGCCTTCACTGCCGGACATGGTTTATAGGGTTAGTTTTTCCATCATAAATTTTAAGTAGAGGATTGATAAACTTCATTGGGGGACCTTCCTCTTCAATCTCGCTTGAATAAGGGGATTTTATATGTGCATTGAGAGATATTCGAGCCAACTCTCTTATAAACTTAGCCCCTTGGCTGGATAGGTGTTGATCTATCTATCTATGGAACAGGCTCCTAATATCATTCCTCTGATGAACTTCGTCTCTGTAAGGCCTTTTTGACCGTCCACTCTTTGAGCGATCCTGGTCCTGCCTAGAACTCTTGGCTTGGTTGTAAGTCTTTCTCACTTAAGGACTAGGAGAACATTCACGATGTTTCTGGTTGTTTCCGCAGAGATCCCTCTCCATTTGTTCAAGTCACCGCTCAAGGAGAGCTTTCTCTTCCACCTGGAGGTGCATTGCCTCATCCTTCTCATGAAACCGAGCTTCACATGATTTGACCAACCTAAAAATTTGGGTATACCTAGGAAATCTATGACTCTCTTCAGAAGATTTCTTTTCCTAGAGAAATCTGGGGCTTGGTTCGTGAATTTCAGACGTGACCTTGGGTGGAGCTGGGTCAGCCTGCACGTCGCTGATTTACTGTAAGTTGCTACTATGGTGAGACATTGTGCGCTTTATATTCTAATTGATTTTGTAGGAAAAATGACTCGATTCCCACAGATGATGCCAATTGTGAGTACAAAATTATCGTAATTAATAATTAAAGAAATAACATAAATACAGAAGTTAAATAGTCAGACACACAACACCAGACACACAACATCAAACATGTGTGGTTCGTTAACCTACCTACGTCCATGGAGTGGTTAATATTTCTTATTATTGTCTCTCAAATAATATGAGTTACATCCCCCTTTACCCAAGGTCAAGGTTTACATTTATAGTTGTAATTAAGTGGTTGAATTGTACAAGAAATTCATCTATCTTGTAGATAGCTCGTAGGTGTCCGTGAATATATGTGTGAGATTATTGGTGATCGATTTGAGCCTATCGTAACGTATTTATGCATATTTTTAATACAACATAAAGAGTTTAATGTTTTAATTTTGTTGAGAAGTCCACTTTATGTGTTAGACTCGTTGGCTACAAGTCTGGGCTCTATTCATAAAATAACTCCCACAAATTCCATGGATCCTCCGAGGAAGAAAGTTCTTCTCGTTAGATGATGATGATGATGTCCCCCTATCCCTTAAGGCTAAGTCCTAAAAGAGGATTGAAATAAAATCCTCTAAAGATGATGACCAATGTCAGGTCATTAAGGAGAAGATAAATGATAAAGAAAAAGAGAAGAAGAAGGAAGAGGAAAAGGAGAAGAGAAAGACCTTTATGACCCATCCTTCTCTTAATGAAATGACATCCCTCCCCTCTCTCCAAAACCTTTCAGGCCACGTTTGTGGCCCAGAATCCCCCTTTGGCCCATGTCCTGATGAGGGGGATAGTTCTCATTACGGATCGCGAGTGACAGAGGATGCTATGACCTGACTAACTTTCTATTCTTGATTCCTAAACTCTGTCACTGGTGAGGATTTTCATTTTCTTTATTTCTTCTTTTGGTCATCAAAATTGTTATTTGTGAATTTACCTAACACTTGCCCCTTTCCCTATTTTACAATTAGTGTAAGAGTTTACCAGTCTCTTGGATGGTCGCAAAAACTAATCCAAGATTAGTGATGAACATATCCTGGACCTCAATAATACTTAAGAGGCCATAGCTAAGGCCCAAAAGGTCTAAGGCCGAGAGAAGAAGGATAAGTTTAAGGGAATGGACTTATTAAAGATCAATAATAGCCCGCTAAAGGTTAAGAATACTTAGCTAAATATAAAGAATTGTCGATTGGTAACTGAGGCTATCGAGTTCCCTGAGGCTAAGGATGTTAGTTCTGGATAAAGCTAGTATGAGTCCTATGCCGACGTAAGATCCATATAACCTATGCTAGGATGGATATCCTTAAGAAGGTGTGTGATCAAGCCTTGTTGAAAGATGGAGTACCTGTTGAGTTTGAGATGTTCGACGAGAATCACTCTGGTCCCCCCAAAGGTTGATAAGGACCCCTACACCAGCAACCCTACCGATCAAGCCAAGAAAGTGGCGAGGAAGGGGAAGGTAGATGAGGCTAAAGAGTAGGTGAATAAATGAGGCCTTTAGTTTCTAGGATTTTTGTACTTTGTGCTCCTTTTTTGTTGATCTTTAATGGCTTAGCCCATTCTGTTTATACATTAAAGAAAAAGTCTATTCTTTAAATAATTTGTTCGCACTAATATTGAATGCAAATCTTCTGAATATTTTCACTGAATTACAACTTACCTTGTCTGCTCTTCGATTGCATCCTGTTGATGAGGAGATCCATTCCTTTTCCAGTAGCTTAGATAATGGGATTGGGCGGGATGAAAGAAACCAAGATTATTGAGAATTTTTAAGTACTTGTAAATACCTAAAGAAAAGGACTGAAGCTTACAAGGACGGGTCCACCTCGGTCATGAAATTAAAGGACTTAAAAGACTTGGTCTCCTCAATGCATAAGGATATAAATGACTTAAGGGCCGACTTGCATAATCCAAGGATATGGTTGAGGTCGGACCCTTTGTCCAATGATGATATGAAAAAGATACTTACTGAGGCCGAAGAGAAAGTTCAGAGGGGCAATGTCATGATTATGGTACTTAATAGTTATGTGAAGAAGCTTAGATATCTTTTTAAAATGGGCACTCAAGCTTCCTGGTCGGTAGAATATGATGATGGATGGAAATATTCCCTTGTGGGGATATATGAAGTCCAATATATGGCCTACTAGCATGATTACTTGAATGCCGTCAAGGTTATTAAACAACCCAAGGATTCAAAGCTCTGGTATATATACCACATAGAGTGCCCAGCATACCGACGACTTCTATTTGGACGAATTGAGACATGGGTTCCCTTGGATGCCATTACCCTTCATCTTGTTGAAATATACTCAGAAGCTTAAGATAACGACGATGATTATCGGCGTGATCCTAACAATAGTCGGAGAAAATCGATCATGAAATTTTTTGCCAGCTGACGATAAACTGTTGTAACAATTTTTGTACTATGTGTAATTATTTTGTAATCGGTATATTTTGTAATCGGTAATTTATCAAAATATTAGATTAATACAAATATTCATGCATTTTTCCATTCCTTGTTGCTAAGCATGTGTTATATATATCTGTCTTACCTTTTAGGTCGTGTCGTCACACTCTATTAGGCCTAGAAAAGACAATGGAAATAATGCACCTAGTCTATGGCAGTCCACCCGTTCAGTATTTTATCTGACCAAACAGAGTTGGTTTACTACCTAGAGATCCCCCATAGGGCTTCAGCTTGCTTGGGCAAGTCATGAGGTTGCATGTGTTGGTTGTAAAAAGGATTTGAAGACTTTAATTATTAATTGGAATAAGCCAAATTACTATTGTAATTAAGTTAAAGTTTTATCGTCACTTTTAAAGACTAATGCCAATTTTGAGCCTGTTACTTTGGAAACAATGTACATCAATTGAATAACTAGGAGATTGAGCAATTGGAAGAAAGACCTTTATTCATAATTGAAATAATAAACTACGAGCAACATGTGTTTTGAAATGAAAGTTTGCAAAAACTAAGTGCTGAAAGATGAAACTAAATATATAGCTTCTTGAGGTTGGCTGTATTCCATGCTATTGGTATTTATCCACCCTATATTATTTCCATATGATAGGCTTCCAATATATGATGTATGATTTCTTTGAATGGTACGTACCTATCAGGTCCAAGATTACCTTCCGATGACCTTACGATGCTATCAAGAACCTTTTGGAGGACATAATACCACACTTCGAACTTCCTCGGATTGACCCCATTGTTATATTGCTTCGCCAACTATTGCTAGTATGAGGCCATCTTGATCATGTCTTTCTCTCTTTGCTCGTCAACAAGGTCAGGTTTAACGCGAAGGCCATTGCTGATCAATCCTTCATCGATACACTTTGTTCTCATGGTTGGGAGGCCATCTTCAAGTGACATAACATCTTCCATTTTATGTGTGAGTGAGAAAGGTGTTTCCCCTGTATCTCTCCTCATCCTTGTGGGGATATGGCCAGAGGACATGTGGAAGTTCGTCCATCCAAGCACCTTTGGCTTTTTCCATCCTCTCTTTTAGGCCATAGAGTATCTTTTTATTGGAGGCCTCTTCCTGGCTGTCCTTTGGGGATACGACACAGAACTAAAGTGGTTCTTGACTCTGTGTTCATCGAAAAAACATTGAAAAGGTCCACTTTCAAATTACAAGCCATTATCCATTATGATGGATCTCAATACTACAAAGTGATTTATGATGTTCCACCTAATGAACCTTATTATGTTGGCACTTAAGATGTTTGTGAATTGATATGCCTTAATCTACTTAGTGAAATAATCTGTGCCGACTAGTAAGTATTGGCAATTCCCTAACGCAGTAGGTAATGGTTCCACAATATCTAAACCCCATTGTTAAACGGCCATGGACTAGTCAATCGTCTGTTAATGGACCATGTGAGAGAATTTTTGGCACTTTTCACACCTATTAGCATGAACACTTTCATCTTTCTGCATGTACAACCATAATAGCCTTATTTAATTGCTTAAAATGCTAAGTACCTTCCTCCTGCATAGCTCCCACAAATTTGGTAATGAAATTCATAAATAACTTGCTCGACGTCCATTAGGTGTACGCATTAGAGGTAGGGTAATATGAAGGATCTTATATAAAGTTTGCCCCCAGGGTCTAAATGGAAACGACCAACTTTCACTCTAACTTGGAGGGATAATTTCTTATCATTCGGTGGTGTCTTATTATACAAGTATGCGATGATTGAATCCATCTACCTGGGACCCTTCTGAATGGAGAGAATGTGGTTGAAGGCCATGTGCTTGGAGATCATTGTATTGTTAATACTTGGCTTGGCGAGGATTTACACTTTGATTCTTTTCTTAAGATCGGAGTCTAATGCTGAGCTTAGGGATCCTAAAGCATCAACATGGCTATTGTTCCCTTGGGGAAACTATTGAACCTAGACTTACTTAAATTTCATGACTGACTCGTGCGTGACTAAGAGGTAGGACACCATCCTATCATCCTTGGAATTGAATTCCCACTCACTTGATTTAGTCGCAATAAACATTGAGCCAACTTGCCCCCAGTAAATGAGCCTTACGCATGCCAGTTACAAGCTCTTCATAATTGGCCTCATTATTTGATGATTCATAACCCAATCTAATATCTTCTTAATCATTGTGTCTTCTCGAGTTACGATAATAATTCCCATTCTTTCTCCTTTGGAATTGGAGGCAACATCAACATATAACATCTAACTTTCGGCCTGAACCTGCTCTGACATTTTTGATTGATCGGCCAACTGTTGGTTAATAGGACCATTTTCTATGAATTCAGTAATAAAGTCGGCCAAAATATTCCCCTTGATTGTCATCCTTGATTGAAAGTGAATGCCAAACCTTCCAAATCCAATCGACCATTTTGACACTCATCCAGAAAGGTCATCTTTGCGAAGGACATACTTAAGGGGGAAGGAAGTTGTTATAGTGATAGAGTGGGCCTTAAAGTAATGCTTAATCAACGGGGAAGAAATCACCACTGCATAAGCTAGTTTTTACAATGTAAAGTAACGTTGCTTGGCATCCAACAGTGTTTTATTGGAATGGTAAATAGGAAGATGTTTTGCATCTTTCTCTCATGCCAAGGTCGATCTAACTGTGTGGCTAGAGACTGTAAGATTGAGTTAGAGGGGGACCCCTTGATCTGGTCTCTCCAGTAATGGAGGCTTGCTCAGGAAAGATTTAATTTTTTTGAGGACCGTTAAACACACACTGTTCCAGGTGAGACCTTTATCCTTATTGAGTAGCTGGAAAAAAGGTAAACAATTCCTGTATGACTTGGAAATGAAGTGGTTGAGTGCTACAAGCATCCCATTGAGATTTTGGATATCGCACAATGTATTATGTGATTGGACACATTTGATATCCTCTTTACAATCTGGATTCGCCTCAATTACCCTCTTGCTGTCTATGTAACCTAAAAAGTTTCCTGACTAGACCCCAAATGAGCCCTTGCTCGCATTGAGATTCATTCGGTAGCACCTAATGATCTCAAAGGTGTTGGTTAGGTCTCTGAGATAGTCTTCCTAAATTTTTCTCTTGATGATCATGTGATCAATATACACATCCATTATTTCCCGATCTGACATTTGAACATCTTCGTTACCAATCAATGGTACGTAGCTCTTGTATTCCGTGGGCCGAATGGACGGCCTTATTGCAGTACATGCTCAACGGTGTTGTAAATGAAGTTTTATCTTGATCAAAGCCAAACATAGGAATTAGGTGATACCCCAAGTAAGCGTACGAAAACTCATCTGTTGGAACCCCAAATTTTAAATTTTTCAAAAATAAATTTCCTTTTTGATACGGAATAAAGATGGATCAACGCAACACACACTTATAACACAACTAAACAACTACAACTACATAAACTAAACATTAATTTCTTCACAAATTAAAACTATAGTAAAACAAATTTTAATTTTCTCAAACTTAAAATAATACTAAAAATCAAATTTGTGAATTTTTACTTTAAAACCAAATATCAATTTAACTTAAGTCCGAGAAATTTGCCTAACAAAAATAATTAATCCTTTTTTGCAAATTTGGCCAAACAAAATTTTATTCAATAAAAAAATGACTTGAATTAGATTAATATTTGCCCAAATTAAATTTGCACCGAGTTAAATATTTCAATTTTATCTTTTTACCTAAGCATGCATATAATGTGATTTTGTAAAAGATAAAATAAATAAACCACTACGACGCGATGTACGAGGAAAAATCCACAACGGGAAAAAACCTCGAACGACCCTAGCCTTAAGTCCACTAAGTACGAAATTATAATTACAAGACATACGACTGACTACACTCGACTCGACTCCTTCAAGCCCCGATGCGTCTTCTTGCAACTACCTCTGCTTAACCGACAATCCCGGAATCCACCGGAACCTTAGAATCCACCAATGAAGATTTAGGAACCCATTAACCACACACGGTGCCTTTCACCGTATGAGAATACCGCAACCTAAAACAAAACTTCTTCTTTGAGGGATGTAGAAATAAAACCAAACTTCTCTTCTTTGAGGTGTATAGGAAACCCGGTGCCAAAACACTCTCTAAGCAAGATATATATATATATTTAAGAACTTGGAATAAACATAAACTGATTTTATTGGTGAAAACACATGTGTATAAGAGAATTTATAATTAATTTTGACATACGAAAACTGGGACTTTTTTTAATGAAAAATTGGCTCTAAAAAATCTCTCAAGTAGGTTACAAAATTCTTAGAAAAGGTCTGTCCCGAAGATGCCTTTAAAACTGTCATAGGTAGTGGGACTAAGTAGAGGAAAAATGGGTTAAAACTGCCATAAATTTCCCCCCCCAAAACCTCATTCGAACGGGATTTTCGTTCGAACGAAGTCTCATTTGAACGACTCTTCTAACGAAGTTCCAGTGGCCAAGTGGAAAAATTCGTTGGAAAACTCGTTCGAACGACATTCTCTTTCGAACGACAAACTCGTTCGAAGGACAATATCAAACGAACAGCCATAATGTCATTTTTCAATATTAAGCACACATTTTTTTATTCAAAGTTCTAAAATGACCTTCTGAAAATAAAATTCATTTTAAAATAAAATTACACCCAATGCAAAAATGTTCCAAGCTCCTATATATATATGTAATGCATTCATACCTTAAGAGGGATTGGAACTAAGTTGACGATGTGAAACGAGGCACATGTAAACCAACAATGATGTTCTCTTGATAAGCAGTCCGCAACATCTTCAACTTTAACATGTCATAGGCTTGAAGGATACATAAGAAAAGTATCCTATGACTCAAATGTTTTTGTCCGGAATTGAGACAACACTACATTAAGAATTAATCGATGACTTGTGTCCTTACAAATCTCCCCCTTTGGCTATTACGAGAAAAAAACCAAAACAAAATTCTAAAAGGGCCGTCAAGATCTACTAGACTCAAAAACATAAAAAACATCCCACCCAAACTAAAAAAATTACATAGCTTGACTCAAAACCCAAGGATCAATATCTTCGCCGATGAAAGTTTCCAGTTAGAAGAATTCCTGCACATTTAAGCAAACTATCAAACGTATAGGGAATAAGACATTTAGAAGAATTCCTGCAAACTATGAAATGCATAGGGAATAAGAATATTAAATGCATATAAAATAAATACTCCCCCTAAATTAATTCTCCCATTGATCAAATAAATGACCTACTTAGAAAGACATCTCCCCCTAAGTTAAATCTCCCAAACTAAGATACGATTACAATAGGATTAGATACCATTTCTCCCCCTATCATTCTCCCCCTTTTTGTTCAGGAATAGACAAAGGATAAAAGAATTAATTTAAACACGATGAAGCTTAGAGAGATAAGAGCAAGAAAGCATATAGGCAACAAATCATAACTAATCCATACAAATAATAATGGATACCAACGAAGATATAAAAAAAATTATATTAATGTGATACATAAGATACTAAGCATGTGATATCAACAACAATATGCAACAAGATATATACCAATTATGAATTCGAAGAAAAGATGGACTAGCAAGAAAGGCAAAGACAAAAATTACCATATATATATGTAGACATAATGAATAGCACTAACGCACACGCACACACACACACACACACACACACACACACACACAAATATATATATGTATATATATATATATATATGTATATATATATATATATATGTATATATATATATATATATATATGTATGTATGTATATGTATATGTATGTATATATATATATATATATATGTATATATATATATATATATGTATGTATGTATATGTATATGTATATGTATATATATATATGTATGTATATGTATATGTATAAACACCATACATGACACAAAATACAATAAGCTTTTCACACTCGTATGGCAAAAATGTGTCATATGGAAAACGAAAGTGTAGGGATGTGAACTAGTAACAATTAAATTTAGACCCAATCACTTAAAAAATTTTCACGGAGTTATCATTTGATTGCAAACTTTATCACATTTGAATATAACCTTATGTGAAAATATAAATTGAACTCAATGAACAAAAATACACAATGCATACAAGCCTAGAATTTTGATGATTCTACAAACCAATAGAGTCATGACAATGAAAGTACAACTAGGATAAATGGACATTGTGCAAACCGTTGATATACCATCTAATATTCCTCAAAATAGGCATATATATTTTAATCTTTTGAATGAATAAATCAACTACACAAAATAGGCATTGGCAAATATTTTCTTTTAATGCCATTATTCTTTTAGGCCTTTGGACCACATATTTCTTTTAGTTCAAAGAAAATGGTGGCTTACTCGTAAAGGATGATATTTCCTTTCGGAGCCCTTTCCCGTGCACATTTATATATATCCTTTTTATATCTCACACCGATCTCACGTGCAACGGATTTTAACATGCACTAGTCCTCGTAGGTCACATAATACGTAGATGACTAGATTGGTAGAACACATCACAAAGCTCAAGTATACATGTGAAGTTAAAATTTCCAGTGAGCTCTTGCATGTGTGAATTGAGGCGTATAAAAATATTATCCATTAAAGCAACACAAAATCCAACTACTCCATGTAAGCATGGTAAAGAAAATTTTAAGGATTGACAATCTTAACCAAAAGTTCTAGACACATGGAAGCGAAAAAGAAGGGATTCAAACACAAGTATATGCCACATAGAGTGTGTCAAACTAAAATACACGAGTTTTTGAAATTTTTTAACCAAAAATTAAAAATATTTACTCAAAAGGCACGCAAAAATCATTTGTATTTTTCATTAAGCCTAAATTACTAAAAGGTGAAACAAAAATGATAAACAAAAATCTTTTTGTATTTTTCATTTAATGCAAACTAAAATGAAAGAAGTATAATACAAAAGATAAATAAACATCATAATTCTATCATGAGATATGATATTAAGCAATTACTAGAAAATGACTAAACATGCATACACCTAGCAATGATATATAACATGAAGCAAAAAAAGATAGAGTATGCAAACAACTTACACATTCAACCTTTAAATTTAGCAAGGGAGGTATCGTATGAAAGTAAATGAGAATAAAAAATCCTATGTTGTATAGCTACCAAGTCGGATCTCCTAACCCAAACTAATGACGAAAAACAATCTACGGATTTAGGAATCTTGGGTACCTCGGTTGCCATTTTCTAGAATATCTTTTAAGATCAAAACAAATTTCTTAATATGACATTTTCGACGACAGTGTGAACAAGTAAAAACACGTCGAAAGGTGGAACCTAAGGATTGATCTCTAAAGGCTTTCCTAGGTGATTCTCTTAAAACTTTGGTTTTGGCTTTATAAGTTGATTCATTTCAAGTATCAAAGCCTAAACCACATGTGTCATTTTTAATTTGGGCCGTTCCTAAAATTTTATCTAATTTCTCCAAACAACACTCCAAATCAAATTTGACTTTACTAGAGTCTTTTAATTTATTTTCTAAATCTAAAATGTGAGACTCTAATAAAACATTGCGCTCTTCAAATTCAAGAAGATCCTTTTTCATTGATTCCATTAAACCTCTAAGGATATCTCTCTCACCTTCTACATATTCAAACTTTTCTCAAAGAGCTATCTAACGTGTGCTAAGGTATTCCACTAAAGCACTCTCATTAATGACCTCAACACGCTCTTTCAAACTAGCTTCTAACTTCAAATTTTTTGTTTTTAATTTAATAGATTCTTCATATAATTCTAGAAATGCAAATTGAAGTTCACTCTCTTCAACCTCCTCATCACTTTCTCTCTCTCTTTCTTCTCAACTATCACTACCATAATTTCTTTGGTATTCATAAACTATGGCATTGGAAGTGTCATGTGTTAAAATTTCATCAATAAAGGAGTGCTTACTTTCACTCACATGACTTTCCATAAAAGACACAAAGTTGGGCTTAGTGGGGGAATCGGGTCCCTCTTCCTTATCACTATCACTAAGGGTTGCATTATAGGAAATTGTTTGCTTACCCTCTCTCCTTAGTTTAGTGGGGCACTCTCTCGCCCTATGGCCATAAACCACACAACCGTAACACCTACTAGACTCATCCCTATTAACATCATCTTTTTGAACTTTAGGGATCTTATCGATTTTTCATGCTTAGAGTTTTCGAATTTCTTAAAATCATTTTTATATTTGTTAAACTTGAGAAATTTTCAAAATTTCTTAGGAAAATAGCCATCTCCTTCGAGTCACTATCGCTTTCGCTCTCTACTACTTATTTGTCCTCCTTTCGAGTTTTCAAAGCAATGCCCTTATCTATTTTCTTTTTCAGTTTTAGAGGGAAACATGTCTAGTTCATAGGTTTGTAAATCACCTACGAGCTCTTATAATTTCCTAGAGGCTAAAGTGGGTAAAAAATTTCACATGGTCACCTTACGAATAAATCTATCGGGTAGGGACCTTAAAATTTTGTTTACTACTCGGTTGTCGGGTATTTTCTCTCCCAAATTAAAAGTTGAATTAACTATATCGAAAAGTCGAGCATAAAATTCATCGATTGTTTCTTTTTCATTCATCTTGATGGTTTCAAATTGAGTGGTGAGGTTTTGGAGCTTAGAAGCTCTTACGACACTAGTTCCTTCATGTGTGAGTTGTAAAATATCCCAAGCTTCTTTAGCGGTTTCACACGTCATAATGCGTTGGAATTCATTCGGTGTGACCATGCTAAACAAGGCATTTAAACCTCGAAAATTAAAATTTGCAAGTTTAAATTCATTCTCACTCCATCTATCAGTGGGTTTGGGAACATGCTCATTTTCTGCTAAATATGTGGGTGGGAACCACCCGTTAACAACTGACAACCAAACCCTCTTATCGATAGACCTAAGTGCCAATTTCATACGTTCTTTCCAATACGCGTAGTTGGAACCACCGAAATCAGGAAATTTTGAAAATGGGGAAAATTCCATTTTAGTAAAAAATATTTAAAAGGACCTTAACGCAATAAATTAGTGCTCCCGCTCTGATATCACTTGTTGGACCCCCAAATTTTAAAATTAAAAAAAAAAAATTCCTTTTAGATGTGGAATAAAGACGACTAAACACAACACACACGAACAACACAACTAAACAACTACATAAACTAAACATTAATTTCTTCCCAAATTAAAACTAAAGTAAAACAAATTTTAATTTTGTCAAAGTTAAAATTATACTAAAAATCAAATTTGAGAATTTTACTTTAACCCAAATAACAATTTAACCCAAGTCCTAGAAATTTGCCTAACACAATAATTAATCCATTTTTGCAAATTGGGCTAAACCAAATTTTATTCAATAAAAATAATGACTTGAATTAGATTAATATTTACCCAAATTAAATTTGCACCAAATTAAATATTCCAATTTTATCTTTTTACCTAAGCATGCATCTAATGTGATTTTGTAAAAGATAAAATAAATAAACCACTACGCCGCGATGTACGAGAAAAAACCCACAACAGGAAAAAAGCTCGAACGACCCTAACCTTATGTCCACTAAGTACGGAATTACAATTACAAGACATATGACTTACTACACTCGACTCGACTCCTTCAAGCCCCGATGCATCTTCTTGCAACTACCTCTGCTTAACCAACAATCCCGGAATCCACCAGAACCTTAGAATCCACCAATGAAGATTTAGGAACCCATTAACCACACACGGTTCCTTTCACCGTATGAGAATACCGCAACCTAAAACAAAACTTCTTCTTTGAGGGATGTAGAAATAAAACCAAACTTATCTTCTTTGAGGTGTAAAGGAAACCCGGTGCCAAAACACTCTCTAAGCAAGATATATATATATATATATATATATATATATATATATATATATATATATATATATATATATATATATATATATATATATATATTTAAGAACTTGGAATAAACATAAACTGATTTTATGGGTGAAAACACATGTGTATAAGAGAATTTCTAATTAATTTTGACATACGAAAACTGCGACTTTTTTTAATGAAAAATTGGCTCTCAAAAAGCTCTTAAGTAGGTTGCAAAATTCTTAGAAAAGGTCTGTCCCGAAGATGCCTTTAAAACTGTCATAGGTATTGGGACTAAGTAGAGGAAAAATGGGTTAAAACTGCCAAAAATTTTCCCGCCCAAAAATCTCGTTCGAACGGGATTTTCGTTCGAAAGAAGTCTCATTTGAACGACCCTTCTAACGAAGTTCCAGTGGCCAAGTGGGAAAAGTCATTGGAAAACTCGTTCAAATGACATTCTCGTTCGAACGACAATATCGAACGAACTGCCAGAATGTCATTTTTCAATATTAAGCCCAAAAACTTTTTATTCAAAGTTCTAAAATGACCTTCTAAAAATAAAATTCATTTTAAACTAAAATTACACCTAATGTAAAAATGTTCGAAGCTCCTATATATGTATATATATATATATATATATATATATATATATATATGTAATGCATTGATACCTTAGGAGGGATTGGAACTAAGTTGAAGACGAGAAACGAGGCACATGTAAAGCGACAATGATGTTCTCTTAATATGCAGTCCACATTGTTCTCAACTTTAACATGTTATAGGCTTGAAGGATGCACAAGAACACTATCCTATGACTAAAACATTTTTTCCAGAATTGAGATACCACTACATTAAGACTCAATCAAAGACTTGTGTCCTTACATCATCCGTTCATGGGCTATAGTGGCGTTGACCAGTTGATCTATCTTTAGCAGGGGAAACTATCCTTAGGACACAACCGGTTGAGGTCAGTGAAGTCTATACACACTCTTCAGCTACCATTGGCTTTGCAGAGTTGAATATCCACATCAAGAATTATACTTCTCTGTTGGATCCTGCCTCTATAATTTTCCCTACCTCCTTTTCTAATTCATTGACTTCTCTGGGGCTGTTCGATGAGATTTTTATACGTTCGGTTTCAATGTTGGATCCATGTGGAGATGATGGTCGGATATCGTCAAGTCAATCCCTAGCATGTCGTATGGCTTCTACACATATACGTCTAAGTTTCATTATAGGAAGGCAACTAACTCCTTTCTCTCATGGTCTGCCATTATTGATTTGATAAAAAATTTCCTCTTCGATCGGCTTTTATAAATGATGAACCTATTAGCGGGGTGGACCCTACTCTCTTCCACCCTGTGCAGACCATTTTGTAGTTAGTATTTTGAGGGAGTGGCCCCATCCTGGTCCATCTCCACAAGAACATATTTCTTTATTTTCTTTTCTTGCTTGGGGATAATGGAAGCGATTTAGCATTTTTGAGCAATGGCTTGGTCGACTCTTATCTCCAGTACACCTCGATCTGTGATACACTTCAGCTTTTGGTGGTAAGTAGAAGGTAAAATTATCATGCCATGAATCCAACCCCTGCCGAGAATGGCGTGATAGAGAGAATCAATATCCACCAAGAAAAACTCAACGAGCATCGAAATATTCCCTACCCTCACTAGCAGTATCATCTTTCCCAATGGCATGGTCATTTTCCTTATAAAGTCGACCAGAGGGACGATTATTTCCTTACGATATGAGATCTTGAGATTGAGCTTATGGAAGAGATCTAGGTATATCACCTATGAAGAGCTCCCCCGATCCACTAGTAAGTTATGCACATCTAGTTTGTAATTCCGAGAGTGATTACCAGCATGTCATGATGTGGGGTTCTTACCCCAACTAAACCCCCTATATGAAAAAGTGTGCCTGTTGCAGTCAATATTTTCTTGTTGTTGGAGCTTTCCATCTTGTCTTTTAGTGAGATCTATCTGAAAGGCCTCCATTACGACTGTGAACTTCTTGAGGTTCATCCGAAGAATATTTCCTTACATCTGCTTGCGGTCGGATGACCCATGTATCGTCAAAAAATCGTGTCCTATTTCATTATCCAAGATTTTATATAGTTTTTAGTTGCTATTAGCAACAACCAAGTCAAATTTCTTCTTTATATATTCACTCAAATGCCTAGGCGGGGGCAAATCCTCTAGGTGAAATTTCAACACCTTACAATTCTCAGTATTGTTCCATTTCTTTATGAAATGCATACCGATCCGTGTTGTTACTCTTAATTGGATCCAGTCTTATCTTCTTTGGCCAGTAGAAGAACTGTTTATCCTTGATCTTCCCCAAAATCTTAAAAATTAGTTCTTTAAAAACTGTTTTACTAAGTTGAAAATCTTTAGATGGGTCCGTCTTACCCCCATTTATCTTTTTATATCCCTTTTTGGGACTGTTATTTTTGTCACCCCTTTATTTTATTTTGTGCAACCAGTTTCTTCTTGGGTGGTCTGGACCACATCCTCTGCCATGGCTTAATTTTTAATACACAGCATGAGATTGTCAATGGTGTCAGCCTCTTTTTTCGTGAGAGACTAGTGCAACATTGAAGTAAGGGGTAAGGCAATCTTGAACGATGCCATGGTAACATATTTAAGAAATCTTCTACTTCATTAAACACATCTCAATAACACTTGGCGTACTTTCATAGAGTCTCTTGTGTCTTCTTCCCTATTGTGAGCAGTGAGTCCATCCTCCTCGGCTATAAGCTACTAGTTATGAAGAGAGTAGTGAAGGCCTCAACTAGGACCTTGAAGCTCTTAATGTATTTATGAGGAAGCCTCTCAAACCAATTTTTGGTGACATTACCCAAGATGGAATGCAAAATATGACACATCAGAGCATTTTTGTGACTCCATATTCATATCGAAGAGAAGGAACGAGAAAAACTGAAATCTTGCTACTCGAACAAGAAGTCCTATAGTTTACAACTCTTCTATATATAGTAATTCAACCTATTGCTTTGCATCCCCACATCAGTTTACTATAAAGAGAAAAAGAAAAAGGATCGAACTACCTACTCATTATTCGGAGGTGAATCTATGGGCTTATTTATTCCATCATAGATTTTGAATCCAGCCTTACAAACTTCTTTGTGGGTTTCGCCTCTTTAATAGATCTTGAGAAAGAAGACGTCATCTAGGTAATAAGATCTCTCATTGCTATCTATTTCATAGACCTGGGTCCTTGGTCAGAGGGGTACTGGTCCATTTCCCTTTGAACCAAACTCCTCACGTCATCCCTGTGGCACTAGTTGTCTCGGTTACGCTTCCCTTGATGACCTCCATGTTATGAATAATATTGGTCACACATGGTTCTCTTTTCCCAGCTTCGATTATTTCTCTTCCGAGGGCTAGGAGTCCGACCACGACATTTTCATTCATGTCAAATTTCTTTCTCCACTCTTTGTAGTTGTCACTCGAGATGAGAATTATCCTCAATCTGGAGGTAGTTTGCCTCCTCCTGTTACTGAATTCTTACTTCGCATGCATCGACAAACCGTGAGATCTGGGTAGATCTAGAATAACCATGGCTCTCCTCGTAAGGCTATTTCTCAGGTCAAAACTTTGGGTTCCAATCTTAACGGACCTTAGATCTAACCGTTAGTGGAGCTAAGTTATCTCGCACATCTCCTGGTTGGGGTGCACTATTTAGGTGGTCAGACATTGTAGCTATTCTTTTGTAGGGATATTTTTTATAGAAAGGAAGTCTATTACCATAAACAACACCAATTGTGAGTGTAAATATTCACAATGAATGCAATCTAGAAGGCAATTATAAGAAAATCATAGAAATGTCACACACACAACACACAAATATACATGGTTTGGAAAATTTCCTACGTCCATAGAGAGGTGACTTGATTTTTATTAGTTTCTATCAAAGTACAAAAATTACACCCCCTTGGCCCTGGGGTGTGGGATGTATTTATAGTTGTGCAAAACTGTAGTGTTTTTATTATTCAAAGAACTCCCTTAGGTTGTTATTTACTCGTGTGGTGATCCCCTGAATATCTCATCCCAGATTTTTGGTAACTGATGTGATCTTAATCAAAATACTAACTCCTTTATAATTATCCACAACATAAATGTTCTTATTTATATTTTTCATTTACATGCTAGACCGGGTGTGTGTCAAGTGCAATTGGGCTTGGTCGGCAGGCCTGAGTTGGGTCCAATTATGGTTTGGTCCCCACAACACCCAGTTCCAAATATGTGTGGAAACATATCAAATTAAAAGGAAAAGAAAATACAAATAAACCTCAAAATTTATTTTTAATACGCGATACAACTATATATTTGTAGTATTTTCAAAATAAAAAGCCTTATTTATTTCTTTTATGAATTTCATACATCCTGGGACCATAGCCTTAACACGACAACTTAAACTAAAACCTAAAACACCATATCCAAGTTGATGATTCTATTTCAGTATTATTTCATGCAATGCTTTTGAATACGCCAATTATTCATATCATTATGTTATTGCCCCATATATCTTATTCTCATTTATTAAATCATTTGTGTAGTTTAGAATACGTTAAACTTGATTTGATTTTAAAAACTCTATTTTCATTTTTGAACTAATGATTTCAATTTAATCTGATTTCATTGAACCTATTTATATATATATCATACATTATAACCAAGGAATATACTACCGTTATACCCACTGTAATATTATTTATCCTGTAGGAGTCAGGGCATTGGGTGCCTAATTTTGCTTATCATATGGATGTCTGTCTTAAGAGTTTGGGCTCATCACTGTTACTTTATCTCCAAAGGTTCAGGATTGATTAACACCAAAGGTTTTGGGTTGATTTATTATTTCTATTGCTATTATCCTTAAGCCTCTTCAATAGATAATCATGGGTTATCTTATTTTAGAAACCATTTTCAACCTTAACCGTTCTAAACTTGATATTTTACGATTTTAGTTATATCATCATAATGCTTGTTTATACCTCTTTACTCAAATTATTGCTATATCAATTCTCAATTTCTTATACTCACTTATTTTCGGTATTATTCAGAAGTTATTCCTAATAAATTATTAAAGAATTAGAATTATCTACTAGGCTAAATTTTTTTTCTTATACTTTTTAAATTCTAGATGGATCCCAAGCGTAAGGAAGGAGACATTCCCCCTGACCCCGAGAACTTTTGTGCATCATAATATGTATCCCTATACATTACATAAATATAGAAAATCATTAACCAGGCCGAAAAAGTCACCGTAATAATATATACCACGACTTATCTATTGATTCAATACTTACGTGTAATTTATTTTTGTTTTGTTAAGTTCCCACATCTCACTTATAAATGTAATAAATAAAGTTCTGAGTCACTATGTTTAAATAAAATTCAGTTGCCATAAACATTGATTATATGTGTTGCACTATTATAGTATTACTGGAGCTGGTATTATGTCGAGAAAGGTTGGGATGTGATAAGTTGGTATTAGAGTGAGCGCTATGTTTATTACTCTCATGCGGGACATTAGTACATATAGTTATTTTAAATTCGTAACTTCTTTATAATATTACTTACTAAATTTTTTTCTTTCATCCATGAATGAAGGCATCAACCAAGCACTATTTAGTCAGACAAGCAGGGACGAGGGTTATACGAAGCTATTTAAGGCTATACATGAGGTAGATAGGGAGTGGACAATAGCAACCCCAAGCATAAAAACTAATATACTTTCGTACAGACTAATTGGATAGGAGTAGGTAAAAAAGAAACCCCACATGTTTTCAGAAGATCAAGAGTTCCTGCAACAAGCAATCCACATAGCCTGTGATTTATCTCCAGCACAAGAACTATACATGACACCTCCAGTATCCTCGAACAAGTATGCATCCAAAATAACCTATCTAGATACTTCCACATCTTCATTACGTTCATGCACCGACGACTCAAGGGAAGAAATGGACCTTGAAGTACCTAGATAGATTAAACCACAAGCAAGAGGAAGATAGATAGATATATTATAGATAAATAACCCACAAAAGAAGGTGTGATATCTTTCGTCCATGATGATTCAGTGAACTAGCAAGAGAGAGTTATGTTATACCTAATAAAAGTTAGTAGTATAGAAGGACATGGTGTGCTATATAAAATTAGTTCATGAGGAAAATATATGTGTGTACGGATATTAGTTCCTAAATTTTTTATCACCAAAGAACTTGAGGTACTCTATCAAAAATTAAATAATCAAACTAGTTTTGTTTATGTATAATTCTCACTGTTACTTTATTTTTATGTAGTTTATATTATAGGATGATGAAAAATCGAACTTCAAATACGTCAGCAAGAAGGGCACCACAAGAGGAGCATGCTTTACCAACTTCCCCCATGGGTACATAAAACATAATACAATGTTTATAGGGACTCACAACATTAAACCAAGGACAATAAAATACATTAAATGTAGTAGGTGTAGGATTATGGCCCAAGCTTGTAGAATGAATGCCTTGAAGGAATATCTTCACCAATGACCCCAAACATTTCATCGAAAACTCGCGGCTCATGAGGCAGAACAATGTCTTAGACCAAATTTAAAGGTATTAGATAGAGTAGGAATAATCCTCAAACTTAGGGTAGGATTACAAAGTTATCTTTTCGAAGGAGAAGAGGATCACTGGTGGCAGTCAATATGACGTACCCAAAATATAGAAGGGATGACTTAAGAGCAATTTGAAGAGATATTTTTCAAAAAGTATTTCTCTGAATCAACACGAGATCAATTGATATTGTAATTTCTAGGATTATAGCAGTACAGATGCCGATAGCTTAGTATGAGGCACATTTTTACAAAACTATCTTGATACGAAAAGGAGTATGTAAATAGACATCAATAAATCTAAGAATTTCAAAGGAGGATTAAAGAAAATCATTAAGACCTATCTCATTCCTTTATAAATTCAGGATTTTTAAAAATGTTCAAAGTATCCAACCTCATTGAATGCAATAAAGCATATAGTTGTATTTTTCAAAGTACAGTACCAGTTCCATAAAATAACTTCAATATTCATTAGGTAAATAATCAAGTCAGGGACCGCCCCATTTTCAAACCCAATAATGGTCGTATGTATAGCTAGATCCTCCACAAAAGTGATGCAACCATGTTCCACTGTCATGAATACAACAAACTTAGACATATCAAGACCCAATGCCTAAGATTTCGTAATCCCAACGCTAACCCAAACAAATCATCTTCAGTAAACCTAGGTAGGATTACAGACATTTAGAAACCTCATGAAGATTCCCTATCCTATAGATCATTCCTTATCGATAGGCATGCCAATTGGTGATATAGTACTAGCTACATAAGTTTTTAGTCACTACAGGGTAGAGCTCGGGACATGAGTTATTACCATTAATCCGGTAGTACTTGACGTTAAGGGATTTTATTTTATCATTGGAATGGATGCTCTTTCATCCACTTTCGCTCATATTGATTGTCACACAAGGAGAGTTTTTTTTTGAAATATTCAAACCGAAGTATTCTATTTTTATGGACAAAACTTTGGAAATATGTTTTATATGTCCTCCTACTCTCTTTCAATTTTGGATAAATATGAAGACATTTTTTAAGAACAATTACCCGGTATTTCTCCATCCAGAGAAATAGAATTTGTAATCAACTCCTACCAAACACTTTTCCCAACTCTATATTTTCGTGTAGAATGGCACCATTAGAATTAGGGGAACTCAAACTCCAGTTGGATGAATTACTAGAAAAAGGATTTATCTAGATAAGCAATCCCATTGGGGAGCACCAATATTATTCGTCAAGAAGAAAAATGGAACCCTCCATTTATGCAATAATTACTGTAAATTGAGAAAAGTAATCATAAAAAAATAAATACCCATTACCTAGAATATGGGATTTATTTTACCAATCTAAAGGTGCAAAATTATTATCAAAAATTGATTTGAGGTCACGATATCATCAAATACGAGTAAAAGAAGAAGATACGCCAAAGAATGCATTTAAAACTCTTTGTGGACATTTTGAATTTTTATCCATATCCTTTAGATTAACAAACACACTTGAAAATTTCATGGATTAATGCATCGAGAATTTCAACCATTTATAGATCAGTTTGTAATCATATTTATGGATGATATTTTAGTGTATCTAAAAACTATTTTAGTGTATAAAAAAACTAAGGAAAATCATAACAACATCTACAAACCATACTAGAGACTTTACGACAACATCACATGTATGCAAGAAAAAGTAAATGTTATTTTCTAATGAAAGAACAGAAGATTTTAGGACATGTCATCACTAATTTAGGAATAAAGGTTGACATGGAAAAGACCACAATAGTCATTAAATGGCGAAAACCTACCACCGTTACGAAAATTTTTAGTTTTCTTGGAATAACGGGTTATTACAAATGATTTTTATTGAAGGATTTTCAAAAACTGCATTTCCCTTGATGAAGTTAACTCATAAAGATGTTCGATTAGAAGGGACCAATGAATGGACACAAGCATTTCAGACCTTAAAAGAATGATTAATTACTACCCCTGTGGTTATTATACCTTCTAGTGATGTTGATTCACTACACCAAATCCTGCGAATGGTCACGTCTAGGGTGTCACGAACTAAAACCGTGACCATATCAATTATGGTGTGACCATAGCCATGACTCGGTGTGGTCATGGATTCTCATGGAAGTGGTCACGAACCAAATTCGTAACCACTGCGAGTCAGGGATTTGGGCCTTGACCAAGGCATGACCATCTTAGCGCCAAAGTTGTGCTAAAATTCCTTCCAAGTTTGATCACGGTAGGGTCACGGACGAAGGTCGTGACCAAAGACAGAATACACAACCAACGGTTCATGGCTTTGGTTTGTGACCATATTAATGCATGGGTCACGATTATCGACCATGAACATCTTGTTTCTTATACGAATTTTCAAAGGGTCATGGTGGTTGGTGATAGGCCTAGGTTGTGACCAGTGTTCTTATAATAAAAACACTAGCTCTCTCATTTCACATCCCTCCTTAAACCCTCTTCTCGCTATCTCAATCTGAATGGTATCTCTCTCTCAAACTCGATGATTTCGGCAATCCCTCTCTCAATCTCAAAGGTAACCCTAATATTTTGTATATATTTTTTTATTAAACCTGAATGTTTTGTATATACGTGTGCATTTCTATGTATATGTGTGTTAAGTGATAAATCAATTTTATTGTATTTATAACCCTATTAATTTGTACATTCTAGCATTCACGTACATGTTATTCAAGGTTCTTATGCTCATTTATTGATTAATTACCATTTGGGTCATATATATATTGTGTGTGCCTTAATTGAGATTTTATAGGTCTTAAGAATGCAAGTTGTGAAGTTTGGATAAGTTTCATAAAAATTTTGTTGACAATCCCAAAGTCGAGGGCCTTTTAGTAAATTTAGCATTCGAATTTTGGTTCAAAACTCTAGATAGAAGTTGTATCCCTCCTTTTCATCTTCACGTGGCCTCTGACGGTGGATGTATTCAATCTTGAACGAAGAAGTTACGAATAATTCGGTGAAACTTGGGAAAAATAAATCCAAAGCAAAGCATCCTTCTTTTGAGAGCCAGTCCGAATCGATTTGGACTTTACCGAATCAATTTGGCAGCAGACAGTGAACCTTCTTCCTATTTGCGGATCAATTCGAACTTCTCTGCATCGATTCAGTTCCGCATTCTCTTCTTTTATCTATTTACTAGTTTCCCATATTAAATAGATTTTTGGGGATTTATCCCTTGTTTTCCTTCGTTTGAAGATATAGATTACTTTTGTTAGAATTTGGTTAGATAGAAACACTCTCTTCTCTCTCCTAGGCCAAGTGATTTTATTGATCTTTCTACTTGTAAAGCATTGAATTCTCACAAGTTAGGCATTGTTATTGAAAATTTTGATCTGTTGATACAAATCTACTTGTGTTCCTTAGACTTAAATTGCATTTATTACCATAACTTGTATTTTTTGTGTTTATACTTGATGCATTTTTTAAATATGTGGTTCCTTTGCATTTGTAGACTAGTTTCTAGTATGAGTAACTAAATTTAAGGTTGGGGATCATAATCCTACCTCGAATGCTTGAACTTCATATTTAGGGTTTGGTTAAGAATTATTCTAAGTGAACTTCATGTGCTGGTATTGGAGTATCCAAGTCTTTTAATTTCCCTTATCATGCAATGGGTAGTATTTAAAGCTTTACTACCCAACCCATTTTACAATAACTAATTAAACCGAATCCTCCGTCAACTAGTTTAGTCTATACATATTTGATGTTCGGATATAATTAGTTATGCTCGATTAGAATTAATTTGAACCAAGTCCTATAATCTTTATTAGCGAATCCAAGGTGGTAGAATTCTCCTCAATACCTTTATCTCTTGAACTCAAGATGTACTTAGTTCATTTCAGTATATCTTTGTAGTTGACTTTTTATTTGTTAACTACACGCATGTTAGTTTGGCGGTTAATCACAATCACCTTTTTCAAGAAATCAAATCATCTTTTAGACTTTAACCTTTTGATGTTTAGAGAATATCCTTTATCCTACTCTTGTTCTCCTAGTAACTTTCAATCCCTGAGGAATACGATCCCAGTCTTTCCCGGTTACTACTTGTTGCGAAAGATTTGCACTTGAATCAAACACTTTTTAGAGAGCAACCAAGTTTTTAGCGCCATTGCCAGGGGTTGGCAACAATTTTAGGTTAGAAGATGTTCTCTTTACACTATTATATTCCACGTGGTCACCGCGACGACACAGTTTCCAAAATCAATACAAATCCCATAGATGTAAGATACAAGAGGCAGTACATCAAATCCAATATTTGAATCCCCGTCGTCCAACAAACATTCAAACTATTAGAGATCATCTCCAACTCCTTCCATTTTGATCTCAGCTTATACCAGAGACCACTCCGGACCCACGACCATGACCGACAATCAAAGCGATCATGGTAGTCAAAGGGGAGCGGAGCCTCCCTATCGATTAATGAGGGAGTATATACAATAGGATAGGACCACCTCTGCTTCGTATTGTCACACCCTTCCTAATTCTAGCATCGACCACCACCAAAACTAAGCTAGGCGCGAGTAAATAAATACCATTCTTAGCATGATACGGATTTGAGACATAATTAAAATTCAATCCATAAGATAAATATTTGAATCAATCCCAAATGATAATAACAACTGAACGATAAAAGATCCATCACATGCTAAAACTTTGAATAAATTCAATCTCCAATAATGATTTAATTAAAAACTGAGTAAACTCCAACTGACTCCATAATGAAATATCAAAATAAACCCCATACAAATTTGGAACCGAATGGCCCGACGAAACCATAAATTAGGTCTCAATGCAATTACAAAGGAAAGGAAACTAAACTAAACTAGGGGTGCAACCGTTACGGTACAGTCGGTAATGACCCCTTACCAATACCAAAACCACAATCTAAATGGTAAAACCGTAACGTACCAATTTACCGACCCGTACATCAAAACAAAAACCAAAACCAAGCCGATCGATTTTTCGATTTTTTTGGTATTTTCGGTAATTTCAGTTTAAATTTGGTTTTTTCCCGGCATGGTATGGTTAGAACTGGGTTTTCTTTATTTGTTTGGACTGTGAATCCTAATTTCGACATCTGAGACTGAAAATCTTTCAGAAAAATTAGTTTTACATCATTTTCTATGATTTGTTGGAAAAAATCATTTAATAATAAAAAATCATTTTCAATGATACTTCTATCACAATATAGTTTTTCAGTTTACAAAATAGTCATCAACACATCACAAAAACTAACACAACATTGGACACAAACAGAACACAACATTGAACACAAACATATCCTCCACAAATCCTTAAACACATAATACAAGAGCAATGGAAACAAATGTTTGGTATTTCAGAAAAGTTTCCTTCTTTCTCACAGTTACTTTGGTTAGTTTTGATAAGAGTTTGATATGGGTATGCCATTTTTTCTCTGTCCATGATACTAAAACAAAGTGAGAGGAAGAGACAGAGGAGGCATCGGAAATCTGGTAGAGAAGAAGGAGGAGGCGTCGTTGATACTAGTTGTTTAAAATAAAATATTCATAGTTGTTCAAAATAACCGAAATGGATGAACAACGCTGTTGTACTAATGATTGAGCAGCGGCGACGTAGCCATAATGGTTGAGCAGCGGCACCAGTGTTAGGGAGGGTTTTGTTGAGTAGGATGTGGGCGTGAGGTAGAGTCTAGAGAGAGAGGGTTTTGTGTTATGTCAGATGTGGATGTGGGTTAATATAGGTTAGATTATGTTAATAACTTACTAGTTGAGTTGACCGTGTAAAAAAAGAGCATGGGACATCGCGGGTTTAAATGGGTTTTAATTGGGTTAGAAATCCTTGATATCGTGTTATAACGGGCTGATTTCGGGTTAATTGCATGCCAATTTTGGTCTGTATGGTAAATTCGGTACGATAAATTCGATAAATCATTTTTTTATATCTAAAAAACAAAACCAACCATTTTTTTGCGGTATTTTTGGTTTTGGTAAAATCGGTTTTTGGTATTTCATAATATGAAACCTAAACCAATTTTTTTTGGACCAAAATGGTACGGTACGGTAAAAACCCGTACCGGTTGCACCCTTAAACTAAATTAATACGCATAAAGTAAATAACTCCAGCTGCACCTCCAAGAGAGTCTCCAAATAATCATATGCCGCTTCCCCCAACTTATTCATGAAAAGGTTAGTCAACGCACGAGGTCAGAGCCGCAAGCATGAATACACACTACTCCCCTCAAATAGGGTTCGTGCACCCAGACAATAGCATTATACGTGATAAATATCACAATAGAGTATTTTAATTTCGAATATAATTAAACACGAAAAGATAAATTACTAACCACTCCCATCGATTCTGATAAAAACACACCAATATCGTTTTAATTATCCCATAGCCCCAAAGAGTTAATTTAATTAAATTAACCCAATTTATCATTTTCTCAATTTAGTTCACTTAAGAATAACAGTCCTCCCGCCTCGGGTGATTTCTCCACCAAAAATACACATCCCCTCACAAAAACGCCTGTTGGTCCATTTAAACTGTCGACCCCTGCTACATGATGAAGTTCCACACAAGACATGACATAAAATGCCGGCTGACCTGTTTAAACTGTCGGCCCTCGCTGATAATGTCGCGAATATATTTTAATACCCATTTTATTATCTTAGGTATAAAATTGTCAATATCTCAATTATCAAAAATTACCCCACCCTTTTATGGATGTGAGATCCTCAAAATTCACCTTAATCCCATACCTAAGGGTCCCCAAGGTACATATATGTCCTGTCCTACGCATAGGATGAATTGTCAATATAAAATACGTCCTAGTCTCATGCCTAGGCTAACGCGACAATAATAGGACATAAAAATCAGCCCACCCCCGGAATATAAAATCCCCACAAATTTACACTAACTAATCCCATACATAGCAATCATAAATTATAATACCAAGGCCTACCCACTAGACCCATACCTAGTAAGCATACTATAATCAAGGTGAGAAATATACCACCCAAAAGCCCCTTGTCCCCGCGATGGAAAAAATGAATAATAATAATCCACACCATATAATAAATCATAAACACAACATGACAATATAATCATAATGCAAATTTAATTTAATTTAATTAATAGCACCATCGTTGTTTTCAACATAATTCATTCTATTCAATAATATGAATTCATTTAATATGCGATGATATTCAATATGACATAATCGTTCTCCTTTATAAATCTTCAAATTTAATTATTTAAGTGTGTTCGCATCCCACATAACAAATAAATAATCCCATAACTTCTACATGCGAACCTACACCCCCAAAACCATAAAAACCCAATAATCCAAAGGGTTTTAAGAATTAAATCACATTAAAAAGTTTGATCAAAATAGCCCCAAAATTAGTGTGCACTTTCTCTAATTAGGTTGCTAATTGATTTTAATCAAAAACACGTGATTAAGGATTTCGGCAACACTTAAAACGCATAATACTAAAGGAAAGGAATAGAGTATTCATGCCTAAAATTAGTTGGATAAAAATTCGAGTAGACGGTTGGATTCCTCTTGAGAAAACACCAATTGGATCTTCAATTATTGAGTTAAGACTTGTTAAAAGTTGTGTATAGGGGTTGAATATGAGATGAAATATGTTTGGAGAACCTTACTGGAGAAAAGTTTGAGAGAAAAGTGTTTTGAAAGTCCCAGCCCCGTATCAGTTTTGGTATTTAAAGGGTTTAAGAGTTAGAAAGCAATTAGGACACTAATCCACCCACCACATCCTGTCGCTCGAACGACTGACAGCTGTCGTTCGAACGAGATGCTACATCGTTCGAACGACATACGCTGTCATTTGAACGACCCCAACATCAAAACAAAATCTTTAAAACACCGCCTTTACACTTAGAAACATATTCTTTAACTCAACAAAAACGTACCTGATTGTTAAAACATTTTAAAAATCATCCTAACATTTTATTATAACTCCGATTTAATTTCGGTTGAAAATTTACTACTCAAATATAAAAATAAACATGTTTAATTATTAACGACCATTAAATCCAAAATTTTGTTTTTCTCAAATATTCTAATTAATTAATTAAATTAATTAATAAAAACTCGAGGTGTTACAAATGTATCCTCTTTTCGTACAATGCCGCGCAGTTCCATTTTAGAAATGGAATTATTCAATTACTACCTACTTTCCATGGCATGGAAAGTGCGTAGCCTTATCTCCATGTCCGAGAGTTTGAGGAGTTTTGCGCTATGTTTATCGACCAAAATTTTCCTCTTGATGTAACCCCACTCAAACTCTTCCCTTTCTCCTTAAAGGACAAAGCCAAAACTTAGCTTTTGTCCTTAGCTCCTAATTCCACCGGTAGTTGGCAAGATATGCAGGCACAATTTTTAAAGAAGTTTTCCCCACTCTATCGCACCAACGTTCTCAAAGGTCAAGTCCAAATCTTTGATCAAGAAGAGGATGAGTTTTTCGAGCGATGTGGGAAAGATTTAATGAGATACTTCATAAATGCCCACATCATGGCTTTTAGAAATGGAGATTAATATATTTTTTCCCTAATTGGCTTTCCCTAAATGAGAAACAAATGGCGGATACAATGTGCTCTGGGGAGTTCTTTGGGCAAGACCCAGATGATGCGTGGGCACATTTTAAATATTTTTCCGTGACTACCCAAGATTGGGATACCTAGGAACCGAGGAAAGCCAAATCACGTTCATTAGTTTTTCCATCCTTAAGACAAGGTATATATCACCTCACCGATGGGGATGATATGTCCTTGAGAGTAGCTCAATTTATCAAGTGTATTGATGCCATTGACCAAAAGAATCGAGAACCCGCCTATCATTCTCCTTCGCACATTGAAGAGTCGTGTGCCATATGTGACGTGGAAGATCACTCAACCATGGAGTGTCCTAAAATTCTGGCGTACAAAGTGATGCTTCACGACCAAGAAAATGCTATGTCCATGCATAATAAACAATTTATGACTCCCCTGGGAGAAGGGTATAGTCCTTCGAGGAGAAACCACCACGGTTTCTCTTACGAGATATCCCAACAAGCCCAAAATCCCCCATACCCAAATTATCAAAATCCTCCACCACCTCAAAATTATAAACAACCATACAATCAACTTCTTCCTTCTCAAATACAAATTCAAGGTACCCCTCTGGGACTTACTCCTCCGTCTATACCCCCGTATGCTCACCCGAACAAAAGAAGTCTTGAAGAAACTTTTCAAGATTTCATAACTTATCAACAATCCACCAATGATCATCTTAAAGATAAACTATCTAAGTTCCTTAAGAAATCAACAAAAGGGAAAGTTCCCTTCACAGCCTTAAAGGCCCATTGGGGCAAATAGCGTGAATTTCGACATCTCTACTCCCCCTCCAGCTCAAAACTGATTAATGGAATAAGACAATTCCATCACTACTCTTAGGAGTGGGAAGGTGATTAAAAATACCATCCCACTTTCCCCCAAAGAATTTGATGAGATCAAACTAATTCCCCGAGAGAGTGAAGTGACTCTGAAAAAGAGAAGTGATAAGTTGCCGACTAATGAGCCAAAAGTATCAGTCTCGTGTCCATTTCCTGCACCCTACCCTCAAAGACTCCTTCCCGTTTCTAAACCCAACAAAGATCAAGAAATTATGGAGACATTTAAATAAGTAAAAATCAATCTCCCTCTCCTCGATGCGATTAAGAAAATCCCATCCTACGATAAGTTTTTGAAAGATTTGTGCACCTTTAAGAGAAGTCACGTTTCCCGAAAAAGTTAAAGTTGACTCAACAGTTGATCTCCATTTTCCAATACAAAACAATTCCAAAATTTAAGGATCCAGGGTGTCCAACTGTTTCGTATGTGATTGGAAACTTCCCCATTAATCGCGCCCTTCTTGACCTTGGAGCTAGTATGAACCTCTTGTCATATTCGGTCTATTTTCAAATGGGCCTAAGGGATCTTAGCCAAAACAAAAATAGAATCCAATTGGATGAAGACTCAACCAAAACTCCACAGGGCATATTAGAAGATATCCTCGTTCGGGTTGACACCTTTGTATTCCTGGTCAACTTTATCGTTCTTGATACCCATCCCATTTTAAGCCCAACCACCCAACCTCTTGTCATCTTAGGATGACCATTCCCCGTGACCGTTAATGCATCAATCAATTCTAAGAATGGTGAGATGAACATGTCCTTTGGAAATATGACATTAGATGTCAATATTTTCAATGTATCGCAACTCTTGAGTAACGAGGATGAGTGCATTAAGGAAGTGAATTTTTTTGGAGTGGTGTTTGTGGAATATGATCAAATTATGAGGGGTGAAATTTAATGGAGAGTGCTAGATGCATGTTTCAACATGCTAGGAGAGGCTGGTGTACATGAAAACCAAGATTTAGGGATGGAATTCAGGAGTTATGAATTCATCCTGATTCACGACTCGATCATGGAGTCGTCAATCTTGTGTGACGATCGTTGCTCGGAGGAAAATATGATTAATGATGTAGCTATCACACAATTAACCAAACTACCAAGCCTTCACTTTAATAAGCCATGGCCCCCACTTTCAAATATCAATCCAGGTTCCAAAACCAAACACTGGTCAAATGGTCAGGGTTGTTCATTTTTTATAGGCACCATATCTTCGGATCTAGAACCCGATAAAATTGTTAAGTGTTTTAAATTAAATTGGAACGAGGTCAAAAAAATTGGAAGAATAGGAGTTCATCTAGGAAATTTCATTCTAGTTATATCCACGGATTTACCGCCAGACATCATACGCAGTAGCCCCATTATGAGGATTATTAGGGTTGGTGAAACCTCAATTTTTATGCTGAGCAACCCCCGACATGTGTGGGGTTAAAAATTGAGCCGCATACACAATTCATTTATTAGTGCATGCCATATGGAGGGTACTCCTATTTATTGGCATGGAAATAAAAGGATCGAACAATTTAACTACCTTGTAAATCGTCGAGTTAATATCAAGTAAGATTACCTGTTGAATCATATTCTATTTAACCTACCAGAAAATCGGGACGACATGATAGAAAATATATTTCACACACATAATCCTGACGTAGCCCTGACCTTGGTTACGTTGTTGGAGAAGGCAGAAAAAAATCCACTTGTTATGGATTCAACTACGTACAAAGATCATTGACATAGACTATGATGTGCCGTGCCATATGCATGTAAAATTTAATCTTGCCAACAAGTTGAAAAAGATCGCATTCTGAGTTCATGTCACGGGTATATACACATAAATCATAGTTTTCCTTCCTTCTAGTTGGCCACTTGAAAAAAAGTATAGGTTCCTAAAATTTAATAATGAATGGATGGAAATTAGATACATTGAACATATTCTAATGTCTTACTCTGAAATGGTATATATATAGTCATAGGCTTGATTAATTAATTATAATTTCATATTATTATATTATTTAGTCACTTCTATTTTTTCATTTTTGTAAATAATGACCAGTGGAAATAACCTAAGGGTACTAAGTGACGAGGTGACACCGCAACGAGGTTCACCATTTGGTGCGCAACCTGAGTTCTTAAAACCAATGGTTCACTCCTCACCAAGTTCAACTGCAAGTGCTACACCGCCCTCATCCATCACTCCCGTTAATCCAAACCCCATGCTATGCTCTCGATGCTTGTCGCTCAATCGAAATAAAGCCCATTGGGTTCTCCCTTCTCAGGAATAACACGATGGGTGATAGAAATGGCATGCTGAACTTTAAAGCCCAGAGTTTGTCACTGGGAAAAATGAATATGGGAGTAGGTGGACCAGATAATTGGAGCCTTGTTTATCAAGCCATCAAAGATGACATCTATGATCAACTCTGTAATAATTTCTCATTTCTCGATCGCTCCAAGAGTAGGGTTTTATCTCGGGTTACTGAAGCATTAAGGACCTACGGGAGAAACCTTTGGAAGAAACATTTCCTGAAGGAGGTAACGAGCTCCAATAATCTGTCTTTGTAAGAGAAAGTGTCTCCCAATATTGAAATGTTAATGGAATAGTGGAATAATTTTTTTAAGAATGAGGCGAAGGAGAAAACGTTGGTTCAGATGGAGAAAAATAAAAACAATAGGCCACAAAAAACTGATATCCACATGATGGGATCCAAATATTATAAGGATTTGAAGAATGAATGGAAGAGTAAGATAAAGGATGGTCCAAATGTCGGTAAACAACCAAATCAGTCCAACTTATTTGTCATGCTTGATGGGAGAAATATAATAAATTCCCACCGCACTTGGCTAAGATGTTGGACTCGATAGAGGCCACCAACAATCAGTCTAGTTTGAGCCCCGCTAATGACTTTGACCTTACAAATGATGCCCTTATGCATACCTTTGTAAAGGAAAACAGGGGGAAGATGAGAGGCGTTGGTTCACATATTCCAAAAATAAAATTTTAACACACAACACCTCTCATGGATGAGCTTTCATCGGTCAAGGATTGGGTCTCATTCACTGAAGTTCAAGACAGTTGGGGATGTCCAGGAGATTAAAAATAACCTGAGAATCTTGCCAGATCAAATTGGGCAACTTGTGTGCCTTTTTCAAGGTTATAGGCCCCCAATGCCTCCTCAAGGTTACCCTTACCCTCCTCCTAAAGTTTTTTCCTATCCTTCCCCTTCAAGTTTCCCTTCCCAAATGCCACCCCCTTCATCATTCCCCTCCCAAATGTCTCCTCCTTTAATATTCCCCTATAAAATGATGACTCATCCAGCATCCCCCTCCAAATGTTTACACCTCCAACTTTCCCCTTCCATGTGCCTCCGCCTGTCACGGGACTTAGGTCATCGTCAACAAATCATGATGACTTTGGCGAACAATACAATTTCAATGACTTGAGCAACACGAGGATTGTTGGGGTGAGAAAACCCATGTCCATGGTTGCCGAAACTCTAGTACACGGCAAACCTTTAGGTATGGGTGAGGCTCAAATAATGGTCGATGAAATCTACACCGACTGAGGAGATGTACCTATGCTTGTTGACACTGGGGGTAGGGAGGAAATTGAGGATTTAGGCAAACACTTTTATTGTTTGGAAAATTAATTTGTTGACTGAGTTCTAATAATATTTTCTTTCGTTTCGATTGTAATAACATTTATTTTGTTTCAATTGTAATAATTGTTTTTGTTTTAATTGTAAGAATATTGGTTTTGTTTCAGTTGTAATAATATTTTTTTGTTTTAGCTATAAGAATATTATTTTTGTTTCAATTGTAATAATATTTTTTAACCTATTACCACATTACTGAAACTTGAATATTATTACATATGGATTTCCCACAGTAAAAAGAGTTGTTGGGAGAGACTAACTAAATAACACATAATCATGCAAAGGGTGTTCTAGAATTTGTTAAATACGCTTTCAAAAATATTAAAAGTGACAAGATTCTATGTCCGTGCATGCGTTGTATGAATGGAAAATATAAGTCATTGGAAGATGTTGAGTTGCATTTAATAAAGTGGGGAATCTGTCAAGACTAAAAAATAGGGACATACCATGGTGAAAAAATATTCCTTATGTTCTATAAGAATTGCTGGTAACATAATGGAACCCCAACAAGTGGAAGTGGTACATTATTCACCAAGGCATCATCCATTGACCAACTTATTTGATTATGCTTATGGACTCCACAACCCTAATAATAACTAACCTATGGATATGAATAATGAACAATTTGCTGTTAAACTACCAAGAAATCGGGAATATAAACGATTGAAAGCTGCTGCAACTAGATTGTTGTATAGAGATAGCGATGAAGATCACTCGGTATCATATGCAATGATTAGTTTGCATAATATGAAGAGTCAATCTAGTTTGTATGGGAACAACGTAATCAAAAGCCCTAAGTGGGTTAAAAAAATTCTGTTAAAAGAGAACACGTTAGTAAACAATTATCCTACCATGCAGAAGAGCTTGAGTGGTTTGGGTTTGAAACATAAATCTTATGATGCATGAAAGTGTGATTACATATCGTACCACAACGATCACAAAGAGAAGTATAAATGTCCAGTATGCAATGAGCCTAGATATGTGGTTTGTGTGAATGGAAAGGACAAACTATAAAAATAGCAAGGGCTCGTAAGTCCCACAAAAGGTTTTGAAGTATTTTCCACTCGAGCCACGGTTAAAATGCCTTTTTACTGTACTATGAATAGCGAAGGCCATGACATGGCATGCTAGATGCGAGGTGTGTGGGATGCATCATCCGGTTGATTCACCCAACTGGAAAATTTCAAACTGATAAGACCATATATTTGCAAAGGAACTGCATAATGTTCATCTTACAATCTCAATCGATGGGTTAAACCCTTTTGCTAATTTAAGTACTAGTCAGAGTTATTATCCAGTTCTCATGGCGCCTTTAAGTCTCCCTACAACACAATGCATGAGAAAGGAGTTCACATTATTATCTTTGTTGATACCCCAGCTGAAGGCTCCCAGTGATGATATTGATAAATTATTTTCACCATTAATCGAAGAACTTAAAGAGTTGTGGGATAAAGGTGTGACGACGTTCGAACTCTCATAAGGGTGAATAATTCACACTTAAAGTAATGGTGATGTGGGAGATCCACGACTTTCTTGATTATGGAACCTTGTTCGATTGTAATGTTCACGGTTATTATGGATGTCCAATATCTGGGGAGGAAACTGAAGACTCTTGGATACAACATAGTAGTAAGATGAGTTATAAGGGTCATCGTAGATTTCTTCTAACCAGTCACCCTTTTAGGAATGATAAGTATAACTTTTTGCATGTTGGTCTCGAGCACAGAACACCACATGCTCGACATTCTAGTAAGTAGATCGAGGATAAGGCTACGACTGCAACCGCGAGGAATATGTAAGTTGACAAACACCCCTAGTATTTAAATCTGAAGCATAAAGCTTTTTTGGGGGATCTGAACGACCCTCATAAAGCGAAGCCATGGTCCAAGCGATCAATATTTTTTGACTTTTCATATTAGAAAGATCATTGTGTAAGGAATATAATTGATGTGATGCACACAGAGAAGAATGTTTCATAGAAACTGATAGGAACATGTCTTGGTGGATCTCATTTCGAAAATGGAGAGCGGTACCTATCTATAGGATATGAAAATAAAGAAGAAATCGTGGTTAAAAAATGACCCTATAAGAGGAAGAATTTCTACCCCCTGGTTGCTTTCACTTTGATTACTAGTGAGAAGAATATCCTCTTAGACACGTTGTTCAACTTCAAGACTCCAAAAGGTTTTGCTGGTAATTTTCGTCGGGTAGTAAGCTACCAAGAAAATGACTTGAAACAGTGCAAGTCTCACGACTGACACATAATAATCCAATTAATCCCTCTATTTTACAATATTTCTTTTCTGAACACAAAGATCCCCGTCGATCAATTATGCAAATCAATTTTTGTTTTACCTAATTTGTGCAAAAATGGTATACAAATGTCATATTAAAGCTGCGAAATCAACTTTAGCCGAGGCAGTTTGTGTATTTAGAGAAATATTTTTTCCCATCGTTCTTTGATATCATCATCTACATGCTTATGTATTTATGCTATGAATATTTATTATTTGGTCCCATTAGGTATCGTTGGCTGTATCCTTTTGAGCTCTTGATGAAAACTTAAAAAAATACTTAAAAAATGCACGGTATACTAGAGGGTGTAAGGAAAAAAATTCCAATTGTGTCCGTTGTATGTTTATTTAACTCATTCCTGGAACAAAACACGTTTGAGTCATACGTTGTATTTTTATTGTCACGATACCACACAGACTATGAAATATTGAAGTTTATTGAAGACATTGCGGCGAATCTTCATGGAATTAATCATGCCGATTTTATGGTGCATATTTCGTCTTCAGTCAAATTGCATTTCGAGATCACTTAGGTATGAATGCATAATTTTAATGGTACCCAAAAAGTATTTTAATATATTTAAGGATGTTATTTTATTAAAGAAAAAGTTTTAAAATATTTTTAAAGTGTTTGAAAATGTCTGCACTTCGTTTTTTACTGAGATAAGGATGGATCAAAGTTGTATAAAATGCAAACTCTGTTTTTTCTAATTCAAACGACAGTAATGGTCGTTCAAATGAGATATGCATGTCATTCGAACGACACAAATCTCAATCGAACAACATGCTGTCTCGTTTGAATGATGCACCGCCTCAAGAAAACTATATAAGGTGTGTTTTCTAGGAATTTCGTCAGGTGTGCAGTCCAGAATTTTAGTATACGAACAAAACTATTTTAGCACAAAGTTTTCTAAGGTTTTCTTAGTCTAAAACATCCTTAGAGTTTCAAAGATATGAGATTTCATTATCATATGCAATAGTGATCTTTGTTTCCACATGTTTATAACACCCCGACTAATTAAATACCAGGTGGCCAGTCCCATACCAAATTAAAACAGAATATACAGTTGGCTCATTCTTAGCATCACTGTCGAAAATATTTACAACTCACCCAATACCCAATTAAGCTGGTGTTAAAAACTTTCCAAATTTAAATTTTAACAAAACCATTTTTAGTTTAAGAATAACACAAAACACTTTATTCTACAACACTGATAACCAAGTAGATAACACAAAAGAATTTAAATGCAATTGGAATAAACATTCCCAAGTAATATTAATCCATTACAGTAATCACAACAATATTAAATGTATTAAAAAGACCCGAATACAATAGTATTTAACCCCGATAGAAAAAGATAACTGAATCCTTTGGGCGACATGCCCTACTAATAGAATACTGTGAATCAAATGATGATAGGCGTCTAAGAAAAACTCCATAAATCCATAGCCTGTCATAATCCTCTAAGGTTGGCGTCCCTGTTGCTAGACACCTGATATAGAAGATACAATAGAAAAGAAAATATGCAAGGAAATGGGTCAGAGCCCGATTGTGTAAATGATTTTTAGAACAACAAGTATTTAAGAAGTGCAATAAAACATTTATTATGTACATGTTAGATCCAACTCTCACTTGCTATTCTCACCTCTCAACTAGAGTGCACACTTAACGTTTCCTATTAACCTCCTAGTTAATAATTCCTCTTTAACAATTCCATAATATAATTCCATTCCCATATCATAACCCCGTATGTCCCATACCATACGTTATATAGTCATTCTTACACATTTTTCATTTATATGAATCGTTGCTCATTAACATGAATCATTTCTCATTAATATGAATTAAGCTTTTCAATTCTTTAAGAATAAACATTCATTAACTTAATTCCATTATCTTTCTCTATTCACCGTTATCTACAATTATCACCGTAGATAGATTTAACCATAATGAATATCTGTTCATTCATTTAATCCATTATATATATATATATATATATATATATATATATATATATATATATATATATATATATATATTCATATATAATACGGCACCCCGAGTCACAGCTGCGGTGCAATGCATTATTCTGCTATCATGTCCCAATATCGTTGGTCGCCGAAAAGGGGACAAAAGGTTCGGTGAGGATACCTCGAACCATTAACAACAACACGATCATTAGAGGCGAACATAGTTCTCATACCCATGGATCACGCACATACCTACGTACCCATAGTCAGCGGACTTATCAACTCCTCGATAAGTCTTTCATAGACCTATGTTCTCGAGCGACAAATCAAAGATCCCATGGATTCATCAGGATATGACTTCCCTCACGCGCAAACCTCCCACCGATAGCAAGTAAGCTAGGTATGTCATACACATAAATCATCAATCAATCAAATAGATATTATCATACCTATAGTATACTAACAACAAGGTACTCACATTAACCTTAGATTATTCCCTTACGTAGCATTATATCTTTTTAAATCCCACGTATTAAAATGTCATATCTTTACTTCATAATTTAATTATCCTCGCATCCTATAACATCTCTCCACTCCTGACGTCGTTAAGGCTCATGCGCGGAGCGTCTCGCAAAGAGAAATCCAAACAAGGAACCCCTCAAATACACTACTACTTAACTTTGTCGATCGAGGGGGTTCGTCAACTTCAAATATGCGATCGGAATAACCTAATACCTTCTTTCAACCAAATGTGTTCCAAACTCCCATCTCTATCCAGGAGACATACCACTACGCTCTTGTATTACACTCCGTCCTTACGAAATCAATAATGAGCTTAAAATCAGTCCTTGATGTTCAAATTGTAACCCTAAGGCTACCCTCACTCAATACACAAGATTCAAATAGGTTTTTCCTCAACATATATTCAGTAAGAAGTCACTAATATCCTACTGGTCCATAACATTATTTCTCCCGAACTACTACGAGTTTAGTTCTCCTTTTAATTAAGGTTAATACCGATAGTTTCAAATCTCTTATAAACACATCTTCTTTCACTTTGGATTAATCCCTCTTGTAAACTTAAGGATACCCTGGTGTTATATTAAATCGTCCCTACTGGTCCTATCTTTAATCCTCATACATCCCCATTTGGAATTTAACAAATGAATCTAGAAACCGAAATTCCATTCAATATAATTTTCATCATTTTAATCACTTGAATCCAAATCAAATTAATTCAAATCTTATCAAGGGTTTACTGATATTTTCTATGTCCCATAATATCCAAATAATAATCACCAAAGATCCAAAAAAAAGGTTTGGGATAAAAATCATCATTTAAAAAGAAACAACTTTACATATTCTGGGGAGGTCGATCGATCGAAGGCAGGGGTGGATCGATCGATCCCTCAGGTCCAAGCCTGGTTTTCTGCATTTTCTGCAACTACGGGTTTCACCATTTTTACTCATTCAAACCTTCATATTAACCTCTAAAATGAGTTATAATTATTTCTACATGATATATCAACATATATGAACGATTTCCAATACTCTAAACATCCTAGAATCATCAAGGGATTGGATTAAAAGCATGTTTCTCTCCTTATTTCCAGAAAATCATCAACATATTAACTTCAAGAACACTTCAATGGTTTTTCAGATTTTGCTTCAACATATTCATGACCATTTCGTGGATTATTATCATCCTACAATATGAGTTTACTTCCTATATTATTTCAGTTTCTATAAATCCATATAACAACTCCATTATGTCTTCCAAACAAGAAAAATCATCTATTTTCATAATTATTCTAACATGGACAATATAAGAACTTAAGTTGCAATTATCAAACAATTGCCTTTACAGAAGGTCTGATCCTTTGGTGTAGTATATCTCAGTTAATTGTCCCTTCTGCGGTCAACCTCCGGTGGTGGTTCGTGGTAGTGAACCTTGGTTCTTGTTCTTCTCCTTCCCAAGTAGGCTTTTCCCTTCCAAAGCAACCTTTCACTCTCTCTAGGAAGAGGACTTCTCTAATTTGTGAATAGGAGATGTATAACCCACGTACACTTAATCTACCAATAATTATAATAGGACAAAACCCGAAATCACTATTCACCCCCCTAGAAAAATGAGCAAAATGCCCTTTTGGGTTGTCTATTCATTTCCAAATGTCCCGAGACTCAAAATTAACATCCAAATAGACTTTTCTGACTATTTTGAACCTTCCGGATGCAAAGGCGCAGTCAAAATGACTATAAGATCGATAGAAAATAAATTTCCATTATAATTTAATAAATTAGTCCCGACACGTCCCATACCGCGTCTGACTAAAAATCCAAATTACCGAAATTATATCACACCATCATAACAATGACATCACATTCATATATTACCTAAATATCTTTAAGTAATATTCAGAATTATCAATTTTAATATCCACAATTCGGATAAAGCCCAAATGAATTAATTTATAGTAAAATCCAATTAATCCATTAAGTTAAAATATAACTCATTTTAAAAGTCATTAAAATCACGGGGTATTACAATGTTGGAGTTTGTTCTACACTTTTAATAACATCATTGGATTTTGCAGAGAAGAAGTAAAGGAGTTCATGTTCTGATTTCGTAGACTTTCCAAGGTACATCGTTGGACACCGTTGCATTCCTGGAGGCGATTGCGGTGAAAAGGTATCGAAGAAGGATTCACGTGGGCACTTTGGAGGAGTGTTTGAAGATCAGGGAAGCATCAAGACTTGTGGGGATCGCGTCCTTGAGTAAGTCTGTCTTTTTACTTTGTAAAACCATATCATAGTAGTTGTCTAGCTTGGGCCGTCCGAGGTTTTTTCTCTTTGTGGTTTCCTCCGCATTGTGAGAATTATTTAATTTATTTTATTTGATTTAATCACTAGATGTATGTTTAGGATTAATTAAGATAAAATTTGGTAAACTTAAAATTTGTTCGCAACTAGGAGCGATTTAAAGATTGGAAAAAGTTTTTTCATAGAAAGAAAGTTGGTTTTTGTCATCCTTAAAACACATTCAAAAGAAAAAGGGGCCTACAAATTGGTATCAAAGCTATAAACATATATTTTTATGTTGATCCCTTGTGTTTTTCAGGATGAATTTTTGAGGTTTTGAAAGTTATCGTTTTCCTATTTTTGATGGCACAAATTATGCTTATTGGAAAATGCAAATGAGAAGTACATTAAAATAAATTGATAAGCGTGTGTGGTTAGCAGTTGAAAAAGGTTGGACTCCACCAGTCACATGAGAGAGTGAGACCTCTGCACTAAAACCTGTTGAGTCATGAACCAAAGATGAACATAGACTTGCACTTTACAACTCAAAAGGTCTTCACGTAATTTTCTCACATGTCACACCTGAACAATATAATATAATTATGACTTGCAAAACTATAAAAAAGTCTTGGGATACACTTGCACTTACTCACGAAGGCACTAGCATGGTGAGGGCGTCTAAGCTACAAGACCTCACTACACATCTTGGTATGATTAAAATGTTAAAAAGCGAGTCATTTGATGAGTTTTAAGTTAGGTTGTCCAACATTATCAACTTGTCGTTTAACTTAGGAGAGAAGATAACTGACAATCGAGTATAAAGAAAGTTTAGAGATCTTTGCCGAGTAGGTTTGATGCGAAAGTGACCATTTTAAAATCCTTAAGAATTCTTGAATAGATGAAACTTGTAGAGATTATAGGTGACCTACAAACCTATGAACTTGATATGTTCACCTCAAAGCAATCGCCAAAGAAAGAAAAGGGCATTTCTTAAAAAGCACAGAAGGAGGAGGCTAAAGTTTCGGAAGACGATTATGATTCCAATTTTGAGGATGTATCCTTGTTGTCAAAGAAGTTCAAAAACTTTCTTAAATTTCAAAAGAAATCGAAAGATGCCACAAAATTAGAGAAATTCAAGAACAAAGTCTACCTCTAAGGATAAGAGTGACAAATTTAACAGGGTTGAGTCGGGTAAGTGTTTTGGGTGTGAGGGCTATGGTCACAGAGTTTTCACGTGTCCCATTAGGCTTAAAAAAGAGGGCAAGAAATCGATATCTTATAATTCATCCTTAAGTGACAAGATCCGGAAGAGGGAGAGAGTTCCCCCAATGAGAGAAAGTTTGTTGCTTTCTTGGCATGTCATGTGAGCGACAACGATAAATCTTCCCATGAAGATTTTCATGTCCATGACACTTCTGAGGCCATTGAATCTAAAGTGAGTGAGCATGAAGAAATTGAGGAAGATGTGGTTCATGTGAAAGAGTTGAAAGTTGCCTTTATGAATTTTATGCTGAAGTGGTGAAGGTGAAAAAGGAAAACTCAAAATTGCAAGCTAGGTTGAATTAGTGTGTTGTAGAAAATAACGATGCTTTGAGTGAGGATATTAGGGTATGGGAGGAGATTCTTAGCGAGAAACTAGAATATGTGGATAAAAAGAGAGATCGTCTTCGTGGGTAGATGGAGACTTTGAAAAAGAACATTATAGAGTTTGATGAGTCTAGTCATTTTCTTAAGGCTAGGATTCGAGAGTTAGAGGAGAAGCTAAAAGACTCAAGGTGAAGTTTAACGTGGAATATAGGTTGGAGAAGTTAGATAAGATGTTAGGCACCATCCAAGTCAGAAGTAATAGGTGTGGGGTAGGCTATGAAAATAGAGTTGTTCCCATTCCCAAAGCCAATACCAATCGCTTGAGAGAGCCAACTAGGAACGTGAGGAGAGGTCGACATTTTGGTAATCATTCCCGTTGTCTTTACACTCACACACATTGCGATAGGAAAGGTCACATTAGATGTTTTTTCTATGACCTTAGGAATGCTCCTAAGAAGTTAAGGAATAAAGTCATTTTGGTTCCCTAAACCCCCATGCATAATTTCACACCTACTTGGGTTAGGAAATCAAACTCAGAGACTTTAGGACTTAAAATTCATGGTTCTCATTAGGTTGCACTTGGTTCTTCCCATGCTAGATCTAAATGATGATTGTGTTACCATATTTGTCCTACGCTAGTCTTTGTATCATGATTTATATCTTTCTAGTGTTATGACATGTGTATCTTTTTATCATATTTTTTATTTATTTGAGCCTTATTTCAAAAAATACAAAAATATTTTGTTTTTGAGAAATTTTTTGAGAAAATACAAAAAGATTTTGCATTTATTTGAGTCAAAATATGTTGAAAAACCAAAAAGATTTTCGAATTATTTGTGGTTTTAAGTTTACATGTTTGATGTGGCATAATTGTGTGCTTGGACCCCCATCCTTTCATTAGCCATGTGGCTAGGACATTTGGTCATGATTTTTTATGCTTAGAATGATCTTAACCATTGTATTATGGGGTTCTTTCAAAGTTGATATGCTTTTTAATTTGACTTTATATATATGCCATATTTGCACACATGCAATAGTTTATATGAATATTTGACTTCTCTTGCATATTTTAGTTTCGTCAGGCGTTCTTATCTCAATCTTATCATCTATGTGTAAGTAGACTTGAGGAGGAGGACTGCATGTATGAACCGTTTACCGTGAGGATTATATATCGAAAATATGATGAGTGCTCATAGGAAAGGGCTGCGAGAGTACAAAATTGACTCGTCGTGAAAGCCTCCATTTGAAAGAGGCCAAAAAGAAAAACAAGGCAATAAAAAGAAACAAATTCCCAAAATAGGGCTAATATGATTTTTTTTAAGTTGAGAATGACCGAAACCTCAAAGGAGCTTAAAAATTAAATATATTTATGTGGGAGTTTGGTTGGAGAAAATTTAAATGGGTTTGCATTACGAATCCTGATGTTAAAATATCATATCATGATGCTATTTTTTGTAGAATTATCAAAATTCTGGACTTTTGTGCATGATGTTTGTTTAGTTCATTAAGCTCACACATTAAATGTCACATATGGCTAAAATTAAGTTTGATGATTTATAGCTATCAATTAGAGCTGCTTGATCATTTTAGTGTGTTGTAATTGTGATTCATTTGTTGTAGTTCATGCCCATACTTTGTATGTTCTTGTTTGAGCACATCGGTACTATTTTTATTTTCTTTGTTTTCTACTTTGCTGTTTTCTGCACCGTCCTGTTAGCTTTTTCAGGAAATTTTTTCACTGGGTAAAACTTTAAGATTTTCATTAGTGGATGTGAGTTTTAGTGTCTCTCGTTCGAGCGATATATCGATGCCGCGCGAAGAACTTCAAGCGATAAGACTATATCGTTTGAACGACAAGGCTGTCTCGTTCGAGAGACCTTCTGGGATTTTGGTTCCTGCTCTTTTAGTACCATGTGCATACTATTATATTATTGGTGCTGCTGGTTGCTTTTGATGAGTTTATGCAGTTCACATTGATAGAAATAATTATTGTGCTGCATTGTGTTAGTTTAATCTCATCACTACTGATTGTGTTTATCTCTCACATGTTATTATTGTTTGCTAGCTACAGATTTGACATCTTTTGATCATTATTAGCAGATTGTTTCATTGATATCTAAATATACTTCTTTGATTTAACTCACGCTAGATATTTAATATATTGTGTATATTGTAACCAGTTCTCTATTCGAGACAAATAGGGGGAGAGATGTAAGTGACGTAGGGGGAGAGTTTGTTTGATGAGCAGATACATTGGTTTCATTACTTATTGCTATCATATTTGTGATCACATTCCTTTATGATTATCTTGAGTAGATTACACTTAGTGTTTACAAATTAGTATAATGTTTTCCTCAGATATCAAATGATTTAGATTTGATTTTACATATTGGCTTATATCATTTTTTTGCCATACATCACTGAGTATTTGTCTATTTCATGTGTGTAGCTATACTTTAGAGATTTTAAGAGCACATCACATTTAGACAATTCATGCTTGTCGGACCATCATTTACTAGCCTTGTCCTATAATTTTTGATTTTTGGTTTTATGGGATGTGATTTAGGCGTCATGTGGCTTGACGGATTGGCTAATATGATTTATGTAAGTGAACTTATGATAATATGTTATGTTCTAGATAATGTTTAGTTACTTTCAAAAGACGCTCATTTTGAGAATTGAGTCCTTTGAGCTTGTGATTGGATCAAATTGACCCAACTCAATTTCCAAATGTTCTTGTACGTATACATTTGTTGATCAGTTTCATTGATGCAGTCTTCATAAAATGATGTTAATTTAGCTTCATTTTATGAAGACTGTATCAAAGAAACTAATCAACAAATGTACATGTAAAAGAATACGTTGGGGCTCTAGGATTAATTTGGTTTAGTCACACAATCAGAAGACTCTATTTAATGCAATTCTTGGATCGCAGGAACCAGGTACTCTTTACTTTAACTGAAGTAGTTATATAATTGATATATATATATGTATTATCTTTTAAATATTTTCGATGATAGAAGGAGTACGGGATAATTATTGGTTCCGTTTGGTTTTCCTTTTAGATAATTATTGGTTTTTGGCTTATTGTTGGATAGTATGTTAGAAGGAGTATAGGATAATTAGAAGGATAATGAAATAATTATTGGTTTGATTGTTTAATAATATGTTGGATAAATATTGGTTATTATGGTTACAGAACACCTGATTTGAGAATATGACGATAATTTGAAAATATCCCGACTTAGGTTTAAAAACTTTTCGTTAGAGGGCGAAAACCCAAAACACCCCCCAAACGGTCCCATGAGAGGTGTGAAGACCTCGCAGAGGACAATTATAACACGAAGGATCTGACCACGTGGCCACAGGACCCCCAGTTTGAGAATATGATGATAATTTGAAAATATCTAGACTTAGTCTAAAAAACATTCCGTTGGAGGGCGAAAACCCAAAAAACTCCCCAAACGGCCCTGTGAGAAGCACATACACCTTGCACGGGACAAATGTTTCTCGCAAAACTAACCACGTGGTCAAGGACACCCTATTTAAAAATATAACAAAAATTTGAAATTATCTAGGCTTAATCTTAAAAATGTGTCGTTAGAGGGCGAAAACCCAAAACACCACCCAAACGTCCCAGTGAGAGGCATAAACACTTCGCACATGACCAATGTAATTCAGAGGAACTAACCGCATGGTCACGAGAATCCCAATTTGATATTATGATGATTATTTGAAAATATGTAGACTTAGGCTTAAAAACATGTTGTTAGAGGGAGAAAACCCAAAACACCCCCCCAAACGGCCCGACCAATCGCATGAACTGACTACATGGTCACAAGACTCCTAGTTTGAGAATATAATGATAATTTTAAAATGTATAGACTTGGTCTTAAAAACACATAGTTAGAGGGCAAAACCTAAAACACCCCCCAAAAGGCCCTGTGAGAGGAACGAACACCTCGCATGGGACCAATGTCCGATTGTTTGATAATTAATGGTCATCGTAGAATGTATGCTTCCCAATTTCTCCTACCATCTCTATCCAATTAATGTCAGGTTTGTAAAACTCTCGAGCTCGTAAAAGTTACAAAACTCTTGAGCTCTAAACATTAGCCGTTCGTGCTACTCGCAATGCCATTTGGGAGCCGTTGGGGGTGCCCCTCCCCCTCGTAGCATGTTTCAAGCCTAAGTGTATTTATTTTTGAATTTTGTTGTATTTCACATACAAACCATGCCACTCTAGACAAACACTACACTAGATTTGACACTTTTCCAATTTTCCAACATGATACCTATGATGATGAATTCTGAATATGGGGTGGAGTACAAATCGACTGCTGACGATGCTTAGCACACCTATCGACTAATTTTCCATGATCAGTATCTCATTGTGAAGATCTTACACTTTCCCGACTCTTGTGATAAGAAATTCAGTGCCCACCATGTCAAAACCCCGTAAGTCATGGATGTCTTTTATTAGAGGTTTAGGCCTATATTCGGTAAAGTACATGACAACCACTACTCCAAAATAATCAAACGCATGACTGATTGGAAATAATGCATCCATACAAGTATCGGTGTATTTTGGGATTTTTTATTGATACTAGTATGGACATATGGATGAATTTTTGATAGATAATTTGAAAATATCTAGAGTCCAATCAGTTATTCTGATAATTTACATATGGTAGTAACTTATCAAACAAATTACTTGAAATAGGGTAATTATCATGACTGGAACATAATCATCCAATTAATCCCTCTGTTAATTCCGCATTGGTTTTCTGAACATAAAGATCTCCATCGGGGAGTTATGCAATTCGTCCACACGAGTATCGATGTATGCTGAAATTTTTGAATGATACTCGCATGGACGTATGAATGAATTATTTCCATACATGGGGTTAAAATATTTATTAGCCAGTTTTCATTGTTAGTATAGTTCTTTTCAAATATTGATTTTTTATAATTTATAGGTGTTGATATAAACAAAAATAAACTTGAAATCCCAAGACTATTTGTACCATGTACACCATGGATGTTAGTAATTAGGTGCTATAATAGACATGTTAAAAAATTTACGAAATAAGGTAGAAGGTAACTTGTCAAAATAATATAATTGGCAAATAGCGGGAAAAATATCTAGTTATAGACATAAAAACATGCCGTCAGACGACAAAAACCCCAAAGACTCCCAAATGACCTCGGGAGAGGTAGGAACACCTTGCACAGGACCAATGTAACTTGTACGAACTAATTTCATGGTCACGGGACCCCTATTTTGAGGATAAGATGATAGTTTGAAAATATATATACTTGGGCTTAAAAACATGCCGTTAGAGGCCCAAAACCTAAAAATATTCCCAAACGACCCCGTGAGAGGCGTAAACACCTCGCACGGGACCAATGTAACTCGCAGGAACTGACCACGGGTTCACGGGACCCCATTTTGTTAATATGATGATAATTATAAAATATTTAGATGTAGGCTTAAAAACATGCCCTCATAGGGTGAAAACTCAAAAATACCCCCCAAACGGCCTTGTGAGAAGTGAGAACACTTCGTACGGGACTAATGTGACTCGCACGAACTGACCGCATGGTCACGGGACCCCCAAGTTGAGAATATTACAATAATTTGAAAATATCTAGACTTGGGATTAAAATAATGCCGTTAGAGGGCGAAAGCTCAAAACACCCCCCAAACGGCCCTTTGAGAGGTACGAAAACCTCATAAGGGACCTTTGTAACTTGCAGGAATTGACCGCATGGTCAAGGGACCCCCGATTTGAGAGTATGAAAATAATTTAAAAATATATAGTTATAGACTTAAAACTATGCCGTTAGAGGGCGAAAGCCGAAAACACCCCCCAAACTCCCCCGTGAGAGGCGTAAACCCCTCGCACAGGGCCAATGCAACGCGCAAGAACTAACCGCCTGGTCAAGGGACTCCGGTTTGAGAATATGATGATAATTTGAAAATATTGGCCGTTATACGATGAAATCCCAAAACACCCCCAGATGGCCCCGAGAAGGGCGGGAACACCTCGTACTGGACCAACGTAACTCACACAAACTGACCGTGTGGTCACGAGACCCCCTATTTTAGGATATGATGATAATTTGAAAATATCTATACTTGGTCTTAACAACATGTCATTAGGGGGGGGGGACCCCAAACTCCGCCCAACAGCCCCGTGAGAGGCATGAACACCTCGAACGAGACCAATGTAACTCACAAGAACGGACTGCTTTGTCATGGGACCCTGATTAGTAAATATGGCAATAATTTTAAAATATCTAGACTTAGGCTTAAAAACATGCCGTTAGAGGGAGAAACCTCAAAAACACCCCACAAACGACCTTGTGAGAAGGGGGAACCCTTCGCACGGGACCAATGTAACTCGCACGAACTGATCACGTGGACACGGACCCTCAATTTGATAATATGATTATAATTTGAAAATATCTAGACTTAGGCTTAAAAACATGTCGTTTAGAGAGAAAAAACCCAAAACACCCACCAAACGGCCCCGTGAGAGGAACGAACATCTCGCACGGGACCAATGTAACTCGCAAAACTGATCGTGTGGTCAAGAGACTCTGGATTTGAGAATATGATAAGAATTTTAAAATATCTAGACTTAGGCTTAAAAACATGCTGTTAGAGGGTGAAAACCCAAAACTACCCCTAAATGACCCCGTGAGAGGCGCGAATACCTCGCACAGGACATATGTAACACGCAAGAACTGACAGTGTCATCACAGGACCCCCGGTTAGAGAATATGATGATAATTTCAAAACATGTAAACTTGGGCTTAAAATAATGTCGTTAGAGTGCAAAAGCCCAAAACAACCCCTAAATGGCCCCGTGAGAGGTGCGGACATCATGCATATGACCAATGTGACTCGCAGGAATTGACTGCAAGGTTAAGGGACCCTGAGTTTGATAATATGATGACAATTCACAAAAATCTAGATATAGGCTTAAAAATATGCCGTTAGAGTGTGAAAGCTCAAAACTCCTCTCAAACTGCCCCGTTAGAGGCACGAACACCTCGCACGGGACCAACGTAACTCGCAAAATTAATTACGTGGTTAAGGGACTCGGATTTGAAGAATACGATGAGAATTTTAAAATATCTAGACTTAGACTTAACAACATGCTGTTAGAGGGAAAAAACCCAAAACAACCCCCAAATGGCCCTGTAAGAGGCACAGATACCTCGCGCGGAACAAATGTAACATGCAAGAACTGATTGTGTCATCACAGGACCCCCAATTTGAGAATATGTTAATAATTTCAAAATTTCTAGACTTGTGCTTAAAATAATGTCGTTAGATGACCCCTTGAGAGGTGCGGACTCTACATATGGGACCAATGTGACTCGCAGGACCTGACCGTATGGTAAAGGGACCCCAGGTTTGAGAATATGATGACAATTTAAAAAATCTAGTTATAAGGCTAAGAATATGCCGTTAGAGGGCAAAAGCCCAAAATACCCCCTCAAACATCCCCGTGAGAGGCGCGAACACCTCACACTGGACCAATGCAACTTGTAGGAACTGATCGCCTGGTCAAGAGACCCCTAGTTTGAGAATATGCCGATAATTTGAAAATATCTAGTTATTGACTGAAAACATTCCGTTAGATGGAAAAAACCCAAAACACTCCCCAAATGACCCAAGATAAGCGAGAACACCTCGCACGGGACCAACGTAACTCGCACAAACTGATCGCAGGGTCAAGGGAGTCCCAGTTTGAGGATATGACAATAATTTGAAAATATCTAGACTTGGGCTTAAGAACGTGCTATTAGAGGGGAAAAACCCAAAGCACATCCCAAATGGCCTCGTGAGTGGTGCGGAACACCTCGCACGCGACCAATGTAACTCGCAGGAATTGATCGTGTGGTCATAAAAACCCCAGTTTGAGAATACGACGATAGTTTAAAAATATCTCTACTTAGGCTTAAAAACACGCCGTTAGAGGGCGAAAACCCAAAACACCCCCCAAACAACCCCGTGAATTGTACGAACACCTCGCATGGGACTAATGTAGCTCGCAAGAACTGCCAGCGTGTTCATGGTACCCCCAATAACGTTACTTTAAAAATATCTATACTTGGGCTTAAAAACATGCCGTTAGAGGGGCAAAACCCAAAAACTACCCTTAAATGGCCCAGTGAGAGGCGCGAACACCTCGCGCGGGACCAATGTAACTCGCTGGAACTGATCGCGTGATCCTTATTTGTCAATATGATGTTAATTCTAAAATATCTAGATTTAGGCTTAAAAACATGCCCTTAGAGGGTGAAAACTCAAAAATAACCCCTAAAGTTCCTCGCGGGAGCGGGAACACTTTGCATGGGACCAGTTGGACTAGCAGGAACTGACAGCATGGTCTCGGGACCCCAGGTTAAGAATATGATGATAATTTGAAAATGTCAAGACTTGGGCTTAAAATAATGTCGTTAGAGGGTGAAAGCCCAAAATACCCCCTAAACGGTCCCGTGAGAGGCACGAACACCTCGCATGGGACCATTATAACACGCAGGAACTGACCGCATGGTCAAGGGACCTCCCATTTGATAATATGATGACAATTTAAAAATATTAAGTTATAGGGTTAAAAATATGCCATTAGAGTGAGAAAGTCTAACCCCCCCCCCCCCCCAAACTGCCCCGTGAGGGGCGCAAACACCTCGTACGGGACCAATGTAACTCGTAGGAACTGACCACCTGGTCGAGGGACCCCAGTTTAAGAATATGATGATAATTTGAAAATCTCCAGTAATAGACTTAAAAACGTGTTGTTATAAGGAAAAAACCAAAACACCCCCCAAAGGGCCCCGAGAGAGGCAGAAACACCTCGCACAGACGAATGTAACTCGTACGAACTGACCGCGTGGTCACGAGACCCCCAATTTGTGGATATGATGATAATTTGAAAATATCTATACTTGGGATTAAAAACATGTCATTAGAGGGTGAAAAACCCAAAACTCCCCCCAAATGACCCCGTGAGAGGCACTAACACCTCGCACGGGACCATTGTAACTTGCAGGAATTGATCGCATAGTCACGGGACCCCGATTTGTTAATATGGCGATAATTCTAAAATATCTAGACTTAGGCTAAAAAACATGTTGTTAGAGGGCCAAAACTCAACCCCCCCCTCCCCCCCCAAATGACCTTGTGAGAAGAGAGAACACTTCGCACGGGACCAATGTAAATCGCAGGAACTAATCGCGTGGTCACGGGACCTTCGATTTTAGAATATGATGATAATTTGACAATATCAAGACTTGGACTTAAAAACATGCCGTTAGAGGGCGAAAACTCAAAAAACCCCCGAAACGGCCTCGTGAGAGGTGCGAACACTTCGCATGGGACCATTATGAGAAGTAGGAAGTGACCGCATGGTCACAGGACCCCCAGTATGAGAATATGATGATAATTTAAAAATATCTGGACTTGGTCTTAAAAATAAGCCGTTAGAAGGCGAAAACCCAAATCATCCTCCAAATGGCCCCTTGAGAGGTGGTAACACCTCGCACGTTACCAATGTAACTCGAAAGAATTGACCGCATTGTCATGAAAATCACAGTTTGATAATATGATGATATACTGTTGTAACAATTTTTGTACTATGTGTAATTATTTTATAATTGATATCTTTTGTTATTGGGAATTTGTTAAAAAGTTAAATTAATACCAATATTTATGCATTTTTCCATTCGTTTGTGCCTTGCATGTGTTATATCTGCCTATCTTACTTTTTAGGTCGTGTCATCACACTCTCTTAGGCCTATAAGAGACAGTGGAAACAATGCACCTAGTCTATGGTCGTCCACACATTCAGGATTTTATCTGACCAAACAGAGTTGGTTTACTTCCTAGGGATCCCTCGTAGAGCTTTAACTTGCCTAGGAAAGTCGTGAGGTTGCATGTGTTGGTGGTAAAAAGGACTTGAGGACTTCAATTATCAATTGTAATAAGCCAAAATGCCATTGTAATTAAGTTAAAGTTTGATTGTCACTTTGAAATATTAATGCCAATTTCGATCCTGTTAGTTTGGAAACAATGGACATTAATTGAATAACTAAGAGATTGAGCTATTCGAAGAAAGGGTTTTCTTCATAACCGAAATAATAAACTGCTAGCAATATGTGTTTTGAAATGAAAATTTGCAAAAATTAATTGTTAAAAGATGAAACTAAATATATAACTTCTTGAGCGTGGTCGTATTCAATGCTATTGGTCTCTCTATGCCCTCCATTGTTTCCATGTGATAGGCTCCTAGTATATTATCTCTGATTTCTTTAAATAGTACCTCCCTATTGGGTCCTAGCTTACCTTCCGACGACCTTACGGCGCTGCGGAGAACCTTTTGGAGGACATAATCCCCCACTTCGAACGTCCTCAAATTGACCCTTTTGTTATATTTCTTCGCCAACTATTGATGGTATGAGGCAATATTTATCATGGATTGCTCTTTTCTCTAGTTAGCGAGGTCAAGTTCAGTGAGAAGGTCATTGTCATTCAATCCTTCATTAGTATGCTTTGGTCTCATGGTTGGGAGGCCAACTTCAAGTGACATAACATCTTCCATTTTATATGTGAGTGAGAAAGGTGTTTCCTCGGTAGGTCTCCTCTTCATTGTGGAATGTGCTCAGAGGACATGAGGGAGTTAATCCACCCAAGCACCTTTGGCTCTTTCCATCCTCTTTTTTAGGCCATCAAGCGTTTTTTTATTGGATGCCTCTGCCTGGATGTGCTTTGGGGATACACCACAGAACTGAAGTAGTGCTTGACTCCGTGGTCATCGAAAAATATTAAAAAGGTCCACTTTCAAATTATGTGCCATTATTCGTTATGACCTCAGTACTCCAAAGTGAGTTATGATGTTCCTCCAAATGAACCTTATTGTATCGTCATTTCTGATGTTCGACAATTGATCTGCCTCAATCTACTTAGTGAAATAATGTGTGGCGACCAGTAAGTATTTGCAATTCCCTAGCTTAGTAGGTAGTCGTTCCATGTTATCTAAACCCCATTTTTAAATGTCCATGGACTGGTCAATGGCCTTAAGTCGTTAGTCGGTTAATCGACCATGGGAGAAATTTTTTGGCACTTTTCACACTTATTAACATTAACACTTGCATATTTATCCATGTACAACCACTAGTAGCCTCATTTGATTGCTCGAAATGCTATGGACCTTCCTCTTGCATGGCTTTCACAAACTTCGTCATGAAATTCGTAAATGACTTGCTCGACGTACATTGGGTGTACCCACTAGAGGTAGGGGCATATGAAGGATCTTATATAAATTTTACCCCCAGGGTATATATATAAATGACTAACTTTCACTCTGACTTGGTGGGATAATTTCTTATCGTTCGACGGTGTCTCATATTCAAGTATGCGATGATTGAATCCATCCTGATGGGACCCTTATTAATGGAGAGAATGTGGTCGAAGGCCATGTACTCGGAGATCATTATCTTGTCAATAGTTGTCTTGGCGAGGAATTTTACTTTGATTGTTCTCTTGAGATCAGTGTCTACTAATGAGCTTAGGGTTTCTAAAGCATTAACATGACTATTGTGCTCCCGGGGAAACTATTGAGCGTGGACTTCCTTGAAATTCATGACCGGCTCATGCACCACTAAGAGGTAGGATATCATCCTATCATCCTTGGCAGTGAAGTTCCAATGACATCATTGGACACCAGTTTGGAGTCACAATAAACACTGAGCCGACTTTCCCTCAGTAATTGAGCCTTACGCAGGCTAGTTATAAGCTCTTCATAATTGGCCTCATTATTGGAAGATTCAAAGCCTAATTTAATCCCCTACTTCATCATTGTGCCTTTGTCCATCCTCGGTCCTCACGGTGGGAGAGACGAAGAAGAGGGTATGTTCTATGTTGAGAGGATCTTGTTCCCGTGCATCCCTCTCGGGAGCGCTTCGGCTGGCATCGGTGATGAGGTGAAAAATGTAGAGAGATGGATTCGCCAGTCTATTTTACTCAAAATAGACAAAAGAAACAGGGAGCTATCCCAAAGGAAAGCATCCAAATACATACTGATACATACGAAACCAAAAATGATTCGAAAAGGGTCCGGAGGCTATGTTACGAAATGGGCAGGTGTTAGGCACCCATTCCTCCCTTGCGGTCTCTCATGGGTTATTGCTATTTTCCTTTATTTCCTCATGATATGTGTGCATGTGTATATGCAATGGAGATAGAAATCCTCGACTTGCATCACGGAAGAGATAAAGCGAGTCATTTGGAGGAATATTCGTAAAAATAATATTAAAAAATAGGATTTACGTGATTATCGTAGCGTTGATCATTATAATGGAACGATAACCCATACGAAATAATACGCCACTAAGAACAAATATATGTATATGCAAATATACAGATTTTAGGAGAATTAAGATAAAGAATATGATAAAATAGAAAATAGGAGAAAAGTAGGAATATGACTCGAGTCTCTAGTTTTACCCTGAGACGCCTACGTAGCCTATAGAGGCATGAAAGTCCACGTAGTTCGTATGGAAAAATGAGGGGTGGGATTTATCCCATAAATCCAATCAGGGAATTCTCTTATGTGTGTGTGTGTGTGTGTGCAAAAAGTGTTTTAGTTGTGAGAAAAGTGTGAGAGAAGTGTGAGAATTCCCGTTTGGAATTTATGAGCAAACCCTCTTTTTCTTGTTTTTTTGAGTTTTATTTATATGAAAATAAGAGATGTCCAACAATACTAAATAAAAAGAATATTAGGATATGTGAGATGAGAGAATAAAAGTGCTAAGTAATAAAATAAGTTAATGCGAATTTAGGAGAATTCAAAGAGAGAGTTGAGAAAGTTGGACCTTCTTGAAGATCTTGAGCTTTATCTTGAATGTTGGAGAGCAGCCCTTGCACTTGGGTGATGATTAAGGGTAGTTAATTCACCAAGTTTTATGAAAAGTATGATGAAAGGTGAAGGTTGGAAGAGGATTTGGATGTGAAAATCACGCTTACTTCGAGAGGGGTTTTTTGAGTTCTCTAAGAGGGATGGATTTCAGATCTTGGAACCCTTTGCAATGAGGTCAAGCCCTCATTTTTAAAGGCCCGGGACATTATCAATCGGCATAGTCCTAGTCCTGCCAATCGGCAGGTGTTTATAGGCACACTACCGATAGGCAGGGTTTGGAACCTCCGTTTGGCAGTCTCTTTCAAGTTCCTTCGAAAAAATAGTTGTAAAATGCAAACCATTGATTTTAATCTTGCAAGGGGAAAATTGATGGAAAGGTAATTAGGAGGACTTAGAAAGTCCTTTGGACTTCTCCCAGGTCCAGGATTTGGCTTTGGGTCAAATGTGGCTTGGAAGCGCTCGTCAGTCCTTTGGATGGGGGATTATCGGACGCAAACGGATCATTCGTCCTCATGGTAAGTCAGAATCGTACACGGGGAGGACCATTGGAAAGGTTAGGAGATGTACTTCGATGTTACAAAGTGTTTGACTCAGTTTGGGGAGTTGACTTTGGTCAACCGGGCCCCAAAAGCATTCGATGACCTTTTAGAGTAAAACGGATCGTTCGTCCATACCGTAAGTCGTAATTGTGCATGGGGTGGACCGCTGGAAAGGGGTTTTTATGAACTTTGAAGATTCATTTAGTCTCGATTGAGATAATGAGGGTGACGGATTCTGTGGGTCGAAGCCAATTATGAGGGTTAGATTGAGATGACCAGTTCTGCGGGTTCTGCGGGTCGAAGCCAATTATGAGGGCTTAGGTTGAGATGACCAATTATGTGGGTCAAAGCCAATTCAGAGGGATTAAATTGAGATGTTCTTGGGGAACTTTTCCGGGTAAAATACCTCATGATTTTGATTTGATATGGGGAGCCGATTGCTGGGGAAATCCTCGTACCTTTTGGAGACTTTGCAGGGGAATAACCAACCTGATGCTATAAATTTCACTGGGGAAGTGATTAGGTGGTCTAGGGTTTGGATGTATTATTCAGGGAAAATTGAGACCTTTGGGGAATAGGAGATGATCTTGAAGTTTGGGATGCTTTAGGGGTCCTTCGGGGACGTTTTCGGGAGGAGATTCACTTGGATTTTGAGAGTTTAGATGGGGACATGGGGGTTCCTCTTGAGGGAGTGCGAATTTTTCTTAGTGAAAATGTTCTAAATCCCCTCCGAGATTTTTAGGATTTTTTTGTGGATTTTTTAGGGTTTTCTGATATTTTCTGGGAGTTTTTGTAAGAAAATTTAAGCGGGTACCGATCGACATGGTGTGGAGGGTGCCATTCGGTAGTGGCACAGACTTTTGGACTAGCTCAAGAAGGTAAAGGGGCAGTGCCGATCAGTGGGTTAGGGTCAGTGAAGATCGGCATGAACCTTGGCTTCCTATAAAAAGGGGCGGGTTCCCCTCATTTTTCACAGTTTCTTACCTTATCTCTCTCTGTGATTTTCTTATGTGAATCTTTTTAACAATTTGTAATCTAAAAAATGGCCTCTTTTGTGAGCACTGCGGTAAACAAGGAGTGGTTGGCTATTGACGACTAGGAGAACGTGGAATCGAGGTCCAGGGCGCCTCTTGCTTTGGAAAGTGAGAACTCTTTTGATGCATTCGAGCTAGTTGTGGACCTTGCTGTGGGATCCGTCGCGTCATCGCTCTTCGAGGGTGGTGAACCCTGGCGGTTATGTAAGTAAAAGGATTTTTGGTATTATTTTTTTGGTGATTTCCTTTTTTCTTATATTTTGACACGATTTTTGCTTTTGACAGTCTGATGTTTCTTTGTTGACGATGCGGGTCCACGGGACGACGGGGCTTAAGGATGTCTGGGAGCTTCTTCCACATGTGGTGCGTTGGGTGGTATCATCAACAGGATTTGGGAGGCTGGCGTCTATTCTGGATGAGACGCCTCATTCTATGGCGGTCTTATGCGCTCTGGGGGAGAGGTGGTGGGACACTACCCACACCTTTCATTTTGGCTTTGGGGAGATAATTGTGACTCCCATAGATGTGCAACAGCTACTGGGGCTGGATTGTGATGAAGAGCAGATAGAGGTCGATCGGTCTTTGGGGTGAGGTTGGAGGCGGTGCGGGCGACGCTCAGTGATATGGGGAGGATAGTGTCTGGGGACTCTATTCGGCTGTCCCTGCTGAGGGATATTTTGCTGGGTAGGGTGATTGATTCAGAGGATGGGCTGCAGGTGAGGTAAATGGCCCAGTTATTCATTTTTCTGGTGCTGGGGGGACTCCTGGTAGCGTTGAACGGAGATGTTGTCCACTTTTCATTTTTGCCATACTTGAGAATGTTTTCGAACATCCCTCTCTATGATTGTGGGAGCCTGACTTTGGTGACCCTTTATTTTTCTCTGGATGCATTTAGCCGGTGCTGCCGACAGTCTTTTACTAGAGCCACGTATCTTTTTGAGGTATTATCTAGTTTGCGCATTTTCCTTTCATGCATTATCATTTTCCTTATGCATCTTTTTTTTTATTGCGAATTCCTGTCTTTGCCAGATGTGGTTTTATAAGATGATTGAGAGTAATACCCCGCTGGTTTTTTTGAAGGACGAGACCATTGGGGACTTTTGTCGGTTGTATCGATGGCGCAAGACCAATCGACAGTCGAGGAAGTTTCTTTCCCTAGAGGCTGTGCGTCAGGTATTGAATGACATGACCAGTGACAAGGTAAGACTTTTTCCTCTCTTCAGTTTATGTCTTTGTGTGTTTTGATTCCATATTGCCTTATATCTGCTGGGGATTTTTAGGTAACCTTTTACCCTTGGGGGACAGCTGTTCAGGATATGGGGGAGACTGGGGTGAATGCGCAGATGAGGCGCTTACTGGCACATGAGTTTGGCCACTCTTAGTATCTTGGGGAGAGGGTGGTTCAATAGATTGCTGAGGAGGAGGTGGTGGTGCCACCTACGAGGCCCCTATGTCTATGAGGTGGGAGTGGCTGCTGTCACAGGGATGCGAGGATCATGGCGATGATTGGCAAGTCCTATCTATTGTACATCGATATGACTGTGCCGTATGATTATATGGACTTCGTGATCAGTTGGCTAATGGTTCCCATCATATATGATGCACTCCCTTTCCCTCCCATGGGTTTGAGTCAGCTAGTGGGGTCCTCCCATAGTGGTGGTGGTCCATTGATGTCTGCGGCGACGATGACTTCAGAGGTTCCCTTTGTGCGGTTGCATACCCCTTCATACAACATTCGGTGGGGCTGATGGAGGGCTGGTGCCTATGTTTCACCTTCCTCATGCGATGGACCCAGAGGAGTTGGGTTTGACATAGGATGTTCTCCGTCCTTTGGTATACCTTTCTGTTCTTTTCCTTTTCTCTTATTTTTGGTTTCTTTTCTTCTTGATACTGATTCTACCTTTTCTTGCAGCAAGTCTGGGTGTCAACCACTTGGCTGAGGGACATTAAGGACTAGATATCTTTAGTGACTCCCCATATTCGGGACACAGTTCCTGTTCCTTCTTGCTTTGTGTCGTCTGCTTCATCCGGAGAGGAGTCTAACTCGGGTAGCGGTGGTGCATCATCTCGTCACAGGGGAAAGAGAGCGCATCGCAGGGATGGAAGCTATTAGGAGAGAGAGGGGGAAGGGTAAGTGAGAGAGAGAGAGAGAATGTGGGTTTGGGCTGAGTTCTGTTGTTTTTTCTTTTCTTTATTTCCTGCAAGATTGATGCAACACATAAAAATATCTATGCAATGCAACGAAGTTTTTTGATTATCTTCTGTTAATTATAAATGAATGAATGCATGCACATGCGCTTTTTACTTTGTTGTTGAGACCGTAAAATATTTTTGGAAGTTTGAAAGAAATTTTATTCATAATGAGAAATTATATAAAGATGGAAAGGGGATTTTTGAATTCTGTTAAGAATATCGATTTATTTTTATTGAGTTTTCTAATTTTGACAAAAGTGGAAAAAGGTAAGTTTCTAAAAATAGGGGTTGCCGATCGATAAGACCCTTGTCCTGTTTATTGGTAGATCAGTCCAGTTTAATCAATCAAGGCTTTGATTGGTACCCTCTTCATCCTTTGGAACTTCATGGGGCGGGATTCCCTCCGATTTCTACAGGGGTTATGTCTTTTGTGAGGGTTTTCAAGTATAAAAGAGGGGTAAGGGTGGAGTGTTTTCATCACAAATTCACATTCGTAGTTTCTTTTTCTATGATATGGCCCTCCCTGGTAGTGTTGATTTTGCTAACTACCTTGAGAATTACTATAATATTTTCAACATGTATCGAGTCTCTTTATGGCGCAATCAACCTATAGAGTGGAGCATACTGATGGCGGCGGTAAAATTTTGGTACCCTAAAGACCATATATTCGGTTTTGGCTTGGAAGAAGTCTGTCCGACTTTTGAGGAATTTTCTGCCATGTTGGGAGTAAACCTTAGTGTGGCGACTGCTATGCCTCAGTTTTCTCGATCTACTCGGGAGTTATTGGATGGACTTATCCGTGTCTCTCCCTCGTCGGGTAGATACTTGGTTACTGGAGGAATGATTTCTCTTTCGGTGGTGCTGTGGTCTATGCATTTGCAGGAGGTTAGTGATGCTGGATATGCCGGAGCCGTTGTTCTGGGATTGGTTTCGAAATTGCTACTGGTGACTGGGGAACTGCTGGTGTACCCACAACTTGAAGGTATTACTTCATGGATGTCCTACCATCGTAATCCTATGGCGGTGATACTGGCGAAGACTCTGAATGGCCTGGATTCGTGGCGAGAAGGTCGTTATGACGTTCTGAGGGGTAGCCATGTGATGTTGTTTATGTGGTTTTCTGAAACATTCTGCCGATGACTCTTTCAAAATATCCTTTTTCGGCTTTACCCAACTTCTTTTTGCACCATTTCATCAGTGTTGGTCTGGATATCCAGAGTTGGGAGAACTGGTTTGTGGATCATGGGGATCTAAACCTATACTGGTCAGTGCCTTGGTGGGGACAAATGCTGCCTATTCTAGAACTAGGAGAATACCTGTACGTTCGGTTGGTTGGTCTCAGAAAAACCTCCTTCTATTTTCCTTGGCGGGTTCTGCGCCAATCTGGCTTGGAGCAGATAATGCCACCTCAGACACTAGATTTTTTTCCGGTAGAAGATTTGACAGAGTGTCTGTGCATGCAGCTTGGCTCTTTGTGGGAGATTCGACGTCCATTGACCCGTCCTTCTCAGTCTATTGGGATATTTTGGCACATCCCCGGGGATTATATAAAGTGGTTGTGGATAAGATTAGTTAGCAAGATTTTAGGAAGTGGAGACTGGAAAAAGGCGAATTGTATTATCTGATGCCATGGAGGGAGATGAGGTAGTTTTTCTGAGGCTGGTTCGAGCTTATCGGTCCATGGAAAGTCTGTGGCACTCAATTCAGGCAGGGGAAGATTGGGGACCCCAGGATGTAGATGATGACGGAGCGGACTCCTCTGGTAGTAGTTGGTAGGACACTTGGAGATTTTGTTTTGTAATGGTGAATAAATTTGGGAATTTTATTTGTCTTTTTAGGAAGGTAGGGGGAAGGGAGTCATCTGTTCCTTTTCTTATGTAATTGTATCTTAATTTCTTATTAGTGAAATAAACAAAAATTTGATCATCCAACAGTGCCTTTTGATGAATTTTATATTTTGAATTATCTATACCGATCGCTAAGACACGCATAATCCTTTTGTTCAAGTATATGTTAGGATGAACGATCATTCTCAGAGATAGGAAAAGAATAGTTTTTTGTGAAAAAGAAAGGGCCGTGCTAATGTAAAATGTATGAGCTACCTACGTACCTCTGGGGGTTTTTAAAAATTTGTTTGAAAATCATTTTTGAAGAGGATCAAGTCCATGTAGTTCTGGGTAGAGGGAAATGAAGATTTTTTTTAAGAATAGAAGGGAGATGAGAAAAGTTGTAGCGCGCTGAGATTTTGGACTAGGGGTAGAATTACTTAAAATGGTCCAGGTTGACTGGACGAGCCTTCCCTTCTCCGTCTAGGTAGGTGAGCATGGCGGCACCGCCGGAAAAGACCTTCTTCACAATGTATGGTCCTCTCTAATTGGGCTTGAATTTCCCTTTGGTGTCCCAGATGGGCTCTACTATTTCTTTGAGGGATAAATCCCCCTCTCAGACATCGCGGTCCTTTACTCTCTTATTGAATGATCGCGCTATGCGATGATGGTACCCTTTTAGTTATATAGTGCTTTCATTTTCCTTTTGTCCAAGAGTGACAGCTCGTCGAGATGGCTTTGATGCCAGTCCTCCTCACTGATTTTGCTTTCGATCATGAGGCGTGACGAGGGTATTTCCAGCTCCACGGGTAGGAATGCTTCCATACCGTAGAATAGAGTGTAAGGGGTAGCCCAAGTAGAGGTTTTAATTGAGGTTCAGTAGCCCCAGAGGGCTTAAGGGATTCGGTCGGTCCAATCTCGACAAATTTTGGTCATCTTACTGATGGTGGTTTTGAGGTTCTTGTTGGCAGCTTCGACTACACAATTGGTCTGAGGTCGGTAGAAAGAGAACTTGTGTCTCTGAATCCCATCTTGTTAACCACTTCTGTGAGTTATGCCTCAAAATGCGACCCGTTATCTAAAACTAGTTCGTGCGAGAACCCATATCGGCAGATGATGTTTTTCTTGATGAATTTGGCCACTTTCTTGGCATTTAGAACTGCATATGACTCTGCTTCAATCCATTTGGTGAAGTAATCAATCAAAACTAGAATGAACTCATGCCCGTTGGAAGCCTTGGGTGTGACCTTTCCTATGATGTTGATGCCCCAGGTGGAGAATGACCAGGGAGAAGTCATGTTGTACAATTCTCGTGGAGGCAGGTATTGAAGGTTGGAAAATTATTAGCATTTGAGGCATCTTTGAATATAAACGGTGCAATCCTGAATCATGCTGGTCCAGTAGCAGTCTTGTCGAATGATAATTTTGGAAAGTATATGATCGTTCATGTGGGACCCGCACTCCCCGTTGTGGATTTTCTGCATTACCTCTTTAATGTCAGCCCCTGCAATGCGGTGTAGATGGGTTCCATCGAAGTTTCTCTTAAACAGTTATTTGTGACAGATTGTTGGTCCGTACCGTAAGTCAGAATTGCGCACGAGGTGGACCATTGGAAAGGGGTTTTAGCGCTCTTTGAAGATTCATTTAGTCTCGGTCGATCTGAAGAGTTGACTTTGGTCAAACGGAGCCTGGAAGCGTCCGGTGGCCTCTGGGTCAGGTTTCGAGGGAAAATGGGTCATTCATCCCCATCGTAGGTCAGAATTGCGTACGGGGTGGACTGTTGGAAAGGGGATTAAGTGCACTTTTAAGACTCTTTCAGTCTCGATTTAACTGAAGAGTTTGACTTTTGGTTAAATGGAGTCTGGGAGTGTCCGATGGCTTCTAGGTCAGTACCCGGGGTATGACTTAGGTTTTTAGTGACGAAAGGAGGTGCTAAGGACCTAAGGAGAGTCTAGGGGGTACTATAATAGGGTGTTTACAGTGTCTTTTGGAGTTACGAGGATAATTCCCATGCTTTCTCCTTTGGAATTGGAGGAACCATAACATATAACATCCAACTTTTGGCCTGAACCTGCTCGATATTTTTGATTGATCGACCAACTGTTGGTTAGTAGAACCATCTTCTATGAATTATATAATAAAGTCAGCCAAAATCTTCCCCTTGATTTCCGTCCTTGATTAGAAGTGAATGCCAAACCTACCATGTCCAATCGACCATTTTGACACTCATCCAGAAAGGTCATCTTTACGAAGGTCATACATAAGGGGGAAGGAAGAAATTATAGTGATGGAGTGGGCCTCAAAGTAATGGTTAATCTATCAGGATGTAATCACCAATGCATAAGCCAGTTCTTATAATGGAAAGTAACGCTGCTTGTCATCCAACAGTGTTTTATTGTCATGGTATACATGAAACTATTTTCATCTTTCTCTCATACTAAGGTTGAGCTAATTGCATGGTTAGAGACGGGAAGATTGAGGTAGAGGGGTCCCCCTTGATTAGGTCTCGCCAATAATGGAGGCTTACTCAGGAAATATTTGATTTCTTTGAGGACCGTTAGAACACACTATTCCAGGTGAGTCCTTTAGGCTTCTTGAGTAGTTGGAAAAATGGTCGATAATTCCTAAACGACTTCAAAATGAAGCGGTTGAGTTATGCGAGCATGCCAATGAGATTTTTGTTCTTGCACAATATATTCAGTGATTAAACACTTTTGATATCCTTTATCTCATCTGGATTAGCCTTAAATACCCTCTAGCTGACCATGTAACCTGAAAATTTTCCTGACTTGACCCCGAATGAGCACTTTCTCGCATTGAGCTTCATTAGGTAGCACCTAAAGATCTCAAAGGCATTGGTTAGGACTCCGAGATAGTCTTCCTTACTTTTTCTGTCGATTATCATGTCATAAATGTACACTTTAATTGTTTCCCCATTTGACGGTTGAACATCTTCGTGACTAGTCTCTGGTACGTAGCTCTTGCATTCTTAAGGCCGAATGGATGACCTTATTGCAACATAGGACCAACGGTGTTTTAAGAAAAGTTTTATCTTGATCGAGGCTGAATATAGGAATTTGGTGATACCCCGAGTAAGCGTCCATAAAACTCATATGTTCATTGGTTGCAGTGGCGTTGACCAGTTGATCTACCTTTGGTAGGGGAAACTATCCTTAGAACACTCTCGGTTGAGGTCAGTAAAGTCTATATAGACTCTCCAACTACCATTTCCTTTGTAGAGTTGGAGAGACACATTAAGAATTATAATTCCTTGATGGTCCCTGCCTCTAGAAGTTTCCCTACCTCTATTTGCCTTCTCTGGGGTTGTTTGATGAGCTTTTTATATGATCGGTTTGAATGTTGGATCCATGTGGAGATGATGGATGGAGATCATCAGGTCAATCCCTGGCATGTCGTATGATTCCCACACATATATGTCTAAGTTTCATTTGAGGAAGGCAACTAACTCCTTTCTCTCATGGTCAACCATTATTTTTCTGAATTTTTTTTTCCTCTCCGATCATCTTTCATAAAAAATAACATCCTCTAGTTTTTTGATGAACCTATTAGCGGGGTGGAACCTAGTCTCCTCCACCCTGGGCCAACTGTTCCGTAGTTACTATTTTGAGGGAGTGGCCCTATCCTGGGCCATTTCCAGAAGAACATCTTTCTCTATTTTCTTTTCTTGCTTGGGCCTAATGTAAACAATGTAGCATTTTTTAGCAATGGATTGGTCGACTCTTATCTCCATTTCACCTCAATCTGTGATACACTTGAGCTTTTCGTGGTAAGTAGAAGGTACAACTCTCATGGAATGAATCCAACCCCTATTGATAATGACATGATATAAAGAATCAATATCCACCAGCAAAAACTCAATGAGATTCGAAATATTCCCTTCCCTCACTAGAAGTATCATCTTTCCTAATGGGATGGTCATCTTACCCCCAAATCCGACCAATGGGATGATCGTTTCCTTAAGACCTGACATCTTGAGATTAAGCTTGTGGAGGAGCTCCAGGTACATCACCTCTGAAGAGCTCCCATGGTCCAATAGTAAGTTATGCACATCTAGTTTGTAATTCCGAGAGTGATTACCAGCGTTTCATAGTGTGGGGTTCTTACCCCAACTAAATCCTCCTTTATGGAAGAAATATGCTTATTGTAGACGATATCCTCTGGTCTTCGGAGCTTTCCATCCTGTCTTTTAGCGATATCTATATAGAAGGCCTACATTACAACCGTGGCCTTCTTGAGGTCCATCCAAAGAACATTTCCTTACATCTATTGCGGTCAGATACCCCATATATCCTCACAAAGTCATGTCTTGTCTCATCATCCAGGATGTTATCTAGTTTTCAGTTGCCATTAGCAGCAAGTTGGTCGGATTTATTCTTTATATATTCATTCAAATGCCCTGCCTGGGCAAAATCCTCTAGGTATAATTCCAACACCTTATAATTCTCAGTATTGTGCCCATTTTCTTTATGCAATGCATACCGAACTGTGTTGTTACTCTTGATCGGATCCATTCTTATCTTCTTTGGCTAGTTTAAGAATTTTTTATCCTTGATCTTCCAAAAATTTTGAAAATCAGTTCCTTGAAAATTGTGTTAATGAGTGGAAAACCTTTAGATGAGTCCGTCTTGCCCCCGTTTCTCTTCTTATATCCCTTTTTAGAACTGTTCTCTTTGTCACCCCTTTATTTGATTTTACGACACTAGTCTCTTCTTGGGTGGTCTGGACCATGTCCTCTTCCATGGCTTACTTTTTAATACGCGACATGAGATTGTCAATGGTGTCAACCTCATTTTTGGTGAGAAACTCGTGCAGCGTGGAAGTAAGGTGTAATCCAATCTTGAATAATTCCAGGGTAACATACTTCGATAAATATTCCATTTATTAAAAACTTCTTAATAACAATTGGTGTACTTACATAGAGTCTCCTGTAGCTTCTTCCCCATTGTGAGCTGGGAGTCCATCCTCCTCGCGTATGAGCTACTGGTTATGAAGATAGTAGTGATGGCCTCAATGAGGACCTTGAAGATCTTAATGTATCTATGAGGAAGCCTCTCGAACCACTTTTGGACGACAATGCCCAAGATGGAATGGAAAATATGACACATGAGATCATCTTTGTGACTCCATAAGGTCATGGCCTACCTATACTACCGAACATGATCTATGGGGTCATTTTTGCCATAACACGGCCTTAAAAACTTCTTTGGGGGTTCCGCTTCCTTAATCTATCTTGATAAAGAAGACTTCATCTACTAGATCTCTCCTTGCTATCTCTTTCATCGACCTGTCTCTTTGGTGAGAAGGGTGCTTATCCATTTCCCTTTGGACCAAACTCTTTATGTCATCCCTGTGGAACTAGTTGTCTTGGTTGTGATTCCCATGATGACTTCCATGATGACTTCCATGTTACGAATGTCTCCTTTATCTTTTGGATGGCTATGGCATGCTCAGTCTTCCTGTTGGTATGTTTTTCTTGAAGTTCCTTCAGTTGGGTCTCAAGATTGGAGGCATGTTTGGTAGCATCCGCAACCTTAACTTCAGAAGTCTGGAGGGACTTTGCAGTCGCTGTTAATTTTTCCTCAGCATCATTCTTGGCCTTAAAAGGAGTTTCAAAGTCCATCTGGGTATCTTGACGTGCTGTGGTAGTAGATTATTTGCCCATCTCAAAGGATGAGTACCGGGTATTCTCCAGGTCAATTATATGAACCCTTTTCGTGGCCTCCTTCATCTTGTAAAGGCCTTGATACTTCAGCCTTTGGGACATCACCATCTTCACGACCTGTGTAAAAATTGGGTGTTAGAAATAAAAAATATACTACAAGAAAAATCAAGTGAAAATTAAAATTTCCCTTACTCGCAGCAGGCTGAGGAGGGCATACTCCTCTAGGTTTTCATGGTCCTCATCCACTAGGAGGTCCAAGTCTATATTATCTATCACCCTTCGCATCCTGTATACTGCCTTAGTAGTTGTGTCCCAAGAAGACTGAGGGTTTGGTGTCATAGTTGGGTCCGCGAACGGCCATTAGGGCCAACACTGGCACGACTTTGGGGAGGTACCAAGTTAGCATTAATATCCATTATAACTAGTGGAGGGGGAGTATTGGAGTTGATAGCTTGAGAAACTTCACATCCACCTTGAAGCTCAGAGTCAGTGGTCATCAAGCTTGCCGCATCCAAGTGGCTACCAATATTGTCATCAAACTCACCCTCAAGCCTCTCTTGGGCACTGAACACCTCAACCTGCACAGTGGGTGCGACATGATTTGGTTGGGATTATATATTAGATGCGACAGGATGTTTAGCCTTGGCCCATTTTCTCTTTTTCCCTATTTGGCAGCATTATTGAGGGCAGCTGCATCCACATCCATCTCAGCTAATTAAGATGCCAAGATCTCTATGTCGATCTCCTCACCTGAGAAAGTAATAAAGTAATAATCTTAAAAAGTGCCTTGCGCGGAAAGTTGAGTTGCATAGATTGGTACCTTCAGTAGCCATTCTTTTTGGAAGTTGTTTGTTGGGTAAATAACCCTGGCTAAAGATGGATGCAAAATTCATTAAGGTGCTGAACTTTTTCTCCTCACCACTTACGGCTGCGGCCCTAGCAACCCTTCTCTGCTGCCTGTAACTCAGCTGCAGATTATCATTGACCACACAAAATATTAAAAACTAATATATTTAGCGGATAATATATAATGGAAAATTATAGAAGCTATAGAAAGAATTATTCATGGAGTGAGAGGCTGCGACATACTTAATTGTGATGGCATCCCCCACTGTCGCGGCATCCTATACGATTTTTCTCTCTTCGACTCCTCTGGATGAATTGTCGTTACTCTCCATAAATGTAGAGATATTTCTCCTTCCAGTTCTTTACACTAGAAGTCCTCCTAGTGTACATAACCTCATCAATACTCCACAATGCGAAATAGTAATACCATGCAAAATTTTCGGAGTTCTCTTTAAGTCTGTAGAAATAGAAGAACTCCATGGGAGTGATATCCCTTTTAAACTTTTTATTCCAAAGAAAGTCAACAACAAGTATATCCCTCCAGCCATTTGGATCTAACTGGGCTGGTGCCAAGTTCATGAATTTAAAAATTCTCCTAATAGGGACTGGCACTAGAAGCCACAACCCATAGACGAAGGCATGAAGAGGGAAGCAGATCCCATGGTCAGGAACTTTGGTGCATGATATCTGTTCCATAGAAACTATAACTCCAGTGTGGAATTCAAATAGTGTGGCCAATTGTTCAATCCACGCATCAATCATTATGCAGCGAGTGTTAATGTCTGTTGGACTGTCTCATCTCTGTTGGAGGGACCAAATGGCTCATTCCAAAGTCCATAGGGACCAACTACCGCAATCCCCTCTTCTGGATTAGGGTGCTTACTGGAATGGGTATCTTATTCCATTACCGTAGCCTCACCAGTAGTCCTACAATCTAAGGAGTCCATGGAGTTAGAATCAAGGGTGATGCAATTTGGGCAATCTTTGAATAGATTTGGCCTAACTGCCTTCAAAGGCTTCACAAAAGGAATTTTAAGTGGGGAAACACCAAAATGGGTCTTCCAGAAATCCTCCATAAAATCCTGAGGGTTCCAATGCATAAGGCCGCAGTAAGACCTGAAAAGAAGAAGGTCTTCACAATTAGGTGCCACAACCACTATGGTTAGGAAAACCACTTCGAGGCTGCAATATATTCTATAAATTGTATAAAGTTGTAGACCTAGCCTAAAAACTGCAGCTAGGTGTAATTACTACTACCAAAGTGACTTGAAATTTCGAAACTATAAAGCAGATTCCTAATCCTAAAGATAGAGAAGTTAAGGTTGCAACTAGGGGGTGTTATATATAAGTATCAACATACCGACACAATATTTACAAGAAGTCCATGTATATTTATTAGCCACAATGTTTAAAGGCCACAGTAAAGGCGATCAGTCGCTGTAGGATACTTAAACATGTTATTTAAACAAAACTTGTGTGCATAGAGATTAAAAACCCAAGATTCAAGGGTTTTGGTAAAGAACACCAAGAACATTTTCTCAGTGTTCTTGACCAAAAATTAAATTCTAAGTAGGGGTAAGGTGTAGACTCAATCCAGAATTCCCAAGTTCTCAAATTACGGTCCAAGCTAAACACATAAATTTCATAGAAAATTCAAACATTACACAGTTTTTCAAACCCATCTTGTTCAAACAGTTTAGTAACAAAATCACATGATTGATTATGGATTTCTACCCAAAGAAATTATAGATGTTCGTGCATGGATGCGAAGGACAACAACATTTTAACCCTAGTTTGATTCTTAAGATTAGAAGTTCCAGTCTTGTTCGCATTTTCTCACAAGTAAGCTACTTATTTAGTCACATACATGGATGAATACAAAAAAATTATAAGAAAGTTTGAATGTTATTCGTAATTCAATAAGAAGAGGATGCTAAAAATCAAGAACCACTAGTTGACCGCCTTGCTCCACCACTAAAGCTCGCCAAAAAGTTCAAAGGGAAAACTGACGGAGTTCGACTTTTGATTTGATATTAAAGCTTTAGAAATGTAATAAAGGCCACAACCAGTTACCATTTATATAAGAGGCCACGGGAAGATGAAGTATTGCATTTAAATAGTCATGACAACTTATTAGAAGAAGAGAAGATTATTCAATCACAACCCCAATCCCCACCTCTTGACACTACGTCTTGGAGGCTTATTGATATGACCAATGTAGAACTTAGTGCCATGGAAAATTAGCAATAGGCTGCTACCTGGGGACCAAATAGGTCATATCATATTATCAGTCCATTGTTATCGCCTAGGCACAAACAGGTTGCGGCACAAAATTTTGCTAGATAGTGAGCATCTTAGACATTGGTCTCTGCTTGGGACGAAACACGCTGCAGCAACTTCCACAATATCTGTGGCTTGATGTCAGACACACCATGGCCTCGACTATACTGGCTGCCTCCAGGGTACAAATAGGTTGCAACCCCTACTTATCAGACTTGATAGCTACTCACACATCACATGAGTTGAGAACATGACACTACCCTCACATTCTATAAATAAAAGCTCACACCTCATTATAGAGGTGGTGGAACTTCGGTTCTGGTTCCAATTTTGGGTTCTTATGCCGAGATTCGAGACTACTACACTAGGTGAATCCCTGCTGAACTCTCTACACACCCTCAATACAACTGGGGGTTGCTCATCTAGTTTATAGTCATATCTTCGGCTCACCCAGAACCACGACAGACATATATTCTTCTCTCATCTATCTTGTACGCCAATTATGGCATTATAAACTTGTACTACAATACATATATAATGTGAGTAGGTAAACAGAGTGGATGTAGGCTAATTTTAATGGTTGAACCACTCTATATCTTGTGTTTTACCTATTTACATGCTTTATATCTGTTCTATACTTGATATGCTGGTATGAGAACGACATGTGTATGATTTATCGTATCAACACATAATAACATGACTTCATAAAGGAACTGCGCAATATTCATCTTACAATCTCAATCAAGGGGTTAAACCCTTTTAATAATTAAAGTACTAGTCAGAGTTATTGTCCAGTTCTCATAACGTATTTAAGTCTTCCTCTGACACAATGCATGAGAAAGGAGTTCAAATTATTATCTTTGTTGATACCCCATTCGAAGGTTCCCAGGGATGATATTGATATATTCGTATCACCATTAATCGAATAGCTTAAAGAGTTATGGGATAAAGGTATGATGACGTTCGACTCAACTAAGGGCGAATAATTCACACTTAAAGAATTGGTGATGTGGGAGATCCATGACCTTCCTTCTTATGGAACCTTGTTAAGTTGAAATGTTCATAGTTATTATGGTTGTCCCATATCCGGGGAGGAAACTAAAGCCTGTTGGATAAAACATAGTAGTAAGATGGGTTACAAGGGTCATCATAGATTTCATCTGACCAATCACCCTTTTAAGAACGACAAGCATAAATTTTTACCTATCGGTCATGAGCACATAACAACACATGCTTGTCTTTCCGGTGAGAAAATCGAGGAGAAGGCGATGACTGTGATTTTGAGGAATAGGTACATAGATAAACACCCCAAGTTTGTAAACCTAAAGCATAAAGCTTGGGGGGATCTTAACGAACCTCGAAAAGTGAAGCCATCGTCCAAGCGATCAATATTTTTTATTTTCCATATTATAAGATCATCATGTAAGGTATGTAATTGATGTGATGCACATAGAGAAGAATGTTTCATAGCAACTGATAGGAACATGTCTTGGTGGATCTAATTTCAAAGATGGAGAGAGCTCCCTCTAAGATCTACAGGATACAAAAATAAAGAAGAAACTGTGGTTAAAAAATAATCCTATAAGAGGAAGAATTTCTACCCTCAGGTTTCTTTCACTTTGATTACTAGTGAGGAGAAGATCTTCTTAGACAGGTTGTTCAACTTGAAGACTCCAATCTCTTTTTTTGGTAATTTACGTAGGGTAGTAATCTACCAAGAAAATGACTTGAAATAGTACAAGTCTCACGACAGGCACATAGTCATCTAATTAATCCCTCTATTTTTCAACATTTCTTTTTCTAAACACAAAGATATCGATCGGGAAATTATGAAAATAGGTTTGTGTTTTTACCCTGATTTGTGCAAAAGTGGTATACATATGGCATATTATAGATGTGAAGTTAACTTTAGCCTAGGCAATTTATGTATTAGAGAAATATTTCCCCCCGTCATTCTTTGATATCAGCATCCACCTGCTTCTACATTTATGCGATGAAGCTTTATTATTTGATCCCATTAGCTATCATTGGATGTATACCTTTGAACTCTTGATGAAAACTTTAAAACATATGTAAATAATGCACGGTATATTAGAGATTGTAAGGACAAAATTTCCAATTGAGTCAATTATATGTTTCTTTAACTCATTCCTGAAACAAAACACGTATGAGTCATATGTTGTATTTTTATTGTCACGATACCACACAGAATATGACGTATTGAAGACATTATGACAAAGCTTCAAGGAATTAATCATGCCGATTTTGTGGTGCATATTTCATATTCAGTCAAATTACATTTTGAGATTACTCAGGTATGAATGCGTAATTTTAATGGGACTTAGAAAATATTTTAATATATTTAAGGAATCTATTTTATTAAAGAAATAATTTAAAAATATTTTTAAAGTGTTTGAAAATGTTTACACTTCGTTTTATACTGAGATAAGGATGGACCAGAGTTGTATAAAATGCAAACTCTACTTTTTCTTCTTAAAACGACATTAATGGTCGTTCAAGCGATATGTATGTAGTTCGAATGACATGTCAATATCATTCGAACAACAGGCTATCTCGTTCGAATGATGAGCCACCTCAAGAAAACTATTTAAAGCGTGTTTTCTTAGAATTTCATCAAGTGTGCAGTCCAAAATTTTAGTATACGGACAAAACTATTTATGTACAAAGTTGTCTAAGGTTTTCTTAGTCTAAAACATCCTTAGAGTTTAAAATATTAGATCTTTCATTATCATATGAATTAGTGATATTCATTTACACCTCTTGGAGTTTGTTCTACACTTTGAAGAACATCGTTGGGTTTTGTGGAGAAGAAGCGAAAGAGTTCGTGTTCCGATTTCGTATACTTTCTAAGCTACATAGGTGGATACCGAGGCATTCCTATAGGTGATTGTCGTGGATAGGTATCGTCGAAGGATTCGTATGGTCACTAGGGAGGAGTGGTTGATGATTAGGGAAACGTGAAGACTTATGGGGATTGAGTCATTGAGTAAGTATGTATTTGTACTTTGTAAAACCATATCATAGTGGTTGCCTGACTTGGGTTGTCCGAGGTTTTTTCAATTTGTGGTTTCTTCATACATCCAACGTTGTGAATATTCTTTACTTTAATCACTAGATGTATGTTTAGGATTAATCGAGATAAATTTAGTAAAGATAAAATTGGTTCACAACTGGGTACGGTTTAAAATTTGGAAAAAGATCTTTCATAAGAAGAAAGTTGGTTTCTGTCAGCCTTAAAACACATTCAAAAGAAAATGAGACCTACAAATTGGTATCAGAGGTAGAAACACGTCTTTATTGTGTTGATCCCTTGTGTTTTTCATGATCAATTTTGAAGGTTTTAAAAGTTTTTGTGCTCCTATTTTTTATGGCAAAAATTATGCTTATTGGAAAATGCAAATGAGAAGTACATTAAAATCAATTGATGAGCGTGTGTAGTTAGTGGTTGAAAACTACACTAGTCACAGGAGAGGGTGAGACCACTATAGTAAAATCTATTGAGTCATGGATGAAAAACGAACGTAGACTTGCACTTTACAACTTTAAAGGTCTTCACATAATTTCCTCTCATGTCATACCTGAACAATATAATAGAATCATAACTTGTGAAACTTAAAAATGGCTTGGGATACACTTACATGTACTCTCTAGGGCACTAGCATGGTTAGGATGTCTAAGCTATAAAACCTCACTGCACATATTGAGATGATTAAGATATTAGAAAGCGAATCATTTATTGAGTTTTACACTAGGTTGTCCAAAATTGTCAACTCGTCGTTTAAATTAGGAGAGAAGATACCTAACAACTGATTGATAAAGAAAATTTTGCGATATATTCCGAGTAGGTTTAGCGAAAGTGACCATTTTAAACTCCTTAGATATGCTTGATTGATGAAACTTGTAGAGATTGTTGGTGACCTATGAACCTATGAACTCGGTATGTTGTTCTCCAAGAAAGTGCCAAAGAAAGAATAGGGCATTGCTTTGAAATCACAGAAGGAGGAGACTAAAGTTTTGGAAGACGATTTCGATTTTGAGGATGTATCCTTGTTGGAAAAAAAGTTCAAAAAATTTCTTAAAATTCAAAAGAAATTGAAAGATGCCAAAAGTTTGATAAATTCAAGAACAACAATCTACAGTCCACCCCTAACGATAATAATGATAAATTTAATAGGGATGAGTCGGATAGGTGTTTTGGGTGTGAGGGGTATGTGCACAAATTTATCGAGTGTCCCACTAGACTTAAGAAAGAGGACAAGAAAATCACCCACTTATAATTCCTTCTTAAGTGATAGTGATCCAAAAGAGGGAGAGAGTTGCCCTAATGGGAGCAAGTTTGTTTATTTCTTGGCATGTCTTGTGAGCGACGATGATAAATCTTCCCACGAACATTCTCATGTCCATGACACTTCCGAGGCCGTTGAATCCATGTGAGTGAGGGTGAAGCGAGTGAGGAATAGGTGGTTGATATGAAAGAGTTAAAAGTTTCCTTTATAAATTGTATACCGAAGCGGTGAAGGTGAAAAAGGAAAACTCAAAATTGCAAACTAGGTTAAATGACCGTGTTGTAGAAAATAACGATGCTTTGAGTGAGGATCTTAGGGCATGGGTGGAGATGCTTTGGGTGAAACTTAAATATGGGGAGAAAGAGAGAGATAGTCTTCATGGTTTGATGGAATCTTTGAAAAAAGATATTCTAGAGTTTGAGGTATTTAGGGGTTTAATTGAGTATATGATTAGTGAGTTAGAGGAGATTAAGGTGAAGTTTAACTTGGAAGATGAGTCGGATAAGCTGGATAGGATGTTAGGCACTGTCCAAGTTAAAATTAATAGGTGTGGTATAGGGTATGTTGATAGAGTTGTTCCCATTCCTAAAGCCAATACCAATCGTTTGAGATAGACAACTAGAAACATGAGGAGAGGTCAACATTTTGGTAATCATTCCCTCCGTCATAACATATGCAGACATTGCGCTAGGAAACGTCACCTTAGATGTTTTTTCTATGACCTTAGGAATGATCTTAGGAAGTTAAGGAATAAAGTCATTTTGGTTCCCAAAACCCCCATGCATAATTTCACACCTACTTGGGTTAGGAAATCCAACTTAGAGACTTTAGGACTTAAACTTCATGGTTGTCATTTGGTTACACTTGATTCTTCCCATGCCAGATCTAAATGATGATGGCGTTTCCATGTTTGTCATACGTTAGTCTTTGCATTATAATTTCTATCTTGCTAGTGTTATGAAACGTGTATCTTTTGTATCATTTTTTTCATTTTTTTGAGTCTTATTTCAAAAACTACAAAAATATTTTGTTTTTGAGAATTTTTTTGAGAAAATACAAAAATATTTTTCTTTTATTTGAGTCAAAATATGTGAAAAAACAAAAAAAAATCGATTTGTTTTTTGTTTTGAGTTTACATGTTTGATGTGACATAATAGTGTGCTTGGACCCCCATCCTTTCATTATCCATGTGGCTAGGACATTTGGTCATAATTTTTTATGCTTAGAATGATCTTAACCATTGTATTATGGGGTTGTTTCAAATTTGATGTGCATTTTGATTTGACTTTGTATATATGCCATCTTTGCACACATGCACGAGTTTAAATGAATATCTGACGTCTCTTGCATATTTGAGTTTGGTGAGATGTTCTTATCTCGATCTTGTCATTTATATGTAAGTCGACTTGAGGAGGAGGTTTTCATGTAAGAAGCATTTATCACGAGGTCTGTATATTGAAAATATGATGAGTGTTCACGGGAAAGGGCTCCAAGAGTGCAAAATTGACTCTTCGTGAAAGCCATTATTTAAAAGAGCCCAAAAAGGAAATCAAGGTCATAAAAAAATGCCCAAAATAGGGAAAATAGGATATTCTTTAAGTTGAGAATGATTGAAACCTCAAAATAGCTTAAAAAATAAATATATTTATGAAGGAGTTTGGTTGGAGAAAATTTAAATGGGTTTGCACCGCGAATCCTGATGTTGACAAATCGTATCATGAAGCTATTGTTTATAGAATCGTCAAAAATCCGGATTGTGTGCATGATGTTTGTTTAGTGCATTAAGCTCACACTTTAAATGTCACATATGGCTAAAATAAAGTTTGATGATTTATAACTATCAATTAGAGATTTTTAATCGTTTCGATATGTTGGAATTGTGATTAATATGTTGTAGTTCACACCCATACATTCCATGCTCATGTTTGAGCACATATATACTATGTTAGCATGTAACTCACATTTGTTTTCTATTTTTCTACTATTTTCCAATTTTCTGCATTGTCCAGTTAGCTTTTTCAAGAAATATTTTCACTAGGTGAAAGTTTAAGATTTTCAGCATTGGATGTGAGTTTTAGTGTCTCTCATTCGTGCGACATATCGATATCGTGCAAATCACTTCAAGTGACAAGCCTATGTCATTTGAATTATAAGACTGTCTCGTTTGACCGACCTTTCGGGGTTTTGGTTCCTTCTCTTTCAGTACCGGGTGCATACTGTTATATTATTGGTACTACCGTTCGCTTTTGATGAGTTTATGCAGTTCACATTGATAGAAATAATTATTCTGCTCTATTGTGTTGGTTTAGTCACATCACTACTGATTGTGTTTATCTCTCAGATGTTATTATTATTTACTATCTATGAATTTTACATCTTTTAATCATTATTAGCTGATTATTTCATTGATATCTAGATATACTTCTCTGATTTAACTCACGCTAGATATTTGATATATTGTGTATATTTTCACTGGTTGTCTATTCGAGACAAAAAGGGAGAGATGTATGTGACGTAGGGGGAGATTTTGTTTGATTAGTAGATACATTTGTTGCATTACTTATTGTTATCATATTTTTCATCACATGCCTTCATGATTATCTTGAGTAGATTACACTTATTGATATCCCAATATAGATAGTGTTTACAAATTAGTATCACATTTTCCTCACATATCAAATGATTTAGATTTGATTTTACACATTGGTTTATATCATTTGTTCCTCCATACTTCGACGGGTATTTGTGTGTTTAATGTGTGTAGGTATGCTTTAGAGATTCAAGATTTTAAGACTACATCACATTTAGACAGTTCATGCTTGTTTGACCATTATTTACTAGTCTTGTCCTATAATATTTTATTTTGGGTTTTATGGGATGTGATTTAGGCGTCATATGGCTTGATGGCCTAGCTTAGGCATTTCACTATTGGTTTTGTCCCTGAATTGTCAAAGCGGGATAATTGTAAGGACAAAATTTCCAATTGAGTCTGTTGTATGTTTATTTGGCTTATTCCCGAAACAAAACATATTTGAGTCATATGTGGTATTTTTATTGTAACGATCCCACCCAGAGTATGGCGTATTGAAGTTTATTGAAGAAATTGTGACGAAGCTTCAAGGAATCAATCATGCCAATTTTATGGTGCGTATTTCGTCTTTGATCAAATTTCATTCCGAGACCATTCAGATATGAAAGCATAATTTCAATGGGACTCAAAAATATTTTAATATATTTAAGGATGTTATTTTATTAAAGAAATAATTTTAAAATATTTTTAAACTGGTAGAAAATGTTTACACATCATTTTAAACTGAGATAAGGATGGATCAGAGTTATATAAAATGCAAACTCTACGATTTCTGGTTCAAACAACATTAATGGATGTTCAAGCGAGATATGCATTTCGCTCGAACAATAGGTTAACTTGTTCGAATGATGCGCCACCTCAAGAAAACTATTTAAGGCATGTTTTCTATGGATTTCATCAAGTGTGTAGTCCAGAATTTCAGTATACAAATAGTAAGATTTCTGCATAAAGTTATCTAAGGTTTTTTATGTTTAAAACATCCTCAGAGTTTCAAAGATCTGATCTTTCATTATCATATGCAATAGTGAGCCTTGTTTTCACCTGTTGGAGTTTGTTCTACACATTGAAGAACATCGTTGGGTTTTACGAAGAAGAAGCGAAGGAGTTCATGTTTTGATTCCGTAGACTTTCCAAGATACATCGGTAGACACCGAGGCATTCTTGGAGCCGAATATTATGGAAAGGTATTGCAGAAGGATTCATGTAGGAACTATGGAGGAGTGGTTGAAGATCAAAGAGGCATCAAGACCTTTGGGGATTGAGTCATTGAGTAAGTATACCTTTGTTCTTTGTAAAACCATATCATAGTGGTTGTCTGGCTTGGGCCATCCGAGGTTTTTTCCTTGTGTGGTTTCCTCGTACATTCGGTGTGGTGAGTATTCTTTACTTTATTTTTCTAGATTTAATCAATAGATGTATGTTTTGGATTAATAAAGATAAAATTTGGTTACATTAAAATTGATTCACAACTGGATGCGATTTAAAAATTCGAAAAAGGTTTTTCATAAAAATAGAATTGGTTTATGTCATCCTAAAAACACATTCAAAAGAAAAAGGAGTCTACAGAAGGTCAATTGCTGAAGAATACTTAAGAGTGGAATCATCGCTATACACCAAGGAACATATGCCAAAACAAGAGGTGAGGAGGTTCAATCCACCGAGCTCCTGATGTGGTTGGGGACGAATTGTCATTTGAAACCCTAAAGAGGTTAAACTCACAAATCTACAATACGAGAAAACATTTTTCTATGTCTTCGAATCACAAGATGAAGTGAAAGAATGGAGAGAGTGAGGGTATACAGAATTCCTATTCTTCGATTATATTTACTTTATATAATTTACCGGTAGAAAGTAAGAGGACGAAATTAACAAAAATTAGAGGAGAAATTGCACGAAAACTGATTATAGGGCAAGGGTCTCAAACGAGGTAATTTCACATCTTATGTGTGCGGTTATTTATTCATGTGTGGTAAAAACATTCCCTAATACAAATTCACGAATAAATGTAGCTTTTAAAAAGAGGTGATGTCTCCTCCAAACTTTTATGCCTAGTAAAAGGTCCTAGTTTTCATGCTAAAGAGTTTAAGAAATTTTTCACCAACGGTTTTAATTTCATTTCATACCCATATGAGGAAAAGGTTTTGACGCAAAATAGTGGAATATTAATTTCTTCCTTGACCACATGTATAGATAGAAAAGGCGATAAAAATCCAAAGAATGTGGTGCTAACCTATTATGGGATAATCAAACAAATGCTACAAATTGATTACTTAGATTTCACAGAAACCATATTCTATTGTGATTAGGTAAAGGTGGATGATACAACAAGTGCTTTCAAAGTTGATCCTAACTCTAAACTTATTATGGTAGATTTATCAAAGCTAAAGTATAAAGATCGCATAGTTAGATATCCTTTTATTTATGCTTTTCAGAATGTATTATACTCGAAGTGCATAAACGATGGCAATTGGCATATTACTGTGCATGCACCAAAGGGCATGGATACTCAAGTAGATGCATTAAAGGCTCCAAAAGAGTTATAGTCAGCTTTTGATGACAACCCTAATTTGAAGGATCTTTTAGATGATTTAGAGGAAGAGAGAGTATCAAAATATTACTTTATCCTTATCAATCTTAATTATAACCTATTATGATATTGACATTGTATTAGTTTTGTACTTTTATGTATATATGTTTTGTTACTTTTACAAATGGTTAATATGATTTATGTAAGTTAACTTACGATAATATGTTATGTTCAGGAGAATTTTTAGTCACTTTCATAAGATGATCATTTTAAGAATTGAATCCTTTGAGTTTGTGATTGGATCAAATTGACCCAACTTAATTTCCACGTGTTCTTTAACATATACATTTGTTGATCAGTTTTATTAATACGGTCTTCATAAAATGATGTTAATTTAACCTCATTTTATGAAGACTGTATCAAAGAAACTAATTAACAAATGTGCATGTAAAAGAATATGATTTGTCTCTAGTATCAATTTGGTCTAATAACACATTCAGAAGACTCTATTTTATGGCCTTATTGGATCGTAGGAACTAGGTACTCTTTACTATATATATAAATTTTTAAATCTTTTCGATGATAGAAGGAGTACGGGGTAATTATTGATTCTGTTTGGTTTTGCTTTTGGATAATTATTGTTGTTTAGCTTGTTGTTGGATAGTATGTTAGAAGGAGTACATGACAATTAGAACGATTATAGGATAATTATTGGTTTGATTGTTTGATAATATGTTGGATAATTATTGGTTATTGTTGTTATGGAACTCTCGATTTGAGAATATGATAGTAATTTGAAAATATATAGACTTAAGATTAAAAAATTGCCGTTAGAGCGAGAAAACCAAAAAGACCATCAAAACGACCCTCTGAGAGGTGTGAACACCTCGAACGGGACCAATGTAACTCGCAGGAGATGATTGCGTGGCCACAGGACCCCCAGTTTGAGAATATGACGATAATTTGAAAATATATAGACCTAGGCTTAAAAACATTCATTGCAGGGTGAAAACCCAAAACACTCCCCAAACGACCCTATGATTGGCACGAACACCTCACACGGGACCAATGTTACACGTAGGAAATAACCACCTGGTCACGGGACCCAGTTTTTAAAAATATGATGACAATCTGAAAATATCTATGCTTAAGCTTAAAAACAACGTGTTAGAGGGAGAAAACCCAAAACACACCCAAAACGGCCCCGTGAGAGGAACGAACACCTCACATGGGACCAATGTAACTCATAGAAACTAACCGCATGGTCATGGGACCCTCATTTTGAGATTATGATGATAATTTGAAAATATATAGACTTAGCCTTAAAAGCATGTCGTTAGAGGGGGAAAACCCCAAACACCCCCCAAATGACCCCGTGAGAGGCGCGAACACCTCGCACGGGGCCAATGTAACTCGTAGGAACTGACTCTGTGGTCACGAGACTCCCGGATTGTGAATATGATGATAATTGAAAATATCTAGACTTGGGCTGAAAAACATGTCGTTAGAGGGGGAAAACCTAAAACACCCTCCAAACGGACTCTTGAGAGGCACGAACACCTCGCATGGGACCAATGTCCGATTGTTTGATAATTATTAGTTGTCATATCATGTACACTTTGCAATTTATCCTTCCATATCTATACAATTAATGTAATGCTAGTAAAACTTTTGATCTCTTAAATGTTTCAAAACTCTTGATATTTAAACATTAGCGCAAGGGGTGTTCGTGCCACTCATAATGACGTTTGGGAGCCGTTAGAGGTGGACACCCCCTGCAGCATGTTTTTAAGATAAAGTTTTGCCTGTTTTTGAATTTTTTTGTATTTCACATACACACCATACTACTCTAGACAAACACTACACTAGCTTTGACACTTTTCCTAGTTTCAAACACCATACCTAGGATGACGAATCCCGAATATGGGCTGGAGTACAAATCCACTACCGACAACGCTTGGTACACCTATGGACTAATTGTCCATGATTAATATCTCATTATGAATATCTTAAACTTTCCTCACTCTTGTGATAAGAAATTCAGTTCCCACCATTACAAACCCTGAAAGTTGTGGACAATTTTTGCTAGAGGTTTAGGACTGTATCCGGACAAGTACAGGACAACCAATGCTCCAAAATAATCAAAGGCATAAGTGATATGAAATAATTCATCCAACAAAGAATCGAGGTATTTTGGTATTTTTAATTGATACTCGTATGGACAAATGGACGAATTTTTGATAGGTAATTTGAAGATATCTGGACTCCAATCAGTTATTCTGGTAATTTACATAGGGTGGTAAGTTATCAAGCAAATGACTTGAAATTGGTAAGTCTCATGAGTAGCAAGTAATCATCCGATTAATCCCTTTGTTTTTTCTTCATTTTTTTTTTGAATTAGTTCTCATTATTAGTATAGTTCCTTTTAAATATTGATTTTTTATAAGGTATTGATATAAACAAAAATAAACTAGAACTCCCAAGACTATTTGTACCATGTATACCAAGGATGTTAGTAATTTAGGTTCTATAATAGATATGTTAAAAACTTCACGAAATAAGGGAGAAGGAACTTGCAAAAACAAAAAATAATTTGCATATAGCAAGGAAAAAACTTTAAAATTCAATATTTTAAATTTTTTAATCCTTCAAAGGGATAGTTATCATTACCATAGACGAAACACTTATCAATGCTACGAAAAAATCATAAAGATTATAATTGGAATTGGAAAGTTCATTTTCAATGGTGATAGTTAATAAGCATGTAGCATTTAAACTACCTTCGTAGTGATGAAGGTATGATTTGCTAGATCTATCGGCCGAGTACAATTTTATCCTCCCACATAATTCTATATAACTTCCCACTACCGTGTGTAGGTCTACTCCGTGGAATAGAATGTTAAGATTTTCTTAGTTATATGGCTTCCAGAGAATGCCCATGAGCTTCTCCTTAAACTAAGAGTCACCATTTTTATTTCCTAGATAGCCACAGTCATCATCTTTTGTCTTAATATTTATAAGATAGCATAATCAGTAAAATAAAAAATAAAATCATATTTAATGAAAAAAAATACATATAGATTCATCAAATATAGGTGTTGTGAAGCCCCTTCACCACAATATGGAGCGTTATCCATGACCAGTATTTTTGAATCAGAATCCTCAATATTGTCTTCTTCATGTTTCAACCTCTTAACATAATTAATCATAAATACTATATCACGTTGTAGCATCCGTATTTAAAGAATGATTGGTAGCAGACATCTATTATTATATCCTCTGTATCATGCTCAGGTTTAGGCTTAGTTATGTGATTATCCTTCAGAGTAAGATTTAGACTTAAACATTTTTGTTTCACATGATGAGCATGATACAGAGGATTTAGTGATGTATGAATGTACCTGTTATTCTTGAAATCTGTCCAGCTTAAAGGTTATTGTATAGTATTTACGGTTAATTATGGTAAGAGGTTGATATATGAAGAAGAAAATTCTGAGGATTCTAAGTCGGAAATACTGGTCATGGATATTGCTCCACATTGTGGTGAAGGAGCTTTATAGCATCCGTATTTGATGATTTTGTGTGTTTTTTTTGCCTTAAATGTTATTATTTTTTATTTTATTTATTATGCTATCTTACAAATATTAAGACAAGAGACCATGACTGTGGGTGTCTAGAAACAAAAATGGCGACTCTCAGTTTATTAAAAAGCTCATGGGTATTCTCCGGAGCTAACATAACCAAGAAGATGTTTGTAAGATACTCCACGAAGTAGACCTACACACGGTAGTGGGACACCATATAGATTTACATTAGAGGATAACGTTGTACTCGATCAATAGATCTAGAAAATAATACCCTGATCACTATGAATGTAATTTGAATGCAACATGCTTATTGAGTATCACTATGATGTTTCTAGTTCCAATTATAATTTTATGAGTTTTTTGTAGCATAGACAAGACTTATGTCTACGGTAATGATAAATATCCCTTTGAAGAATTAAAAAAAATTAAATATTAATTTTTAAAGGTTTTTCCTTGCTATTCGCAAATTATATATTTTTGACAAGTTACCTTCTGCCTTATTCCGTGAACTTTTTAACATGTCTATTACATCACCTGAATTACTAACATCCTTCGTATACATGGTACCAAATAGTCTTGGGAGTTATAGTTTATTTTTGTTTACTTCAAGACCTATGTGATTAAAAAAATTAAGATTTTGAAGGAACTGTTCTAACATTGAGAACCGGTTTATAAATTTTTTTACCCCATGTATGGAAATAATTTGTCCATACGTCCATACGAGTATCAATCAAAGATTCCAGCAAACATTGATACTCTTATGGACGAATTTTTTCTTATCAGTTATGGATTTGATTGTTTTAGAGTAATGGTTGTCTTGTACTTGTTCAGATATGGGCCTAAACCTCTAGCAAAAGTCGTCAACGAATCATGGAGTTTTTAAATGGTGAGCACTGAATTTCTCATCACAAGGATCGGGGAAGTTTAAGAGCTTAACGGTCATATATTGATCATGGACAATCAGTCAAATGTGTACCAGGCGTCGTTGGTGGTGGATTTTTACTCCACCTCATATTCGGGATTTGGTATCTTAGGTATGGCATTGGAAACTTGGGAAAGCATCAAATATAGGGTAGTCTTTTTCCACAGTAGCATGGTGTGAGTGTGAAATACAATAAAATTTGAAAACATGCACACTTAGGTTTAAAAAGGTGTCACAGGGGGGTGGCCACCCCTAATGGCATCGAGAGTGCCATGAACACCTCGTGCACAACTGTTTAGAGCTCTACAGCTTCATAACTTATTTAGAGCTCAAGAGTTTTACAAACATGACATTAACTAGAGAGTGATGGAGGGAGAAATTAGGAAGCCTACATGATACCTAAGAAGTCACGGGACCCTCAGTTTGAGAATATGACGATAATTTTAAAGCATCCCGACTTCCCCTTGAAAACATGTCGTTAGAGGGTGAAAACCTACCCCCCCAAACGACCTCGTGTGAGGCGTGAACACCTCGTACGGGACCAATGTAACTCGGAAGAACTAATTGCGTGGTCAAGGGACTCTCGATTTGAGAATATGATGAGAATTTTAAAATATCTAGACTTAGGCATAAAAACATGATGTTAGAGGGTGACAACCAAAAACACCCTCCAAATTGTCCTGTGATAAGTACGAACACCTCGCACGGGACAAATGTAACACACAAGAACCGACTGTGTCATCATAGGACCCCCGGTTTGATAATATGACAATAATTTCAAAATATCTACGCTTGGGCTTAAAATAATGTCGTTATAGGGCGAAATCCCAAAACACCCCCCAAACGGCCCTGTGAGAGGTGTGAACACCACGTACGGGACCAATATCACTCACAGGAACTGACCGCATGGTCAAGGGACCCATGATTTGAGAATATGATGACAGTTTAAAAGTATGTAGTTATATTGTTAAGAATATGTCGTTAAAGGGAGAAAGCCCAAAACATCACCCAAACTTCCCCATGAGAGGTGCTCACATGGGAACAATGCAACTCCTAGGAACATACCGCCTAGTCTAGGGACCCCTGGTTTGATAATATGATGATTATTTGAAATTTTCGATTTATAGACTTGAAAACACGTCGTTAGACGGCAAAAACCTAAAACATTCCCCAAACAGCCCCGGGAGAGGCGGGAACACCTCGTACGGGACTAATGTAACTCTCATGAATTGAATGCATGGTCACGAAACCCTCAGTTTGAGGATATGATGATAATTTGAAAAAATATATACTTGGTCTTAAAAACATGCCGTTAGAGGGGAAAAACCTAAAAAAATCCCAAACGGCCCCAACAAAGGTGCGAACACCTCGTACGGACCAATGTAACTCACAGGAACTGGCCACGTGGTCACGGGACACCCTTTCTGTTAATATGGCAATAATTCTAAAATATCTAGACTAGGTCTTAAAACATGCCATTAAAGGGAAAAAACTCAAGAATAACCTCCAAACGGCCTCATGAGAAGCGGAAACACTTCGTACGGGACCAATGTAACTCGCAGGAACTGACTGCATAGTCAAGGGACCCCCGAGTTAGGAATAAGATGATAATTTGAAAATATCTATACTTGGGATCAAAACAATTCCATTAGAGGGAGGAATACCAAAACATCCCCCAAACAGCCCCGTGAGAGGTGCGGACACCTCGTACGGGACCATAATAACTTATAGGAACTGACCCTGACCGCATGGTTAAGGGACCCTGGGTTTGAGAATATGATGATAATTTAAGAATATCTAGTTATAGACTTAAAAATCTGTCGTTAGAGGGCGAAAGTCCAAAACACCTCCCAAACAGCCCTGAGAGAGGCGAAAACACCACGCACAGGACCAATGCAACTCGCAGAAATTGATCGTCGGGTTGAGGGACCCCAGTTTGAGAATATGACGATAATTTGAAAATATTTAGTTATAGACTTAAAAATAAGTCGTTAGATGGAGAAAACCCAAGACACTTCCCAAATGGACTTGGGAGAGGCGGGAACACCTCACACGGGACCAATGTAACTCGTACGATCTGACCGCGTGGTCAGGAGACCCCCAATTTGAGGATATGATGATAATTTGAAAATATCTATACTTGGGTTTAAAAACATGTCGTTAGAGGGGGGAAACAAAAAACTCCCCCCAAACGACCCCATGAGAGGCACGAACACCTCGCACGGGATTCGCAAGAACTGACCTCTTGGTCACAGGACCCCGATTTGTTAATATGGTGAGAATTCTAAAATATCTAGACTTAGGCTTAAAAACATGCCGTTAGAGGGCGTAAACTCAACCCCCCCTAAAAAAAAGACCTTATGAGAAGCGGGAACCGTTCGTGCGGGAATAATGTAACTCATTGAAACTAATTGCATAGATTGGTTTAAGAATATGATTATAAATTGAAAATATCTAAACTTAGGATGAAAACATACCGTTAGAGGGAAAAAACTCAAAACACCCCCAAGAGGCCCTGTGAGAGGCACAAACATCTCGCATGAGACCAACATAACTCGTAAAACTGGACGCGTAGTCAAGGGACTCTGGATTTGATAATATGATGAGAATTTTAAAATATCTAGACTTTGTCTTAAAAATATGTCATTAGAGGGTAAAAACCCAAAACAACCCCCAAATGGACCCGTGAGAGGCACGAACAATTTGCACGGGACAAATGTTACACGCAAGAACTGACCGTGTCATCACAGGACCCGCGGTTTGAGAATATGAGGATACTTGGGCCTAAAATAAAGCTGTTAGAGCATGAAAGCTCAAAACAATCCTCAAACGGCGCCGTGAGAGGTGCGAACACCGCACTTGGGACCAATGTGACTTGCAGGAACTGACCTCATGGCTAATGGACCCCGAGTTTGAGAATATGATGGCAATTAAAAAAAATCTAGTTATAGTGTTAAGAATATGCCGTCAGAGGGCGAAAGCCCAAAGCATCCCCCCAAACATCCCCGTGAGAGGCTCGAATACCTCACACGGGACCAATGCAACGCGCAGGAACTACCCTCGTGGTCAAGAGAACCCTTAATTGAGAATATGGCGATAATTTTAAAATAGTTAGACTTGGGCTTAAAAATGTGATGTGAGAAGGTGAAAACCAAAGCAGCTCCCAAACAGCCTCATGAGAGGCGCGAGACACCTCGCACGCGACCAATGTAACTCGCATGAATTGACCATGTGGTCACGAAAACTCCGGTTTGAGAATATGATGATAATTTGAAAATATCCCCACTTAGGCTAAAAAACATGTCGTTAGAGGGTGAAAACCCAAAAGACTCGCCAAAGGTGAGAACACCTGGCATGGGTCCAATGTAGCTCGCAGCAACTGCCCGAGTGGTCACCGGACCCCCGGTTTGAGAATATGAAAAAATCTAAAGTTAGGTTAAAAAAATGCCATTAGATGGTGAAAAACAAAAAAATAAAAATAAAGGACCCCGTGAGAGGTCCTTTCGCATCGCATTGGGCCAATGTAACTATTCAGAAGTGAACACATGGTAAGGAATCCTCGATTTGAGAATATGACGTTAATTTGATAATATCTATAGGCGGGCTTAAAAAATGCCGTAAGAGGGGGAAAACCCAAAACTACCCCCAAACGGCCCCGTGAGAGGCGCGAACACCTCGTATGGGACCAATTTAACTCACAAGAACTTATCGAGTGGTCATCGGACCCTCGGTTTGTTACTATGATGTTAATTCTAAAATTTATAGACTTAGGCTTAAGAACATGACCTTAGAGGGAGAAAACTCAAAAATACCCCCAACCAAAGGGCCTCGAGAGAAGCAGGAACACTTCGCACGGGAGAAATGTAACTCACATGTAGTGACCGCATGGTCCCAGAACCCCCTGGTTGAGAATATGATGATAATTTGAAAATATAAATACTTAGGCTTAAAACAATGTCGTTAGAGGGCGAAGGCCCCAAACACCCCACAAACGGCCCCGTGAGAGGCGCGAACACCTTTGACAGGACCATTGTAACATAGAGAAAATGACCGCATGGTCAAGGGACCTCCGATTTGAGAACATGACCACAATTTAAAAATATCAAGTTATAGGCTTAAATATATGCCGTTAGAGTGCGAAAGCCCAAAACTCCACCCAAACTGCCCCGTGAGAGGTGCAAATACCTCACACGGGACCAATGCAACTCGCAAGAACTGACCGCCTGGTCGAGGGAACCCGATTTAGGAATATGATGATAATTTGAAATATCTTGTTATAGACTTAAAATAAGCCATTTGACGGAAAAAACCCAAAACACTCTTCAAACGGCCCCGGGAGGGGGGTGGAACACCTCACTCAAGACCAATGTAACTCGCACGATCTAACCGCGTGGTCACGAGACCCTAAATTTGAGGATATGATGGTAATTTGAAAATATCAATACTTGGGCTTAAAAACATGTCGTTAGAGGGGGAAACCAAAAACTCTCCCCAAACGGCCTCGTGAGAGGCACGAACACCTCGCACCGGACCAATGTAATTCGCATGAACTAACCGCTTGGTCATGGGACCCCGGTTTGTTAATATGGCTATAATTCTAAAATATCTAGACTTAGGATTAAGAATATGCCGTTAGAGGGCGAAAACTCAAAAACACCCCCCAAAAGACCTTGTGAGAAGCGAGAACCCTTCGTCCGGGAATAATGTAACTCGCAAGAACTGATCACGTGGACAAGGGATCCTCAATTTAAGAATAATATGATAATTTGAAAATATCTTCACTTAGGCTTAAAAACATGCCATTAGAGGGCAAAACCCCAAAACACCCACCAAACAACCCCGTGAGAGGCACGGACACCTCGCACGGGACCGATGTAACTCATAAAATTCACCATGTGGCCAAGGGGCTCTGGATTTGAGAATATGACAAGAATTTCAAAATATCTAGACTTTGGCTTAAAAACATGCCGTTAGAGGGCAAAAACCTAAAATAACCCCTAAATGACCCCGTGAAGGCACGAACAGCTCGCACGGGACAAATGTAACATGCAAGAACTGACTGTGTCATCACAGGACCCCCGATTTGAGAATATGAATATAATTTCAAAATATCTAGACTTGAGTTTAAAATAATGTCATTAGAGCACGAAATCCCAAAATAACCCCCAAATGGCGTCCTGAGAGGTGCGGACACCAAGCACGAGACCAATGTGACTCGCAGGAACTGACCGCATGGTCAAGGGACCCCAGGTTTGATAATATGATGACAATTTAAAAAAAAATCTAGTTATAGGGTTAAAAATATACTGTTAGAGGGCGAAAGCCCAAAATACCCCCCAAATATCCCCGAAATAGGCGCGGACACCTCAGACGGGACCAATGCAACTCACAGGAACTAACCGCCTGGTCAAGAGACCCCTTGTTTTGAGAATATGGTGATGATTTGAAAATATTTAGTTGTAGACTTGAAAACATGTCGTTAGATGGCAAACACCAAGACCACTCCCAAAATGTCCCTGGGAGAGGCAGAAACACCTCGCACGGGACCTATGTAACCCGGACGAACTGATCGCATGGTCACGGTACCCCCAATTTGAGGATATGATGATAATTTGAAAATACCTAAACTTGGGTTTAAAAACGTGTTGTTAAAGGGAAAAAACCCAAAACACCTCCCAAATGACCTCCTGAGAGGGGTGAAAAATCTCACCTGCGACCAACGTAACTCGTACGAATAGAATGTGCGGTCACAAAAACCTCATTTTTAGAATACATCGACAATTTGAAAATAATCTTAAATTAGGCTAAAAAACATGTTGTTAGAGGGTGAAAAGCCCAAACACCCCCCAAATGTCCCCGTGAGAAGTGCTAACACCTTGCATGGGTCCCATGTAGCTCACAGGAATTACCCGCATGGTCACCGGACCTCCGGTTTGAGAATATGATGATAATATGAAAATATCTGGAGTTAGTAAAAAAAATACCATGAGTGGGCAAAAAACAAAATTACCCTCCAAAGGTCCCCGTGAGAGGTCCGAATACCTCGCACAGGACTAAGGTACCTCGCCATAAGTGACCGCATGTTAAGGGACCTTCGATTTGAGAATATGACTTTAATTTGAAAATATCTATACATGGGCTTAAAAATATGCTATTAGAGAGGGCAAAACCCCAAAGTACCCCCAATCAGCACCGTGAGAGGCGTGAACATCTCGCGCGGTACCATTGTAACTCGCAAGAATTGAGTGCATGGTCACGGGACCCTCAATTTGTTAATATGATGTTAATTCTAAAGTTTACAGACTTAGGCTTAAAACTTGCCCTTAGAGGGATAAAACTAAAAAATATCCCCCCCCCCAAAAAAGGGCCTCGTGAGAAGCTGGAACACTTCGCACGGGACTAATGTGACTCGTAGGAGCTGACCGCATGGTCCCAGGACCCCCGGGTTGAGAATATGATGATAATTTGAAAATATCAAGACTCGGTCTTAAAAACATGTCGTTAGAGGACAAAAACCCAAAACACCCCCAAACGGACCTAAGAGAGGCGCGACACCTCGCATGGCCCCATTGTTATAAGCAGGAACTGATCGCATGGTCAGGGGAGCCCGATTTGAGAATATGAAGATAATTTAAAAATATTGAGTTGTACACTTCAAAATATGTCGTTAGAGTGCGAAAGCCCAAAACTCACCCCAAATTTCCCCGTGAGAGGTGCAAATACCTCGCATCGGACTAATGCAACTCACATGAATTGACCACCTGGTCGAGGGACCCCGATTTAAGAATACGATAATAATTTGAAAATGTATAGTTATAGACTTAAAAACAAGGCGTTAGATGGAAAACACCAAAAACACCTCCCAAATGCCTCCAGGAAAGGCGGGAACACCTCGTACGGGACCAATATAACTCGCACAAACTGACTGCATGGTCACGAGACCCCTAATTTGAGGATTTGATGATAATATGAAAATAACTATACTTGGGCTTAAAAACATGTCGTTATAGGGGGAAAAGCCCGAAACTACCCCCAAACGGTCCCGTGAGAAGTACGAACACCTCGCACGGGACCAATGTAACTCACAAGAACGGATTGCTTGCTTATGGGACCTCATTTTTTTTAATATGGTGATAATTTTAAAAACATCTAGACTTAGGCTTAAAAATATTTCGTTAGAGGGCGAAAACTGAAAAACACCCCCTAAATGACCCCGTGAGAGGCGCTAACACCTAGCACGGGAGCAATGTAACTCCTAAAACTAATCGCGTGGTCAAGGGACTCTGAATTTGAGAATATGTTGAGAATTTTAAAATATATAGACTTAGGCTTAAAAACATGTTGTTAGAGGGTGAAAACCCAAAACAACCCCCAAATGGCCCCATGAGAGGCGCGAACACCTCGCATGGGACAAATGTAACACGCAAGAACTGATCGTGTCATCACAAGACCCCTAATTTGAGAATATGATAATAATTTCCTAATATCTAGACTTGGGCTTAAAATAATTTCCTAATATCTAGAGGCGCGAACACCGTTAGATGTGCCGACACCACGCAGGGGGACCATTGTGACTCGTAAGAACTGACTACATGGTCAAGGGACCTCGGCTTTGAGAATATGATGACAACTCTAAAAAATCTAGTTATAGGGTTAAGAATATTCCATTAGAGGGAAAAAGACCAAAACACCCCCTAAATATCCCCGTGAGAGGAGCGAACACTTCACACGGGACCAATGCAACCCGTAGGACCTGACCGCCGGGTCAAGAGACTCCTGGTTTGAGAATATGACGATAATTTGAAAATATCTAGTTATAGACATAAAATCATGACGTTAGACGGCAAAAATAAAGAACACTCCCCAAATGGCCCCATGAGAGGCGGGAACACCTCGCACGGGACATATGTAACTCGCGCGAACTAACTGCATGGTCACGGTACCGCGAGTTTGAGGATATGATGATAATTTGAAAATACCTAGACTTGGGCTTAAAAACATGTTGTCATAGGGCAAAAACCCAAAGCACCTCCCAAACCGCCTCGTGAGAGGTGCAAAAATCCTCGCACGCCACTAATATAACTTGCACAAATTAATCGTGCGGTCATGAAAACCCCATTTTGATAATATGACGATAATTTGAGAATATCTTGACTTCGGATTAAAAACATGCAATTAGAGGGAGAAAACTCAAAACACCCTCCAAATGACCCCCGTGAGAGGGACGAATGCCTCGCATCGGAACAATGTAGCTCGTAGGAACTACCTATGTGGTCATGGGACCCTCGGTTTGATAATATGAATATATCTAGACTTAGGATAAAAATAAACCATTAGAGGGCAAAAAACAAAACCACCCCCCAAAGGTCCCTGTGAGAGGTTCGAACACTGTGCACGGGACCAATGTAACTCGCCGGAACTGATCGCATGGAAATGGACCCCAAATTTGAGAATATGACGTTAATTTGAAAATATATACACTAGGGCTTAAAAACATGTCATTAGAGGGGCTAAAACCCAAACCTAACCCTAAACGACCCTGTGAGAGGCGCGAACACCTCGCGCGAGACCAATGTAACTCAAAAGAACTGATCACATGGTCACGACACCCTCGATTTGTTAATATGATGTTAATTATAAAATATCTAGACTTAGGCTTAAAAACATGCCCTTAGAGGGAGATAACTCAAAAATACCCCCCAAACGGCCTCGTGAGAAGTGGGAACACTTCACATGGGACCAATGTGACATGCAGGAACTGACCACATGGACTCGGGACCCCCAGGTTCAGAATATGATGATAATTTAAAAATATCAAGACTTGGGCTTAAAACAATGCCATTAGAGGGCAAAAGACAAAAACACCCCCCTAACGACCCCGTGAGAAGCGCGAACACCTCACATGGGACCATTGTTACACACAGGAAATGATCGCATGGTCAAGGGACCCTCGATTTGAGAATATGATGACGATTTGAAAATATCTAATTACAGGTTTAAAAATAGTCTTTTAGAGTGCAAAAGCCCAAAACTCCCCCCAAACTGTCCCGTGATAAGAGCAAACACGTCCCACAGGACCAATGCAACTCACAGGAATTGGCCGCCTGGTCTAGGGACTCCGATTTAAAAATATGATGATAATTAAAAATATCTAGTTATAGACTTAAAAACATGTCGTTAGATGTCGAAAACCTAAAACACCCCCAAACAGCCCCGGGAGAGGCGAAAACACCTCGCACAGGATCAATGTAACTCACACGAACTGACCGCGTGGTCACGAGACCCCCAGTTTAAGGATATCATGATAATTTAAACATATCTATGCTTGGGCTTAAAAACATGTCGTTAGAGGGGGAAAACTCAAAAATACCCCAACATGGCCCGGTGAGAGGCACGAACACCTAGCACGGGACCAATCGAACTCGCAGGAATTGATCGTATGGTCAGGGGACCCCAATTTGTTAATATGGAGATAATTCTAAAATGTCTAAACTTAGGCTAAAAAATATGCCGTTAGAGGGAAAAACTGAAAAACACCCCCTAAACGACCTGGGGAGAAACGGGAACACTTCGCACGGGACCAATGTAACTCACAGGAACTGATCGCGTGGTCATGGGACCTTCAATTTACGAATATGATGATAATTTGAAAATATCTAGGCTTGGGCTTAAAAACATGCCATTAGAGGGAGAAAATCCAAAACACCCCCAAATGGCCCCGTGAGAGGCGCAAACACTTCACACGTGACCATTATAAAATGTAAGAATAGACCGCATAGTCACGATAACCCCAGTTTTAGAATATGACAATACTTTGAAAATATTAAGTTATAGGCTTAAAAATATGCCGTTATAGTGCGAAAGCCCAAAACTCCCCCCAAATTATCCCGTGAGAGGCACAAACACCTCGTACGGGACCAATGCAACTCGCACCCCGATTTAAGAATATGATGATAATTTGAAAATATCTAGTTATAGACTTTAAAACATTTCGTTAGATGATGAAAACCAAAAAACCCCCCAAATGGCCTCGGAAGAGGCGGGAACACCTCGTACAGGACCAGTGTAACTCGCATGAACAGACTGCGTGGTCACGAGATCCCCAGTTTGAGGATATGAAGATAATTTGAAAATATAGATACTTTGGATTAAAAACATGTCGTTAGAGGTGGAAAAACCCAAAACTCCCCCAAGCGGCCCCGTCCGAGGCACGAACACCTCGTACGGGACTAATGTAACTCGCAGGAATTGAACGTATGGTCACGGGACCCCGTTTTGTTAATATGGAGATAATTCTAAAATATCTAGACTTACACTAAAAAATATGTCGTTAGAGTGTGAAAACTCAAAAATACCCCCTAAACGACCTTGTGAGAAGCGGGAACACTTCGGATGGGACTAATGTAACTCACAGGAACTGATCGCATGGTCACGAGACCTTCGATTTAAGAATATGATGATAATTTTAAAATATCTAGACTTAGGCTTAAAAACATGTCGTTCGAGGGCAAAAGCCCAAAACACTCCCAAACGGCCCAGTGAGAGGCGCGAAAACTTTGCACGTGACCATTATAACACGTAGGAACTGACAGAATGGTCACGGAACCCCCTGTTTTCTAATATTATGATAATTTGAAAATATCTAGTCTTGGGCTTAAAAACTAGCTATTAGAGGGCGAAAACTCAAAACACCCCCCAAATGGCCGAGTGAGAGGTGGGAACACCTCGCACGCGACCAAAGAAACTTGTAAGAATTGACCGCTTGGTCATGGAAACCCCGATTTGATAATATGATGGTAATTTGAAAATATCTTAACTCGAGCTTAAAAATATGTCGTTAGAGGGCGAAAACTCAAAACAACCCCAAATGACCCCATGAGAGGCGCGAACACCTCGCATGTGACCAATGTATCATGTAGGAACTGCCCGCGTGATCACGGGAACCCCAATTCTAGAACATTATGATAATTCAAAAATTTCTAGACTTATGCTTAAAAAATAATAGAGGTCAAAAACCTAAAACACCCTCTAAACGACCCTGTGAGAGGAAGGAACACCTCGCACAAGACCAATGTAACTCGCAAGAACTGATCACATGGTCACGGGACCCTTAGTTTGTTAATACGATGATAATTTTAAAATATCTAGACTTGGGCTTAAAAACATGCTGTTAGAGGGCGAAAACCCAAAGAACCTCCCAAACGGCCTCGAGAGAGGCATGGGCATCTAGCACCCGACCAATGTAACTCTCAAGAACTGATTGCATGGTCAAGGGACCCTCAGTTTGAGAATATGATGTCAGTTTTAAAATATCTAGACGTAGGCTTAAAAAAATTCCATTAGAGGAAAAAAAATCCAAAACACCCCCAAACGACCCCATGAGAGCCGCGAATACCTCGCACGGGACACAAGTAACTCGCACAAAATGATCGCATTATCACGGCCCCCCAGTTTTGGAATATGATGATAATTTAAAAATATCTAGACTTGGGCTAAAAAACATGTCGTTGAATGGATAAAGCCCAAAACAACCCCAAACGTCCTTGTGAGAGTCGTCAACACCTCGCACATGACCAATGTAACTCGCAGGAATTGATCGCGTCATACATGGACCCTCGTTTACAAATATGATGATGATGAAAAAATATCGAGTTGTATCCTTAAAAACATGCCATTAGAGGGCCAAAAACCCAAACACCCACCAAATGGCCCCGTGAGAGCCGAGAACACCTTGCATGAGACTAACGTCACTCGCACAAATTAATCGCATGATCACAGAACCCCCGATTAGAGAATGTGATGATAATTTGAAAATACATGGACTTGTGATTAAAAACATGCCGTTGAAAGGAGAAAGACCAAAACACCCCCAAACATCCCCGTGAGAGCCGCTAACACCTCACACATGGCCAATGTTACTCGCAGGAACTGATCGCGTGGTCAATGGACCCGCGGTTTGATAATATTATAATAATTTGAAAATATCTAGACTTGGGCTTAAAAATGTGCCGTTAGATGGCAAAAACCCAAAGCCCCACCCAAACTGCCTCGTGAGAGGCGCAAAACACCTCGCACGCGACCAATATAATCGTAGGAATTGATCGCGAGGAAAACCTCGACATGAGAATATGATGATGATTTGAAATTATATTGACTTAAGCTTCAAAACATGCCATTTGAGGGAAAAAACCAAAAACACCCCCCAAACGACCCTGTGAGAGACGTTTGCACCTCATATGGGACGAATGCAACTCGCAGTAACAACCCGCGTGGTCATGGAACCCACAGTTTGAGAATATGATGATAACTCAAAAATATCTAGACTTAGGCTTAAAAAATGTCGTTGAAAGGAGAAAGGTGAAAACACTGCCAAATGTCAACGTGAGAGCCATAAACACCCCGCACATGACCAATGTAACTCGTTGGAACTGATCACATGATCAATGGACCCGCAGTTTGAGAATATGATGATTATTTGAAAATATCTAGATATAGGCTTAAATATATGCCGCCGGAGATGAAAAAATAAAAAACACCCCCACAAATGGCCCCGTTAAAGGAGTAAACACCTGGCACGAGACCATTGCAACACGCACGAATTGACCACGTGGTCACAGAACCCTCGATTTGAGAATATGATGATATTATGATAATATGTAGACTTAGGGTTAGAAACATGACGTTAGAGGGTAAAAACCTGGAGCACCCACCAAATCGCCCCGTGAGAGGCGTGAACACGTCGCACGGGACCAAAGTAACTCGCAGGAACTCACCGGGGTCTGAGAATAAGACCATAATTTGAAAATATCTAGACTTGGGCTTAATAACATACATTTAGAGTACTAAATCCCCAAAACCCACTAAATGACAATGTGAGTGACGTGAACACGTCGCACTGTATCATTGTAACACGCAGGAACTGACCGCGTGGTCAAGGGAGCCCCGGTTTGAGAATATGATGACAATTTAAAAATATCTAGTTGTAGGCTTAAAAATATGTCATTAGAGGGAAAAAGCCCCCCCCCCCCCCCCCCAAAAAAAAAAAAAAAAAACTGTCCCGTGAGAGTCACACACATCCCTAAAATCCACTAAAGGACAATGTGAGTGACCCGAACACGTCGCACGGGACCATTGTAACACGCAGGAACTGACCGCATGGTCAAGGGACCCTCGGTTTGAGAATATGACAACAATTTAAAAATATCTAGTTATAGGCTTAAAAATATGTCGTTAGAGGGCAAAAGCCCCCCCCCCCCCCCCCCCAAAAAAAAAAAAAAAAAAAAAACTGTCCCGTAAGAGGCACAAACACCTCGCACAGGACCATACAACTCGTAGGAAATGATCGCCTAATCGATGGACCCCGATTTTAGAATATGATAATAATTTGAAAATATTTAGTTATAGAGTTAAAAACATGTCGCTAGAGGGGGAAAACCCAAAACACCCCCAAACGGCCCCATGAGAGGCGTGGACACCTCGCATGGGAGCAATATAGTATGCAGGAACTGCCTGCATGGTCATGGGACCCCTAATTTGAGATTATTATGATAATTCAACATTTTCTAGACTAAGGCTTAAAAACTGATAGAGGTTGAAAACCCAAAACACCCTCCAAACGACCCTGTGAAAGGTAGGAACACCTTGCACGGAACCAATGTAACTCGCAGGAACTGATCACATGGTCACGGGACACCTCGTTTGTGAATACGGAGATAATTTTAAAATATCTAGACTTGGGCTTAAAAACATGCCGTTAGAGGGCGAAAACCCAAAGCTCCTTCCAAATGGCCTCGAGAGAGGCACATACACATGGCATGGGACCAATGTAACTCTCAAGAACTGACCACATGGTCAAGGGACCCCCAATTTGAGAATATAATGAAAGTTTTAAAATATCTAGACGTAGGCTTGAAAATATCCCGTTAGAGGAAGAAAATCCAAAACACCCCACGCGAGTACCTCGTACGGGACACAAGTAAGTCGCATGAACTGATCGCATCATCACCGGACCCCCGATTTTAGAATATGATGATAATTTAAAAATATCTAGACTTGGGCTTAAAAACATGTCGTTGAATGGATAAAGCCCAAAACACCCCTAAACATCCTCGTAAGAGCCGCCAACACCTCGCACATGACCAATGTAACTCACAAAAATTGTTCGCATCCAACATGGACACGCATTTTGAGAACATGCTAATTATTTGAAAATATCTAGTTATAGCCTTAAAAACATGTCGTTAGAGGACAACCCCGCCCCCCCAAATGGCCCCGTGAGAGGCGGGAACACCTTGCATAAGACTAATGTAACTTTAACAAATTGATCGCATAGTCACGAGACCCCCGGTTAGAGAATGTGACGATAATTTGAAAATATATGGGCTTGTGGTTAAAAACATGCCGTTGAAAGGAGTAAGCCTAAAACACCCCCCAAACATCCCTGTGAGAGCCGCCAACACCTTGTACAGGACCAATGTAAGTCACTAGAATTGATCGCGTGGTCAATGGACCCGCGGTTTGAGAATATGATGATAATTTAAAAATATCTAGATTCGGGTTAAAAATGTGTCGTTAGAGGGAGAAAACCCAAAGCACCTTCCAAACAGCCTTATGAGAGGCGCGAAACACCCCGCACGCAACCAATATGTAACTCGTACGAATTGATCGCGTGGTCACGAAAACCCCAATTTGAGAATATGATGATGATTTTAAATTATCTTGACCTAGGCTTAAAAACATGTCGTTAGAGGGTAAAACCCAAAACACCCCCCAAACAACCCCATGAGAGGCGCTTACACCTCTATGAGACCAATGTAGTTTGCAGGAACTACTAGCGTGCTAACGAGACCCCCCAATTTGAGAATATGATGATAATTCAAAAATATCTAAACTTAGGGTTAAAAAAATGTCGTTGAAAGGAGAAAAGACAAAACACCGCCAAATATCCTCGTGAGAGCCAAAAACACCTCGCACATGACCAATGTAAGTCGCATGAACTGATTGTGTGGTCAATGGACCTGCAGTTTGAGAATATGATGATGGTTTGAAAATATCTAGTTATAGTCTTAAAAACATGTCGTTGGAGTTAAAAAAACACCACCCCAAACATCCCCGTTAGAGGTGAAAACACCTCGCACTAGACCATTGTAACACACATGAATTAACTTTGTGGTCACAGAACCCCCGATTTGAGAATATGATGATATTATGGTAATATGTAGACTCAGGCTTAAAAACATACCCAAAACATCCCCCAAACGATCCCCTGACAGACGTGAACACCTCGTACGGGACCAAATTAACTCGCAGGAACTGACCGAGGTTGAGAATAAGACCATAATTTGAAAATATCTAGACTTGGGCTTAATAACATACGGTTAGAGTACTAAATCCCCAAAACCCACTAAACGAAAATGTGAGTGAAGCGAACACGTCGCACGGGACCATTGTAACACGTAGGAACTAACCGCATGGTCGAGGGACCCCCGGTTTGAGAATATGGCGACAATTTAAAAATATGTAGTTATAGGCTTAAAAATATGCCGTTAGAGGGAAAAATCCCAAAAGATCCCCCAAATTGACCCTTGAGTGGCGCAAACACCTCGCACGGAACCAATGCAACTCCCAGGAACTGATTGCATGGTCGATGCACCCCGGTTTGAGAATATGACGATAATTGGAAAATATTTAGTTATAGACTTAAAAACATGCTGTTAGAAGGCAAAAACACAAAACACCCCCCAAACCTCCCCGGGAGACATGGGAACACCTCGTACGGGACTAATGAAACTTGCACGAACTGGACGCATGGTCACGAGACCCCCAATTTGAGGATATGATGATAATTTGAAAATATCTATACTTGGGCTTAAAACATGTCGTTAGAGGGGGAAAACCCCAAAATGCGGCCCAAACGGCCCCGTGAGAGGCACAAACACCTCGCACGGGACCAATGTAACTCCCAAGAACTGATCGCATAGTCACACGGCACCGATTTGTTAATAGGGTGATAATTCTAAAATATCTAGACTTAAGATTAAAAACATACCGTTTGAGGTTGAAAAGTCAAAAACACACCCCAAACGATCTAATAAGAAGTGGGAACACTTCGTACGGGACCAATGTAACTCTCGGGAATTGATCGTGTGGTTATGGGACTCTTTATTTGAGAATACGATGATAATTTCAAAATATCTAGACTTAGGCTAAAAAACATGCCGTTAGAGGGCGAAAACCCAAAACACCCCCCAAACGGTCACGTGAGAGGCGCAAACACCTCGCACGAGACCATTATGACACGCAGGAACTAACCACATGGTAATGGGACCCCCGATTTGAGAATATGCCAATAATTTGAAAATATCTAGACTTGGGCTTAAAAACAACCCATTAGAGGGTTAAAGCCCAAAAAAAACCCAAATGGCCCCATGAGAGGCGAGAACACCTCTTGTACAAAAAATGTAACTCGAGCGAATTAACTGCATTGTCACGAAAACCTCCATTTGATAATATGACGATAATTGAAAAAACATCTTGACTCGAGCTTAAAAACATGTCCTTAGAGGGAAAAAACCCCAAACACCCCCCCAAACGGCCCCCAGAGAGGCGCAAACACCTCGCATGGGACCAATGTAGCATGAAGGAATTAATCATGTGGTCACGGGACCCCCGATTTTAGAATGTTATCGTAATTCAAAAATTTCTAGACTTAGGCTTAAAAAAATGCCGAGAGAGGGTGAAAACCCAAAACACCATCTAAATGACCCTGTGAGAGACAAAAACACCTCGCACTGGACCAATGTAACTCGCAGGAATTGATCGCGTGGTCACGGGATCCCCAGTTTGTGAATACGATAAAAAATTGAAAATATCTAGACTTGGGCTTAAAAATGAGTGCAAAAATCCAAAGCATCTCCCAAACGACCTCGTGAGAGGCGCATACATCTCGCAAGGGACCAATGTAACTCTCAAGAACTGAACACATGGTCAAGTTACCCCCAGTTTCAGAATATCATGATAGTTTTAAAATATCTAGACATAATCTTAAAAATATCCCATTAGAGGGAGAAAATTTGAAACACTCGTAAACGGCCTCATGAGAGGCACGTGCTCCTCGCATGAGACATAAGTAACTTGTAGGAACTCATCGCATCATCATGGGACCCTCAGTTTTAGAATATGACAACAATTAAAAAAACCATGACTTTGGCTTAAAAGCATGTCATTTAAAGGATAAAGCCCAAAACACCCCCAAATGTCCTCGTGAGAGCCCCAACACCTCGTGCATGACTAGTGTAAGTCGCTGGAATTGATCGCGTGGTACAAGGACCCGCGGTTTGATAATATCATAATGATTTGAAAATATCTTGTTACAGCCTTAAAAACATGCCATTAGAGGGGAAAAACCCCAAAATAAATTCCCAAACGGCCTCGTAGGAGGCAGTAACATCTCGCACGAGACTAATGTAACTTGCACAGATTGACCATGTGGTCACGAAAACCCTGGTTTAAGAATATGATGATTATTTGAAAATATATAGACTTGTGCTTAAAAACATGTCATTGAAAGAAAAAACTCCAAAACACCTGCAAACATCCCCATGAGAGCCACCAAAATCTCGCATAGGACCAATGTAACTGATAGGAACAGATCGTGTGGTCAATGGATCCGCGGTTCGAGAATATGATGATAATTTTAAAATCTCAGACATGGGCTTAAAATTGTGCCTTTAGAGGGCAAAAATCGAAAGCACCTTCCTCACGGCCTCGTGAGAGGCGCAGAACACCTCGCATGCATCCAATGTAAGTCGCACAAATTGACCGCATGTTCACGGAAACCCCGATTTGAGAAGATGATGAAATTTGAAAATATCTTGACTTAGGCTTAAAAACATGATGTTAGAGGGACAAAACCCAAAACACCCCCCAAACGACCCCGTAAGAGCTGCGAACAACTCGCATGGGACCAATGTAGCTCGTAGAAACTACCTGCGTGGTCACGGGACCCCCGATTTGAGAATATGATGATAATTCAAAAAATCTAGACTTAGGCTTAAAAAAATCCCTTTGAAAGGAGAAAGGACAAAGCGCCCCTAAATGTCCCCGTGTGATCCGCTAACACCTCGCACTGGATTATTGTAACTCGCAGGAACTGACCGCGTTGTCAATGGACCCCCAGTTTGAGAATATGATGACAATTTGAAAATATCTAGTTATAGGCTTAAAAACATGCCGTTAGAGGGTAAAAACAAACAAAACACCCAATATGGCCTAATGAGAGGCGATAACACCTCGCACGAGACCAATGTAACACACACAAATTGACCGCATGGTCACGAAACCCTCGATTTGAGAATATGATGATATTTTGATAATATGTAGATTTAGGCATAGAAACATGCCATTAAAGGGTAAAAACTCAAAACACCCCACAAATGCCCCTGTGAGAGGTGTGAACACCTCGTATGGGACTAAAGTAACTGGGAAGAACTGATCGTGTCATCACGAATCCCTTGGTTTTAAAATAAGACAATAATTTGAAAATATCTAGACTTGGGCTTAATAACATGTGGTTAGAGTACTAAAGCCCCCAAAACCCTAAGCGGCCCTATGAGTGATGCGAACACATCGCAGAGGACCATTGTAACACGTAAGAACTGATCGCGTGATCAACGACCCCCGATTTGAGAATATGATGAAAATTAGAAAATATCTAGTCATAGGCTTAAAAAATGCCGTTAGAGGGAGAAAGCCCAAAACACTCCCAATCTTCCCCATGGAAGGAGAAAACACCTCTCACGGGACCAATGCAAGAAGGAACTGACCGCCTGGTTGATGAACCCTAATTTTATAATATGAAAATATCAAGTTACAGACTTAAAAACATGTCGTTAGGCGGTGAATACCCAAAACACCCACCAAACTGCCTCGAGAGTTACGGGAACACCTCGCACGGACCAATGTAACTCGCACGAACTGACCACGTGGTCATGAGACCCCCAGTTTGAGGATATGACGATAATTTGAAAATATTTATACTTGGTCTTAAAAACGTGCCGTTAGAGGGCAGAAACACAAAGCACCTCCCAAGTGACCTCGTGAGAGGCCCAAACATCTCGCACGGGACCAGTGTAACTCTAAAGAACTAATTGCATGGTCAAGGGACCCCCAGCTTGATAATATGATGATAATTTTAAAATATGTTGACATAGGCTTAAAAATATCCAGTTATAGGAAGAAAATCCAAAACAAACAACCGCATGAGAGGCACGAGCACCTCGCACGGGACATAAGTAACTCACAGGAACTCATCACATCATCATGGGACCCTCGATTTTAGAATATGATGATAATTTAAAACTTATCTAAATTTGGGCTTAAAAACATGCCGTTGAAAGTATAAATCCCAAAACACCCCCAAACGTCCTCGTGAGAGCCGTCGACACCTCGCACATGACCAATGTAACCCGTAGGAACTGATCGTATGGTACATGGACCCAAGGTTTGTGAATATGATTATGATTTGAAAATATGTAGTTATAGCCTTAAAAACATGCTATTAAAGGGGAAAAAAACTCAAAACGCCTCCCAAAATGGCCCCGTGAAAGGCAGGAACACCTCTCACGGGAGGACACCTGGGACCTTGGTACATGTCTTTTCCCTTTAGTGGGGGGTATTGAAAATTTTTCATCACAACCCCGTGCTAAAAATAATCCATATTAGCGTCAGGGAGATTGAACACTAAAGCTCTGTTAGAAAACCTAGTTTTTAAATAAAAGATGGTGTCACTGGTAACCCATTTATAACAATACATAATTTTAGGAATCCCTAGATGAGTTCCATGAATTTGATTCAATCTTTGTATGACATTAATTACCCTCCATGTATTTAGAACTACTCTTGCAGGAACAATATCAAAATATTGGCAAAATTCCAAACACAGAGGATTACGCAGGAAAGAACAACCACATTCTGCTACAAAAATGGAGGGAAACCAATGTCCCTCAGCTAGAAAAAATAAATCAGAAGGGCAAGGAGGTTCTTCCAGAATAACCCAAGAAGGAATCCCAAAATCAACCCTGAACTTATCCAATGATTCGATAAGGTAAACCATGGTGGATAAAGAAAAGAAAGAAGAGGGAAGAAATTCTTACAGAAAATCAAGAATTCAGCTAAGGCGGATGACAAAAAGAGCGATCATAAGAAGAAAAGTAAAAAGATAGAAAGTTTAGGAATCTAAAAGGAAAACTGTAGAAGAAAATTTGATGTTATCGTCTTTAAATACACTGCCTTTGAAAATGAGAAAAGGTAATGATCACTAGAGACGACGATTGCGTTTTCGACGGATAAATGATGAAAACGACACAAATACCCAAGTGTTCATCAAAGATTCAAAATATTTATACCTTTGCCATTTTGCGCTCAAAATTATTAAGCTAAAAGGAAAATTTCACAAGTGTCGGAGGTGCGTAATCTAATAAGACTAGGTAAACATACCCGAGAAAATTTTGGGTATAATATTCCACACTCTCATATACAACTTCAACTGTGAAACATTGGGGGATTCTATTGATACAAAAATTATTTTGCTGATGTGGACCAATTATATGAAGACACGTGTTATCCTACATGGAACAAATATAATTACGGAGTAACTTAAATCACCGAGCTACTCAACATACCGAGCTACTCAGTGTACCGAGCATCTAGTCAGGAAGATCAAACGATGAAGACAGATTTAATAAACATTCTTACCATATACAAATGTATATGTCTATTAAATAATGGCACATTGTCTATTCATAATGATAGCCCAAGGGCTATAAATACTTTTTAACACCCCCACAGCGGGGTAAGCGATCATAAGAGATCATAAGCGAACATAATCAAGATTAAGGCAAACCACCAAGCAATCTAAGACAGTGGATGTAGGCCATTTTATCAAGGCTGAACCACTTTAAAAATCCTTTGTCCTATTTATTTATTCATATTTATCTGTGATTAATTAATTAGATCAAGTCTAGTTGTTTACATTAATAGCAGGCGTCCGTGAATATGTGTTTGCATAGGAATTGTGTGTGTTTATGGAGATAGTGAGAAGCCTCAATGGGGTTGAGTATCCTAATATTAGACCAAAAGTAAGTATACATATGATGGGAGGTTAATAACTCTTAGAGAGAGTTGTGAAGGTAGGTTGGGAAAATTATAGGCCGATATTTAGATTGAATCCTAATAACGATAGGATTCTATTAAGTTATAATTGGGGGATAATGAGAGTGAGAGTGGTCGCATTATCCTTAGAAATGGTAAATTTAAGAGGTAAATTAGAAGTGTTAGACTAAGGGTAATCATGAGGGTAAAGGAACCGTAGTCCGAATTGGGATTCCAATACTTGAAATAGGATTGTACTAAGTTGAGATTTGTAGACTATAAGTTATGTATATACACATAAATAATCAAAGCTAGTATTGGAGACATGAAAGCGTTTTGGAGACATATGGAGTGTGTAGTGATTGTTACCTACACTAAATTTTGGGTAATAACCCTAATGTGGGATATATGTATATGTATTTTTGGGAGACTATTCATCATAGGAAAAATGATTGAATATGCTTCAAGTGAGGAATTTTATTAACATATCGAAGTAATTTAAATGAGTTCTGGAGACGGCTTGTATATTAAGGATTATGTATACTTATAGTCGAGTTTATATATCTCATAATTATGAACGAGAATTAGTTATATATATGGATATGTGAATATATGAGTATAGATCTATATAGATATGAATATATGGATATATTTATGTTGTGGATATACATGATATGAATATTTAAATCGTATATGATGGTTTAATGTTGGATTTATATGATTGGATCATGTGGATGTATATATATTGTGCATGTGAATGATATATATACTTATGTGGTTAAGCATACCCCGCTCATGCTATCATTGGGAAGTTGCGTGCGTAGAGGGTGAGCATCCTGGCTAGAAAAGAAGGGTGTGGATATTCCCCAGGTCACAGTCTTCCCGTGTGTTATTATATGATATATATATATGTATTTTTGGGATGCGACGTGGTGGGTATGTTTCGTCTCATTGCCGGTTAGGAGCTATGACCGCTTCCCGGGACGCCGTGTGTGTGAGTTACCACGAGATGGGTGTCGTTTAGTCCCACCATGGTGGCCCCAGTTTTGCTACGTGAGCCGGGCACTGGGAAGATGATAGCACGATGCAGTTTATCGACGTTTATATAGCCGGGTATATTATGTGGATGGCCCTTGTACATCATATGCGGTATGTACACTTGACCATGGGAATGGATGATTGTATATATATATATATGGTTAGAATAAAATACCTATATATATATATATATATATATATATATATATATATATATATATATATATATATATATATATATATATATATCCTATAGATGAAAGGATATAGATTTTTATGGAGTACATCTTGGATGATTATGGTGTACTAGATAATTGGGGGATTGATGTATTGCATTTAAGGAATATTTCGGTTACATCATCCTAAGGATATTATTGGAGATTATATATGTTTTCATATTGTAGTCTAAAATTTAGTAGTAGCAGTAGTAGTAGTAGTAGTAGTAGTAGTAGTAGTAGTAGTAGTAGTAGTAGTAGTAGTAGTAGTAGTAGTAGTAGTAGTAGTAGTAGTAGTAGTAGTATAGGGTATGTATGGCATTATGGATCTCTAGGATCGACATTGACAAGGAGTAGTGTAACGGGGTGGTTCATTGTTTGGATTTCGCTTTGCGAGACACCCCACGCACGAAACGTAGTGCATTGTTGAGATTAGAGAGAAGTTCTGCCAATATTTATGTGTGTCATAATGGATCTCCAGGATCGACGTTGACAAGGAGTAGTGCAACGGGGTGGTTCCTTGTTTGGATTTCGCTCTGCGAGACACCCCACGCACGAAACGCAGCGCAACGTTGAAATTGGAGAGAAGTTTTGTCAATAATAATTTTGAATGCTTGTTAATTAGAAATTAAATCATATGTTTCAACCCAATTGTATTTGGGTTAAAGTATTAAGAATTATAATTAATTAAATTATAAACCGAAATCCATTAAGCCTAATATGGCATCTATGTTTGTAAAAATAATTAAGTGTATATAAAAAGGGGTGGATCCTTGGGTTATGATAGGAAGGTAGATCTCGTGGGTATAGGCTAAGCCTATTACAAGTTAGGTTGTCCTTATAAATTGGGGTAATTTAACTATTAAACTTGAGGACGCGAATAGGTGCGCGCCTTTAGATGAGAGGTGAGTTGGGGTTCCACGAGAGTGCGACTCCACTTTAATTATGAAATATGTGCACCGACATTTATTATGCACGGTTAACACACTTGCTAAATATTTTTCACACTCGGGCTCTAACCCGTTTACTTTTCTCTCCTGCCTGTATATATATATATATATATATATATATATATATATATATATATATATATATATATATATATATAATATTACAGGTATCCTACCGCATGGATGCCAGATGACTTTCTATCCAGAGTCTTGGGAGTCGTGACAGGTGCGGACTGTTGCGGGATGCAGAATGTAGTCGCTTCCTACTTCTTTAGAAATCTAGGTAGGATTCATGTTGTATATCGGGTTTGTACCCAAGGGATATTTATATATATGTTTATATTTATTCCATTTCAGTCATTGTATTTGCTGTGACCCGACACCTTATTCAAGTTTACTTCCTTGTAGTATACTCAGTTGTAGTTATTTATTTCATTTTATTCTAGCATTTCATTTCTCATTGTTCTTTCCTGCATCTTTCTTTCCTTTATTCATAGTGTTGGGTTACGTTATGTTGCATGTTTTAAATTATTTTAACATCTCACTTATATGAGATCGGGTAATTAGTCCTATATTATATAGTACCGACAGTTGATGTTGAGACTGGACCATCTGAAACTCCTGATTTAATGTAGTATAGGGCTGGCCACCCGTTATTATTTTAAGCGGGGTGTTACACATTTAAGTCTATTTTAGATTTTTATTTTAAAATTGGCATATAAAGCCCTGACATAATTATTCGTAAAACTGACATAAATAAGATCACATTTATCTCAATTTTTAAGAACGCACATAAAAAGAACGTTATTCACCATGTTTTTAATCACATTTTTATGAAAATTTGACATAAATAACATCACATTTATCTCAGTTTTAACAATTTTATGAGAGTTTTTTCAAAACTGACATAAATGTTGATATAAAAAAAAAATTACTCCATCAATAGACAACTACTATTTGAGGTTAAATTAATACTTGTAAAAAGATAGTAATCAAGGTTATAAATATCACAAACTTAATATACATCAAGATACTTACAATAAAAACATATTGATGTGAGCTACATCATATCCAAAAACTATCTAATGTCTAGTTATCTATGTGATAATATCCTAAAAATAGTGATGATACATCACAATATCCAAAAACTAACATTGGGAACTACATCATAAGATCTACAATACAAAATAATATTCAAGCTAGGACATGTCGAACGTAATACTCGATCAAGTTTGTTCTCATGCCATCCAACCCAGAATGAATAACTCTGCAATTAAATATAATGTAATACCCCGTACTTCTGAATATTCCAAATAATTCTATTTAATCAGATTGGAGAATTAAATGAGAAAATTACGGCTTAATTTAAATTACGTAAGGGTAGTAATTTAAAGAGTTTTATTTAAAAATTGTAATTATGGAATATTAATCGAGAGATGGATACCAGTTTATATTGCCTCATTTTATTTACTTAGTGCGAGTGGTAAATAGTTACTTAACGCGTGTAGACCGTGTTGGGGTGAGAACGAGTAATATTTTTTAGTGACTCAAATGATAATTTAGAGGTCACCGATGAGTCCGGAAGGGTTAAATTAGTCAAAATAGTATACTCGGGGGTACTAGTTGAGTCCCGGGGTAATTTTGGACTAAACCGAGACCGTTCGGGGGCGTTTTGGTCTTTTAACATAAGAGGGTATGGAGACCTACGAAATTGAGAGTTTTATATCAGTCGTATGATAGAGGAATTAGGGTTAGAGCACCCATGACAACACCAATACCATTAGAGAGAAGAGAGGCACTACTTTCTAAGGCAAAAGGAAGAATTGGGAAGGATTCAAAGGGATTTTTACCTTCAACTTGTTGGGGAAGAAGGATTGAAGGATGAAGATCATCAATCATCAACAACAACCACCAAATCAGACCCTACTGATCATAAGGCAAGTTGTTTATTGCAAAAATTATAAAGTTATAATACCCATGTGTAGGGTTTTTGAATAGTGTTGTTTAAATCATTATTTTGATTGGAGAAAGATGATATTTATACATGTTGGGATAGGAATCACATGTAGAATGATTTACCTTATGTAGAGGTTTAAGATTCAGATTAGACTTGATGATTTTTCAGATTAAAATCTGGATTTTGAATGATAATATGGGAAGAACACCATAACTAGGGTTTCAAGAAATTCTGGATTTTAATTCATTATTTCTTTAAAGTAATTGGAGTTTTGATGTATTTGACACGTTAGAAACTGTCCTAGTATATGTGGAAATATGTTAGGATCATTGAGTCAAAGTTTGGTGGACTATAATGGAGTTTGAAGGTTTGTTAATGGAGGAAAAATCTTAACGAAGAAGACAACTAAGTTTGTCCCTGTTCAATCGATCGATCGATCTCGAACTATCGATCGATCGACTATGTTGATCGATCGACGTAAGCTGTTTCCCAAAAATTTTGTGTTTAATTCTTCGTTGAGTTCGGGAATGAATGGGTATTCTAGGATTTACATTATACTTATACGGGAGTGAGAAAAAGACCAGTAGGTATATTTTTGAGGTCCGATATGGCCATTGGGTGTAGGGCTTGGATTACGGACCGAGCAGAATAATCCGATTTAGTAGAGTATCGGGGATTTCGGAAATGGAGTTACGGGGCGAAGTAAATTCAATTTAAGTAATAGACCAGTAGGTTAAGAAATAACTACTGAAATTATATGTAAGGGGTAACTAGGACCCTTAGAGTTGTGTGAATACTCAAATAAATATGATTAATGCGATAAATCGTAAAGCGAATATTGTACGGTAGATATATGAGATTAAAATATTACGTACGTATATGATTAATAGGTTGGGTGTGTACCTACTGAATTATGTGATATTTTAGGTAGAGAGATTATACCTAAATTAATTATGTTAGGGTCGATGAGACATTCCGAACTAACATAAAGTTATTATATGTTTAGGGTCGATGAGAAATGCCGAACCAAACTTTGAACTGGTGTCGCGATGAGAGAGTCCTGAACCAGAATATGTGTATATATATATTTTTAAAAATATTTGGGGTCGATGGATAATTCTGAACCAACTCTCACTTGGGGTCGATGAATCATTCCGAACCAAGAATCATTTACGTGTGTATATAAACAATTGGGGTCGATGTATTATTTCGAACCAATTCTTACTTGGGGTCGATGAATTATACCGAACCAAAAGTCTTTTACGTGTATAAAAAGGGCAAAATAGTAATGATTGATATTTAGTATATATTGTGTGTGAAATATATATACTCGGTGATATTCTACTTCTGTGTATTAGTAGATTGATATATATTATGTATTTAAAGATACATACTGAATTGGTAAGTTAAGTAGTGAAACTTAATTACGAAATGCACCTTTAGATAGAGAACATCTATTTAGTAATTCAAGTAGCGAAACTTAATTACACAAGTGGGAAGTTAACAATTGTGAGAATTGTAGTAATTTTAGTAGTGAAACTAAATGAGATGTCTTGAAAGATAACATAGATGAAATGTTACTTGAGAATTAATTAACATACGCGAGATGTTAGTGAAACGGTTGTACCGTATGGGCGGTACTGGAGCTTGGGTACAGATAAGTTCAGTTGACTACTTTGGTTTTAGTTAGCTTGGGAGGTATGGCTAGATAAACTAAGTGTAGAATGTTAGGTGTGCACAAAAGATGAGGGGTGAGTAACTCAAGAGAGTGTACGAGGACCTAACTTGTGTAATCAATAAACGCATTTTATATTGTTATAAACGCTTGCTAAATATTTCCAAAATGTTTTGAGTACTAACTCTTGCTATAAAATATTTTCAAAACCTTTTAGGTGTCCAGCCACAGGGATGCCATGTATGATGATTCCATTCCAGAGACTCGGAGCTGTAGCACAGTGGATGCTTACAGGATTTTTACTAGACGATATCTCTCATTCAGATCTAGTACAGGATCTCACACTCTTCTATGCATGGACTTGTTGTCCGGTATTAGTCTCAGATGTTAGTTTCAGACTAGTGGTTATTCTATTGTTGTTTGGGATTTTTTAGCCGATGGTTTATTCGGTAATACTTTAGTTCTGTTGTACTTTTACTTTGTTGTTTGGATTATAGTACATGATTGTTTGTACTTTGTTCCACATGGTTGATTTATCTGTTTTAAGAAATATAAAATTTGGCACCGGTCTAATTTTACTTAGGGGATTAGTAATTAAAGTGATGCTAAGAATGAACCATTTGAGAAACCTGTTTTAATTTAATAAAGGCCTGATCACCCGATGTTTAATTAGGCGGGGTGTCACAGATGGTATCAGAGCATCAGGTTCTAGTGTCCCTAGGATCTGTACAGCTTACTACATTTTCAGCGTATCGTTTCATTGATACAGAGCCCTACCTCTGGATTATTGTACTCCTCTACGTACGTAGTTTACGTTCTCCTGCTATTTAATAGACGTAGTGTTATGTATACGAGTTCGATTGGGCATGATACGTCGAACATGGCGGTAGAACCAGCATTGGCGTTGGAAGGACTGCAGGAGGGAGGAGCTCAGCATAAAGCCTGGAGTGTTCGGAGATGGTAATCATAGGAGAGAGGACCGTTGTCGAGGTCACTCCTAGTGTGTAATGGAAGTAGATGCTGAAAGGGTTGTTGAGGCATAGCAGGCATTTTCCAAGTGTCGCGACGGCAAGGCGGGATGCTAATCTAGACTGCCCAATGCAGGGATAGTGGGAGAGAGTTTGAAGAAATTTTTGATGAGAACGAGCCGTAAAATGTGATAAAACGGCGACTGTGCATGTTAACCAATGGAAGTAATATGTACAGAGGTTTTGGCATTAAGGATGGAGTATAAATACTCAGATGTGAAAAATTGGAGTGAATTTTTGAGGCAACATGGCGGGGATACCAGTTACAACATTCGGACCGAGAGTCCGTATATAAATAGAGGAACCTTACAAATAGTTTAACCGCAAAGTTCTCCAATGATGATTCAGAAGCGAAGTGAATGGGAATATTTGAACCCCTCACGTGAAAGCCTGGTAGAGGCCAATTGTGAGAGAGAAATTTATCCTTTTAAGTGAATGACCAAGCGTAAATTCTTCTGAATTTAGCCCCTTAAATTAGTGATTTTAATATCTCGAACAAGGTAATTGAATCATTTTTAGTCCATATCACTCTATTATCTGTTTCTAACAATATTCCCTAGTTTTTGTGTAATTGTGATGAAGTTTTCAGGAATGGAAGGCAAGAAAGGAAAAGAAGAAATTAGAAGAAAAGTCAAAGGGCAAAAGAATAAAGTTCCACTCAAAAATCGAAGGCGACACCAAAAGTGAAGTTGAAGAGTATGAGTTCACATGAGCATAGAAAGAAACGGCACCCAAATCGGAGTTCTAAATCAGAAGATATGGCCAGTCAAAGTTGCAAGGAAAGAGTCAAAGTTGAGGAAAATCGGACCGATCCGATGGAATCCGGACCGATCCGAAATGATCCAAGTCCAGTAGACCCCGGATGGAAAGCAAACCGATGGGGATGAAATCCGGACCAATCCGACTAGGACCGGACCGATCCGGTAGAAATAAAAGAACTGATCCGGTGGATATCGGACCGATCCGAGTGTAATCCGGACCGGTCCGGTCATGTGAAATCCTGGCATTAATTATGCAGATTTTTGGCGTGCTGGATGGTGAAACTTGTGCTACAAGCACATTGAGCTGTCAATTTCGATTCTTGGTGCTATAAAAACGAATGCCCTACATCATTTGAGAAGCTAGCTAGGGTTTTGCTAAGAGAGGCTAGGTTACAAAGTGGTTAGGGAATTCTAGGGTTAGTTTTCAAGAGAGAAATTCAGAAGTTTTCAATTTCTTTCATGAACCCTAGTTTGTAAGGATTCTGAATTCCAATTACTCTCTTGTTGCTGAATTCAAGTAAACTCATTCCATTCTCTAGTTTTATTATTTGCAAATTACTTATAATGTCTTGTGGATCCATAATTTTACATGTGAATTTATTCTTGAACCAAATCATGAGTAGCTAATTTCCCTAGGGTTGGGGTACATGAACTCAATCTAAGGAAAATTATTTATGTAGGAAATAATGGTTAAATTAAAATATTGATTGAATCGTGAAAGAAAATCATACAAACATTGACAATCTTTTAATCTCTCTTGCCCTACATACTTGAGATGTTTAAGAACGCTTTGCGAGTATAATTTTCCATTCACCGCTTTGTATTTGACTTTGATTTCGTATGGTGCGGGCTTGAACCTCATATACGTAATGCTTAGAATTTATAAAGACCGAATCCAGTCAATAATTTTAATTCAGAAGTCTAGTATTCTATAAGGTAATTTTTCAAGGATTGAGGGATTGTACCCTACCCTATTTTCTCCCATTTGTCAGATCTAAACTCTTTTGCAATTTTCAGTTTGTTTTCCTTAAGGAAATTTTTATTTCACTAGAAATTTCTCCAATCATTAATCATCTTTTTGTTTCTTTTAATAAATCATTTCAAGATTTAATAATTTTTCTTGGTCTTATTTGGCAATCTCGATCCCTGTGGATACGATCCCGATTTACCGGGTTACTACTTGAGCGACAGGCTTGCACTTGAGCCTAGAGTAAAATGCACTTTTGAGACAAATTCTTAGTCGCGTCAGTGAACTTGTACCGATGAGATAGGTATAAAGGAAAAAGAGCTCTTGAGAGAATGGATTCTCGAGTTATAATTCGCAATTTGGTAAAACTCTTCTTGGACGACTTATGTTTATGAAGACAATATGGTACTTCCGACAACGTTGAAGTAAATGGTCCTAGGTGGGCGGAGGTAAGGGAGTTTAAGGATTTAGTCAAAGAGTAAGACTGAATGTAAAGGGGATGGTGCAAGCCATGGGTGAAAACCCACTAGGGGATTTAATGATTATATTCTAAGTTGGGGTTGTTAGGTCTCATAGTGCGTTCCTCTTGGTCAGCAGAACTAAGGGAACCAGGATGATAGTGTTCAGGATTGAGACTACCCAGTCCGAGAGGAGGGGTACCCAAACCGGTCAGTATGGCCCGGAGTCAGGAATTTTTGAAAAGATGTCTAGTGTGGATTCTAGGGCCATGCGTTTTATTTTTAGATTGAAGTTATTTGAGGAAATAATAACTCCAATAAGTTTTGCATTCCGGAGAGGACAAGTGTGTTATGTCCGGAAACCATCTGAACCACCAGAGCGAAGGATAAGGAAGTATAGGGGTTTTAGCCTCGAGTGAATGGAGTATATGATGATTCCTCAACTGAAAAAGGGTCGAGTTGTCATTATTCATCAATATGTGAGAGACTTCGGAGATTATGAACATCTCATAGTAATTGATTTCGGTGTGTGGAAACCTAAAAGATGTGAGTCAAGGTATGTAGTATGACCGCTGAGCGGAGAGATCGAGCTTGCCGTTGTAATTAGTGCTAAAGACTTAGTGATAATATAAGTACGGTGCCACTTGACTCCTTTAGAAATATTTGAGTATGGTTTCACATATTGTCGAGGAATCGAATTTGAGCATATCGACCATGTGTTGCTCCGATAATGCTCGGTAAGAATACATGGGGAGAAGTCCCTTGTTTAAGTTCGGTTGCGAAAGGGAATACGACTAAATTTTTATGCACGTCAGGAGAAGAGACATTGTTAGATGTTAGGGCATCAGTGGAGCCGGTAGTGTTGTGGAGACACACTGAAAGGCTTACCTCACCATGAAGGGATAAGTGGGACTTTGTGGGCAAGGATTTGATTTTTGATCTATAGGGTATTGAGAATACCAACAAGATTGTGGTCACGTCGTGTAGACTAGGCTAGAGTTGAAGAAAAGCATGTTACGGGTGCGACATTTGCAATATTTTTGCAAATGTACCCGGATAAAAGGGTGTATGGGCACCTTAATCAATAGGATTCCTTAGACATCCGAGATAGAGGGATGCGGAAAATTATTTCGTACACCGGTGGGGAAATTAGAAGACAAGTCGTATCGATGAAATGGGTTGAACGTTATGGGAGATAGAAGATGATCCAAGATTATATGTGCTGAGAGATCCAGCACACCCTATGGGATGAAAGTCGGTGGGAAACCGTTCAAAGGTTATCTCTTGATATGGAAGACCTAACTGTGGTGAAGAAGTAGCGCAAGGTGCTACTTGACTGAGTGTTGTGAGTAACTTACATGTTACTAAAATGTTGATTCTTATAAAGTAACCAACCCAAAAAGTGCGCCAATGGCGAAGAGTGCACGGACTGTAAAGTATAATAAACCCGGAGAGAAAGGGGAATAGAGTACCACTTGAGGAAAGATGACGTAAGTGGGAAGAGATGTTGAGGAGAGACATAGTGAGATTGTCTCCCGATACACCTCTAGTTAATAGACAAGATAGACTCGAAATGAACAACCGGAATGTGGTAGTGAACCCACATTTCCAATGATGGAATGAGGAGACAGACTTATAAATTATTAATGGGTTGTGAACATCATAATTAAGCCAACATTTCGTTGGGGGTAGCGAAATGGGGTGACCGGGATGGATTAGTATGTAGTTGAAAAGGGAGAGTGCACGGTGCCGCTCTACATGATTGTGAATTAGGATGAAATCCTAAAATTCCACCTTGTGAGAGATGGTCAGGAAGGAATAGAGATAAAGTTTTATTTTGAGTACGTTGTGTTACCTACGACTCAATGTTAGTGAGAAAGAATGATGATACGCCCTTATGATAGTGGAATTTTGGAGAAGCCCACTGATCAATTCATAGGTTGAATGTATGCCTATAAGAGCATATTTATAGGTAGAGTGAGTGCATATATGGACTGTACATGAGGATTAGGTTCGTGGGTACCGATTACGAACAATACATGTACTTTGAGGTGTGGTTCGAGGAGACATTTCGAACATTTAGTCCTTAACGCGTGATATGAGGACATTCTATTGGAGTGTGGCATTTTAAGGTATATGAAATGTGAAATATATGGCTCACAAATTGACTACTCATGTGCGATGAGATATATATACATATATTGGTGCTCGAGATGTGTTCCCGAGACAAGTAACTAATAACTATTGGTGATCGAGGTGAAATTCCGAGCCAATGACCCCAAAAGTGTTATATAAGGGGGGTGATTATAAAATAAGTGTTGATAGTATATGTTATGTGTACAATATATATATATATATATATATATATACATACATACCTATTGATTTTTCTACTTATGTGCGATAGTAAGTGTGCTTAATCTCTGTATTGGGGTCGATGATGTTCCGGACCAATACATGAGGGGTCGATTTGGGGTCGATGATTTTTCCGAACCAAATCGATGATAAATATTGGTATCGACGGAAGGTCTGAACCGACATGTGCATTACATTTACCTTGGGGTCGATGGATTCCCGGACCAATGTAAATGATAGGATTATTGGGGACGATGATTTTTGCCGGACCAATTTTCCTTAAAGTATATATTGTATGTGAAATATATACCTTATAATATTCTACTTATGAGTGATAGTAGACACTTATATGTTATATAGTGATATACATCAAATCGGTAAATTAAGTAGGGAGAAACTTAATTTCAAGAATTAACGTTGGATTGGAAAAATCTATGAGAAATTAAGTAGTGAGACTTAATTATGATATATGCGGCATGGGTAACGTGCGATAAGAATTTATAATGAAGCAAGGCATGTACTTGGGGTGACCGTTAGGATGTTATGATTTAGTATTGGGTATTAGAGGATGAAATTATACTTAAGGTCCTTAGCCTTAATACCAGCCTTATCCTAATTTCGAGGATGAAATTCCTTTGCAAGGGGGGAAGTATGTAATACCTCGTATTTCTGAATATTCCAAATAATTCTATTTAATCAGATTGGAGAATTAAATGAGAAAATTACGGCTTAATTTAAATTACGTAAGGGTAGTAATTTAAAGAGTTTTATTTAAAAATTGTAATTATGGAATATTAATCGAGAGATGGATACCGGTTTATATTGCCTCATTTTATTTACTTAGTGCGAGTGGTAAATAGTTACTTAACGCGTGTAGACCGTGTTGGGGTGAGAACGAGTAATATTTTTTAGTGACTCAAATGATAATTTAGAGGTCACCGATGAGTCCGGAAGGGTCAAATTAGTCAAAATAGTATACTCGGGGGTACTAGTTGAGTCCCGGGGTAATTTTGGACTAAACCGAGATCGTTCGGGGGCGTTTTGGTCTTTTAACATAAGTGGGTATGGAGACCTACGAAATTGAGAGTTTTATATCAGCCGTATGATAGAGGAATTAGGGTTAGAACACCCATGACAACACCAATACCATTAGAGAGAAGTGAGGCACTACTTTCTAAGGCAAAAGGAAGAATTGGGAAGGATTCAAAGGGATTTTTACCTTCAACTTGTTGGGAAAGAAGGATTGAAGGATGAAGATCATCAATCATCAACAACAACCACGAAATCAGACCCTACTGATCATAAGGCAAGTTGTTTATTGCAAAAATTATAAAGTTATAATACCCATGTGTAGGGTTTTTGAATTGTGTTGTTTAAATCATTATTTTGATTGGAGAAAGATGATATTTATACATGTTGGGATAGGAATCTTATGTAGAATGATTTACCTTATATAGAGGTTTAAGATTCAGATTAAACTTGATGATTTTTCGGATTAAAATCTGGATTTTGAATGATAATATGGGAAGAACACCATAACTAGGGTTTCAAGAAATTCTGGATTTTAATTCATTATTTCTTTAAAGTAATTGGAGTTTTGATGTATTTGACACGCTAGAAACTGTCCTAGTATATGCGGAAATATGTTAGGATCATTGAGTCAAAGTTTGGTGGACTATAATGGAGTTTGAAGGTTTGTTAATGGAGGAAAAATCTTAACGAAGAAGACAACTAAGTCTGTCCCTGTTCGATCGATCGATCGATCGATCTCGAACTATCGATCGATCGACTATGTCGATCGATCGAACCCAGACGTCAATCGATCGATGCAAGCTGTTTCCCGAAATTTTTTTCTTTAATTCTTCATTGAGTTCGGGAATGAATGGGTATTCTAGGATTTACATTATACTTATATGGGAGTGAGAATAAGACCAGTAGGTATATTGTTGAGGTCCGATAAGGCCATTGGGTGTAGGGCTTGGATTACAGACCGAGGAGAATAATCCGATTTAGTAGAGTATCGGGGATTTCGGAAATTGAGTTACGGGGCGAAGTAAATTGAATTTAAGTAATAGACCAGTAGGGTAAGAAATAACTACTGAAATTATATGTAAGGGGTAACTAGGACCCTTAGAGTTGTGTGAATACTCAAATAAATACGATTAATGCGATAAATCGTAAAGCGAATATTGTACGGTAGATATATGAGATTAAAATATTACGTACGTATATGATTAATAGGCCGGGCGTGTACCTACTGAATTATGTGATCTTTTAAGTAGAGAGATTATACCTAAATTAATTATGTTAGGGTCGATGAGACATTCCGAACTAACATAAAGTTATTATATGTCTGGGGTCGTTGAGAAATGCCGAACCAAACTTTGAACTGGTGTCGCGATGAGAGAGTCCCGAACCAGAATATGTGTATATATATATTTTTAAAAATAGTTGGGGTCGATGGATAATTTCGAACCAACTCTCACTTGGGGTCCATGAATCATTCCGAACCAAGAATCATTTACGTGTGTATATAAATAATTGGGGTCGATGTATTATTCCGAACCAATTCTTACTTGGGGTCGATGAATCATTCCGAACCAAGAGTCCTTTACGTGTATAAAAAGGGCAAAATAGTAATGATTGATATTTAGTATATATTGTGTGTGAAATATATATACTCGATGATATTCTACTTCTGTGTATTAGTAGATTGATATATATTATGTATTTAAAGATACATACTGAATTGGTAAGTTAAGTAGTGAAACTTAATTACGAAATGCACCTTTATATAGAGAACATCTATTTAGTAATTCAAGTAGCGAAACTTAATTACACAAGTGGGAAGTTAACAATTGTGAGAATTGTAGAAATTTTAGTAGTGAAACTAAATGAGAAGTCTTGAAAGATAACATAGATGAAATGTTACTTGAGAATTAATTAACATACGCGAGATGTTAGTGAAACGGTTGTACTATATGGGCGGTACTGGAACTTGGGTACAGATAAGTTCAGTTGAGTACTTTGGTTTTAGTTATCTTGGGAGGTATGGCTAGATAAACTAAGTGTAGAACGTTAGGTGTGCACAAAAGATGAGGGGTGAGTAACTCAAGAGAGTGTACGAGAACCTAACATGTGTAATCAATAACCGCATTTTATATTGTGATAAACGCTTGCTAAATATTTTCAAAATGTTTTGAGTACTAACTCTTGCTATAAAATATTTTCAAAACCTTTTAGGTGTCCAGCCACAGGGATGCCATGTATGATGATTCCATTCCAGAGACTCGGAGATGTAGCACAGTGGATGCTTACAGGATTTTGACTAGACGATATCTCTCATTCAGATCTAGTACAGGATCTCACACTCTTTTATGCATGGACTTGTGGTCCGGTATTAGTCTCAGATGTTAGTTTCAGACTAGTGGTTATTCTATTGTTGTTTGGGATTTTTTAGCCGATGGTTTATTCGGTAATACTTTTGTTCTGTTGTACTTTTACTTTGTTGTTTGAATTATAGTACATGATTGTTTGTACTTTGTTCCACATGGTTGATTTATCTGTTTTAAGAAAGATAAAATTTGGCACCGGTCTAATTTTACTTAGGGGATTAGTAATTAAAAAGTTTTCGACAGCGATGCTAAGAATGAACCATTTGAGAAACCTGTTTTAATTTAATAAAGACCTGATCACCCGATGTTTAATTAGGCGGGGTGTCACATATAATCAACATAATTTTCATCACAACACATTCATCTTAATAAATTGTCATTATAACATAACAAAATACAATTATTTGGAAGTACCTAATATATATAATATGTAATGAACTCCATTTGAACTCCATTTAGCTCATTCAACGTGTATGTCGCTTTATCGAGCAATCTTTTCATCTAAAAAATGGAAGATAGAATTGAATTTATTATTGAGGTATATAATAGTTAATAGCTTAACATTATTTTATATAATTGGAGAAAAAGAGAAAATAATGGTAACATACCTTTGTTTCAAAAGGTATGGAAGCATCCTACATGAAGTACTTCATGAACTTCAACACAAAATATCCGCGATGAAGATTATCATTTCCTTCCATTGGGCACTAGTTAACACAAAATATTATTACCGAACAAATAATAAAAGAGTACAAGTCAAAAACATATTTTATACAACACAAACAATTATAAAAACTTTAAAATTTTTGGGTAGAGTTTCCTCTATTTATAAGACTATCCACCCTGTTTAAAAAATATAAAATACACCAACAACAAAATTAGAAGTTCATAACAACAATACCAATTACCTGTAAAGGAAAAAAATGTATAACCGACATAAAATGCAAGACATTGAATTTAAACTTCACCAATGGTCCTAGTATTCCAAAATGTAAGATATAAGAGTCGTTGTATATACACTAGTTGCACAAACAAATGTATACAAGCAATGTTCGAGAGGAAAATGATCTTTTATTTACCCATGATAAGCTCTGTCAAAATTGCACAAAAAAATGTAGTAAGAAACCAAAACTAATATAAACATCAGGAAAACAGAATATACTTTAGGTAGTAAGCAACCATGACCATGATCATCAATTGTAATTTAGTCACAATTTGGAGTATTATTATTATGCTGGTGTATATAACTGTTGGACAATGTGTTAAGGATTTATTATCAGTGATTGTTAAACTTACTGCTTTAGCAATACAATACTATATAGTACATGCTTCAAAAGTTCAATACAAAGTGAACAATACAAAGTGTTAAAATATACCCGTTGAACTAACATGTTATATTGAACTAACATACTCGTTAAAACAAACCACCGCTGACAGAGAATAAATATAAAGGAAAATAAATTACAAAGTACTCGTAGTCTTCATATCAAATATGTCTTTTCCATTTAAGTTACCATACCATATCTGGTGAGTTAGACACGCCTACAAACATGATCAGGCGGGGCAATCAATTTTTAGGTGACCTTTCTTGCCACGGGAATTTTTTTTTGGTTATCTAACGGAATAACAATGGGGTTTACATTAGGGCTCGAATAGTGAGGTGCGTTCGAGAACATGTCGTTGACGTCAGGAGGTTGCAGTGGCATATAATCAAAACGACTTTCGGCCAGAAGGATTACCAAAAACTTGGGGACCCACTGGAGGGTGTGGGCGTTGTACCCAATTGTGAATACGAAGAACCCTTTCACGAACCCATTAATTGTGTATCAAAGGAGCGAAAAAAGTTAAAAAGTTGTCAATTGGTACTCGAGGAGTTTCAAATGGTGCCCGACTTCCACCAAATACAAATTACATTGGAAGGGGACGTGGCATGTTCCCCACAAAGATAGTGAGGTGGATAGTGTGATTGAGGTGGTGGTCTCTCGCAATGGGGTTTTAAACCAATAATATAATGGATAATGAACATTGGACTAGGGTCATAAGAAAATTCGAGAGATAGAAATGGGAATTCGAGAGATAGGATTTGTTCAACACAAAGAAATTTCTACACCAACAAAGAATTCACTTTCCCACTGCACTTTATAGCATTTTACAATATTGTACACTCAAAGAGTAACATTGAATTTTCATATTGGTGGGCATTCGTGATTAAAATGGGTGTTGGTTGTAAGATATAGCATAAGCATAATAGTTGAGAAAGGGCAGTAGTGGAATTTTGGAATATCGAACATGCTCCTGCACTGCTATTCGACCTTTCATAGATAGAGGGTTTCGATAAGCAGGAAATCTAATACATGCTCCCATTCTAGGTATGAGAATATGCTTCAGTCCACATCTCTTTATTGTTGGTTTGCCAAGTATGCTTCAGATGCTTTGCCACATGCAAGCTTTGGATGCTTTGCCACTGCACCATCTTTATATATTAACCTTGAGTGAGCTACCAAAAACTCCTCCCTATGAAGCTTAAAATCGCAACGCAAACATTTTCCATAAAATCAACACACAGATAAATGAACAAAAATATCAAAAAGGGAAATTGAATTTAATATGGCGTAAAATGAAATTTGGAACCGAGTCTACATCAGAGCATGACAAAAAAAAAGCAATGGACTCTTAATTTCTTTCAAAAAATAGTAAATTGGAATAAGCAAACTTCATTACAGATCCATCAAAAAATAAAGATCCAACAAATTCCAAATTGGTATATCAAATGAAAGTAAACATAGATTTAGGCATAAACATAGATTAAGCCAGAAAATGTAAAACAACTATATAGTTGTTGTATATAATATATAACAGCATAGCTATTATATATAATAAATAACAAGAAGCATGTTATATAGCATAACTGGTATATATAATATGTAACAATAGTTGTTGTCGCTAACTTTCTTGCTCGCTTTCCGTTCTGGATAAGGTAGACTTGTCGTCTCGCTCACTTCTTGAGAATTGAGACTGGGGTAGAAGAGTAGAAATGAGAAAGCAGTCTTCGAGAATATTCCCACTTGAGAGATCTAATGAGAACCATAAATTTGAAAGAGAAGGGTATAATTCAAAGAAGAAAAGAGCAATAGAAAAGAGCAAGACGTGTTTAGAACCGGAAAAATAATTAAATGAACTAACAATAAAACTATAACACTACTAAGATAAAATGAGCTTAGACCATAATGCAATTGTTTCATGATGTTCGCTTTCTCAGATATAGCAGTTGGAGAAGATTACTTGGCTTTACACATCTAACGTAATGAGGTTCCGTAGCATTCAACGTCTCCATCAACACTTGTAATTGGAGCTGCAACAGTTCGTGATTTCAATAATATTATTAATGAATTTTCTTAAGTAATATCAATTATCACCTACTAAAGAATATAGTGGTGCACTATTTCTCAAGAGTGACATAATCTTTGTTCAGGAACTACATAGTCTTTGCTGTTGTCCAAAAACTGATCAGACATATATTGAACCTGGACATAATTTTGGTACAAGAAAATATCAAAATGCGAGCACAACCCTCAGCACAAAGGAATGGTGCCTTGGTAACTGAACATATCTCTCCAGCATAATGTGAAATTATGAAATATGTCCGAGACAATTTTGGCTTGATAAAGATCTTGTGAGTTCTAAACGTCTAATAGGGCTTGTTCGCAAATGTTTCATGGGTTGACTTTGGAAACATACTGAAAATAGAAGCCCAATATATAAGAGTAAAAAAATAACAAATTTTGCTTCATCTGGAATGGTATTTGAAATATTTACATGATAATAAAACTAAAGAATTTCTAATTTTTCTGCCGAAGAGTAAGATATTAATGAAAAGAAAAAATGTCCTAGGATTTCATAAAAGCATTAGAAATCTTTGTGATGTAATCATAAGATATCTAAACAGAAAGTGTAGGGAAATTGCTATAGCAAGCTTCATCAAGAAGAGCAATTATTCCCCTCGGTTTCTGCAAAAGAAAACACCATGACTAACCATATCATTGTGTAAACTAATAATGACAGTGAGATTCAATGACTGATTACATGGTGAATCATAAGTACATTAAAATTGTTTAATGAACTATTGCTCCCACGTGAAAATTTATCTAAGACAAACTCTATACTATCATGAAAAAATAAAGGGCTTTGACGCCAGCTCAAATACCAAAACAAGCCTTATTTTAAACTACTTGCAGATCTGTGATCATCTACTACATGGATCCTGCTTATCTAATTTGTGCTTTGTAGGGTCATATCCTGAATTAAGTCCAAGGAAATCATAGACTTTTTTTACTTTCGAGCAAGTCATTCAAATTTTCTGCATTAAATATTAGCCAATTTTGAAATATTAATATGCAATTATCCAAAAGAATTGGACCCATGATATAGTATTAAACTACAAAGAAAAACACTGAAATGAAATGATTTAGAAATCATATAATTAGACCCAAATTAAAGTTATTACTTATCAACAACTCAATATAATTATACCCAAATGGAAGTACTTACTAATCATCCACAACCAATTTATAATTCAGCTACAACTAATTAGTAATTTCAGCAACTCAATATAATCATAACAAATTGCAACATTAACATACATCTTCATCTTCAACTAATTTTTACTTTCAACAAGTCAGTAAAATCAGACTGAATCGCAACATTGACACAAAATTTAAGCTACAATACAATTTCAATACTTACATTACCAAAATCGACCCAAACACGGTTGTCTCAACCTTGTTTTACAGTAAAAATTAATACCAAAAAGATATTAACATTGTTATTCAGATTCCAATACAATCACAACTTAAAATAATGAAGAATTAGGTCTCTTATTATCAAAACTCATGCTTAACTATTGAATAATACCAAACTCAATCTTAGTTTTGTTTTGCAGACAAAACCTTTTCAGTACCCAATAAATATTAACATCAGCATTGGTGAAGAAAATAGAAAAAAAGGTTTCCATACTTGTTTATGTATTTGAAGCTAGGAGTATCAGTCTGATACTAGATCCGGCGAGCAATGATGAACATCCATGTAGCTCACCACATCCCATAGTTAAACCTTCATGGCCAAACTAACAAACTCCCCTCACTCAACTACCTGTAACCCCCCAACCGAACAACACCTACCACCATCGACATTCCCTACCATACTCCTTCATCTCCACTTAACCCCCAAATCAAGCTCCAGTAAACCCACTTACACCACCTCAACCTAACCTATCCCACCTACTGGAACTGCAGGTGGTGAAATCAACCACCAAAAATCGTTCTCCATGTCCACCAGCTGAACCACAACCACATGCAATTCAATTCCACACCCACTTCCACCATCTCCTCCAACACCGACAACCCACTTTCACCAAAATGTGAAAATTAAAAGTTTTGATATAAGCACAGTTGTCCAAAATTATGTCAAGCAACAATAATCATAGCCTTCACAGAATAAACAATTTAGACAATGTGTTTGATGATAGGTAGAATAAAAAATACAAACAAAGAATAGACAATGTAGAAAGAAGAAATAATTAACTATAAAAATAGTATTAGAGCCCACATTCAAGTCACATTACAACTCATACCTTCACTGTCACAGGATAATTCAGCAAAGCACATGTCCTCTTCTTTTCGCATATGATCCTGAGATAATTTCGCAATTAAAAATAGCACATGAAACATCACCACCATATGATGTTGTTTTCAAGTATAACTTATTTTTCTTAGCTTCAGATCTTGCTATTAAGCAGATGACTGATGGTCGCGAACAATCACTATATCCAAGAACTCTCAAACTACAAACTAAATCAATTCAAGATAATAAAAACAAAATTTCTACCATTGTTCTTATGTATTCAAGCATCAAACCCTAATATCAAAAGGTTATAATGTTAAATACCTCGGCAAAACAATAACAAGGGGGCGAGTTGGAATATTCAATTCAATCTCCAATATATGGTCGTTTCGCAGGAGAACAAAAAACGAATTCAGATAACCATACCAAACTTTCATGAGAAACAAACATGTTATGAAACTCAACCCCCATCGCACAACCCCAAAAGGAGGAGGGATCGACATAAAGTATCCCGCAACTATGTTGTGCTAAAAAAAAAGTTCACTCTTGACAAACTTTCTTCAGAATTAGTATCCCCCTCCATGAACATGATCATTGGTGGTATGATGTGTGTTAACTAATAGTAAATACAAATTTTTAATTCTTAAATTCAAGATATAAAAGTGTGAAGTAGGTTAATTCATACAATGTTTACATAGAATTTCACCAAATAATAGGTTGAATAAACAATTTTTCAGTTTCATTGCCTTATCAATTACCACTGCTATCTTAGTGTGTGTTTGGTATGGGTGACAATTTTAGAAATGACAAGAAAAAACGACACGGAATGACCCAAAATTGACATGATATTTTGTGCTCGTGTCGTATTTTTTTGACACGAAATCATGTCGTGTCGTGTTCGTGTCTTAATTATGAGTCGTGTCATATCGTGTTATCTTGTCTTTTACGCGTGAAATTTAAGAAATTCTGGTATCCGTGTCGTGTCGTGCCGTGTTATTTTTTATTCGGGTCGTATTCGTGTCAACTAAAAAAAGCACGAATTCGTGTCGTATTCGTGTCTAAAAGAACCTTGTCATGTCATGTCATGTCGTGTTAGTGCGAAACACGACCCGTTGACCCGAATTGCCACCCCTAGTGTGTGGTGGGTTGGGGGTGGTGATACACACATATGTTGATCAATACAACAATACATACATTAACCATATATATAGCCAGGCTCTAATGCGGACGCAACTTATGGATTTAACTTGCGGATGAATTTTTGTGTATTTTTTAAAAATAGCAAAAAAATTAAATTTTGACTTGATTTTTTTTTGTGGTATTGAAACATTTTAAGGGATCCATGTAAAAAACCAGCTCAAAATGAAATGTTTTACTATTTTTAAAAAATCGGTCAAACATATGTCAATTTTAAAGAGCTTTAAAAATCGACATATGTTTGACCGATTTTTTTCAAATAGCAAAACAATTCATTTTGAGCTGATTTTTTTTATGGGGTCCCCTGAAATGTTTAAATACCACAGAAAAAAATCAAGTCAAAAAATATTATTTTGCTAATTTTAAAAAATATGAAAAAATCCATCCACAAGTTAAATCCGCAAGTTAAGTCCGCATTAGAGCCGACATGTGTGTGTGTGTGTGTGTGTGTGTGTATATATATATATAATAGAATTATAATTCTCAGTATGAATCACAATTTAACCACTATGTATCCAAGCTTAAAACCATAATTTTATTATTAAAAGAAAAGTACATAGTATAAGCAGAGGACAAGACAATTGATACCACATATTGAATTTGCTACCTAATAAAATGCAACTACTTCCTCAAAGTCTGGGTCGGGATTTCCAACCAGTGGTTGTTCACTTTGTACAATGCAATTTGAAATTCAATCAGTGACATAGCTCACTTCTATACTAGGTGGGTTGTTATAGACCAGTGAATCTCTAAAAAATGTGAACATAATCAGTTACCCCGTGTTAACATATGTACGCACACTTTGTAGAATATTTTTTGTATCCCTTTTGTTAATTGTTTGTAAGAATATGAAGCCCCAAGAATTCAAAACACTAATATAGAAATTATGTCATGCATTCTTATTTGTGAGACTCGAGCTCAACTCATTTGATTAAACAAAACAAACTGGATTCGGCTATACACAAGTGCATTTGCAGCCTACAACAATAACCATTTTTTTAAAATTAACAACTCTAGATAAGTTAGAGCTGTATTATTATTAGAAGGGAAGAAGAACTAAACTACCCAGATGATTTTCAATGCAACAACCTCTCAAACTTGAGAGGTGCTTGATAAGCACTGAACTAGGTACTTTTCTTACCTTGTTTGCTACCAATCTAATCTGAATCTTGGATTCAATTGAATACAAATTTTATCACGGCACAGTAAATTGAAATTCACACTGATACACTTTATGCCAATTAGCAAAACAGATAACATTATAAGACGATCTAGGAAAGATGAAATTTTACCTCAGATGGGAAGTATAACCTTCAGCATAGATCTTATAAATGAAAGAAATCAACTCTTCTATAATATCCAAAAACATATGAAGCAATGCGAAAAATTAATGAAACCACGTGAGGCTTTAGCGATTATATGATATACATACTAAAATAATACAAGGAAACTTCAAAAGCAAACATTAACATGTCGTAACGCACCCTGTAGTACTGAAATCGTTGAGACAAGAAAACATTAACACATCATAACGCACCCCAAATAAGTTTCATCTTCCCGAAATCAAATATCTCTTTTAATCGTGGAAACACAAGGATTTACATAGTAGACATCAATGACGGTTGATTTGTACCATTACGTCCATTAAATTTCTTTAAGACTGTAAAGTCCTATTTTCATTAAATTTCTCCAAATAAATTCAATATTCCATCTATAACAAATTTTGTCCTCTCAATACAAGTTTCTATGCGTGTGCAAACTATAAGTTATATAAACATACTGCAAATAACAAACAAGACCATCAAATAATCCTCAATATTGCATTCCACATATGCAGTATATGAGCATAATAACGAGTAACCTTAAGACTAAATCACTTCATTATAAAAATTTATTCAACTAAACTAATTGGTATAAATACTGACATACCCAATTATCAATTATTTTTTGCTGAAATTTTCAAACAAAAAGTGATCATAAAGAAAGATAATTTTCAACCAGCCTCAATAAAGATATCCAATATCAAAAAAGCACAAAAACTACTATGAACATTGGAGTTTAATAATAAAAACTCTGAACAAATCGATTCAAGCCGGACAACACTGAACAAATTGATTCAGAAATCAAATCACTGAAAAAATCACGGTGAGTTGCTTTTTGCACCTGCCGTGGAGATGGAGTCTCGCTGGTGCCGGCAATGCTACTTAGAGAGGTGGAACGTGTGAGAGAGATGAGATTTGTCGATTGCTGCTAGTCGTGCGAGAGATGAGCCATGTGAGAGAGTCGCCCCTTTTGTTTTTCGGTGAATCTATGTGAGAGGGAGCCAAAATATGAGGGGGGAGGAATGAAAAAAAAAGCGTTTTTTTTATTTATCTCAGTTTTTAATTAAAGTTTAAAATACCTAAAACTACAAAAAACGGTATATATACGTCATGTATCTCTAAATATGAGATAAATGATTTATTCTTTTTATCTCAGCTTTATTTAAATTGGAATAAAAAATCACCTTCAAAGCTAAACTAACATAAATGTAAATCATTTATGTCATTTTACATTTGTGTGACATAATGTCAATTTTCGAACTGACATAAATGATATTTTTTCTTGTAGTGGAGAACGAACCTGTTTGACAGAAACAGAATGAAGAAAGAGAGGGACATACTTATTGAAAATGATGTCAATCACTGATTATGTCAATGATAACAAAATGAATGACATGTCGAAAAAGGTATTTATATGGACCTAATCGTTTAATTTTTTTTTTACCCGGTTAAAACGTCCAAAATGTCCAAAATGTCTGGATATAATATTGATTTAAAATCACCAAGAGGTAACCAAGGAAAATTAATATTCATATGTAAGTTTTGAATAATATTCCATACCGGACCACATAGTTATGGTTGAGTATAGTTAGGCCATCTCAAGTGGGATGAACTAACAAAATGTAAACTTACATTTTTTAGACTACATTTTCTAAGTGATATACACACTGAGACAAACTAACTTTGACCTAACAATAGGTGGGACCACCTTAGACGGGCAACTGTCAACCGTCTCAGGGCTGAATTTTTTTTTTAATTATTTATAATGGATGACGGATGACTGTTGTCCGTCCAACATATTTTTTTTATTATTTATAATGGTGGACGGATGAGTGTTGTCCGTCCAACATGGTGAGACCCATTTATACATTGTGGAGCGATAATATAAAGTTAGACATTCGTTACATTTTTTCTCACCTAAAAATACATCTTCTTCTACCCACTTTGAGATCAAACAATGTAGATTTAGACATCTACATCTCTCATTAGAGATGGCCTTATAGATAGGAGTGAACATGGTTGGTGATGCTGGTGGAGTCATTTCCCAAAACAAGTGAACCAAGCACTCTTCATACTTAGCAACCGATACCATCATCTCTTGCTTGTTACACATCATCCATAACACACTAGACATTCTAGAAGATGGCATAATGAAATGACCAGCCATAATGTAAATTCTTTAAGAAAAAAAAAATTCACTTATGTTAGGTAATATATTGCACGGCTTCAGTGATGAAATTCCTACTCCTAGAACCCCCACAATTCCATTTGAGCACTTCAATTATTTTATTGAGGAAGAAACTCCCGTAATTCCTCAACTCGATGTTGGACATCCACGAGTTCACATTTTTTTTCGCAAATTGACAAGGAATGAGGGATTGATTGCATTTTCCATGGCGCTAATATGTATTTTGAACACTAGGTCTTGGTTGGGAAGGAAGGGATTCTAATTATTTTTGAATTCCAGCCCTAGCCGTTGGTTCCTATCGTGATGTGACGGAGATGAGGGTGCATGTGAAATGGTTGGAAAATGAATGTATCCTCTTCTAATTTTATTATGTGGTCTCTTTGAGGAGGTAGAGGCCATGGAAACTGCACTATCATGGTTTGTTGTCTGTTGTGGTGGTTGTTGTTTGGCCCTAAATTCAAATCTAAGAGATGCATATGGGGTCTGGGTTGGCATGTTCATGGTTATTAGTGGTTGTGTTGGAGGTGTTGTTTTGTTTTTTTGGCATAATCGGACCATTGTTGGCAGGAGGGTCAATTTGTGGGAATTGTTAGTATGGCGATAAGCTACTGGTGGTTTGGTTGTTCTCCATTATTAACAGTTTGAGAAAAGAGAGTAGGCTGGATTTGAGAAGAGAAAGATTCTTATTTAGGGTTAAGTGAAACGTTTGAGATGATGAACGGGAGATTAAGTGTAGAAGAAGAAATAGTATCACGATCAAACTCTCTGAGAAGATAGTTTTCCACTCGTGTATTAAATGCATGGGAATTAAGACATGTGCGTGTATTAAATGCATGGGAGTTGAGATATGTGTGCAGGTCATCATTGCTAATCACAGTGGTTTTACTCACACGTCGGTGCTTAGCAATAATATCACCCAATAATGAAGTAAAACCAAGTTCTAAAAAATTTGTAACAGTGGATATGGGTTTAACATTTGCTGGGATAATGTTACTAGGAGTTTGGGATTTAGTAAGAGATATGGTGTGGGCTTTTAGTGTAGAAGATGGACATTTCCTAAGTACTTGTTGGGTTTTGATACTTTTTTTTTTTTTTTGGTTTATACCACGGGGTGTCCGGGCCAGCTATACGCGCACCTCGACTAATCCCCGCTCGCGGTTTGTGGCTTCCGCTGACCAATCATTATTTTGACACTGCCAGGGATCGAACTGGGGATAAAACCCAATCCACCCTCAAACAGTGTCCCAGTAGCAGCCTTATACCACTGGGCCAAGAGGCTTGGTTGGTTTTGATACTTTTGAGTGTCCGCTTTAACACAGTGATCATTTTTAGCCGAGTCATCAAAAATTGCTTTGGGCTTCTAATGCTTACCCGGACCCACCTGAGCCGTAACATAATTACAATTCAATCCCGAGTCTTTATTTTTTTAAATCTCAATGAGTTTAAAGGGTGAATAGTTCCACTACTCTAACCTCCATATATAATGGTTGGCTAGCGGAACTTGCTTTGTTTTGAATTTCCTAGTCCTCTAGTAATAACCTTCCATTTATCCTCAACGATTGTTGTTGGGCTCTTCTCTTCAGTAGTAAAACCATTTTTTCAAAGAACAATTAATAATAGAATGTCGAGTAATCGCAAAATTGGCACAAATTGCAACCTTTAACTTATATATTAAAAATTAAATTCGTCCACCAAATTTAACAGCTGAAATGAGTGTTTTTTTTTGGATAAATTTAACACGTAGCTTGACATAACTAACCCTGGTTGTGTTACCAGTTTGAACATCCAATTAGTTGGGATTACAAGATATTTTTCAATAACATGTATAGTTTGAGTATCATAAAACTCTATTGGTGATTCAGGATTTTGAACCCATAAACTCCTGTTAATAACCTAGTCGTGAGATGGTTTAAAATTTTGTTTCTAATGAATTACTGATAGGTGGTGGTTTAAAATAAACCCGCACGAGCAAACAGATGAACATCTAGTGATTGAAAACGGGTTATAAAAACGCAAATTTAATATGAGTAACTTGTATATTATTTTTTGTTTTCCAAAACCACTGTAATCTAGATGCTAATTTTAGGAATGTTTAAATGAATACCTACTAGTTTAATTACCAATGTTTACCACCAAGGAGCTCAAATACGTAAGAGTTCCTTTGTAGAAATACCAACCTCAACAGTATTAACTTAACTTCCTTCTTCAAATGCATCATCCTGGAAACTATCCAACCATGAAGGGAAGAAAGTATGATTTGAATAATTAATAAGCTTGTCGTCGTAGGAGATATCTCCATACGCAGGTTTAAGTAAAGGATTATTAAGTGGAGGAATATGGTTGGCAACATGTGAAGGGGGAGTTAGGGCTGACAAGATTATATCAAAGGAGGTTTAGGTAACAAGCAAGGATAAAGAGATCACTTGGGAGAGAAAATAGGAGAGAGGTCAGAGTGAATATTAGATGTAGGAGGGTAGTGGTACCGGGATCGATGAATAATTTGAAAGGGTGAGGCATGACCCACTCCAATAGAAATATCCTTCAAGGTGTTCAAAGCTTCAAGAGCAACAAGTATTTCAAAAACTAGCTTTTGCAATATAATGACAACTTTATGATTACAATATAAGGAAGCCAATGATTAAATACAAACTTTTCAATAGGAATAAAAGGAATGGAATCACGGGAGATTGACAATTCTTTGAGAGTGAACAAACAAGCACTTCAAGTACCTAGGAGAGAATACTTTTTGTGTAAATCTGTGCAGAGTAAAGTTGCTCAAGTATGGTTGTGATTTGATGTTGCCCAGGTGCTCTATTTATATCTAAACATTAGGGCTGACGTGGTGCGTGCGCGCCAAAGGGATATTCCCTTGCGATAATATTTGAGTGGCACTTTTGTCCTGTTTTACTAGTTTGTCAGTGTCCATTATAACAAGCGATACATAGTGCAACCAAAGTCAAGAAATAAATATGCTAGGCATAGGGCCAAAAAGTACGATTTTGTGAATATCTGAAACGGTTACTTGATAAACTATTTTTAAAACTTGCAAGCAGCCCGGAGGGGCCACTCATCATTGTTGATTTCAAAAATGACTTTCTCTCTTTCCCATTTTACTCAAAGAGAGATGTGTAAGTGTTTGTGAGTATGTGAGTGAACTCTTGGTCCCCTCATCTTAGTATTCTCTTTTTCCCAGGGTACTGAAGTGGTTGAGCCCTAGCTTGATCAATAAAACTTGTCTCTCAAAACTCTTAAGAGATCCCATGCTCGAACCCTACTCGCTCGGCTAAGGCTTCTTGCTAAGAACTCCTGTGTACAAATAACACAAGTATTAGTAAATATTCTTTTACATAAACCTCACTCTTGAAAAGACTTAAGGCTACTCGCAAGAAACCCCCTCACTGACTTGGATGTGCTCATATGGCATCCCTTCACTGGCTTGGCCTTATTTGCCCTGCTCGCAATTTTGTACTTGCTCGCCTATCATTGCTTTGCTCATGTCTTGGGCATGCTCGCCGATTATTTTTCTTTCCTTGCCAATTTATGGGTTTGCTCGCGATTTGGAGTTGCTCGTCTAATATTATTTATTTTTATTTTGGGCCTGTTCTCCCAAACATAGTTTTTATGAGGGGGTTAAATGAGTAGCCCCCTCGTGAAAAAGTGTTCTTTTGGGTGAAAAATGAAGAATTTTTCACGAAAAGGAATCTTTTAAGAATTCGAGGAGACTTCCTCATAAATCTTCATTTCTTTTTTTGTGAGGATTTAATTCTTTGTCGGAGGAGCCATCTCCAAACGGTCTTTTAATGTCTCGGGGAGGCACGTGTTATATTGGTAAATCTTTTCCATCATTTGGGATAATGATTTCCCCTATTTTTGAACCTTCGGGCGTATATTTTTTCACTCTATAAATACCTCTATTATTATCTCTTTCAAACTTTCATTTGTCATTTGCTTCTGCATTTTAGAGAGAGTAACTTTAAGAACTTTTGCAGAGTCTTTAGTTAATCTCCTTTACTTTTCTATTTCTTCCTCAATCATCTTCATTAATGGCTTTTTCTTAGTTGAACATTTCATCCGCCTCTGTTACCATTGTGAGTGAGGCTTTGGTGGATGCCTTACCTATTAATGTGATTGTCACCACGTTTATGCCACCGACACCACCTCTATTACCTTCTCTACAATGGTTTCATATGTTTCTATCACTAGCACTTCTGGTGGTTCTGGACCCTCTGTTGGTGATGCCTCCGCCTTGATCAAAGGACATAGGAAATTTCTTGAGAGTAGGGAAAAAAATGATTTCTCAGTTTATCGCCTTGCCCCGTTTTTTTTGGAAAGGACATTGACTTCATGCCCCTACTCGGGAGGTATGAAGTTGAGTTTGTAGAGAAAATTGGAGTGTGACAAATCTTGGGATTTGGTGAGTCTGAAGATACTCCGGTGGTTCTTGTTGACAGCATCCTGTGTGTTTAAGTGGATAGAGGTGACTTTCTTTTCTCTAGTGTGAACATTGATATTTGTGGAGGGGGCCCACACAACTGGGCACTATGGGTTGACTATGTAGTTATTGCCTCAGCTTATCGTATTATTATTGAGGTCTTAGACTTGACTTGAACCCTTAGTAGTTTAAAGGCATGCATTATCCCTAAGAACATGAGTGCCTATAACATTTTACTTTCTCAATGAAGTGTGAATTCTCACACATCTATTCTAAGTTGGGGGAATTTTCTATCACATTAGAAGACATCTGTGAGCTAACTAGTTTGCCCATCTTGGAAAAACATGTATTTACAAATGTCTATGAGGACTCTATCTAGAAGGAGATGTGCGAGGAGCTCCACTAAGCCTTGGAAGATTTTACTCGTTGTTGATGTAAAAAACTAGATTAGATCTAATTCTTTAATCACAAATAAAATATGTAAATGAAAGGAGAACGACATAAGATTTTAAAAGAGGTTCAGCTATGTATGAAAGCCTACGTACACTATTATGGTATTACTCTTTGAATTAGTTTACTTGATTTTTCACCTGCGTTTGATGGCATAGGTACATTTTTATTTATAATGACCCGGAGGCCAAGAGTTGTAATGTCAAGGGATTAAATGATTTTATATATTTAAGCATTTATATCCTTACATGATGAATATGACTATTGGTTATGTAAATCACATGTGATATGACTCTTGGTATGGGGACAAGTAGTTGGTCTTGTTGGTCGGCCTTCTCAATACTTGGTCGACATTCCTGCAGTTGGCCGACATTCCTACAGCTGGTCGGCATTCGTGTAGCTGGTCGACATTCCTTGTTAGGCTGTTACCAGTTGACTGGGATTAAGGCTACGTGGGATAACAAATTTTTATTTCTGATTGGTCCATGGAGATGGATATTTTTTGGTATCAACAGAATCCCCGAATGTTCTATGCTTGATGCTAGCATGAAAGTATAGAGCATTTGCTCCAAGGCATAGCTCGGGCTATTTTCATAATACTTGGTTAGCAACTGATTTACCACACTTGTGAAATTTGACTAGTATTGTTTGAAGATGGCATTTTTGCAAATAATTTGAATTTTGACGAACCGACTAAAGATAAAGGAGTATTTTTATTTTTCTGATTTGAGAAACCGTCAATAAGTCAATCATTTATTCGTTTAATCATTTTGTTCGCTGTTTTCAAGGCAACCTATAAAAGGTGATGAATTTTCCCAGTTTTGATTTACCCCCAAACTTTCGAACTGTACCAGATATCTTTGAACTTTTGAGTACTCGTTTGTTATCGTTCTTCATCTATTTTGATAGTTCTTATTGAATCCTAAAATTTCTGTAAGAATTCTCTCTTTTTCCTTCTTTTCTTCTTCTTGAATCATGGTTTATATAGTTCATATTGATTCTCTAAATGAATTTATGAGAGAACGAAATGTACCCGATAGGAGGTATAATTAGAGTTTCCCAATCCTCCTGTTGATGTCTTCTCTTCATCTAAGGATCATTAGATTTCATCCTTCTTCATAGTTGAGTGCATATTTACCTTTTCCCTAAATCATTTTTGCTTAGAATTCTGTCAATATTTTGATGTCGGATCTGCTAGAGTAGCCCCCAATACTTGGAGTATAGTTAATGTAATACATAGGCTTAACCAAATCCATGGGGCCCATATCGAAATCCTTAAAATTATGTTGTGTTACAAATGGGTCACTAGTGATAGTACTTATTATTTGAAAACAAGGTTTGACAATAGAGCCCTAGTTGTCAATTTTCCTTACTCCAATAAAGATTATTTTGATCATGGGGTTTTTGCAAAGAACTGGCAATACAGTCCTCTTCAAGGGGATGAAGTATACGATGGACCCAGATGTCCTCAAGAGAGCTATGTCATAGTTTGTAGTAAATATTTTTTGTGTATTCATGCTGATGAAATAATTGTTGATATTTCTCATTAACATTTGTTGTTTATTTACTTATTTTTGATAAGAAGAATAAGAGTCCCAAAAAAGGTGACATTAAGCTTGACGAGCTCAAGTTTTTGTGGGGCATCCATAAAAAATAGGTGAGCAGCATATTAGGTCTGGTTCATACTTGCTGAGGTACAAAAGTTTTGTAACCCCTTTTGTTGTCCTACCAACAACTACTACCTAAATACTTTAAAGCTTGTTCAACTCTTGGAAAGCTTGTTCACACGCTTCGTTCCACTCAAAATTCTTCCTATATAATTTAAAGAAAGCCAAACATCTATTTATTGCTCGGGCAATAAATCGGCTTAAAGCCGCTACTCTTTTAGTTAGCCTCTGCACATCTTTCTTGCAAACTGGTGATTGCATTTCAATTAGAGTTTTTATCTTTGCTGGGTTGTCTTTAATTCTCCTTTGATTGATAATAAAGTCGAGGAACATCCCTTCTCGTACTTCAAACACACACTTGATCGAGTTCAGTTTAATCTGATGCTTATCCAACTGGTCAAAAGTTTGAATTAGATCGGCAATATGATCAAAGGCTTTAATTCTTTTTGTTATCATGTCATCCACATAAACCTCCATGTTTTTGCCTATCCGTTCTTCAAAAAATTTGTTTACTAACCTCTGGTATGTTTCACCTGCATTTTCAAGACCAAAAGGAATCATATTATAACAATAAGTTCCTCGGGGAGTGATAAAAGTTATACTTTCCCTATCTTCAGGCTTAATTTTTATTTAATTATTACCAGAATAGGCATCCATAAAGCTTAAAAGCTCATGTCCTGATGTAGCATCTACCAGATAATCAATTCTTAGTAAGGGAAAATGTTCTTTTGGGGAAGATTTATTTAGATTTGTAAAATCTACGCACTTCCTCCATTTATCATTATTCTTTTTGGCCATCACAACGGTTGCCAACCATTATGGATACTTTACATCCTCAATAAAATGGGCTTTTTGAAGTTTTTTTTTACTTCCTCTTGGATAACTTGATTCTTCTCATGACTGAAAACTCTACGTCTTTGCTTAATCAACTTGACATCTTTGCTGAAGTTAAGTTCATGATAGAGGAAAATAGGATCAATAATGGGCATATCCTCATGACTCCAAGCGAATACATTTCTCCGCTATCTCAAGAACATAATCAATTCCTGTTTGAGGAGAGAATCCAGTGCTGAGCCAACTTGAGTAGTCCTTTCTGGTTTAGTGTTGTCCAGAATGATGTTTTTTATCGCTTCTACAATCTGGCCCTTAACCAAATCTATTTCATCCCGTGGATTTAAGGTTCCAACCTCAGGTTCACTATTAGGCTCAGTGATATCTACCTAATATATTTTAGTCTTCTTTTTTAACTCAATAAGTTCTTCTTATTTGGCTAAGGAATAGTAGCACTCTCTGGCCACCGTCTAGTCTCCTTTCATAATGCCTAATCCAAAATGGGTCAAAAAATTCAAGCATTGATGAACTGTTGATGGGACAACTTCAAACTTCTTGAGTCCTACTCTGACGAGGATCACATTATGAGCTCATTGAACATTTTTGCCATTATAAAAAAAAAATCATATTTTCTCTATACGACTTATTAGCCAGGTAACGAACAACACTTCTAACTTGATTGTTCCCAGAAGATAGACATTTTCTCCAGAAAATCCTATCAATGGCCTATGACATTTTCTAACTCGCTAAGCTTTAAGTCCAGACTTTTAAAACAGGGATAAAACATTATGTCTGCTGAGCTCCCATTATTAATTAATATTCTGGTGATGATTACATCTTGGATTCTGAATTTGACGACTAATGGATCATCATGATGATAAAGTACCCCAAAAGGTCATTTTTGGAGAAACCAAATCACCAGCTTATCTTTGTTCACCTTCCTCATCCGATCTTCCTTGGCTAAATTGATCCTTTGGATATAAGAACAAGATTGGGCCTCATTCATGTAAGCTTTTTATTTCAGCCATGTGATCTCCTCCTCCTTTATCTCCACCTGTAATCATATGATAATCAAATGAACCAAAACTGAGCGTAAATACACCATGTTCTGGTTATTTAGGCTTCTTCGGTAGGTCAGGATCATCCTCGCAATCATTATCACAATTTCTCTTATTATCTTCTCTGTATTTTCATGGAGACTTTGATCTTCTTTTGGACTCTCTGCTATTATGTCGATCAATGAATTTATTGAGTTTTCCTCAGCAAATGAGATAGTCTATCTCATTTTTCAAAGCAATGCAACCATCAGTTGTGTGACCATGATCCTTATGGAATTTACAGTATTTGGATCTATCCCTTTTCTTAGGAAGGGCTCTCAGCTTTTCAGGCCATCGTAGTTCCTCACTATGCTTCATTTCTTCCAAGATATGGTGAATGCCAATACTCAATAGGGTGTAGTTTCCATATATCTTAAGTTTATCTTCTTTCTTATCTCTTTGTTCCTTTGACTCCTAATGGTCCTCCTTCTCATGTTTTACATCAGACTTTGTCTATGGACTCTGTTTGGCACCCATTACCTCTTCGACGTTCATTTTTTCCCCTATTTTTTCCATGAGTTCAGTCATTGTCTTGGGAGGATATTTAGCCAAAGTGTAATATAGCTTCTTGGGAAGAAAACTAGTCATGAGAGTGGTGATGTCTATTTTTCCTCATAATCAATTACTTCTAACTTCTCATTGTTAAACCGAGTAATGTAATCCCTGGTGCTTTCTCCCACTTGTTGCCTTATACTCAGAAGATGAGAAACTATTTTTACTGTCTTAGCTCCAAAGGAAAAGTTGCTAATAAATAGCTCAGCTAATTGATTAAAGTTGATGATCTGTCCTCAGGGCAGGTTGTTATACCATATTTGGGCTGAACTTGTAACAGTGCTGGAGAATGCTCTACATCACATCCCATTTGGTACGTCATAGATGTCCACTACTACTTAATAATACTCTATATGAAGAACATGATCTGTTTTCCCATCGTATTTAGGAGTAACCACATTATCTTTAAATTTAGATGGGGTTGGAAGGTCTCCAATTACCTGAACAAAATGAGATGCTTTGATAAAGCTTTATTGTAAAGGATTTGTTTCTTTGACTATTTTGCCTAATCGATCTTCCAGCCTTCGAATTGATCCTTTCCAAGAATGATTACCTACATCAGATCTATGAGAAGTAGCTTGTCTGTTTCGATCATTTTTCTGCACTGAACTCTCCTCCTTAGAGGGTTGCTTGTTGCATACAGATCGTCAGACGCTTGATCTTGATCGGATTAAAGCCTCATGTTGGTCGGCTGGATGTTGAATGTTCTTAGATTATGCTCTGGGAGGATTTTTACTAAGCCTTTCCAAGACACTTGTCCTTTCAGGAGAGAAAGAATAAATGCCATAAGTGGGTACTATTGGTTGACTATGTAGTCATTAGCTCAGCCTATCGTATTATTATTGAGGGCTTGGGATTGACTTTAACCCTTAGCAGTTTAAAGGCATGGACTATCCCCAAGAACTTGAGAGCCTATAACATTTTACTTTCTCGATGGAGTGTGAATTATCACACCTTTATTACTAACCGGGGGAATTTTCTATCACATTAGATGACATTTGTGAGATGACTGGTTTGTCCATTTTGGAAAATCATGTATTTACAAATGGCTACGAGGACTCTATTTAGTAAGAGATGTGCGAGGAGCTCTACCAAGCCTTGGCAGATTGTACTCGTTGTTGATGTAAAAAAACTTAACTAGATCTAATTTTTTAATCACAAATAAAATATGTAAATGAAAGGAAAACAGAACAAGATTTAAAAGTGGTTCGGCTATGTATAAAAGCCTACATTCACTGTTATGTTATTCCTCTTTGCAATAGTTTGGTTGATTGGTCACCTGCCTTTGATGGCATAGGTACATTTATATTTACAATTACTCGGAAGCCAAGAGTTGGAATGTTAATGGATGGAATGTTTTCTATATATTTGAGCATTTACATCCTTACATGATCAATATGACTGTTGATTATGTAAATCACGTGTGATATGACTCTTGGTATGGGGACGATTCATTGGTCTTATTGGTCGTCCTTCTCAATACATAGTCGACATTCCTTGTTAGGTTGTTACCAGCTGACTGGGAATAAGACCACATGGGAGAATAAATGTTTATTTCTGATTGGTCCACGTAGATGGATAAGTTTTTGTATCAACACTCATTATCTTGATCTCACCCAAAATAGGGCGAGCAAGAAGTCTTTTACAAAGTAGAAATGCTACTAGTTCAATGACATCGAACCATTACCCAAATAATAGGCCCAAGCTAAAATTCTTAAGAGCCAAGATGGTCCAAAACACAAATTGAGGACCCATTTGGCTATTTTTTTTATCACGTTCATAAGTCAGTTTCTATTTTATGGAAGGCCCTGAGCCCCGCTCTCTGCATAGTTAGGCCCTGAGCCCCCGTGAGAAATTTTTTCATTTAGATTTCAGAATTACTCGTGGCAGGAACATGCCCCTCGCTGCTCTTACTTTGGGACCCATTTATACCTGGCTGGATTGAACTCCTGTTGATATGGAACGCTCGCATGGTAACTTTGGGGTGATAAATTTTATCAATTCCTTTTTGTTGATGGGTTTTCTCTTCAAGAGATTCCCTAATTTAGGCCCTGAGCCCCGCTCTCTGCATAGTTAGGCTTCTCTCATTCTTAGGTTACATAAAAAGGCTCCTAAGAAACCACTTAATTTGATTTTTTTATAATATAGATTAATTTTCTTTCCGCCCGCACTCGAAACGAGTGGGCGGGATATTTTTTTTTCTTTCTTTCACTCTACTTCTTTTGAAACCTTTTTCTCTATAGTCAATATTTATTCCTTGGGAGATTTCCATCTCATATCTGTTATGGCATTTGTTCTCCTATGTATATTACCACCTTTGACTGAGCTCCGATAGGGGGTTGAGTTATACTACTCCAAGAAGGTGAGGCGGTAATTTTGATATGACTAGGTTACTTACACTCTATATTCTCCCACCAACCTCTCACTTTCAGCTTCGTACTTGAAGCCTACTCTAACAATACCCCCGAAGGGATGGTACGGAGTACTACCCCTTTTCGGAACTTTTTTATACCTGCTGAGATTATCTGCTTTGCTTTAGCCAATCATGGTTTGGCCTATGGCAGTGCCAAGTCATGTTAATAAAAATTTCATACAGGATGCCCCTTATGAGTCTTTCATTGATGGAATCTCATCTTCTAACAAGTACCTAGCTAAGCACACTCACAAAGAAGTTTGGCATCGTATCCAAGTTGAGAGAACTCCTCTCGAGGACGTTGTACCCATCCTTGTGAATCCTCTATGCGAGGACATAATTTACTCCAAACATCCTAAGGCAAAAGCCCAACAAGAGAAGGGAAAAAATAAAGTAAAGGGTAAATATAAGGACCTCTTAAAGAGGAAGCACCCAGATGTTGATGTTCAAACTTCATCCCTGCACAAGTTTAAGGAGTTTCTTCCCCTCCCTCTCTAGTTATGACCCGAGCGGCCAGGAAAAAGAATAAATCCTCCAAGACGACTGGCCCCTTTACCGTTGATGACCAAGGTTAAAATACTTACACCTTTGAGGTTTAAATTTTTTTTCAAACCATTCATCATCAAGGATACGATGCTCTCGAAACCACTCTTTCTCAACCTTTTGCTCCATTCTCTACCCCTTCAGTGGAAGTTACTCTAGCTATTCATTTTTTTCTTTGTAAAAACATAAGTAATGGAATTATGAGTGCTTGATCCATGACCTGTGCATCTGAATAGGAACTTGTTGACTATGTAAGTATTCCTTCTTATGATTACCATAGTTATTATTTAAACATGGCATAAAAAAATCACTTTTTTTATGCTTATCCTTTTTTTATCATCCATGAGGGGGTTGACTTTGGACCAAGAGCATCATATTAGTGACCATGATAACACATTGATCTACTCACCCTCCTCTACCAGTCAAACTAACGAGCCTTTGCCTTATGGGAAAACTCGTCGTGATGACCTATAGGTTCTTAACATTATTGCATATTTTTCTCTTTATTATATCATCATTTGAGTTGTAATTTATCTTATTACTAACTCCCTATTATTTTTTAGCAAGATTATTCTCCAGGGACGAGTGTCCCCTCTAGGGTGAGGGTATCTCCTTCACCCTTTTTTCTTGTCCTTTATCATGCTTTATTTCAGTGCAAGAGGAGCACTATGGTAGTATCTGCTATGGGATTTTCACGAGAGGCTTGTATGTGTGTTATGCTTATTTATCTTTTCCTTTTGTCACCTTGAATTTTGAACCTATAAAACTCTGGTAGTTTTGGACTAAAAAAAACCTTCATGCTTTCTTTTGTAGCTCTAAACTATATTTCCCACCACTGTTAGAAGCTCTTCTCTGATTGCTCGCTCAGTTCAGGTATTCACTATTTCACAAAGTTTTTTTTATCAAATCTTGTTTTTGTTGCCCGTTAATTTATATATTTTTCAATAAGTGTCTATAGTCCCTCTTACATTAACTATAAGGCCACTCACTCCTTTTATAATGAGTATCTCATCGATCCATCCCCCAACTAATGTTTTGGTTAGTTCTAGAAGGGTATTCTTTGAGCACGTCCTTTTCTTTTAAACACTCGTTTTGTGAATAACAACAAAAAATATGACTTTACTTTTTTAATGATAATTGTATTATAGGATTCCCTCTCGAGCAACCATCTTATTAATGAGTGTATACTTCTGCCCATATGGGTTGTTATCTCTAGGTTTCCTCCTTTTGGGAAGAAATTTATCCCAAAGGTATGTCTTCCCTTGGACAACAGGTCTCAAGTTCACCCCCTTCCTACTCAGCCTATCTTCAGTTTGGCTTTAAGTAGTCCTGTTGCTCACATCACTAGTTCAGCATAGGTGCTTAGTTATATAACTTTGCTACTTTTGATAACTTTTATTAACAACTTCTTTATAAATAGGTAAGTTCAAGTATCCCTTCACCGTCTGTTATAGACTTCAGCACTTCCTCTCCCCTTAGCATTCAGATACTTGAACTGGCGTGACTTTATGTTTGCTTTCAGAGATCACATCTTGCTTTCTATGTGTTCGAAAAACTACTCATTCTATATTTTATTTCCCTTTTTAGTGAGAACTATTATTACCCTTTTTCCCGTTGCTTCTCCAGCATCCATTGCTATGAGCGATCCATCACCAATGCCACCTAAGGTACTAACCTGACATTCATTGATTTTCTAATTGAAAATCCTTTATACATATACTATTTTTGTATGGTTACACAAATGACAGTATTAACCATTCTTTTCTTTTAAGTTGGCATCACGAGTGTTCCTATCATTGTGGAACCTAAATTAATTATAGATGTGAGGGGTATGTTAACTCTATATCCTACTGTGAGCATGCCTATAAGCGTTCAGGTGTTTTTCGGTCATATCTATCCCTTTCAACCTTTCTTTCACTATGCAAGCATTCTTATAATATTTTCTTTGCTCATCTTTTTAGGTTAGCACCACAGGTGTTTCTTTGTTCTTATAATTAATATCTTCAAACAAAAAGTTCTTAGGACATCCTTTAACTTTTAGCATATACCGCTCTATATCTTGCAACATTTGATTCTTCCTTTTGAAAATGAAATTTATTATGGTGTGCTGACAATAAAAAAAACATCATTAATACCAACCTCGTTGCAATAAGCTTCAACTTTTGTATACTAAAAATTTAGTCGATGATCATTCATCATACGAATAATGGGGATGGGTGTTTTGTTTTATATCTTCTTACAAACTGTTTCGATAATGTCAAATCAGTCATTTTTTATATCATGAAACCAACAAATGAAAATCGAGATAAATCATCAACTATGATGAAAGAATAATGCCTCACCCTATACTTTTAGTGTTTCATGGACCCATCATATTAATGTGAACCAAATCTAATGGCCTAGGGGTAGTTATCCTATAAAGCTTCTAGTGAGGTATTTCTATTTTTCCCCTTTTAGTAAGTCCCATAAATTTTGGTATCAGCTTACCAAAATTTGGTAGACGTCTCAGTCTCTCCTTCTTTGAAAGACTACCCAATTCCTAAAAGTTTATATGTCATAGTCTTTAGTGCGATAAATCTATTGACTCTTCATTTTCACTTTGACATACCATCTTCGGTTCTCTTAGAGGACATAAAAATTCTCACTCGATCTCAATCCTCTCAAAATACTTAAAAGTCTTTTTCTTTCTTCATAACACATTCTCCCTTAAGGAAACTCACAACATGACCATCATCTCACATTTGGACAATGTTAATTAAGATAGCCTCTAACCCTTCGACAAATAAGACATCATGCAATACGATAAATTTTGATATCTTAATCGATTGCTTTCCCGTTACCCTTGGTTTCTTTTGTGAGGGCAAATTTCCAACCAAGTCAATTTGTTTGTAATTGGCTTAATTCTAGACAAAACTATTTGAGTTATATATTAGTCTTTGAGTTGTTATCCCATAAAGCCTATCAGGTTTAGTGTTGAAGATTTTTCCGCAAAGTTTTGAAGATGAGATTCGTGCAGTGTTTAGTGCCTTCATTTTCTTAACACTTGATATTTCGTAGATCACACAAGTATGAATTCTTAATGGATCGTGAGATTTAAGATCTTAATTAAGGATGCATTTTAAAATTAAATTGTGTTAGGAAATTGAAAAATATTTTTGGAAACGTAATTTTAAAATATTTTCCTGAGTTGATTTTGTTTGAACAAATTCGAGGATGAGTTTAAAAATGAAACTTATGTTTCATCGTCCAAACAAAACTAAGATTCATTCAAATGAGATTTGTTTCTCGTTCAAACAAGACTGATTTGTCAGCCGAATGACGCGCCACCTCAAAATTTATGTTTTCGTATTTAAGGACTTGTTTCTCTTAGAAAACAAAAGAGCTTTTGATGAAAAACGTTTCAGCATATGGTTTACAAAAAGTTTAAAATAGTTTCCCATCATCCTTAGTTTCAAAATCAAATATGATAATTCCATAGTTACTGCGATGTTGTGTTTGGCACCATAAATTCTTCCATCACTTTGAACAATTGTTTTGCTATGGTGGATTCTATACATGCTGATTACAAAGAAAAAGTAGTGGACTCCATGTTCGGATTTGTAAATGTTACTGAGACTGCATAGGTGGATACCGAGATGCACGTTTTCTCGTCTACTATGGAAACTTCCATGGGTGGACTCCTATATGCCACTGTAGAGGATCAGTAGAAGATCAAATGAGGCATCGAGGCTTACGGGTGATCGAGTCGTTGAGTAAGACTAAATTATCTCTTTCTATTTTTTTGTATCATTGTGATTGTCTTGCCTGGCCGTCTGATGTTTTTTTCCCTTGGTGGTTTCCTCATGCATTGGCTGGTCATGTGCTTGACTTATTTACTTTATCTGCTTGACCATGTAGATTCATTCTGTAGGTTGGCAAAATAAAATTGGTGAATCAAATTTTTTTCACAAGGTAAGTTTGTGGCAGCTAAAGATAAAATTTTGAAAATTTAAAAATATTGATTTTACCTAAAGGTAACTCCTTAGGGGCTTTCTCACCTTTCCATCACCAAAAGTCACCAGTCCATTCTTATACTCCTTTAAGGTGAAAAGTAAATACCCCCTCCCCCCCACCAGGTGATGTGAACATTTGCTATGAAAACACCATTGATTCATATTGGAGGCTTTAATTTCCATGAGAAAAACAACAACAACACTTTTGTAGTCGATCATCCTAACCCACAAAAGTTTGGTCTTAACAACATTTTTCATACCGTTTATAACTTCTTTTAACTTTTTTTATTTCATTCTCATGATTCCCATTTTTCCTTTTGAAGATTTTCCTTTTGACCCTTAGCGTGTGAATTTTGCTATTTGTTTTGAAGTTTGTGATAAAAAAATTCTATCTTATGTGTCAGATGACAATAGATACTCTTTTAGGTTTGATAAAGTTTTTGAAAAAAAATATCATTTTTTATCAATTTTTTTCAAATTCTCTTCTTCTTTCAAAATAATTGGAACAAAGTCTTAGACCTCGATTTAAATGGTTGAAAGTTTTCCTTTAGTTAAATTTTCCTTAAAGTTTTTGAAAATTTTCTTTTAAATTGAAGTTTTAAAATTTCTTCTCTGATTTCATAACATTTACATTTGTGTCCTTTTTGAAAAAGATATATTTCTAAAGTTCCTTATACTTGTTTTTAGTTGAAATTTCAACTTTTTCTTCAATGTAATAAGAACTAATGTGTTCATTTTGACTTTTTATACTATTCACAAATATAGTTGATATGTTTGGAGGAACATTGAAATGATTGAATCGAATTCCCTTTTGCCCATTTTGAATCATTGATTTTGCAAAAAACATTTTGTTAAAATATTCAGATTTTTCCTCAAGAGAAAGTTTTAACTTTCATTTCATTCTACAAATCACACATCAAAGAACTCAATTTCAAATTAAATTCTTTTTTCTTTTCTTCAAAAAACCATAATCTCTTTCTTAGTCAGCTTAGTCTCTTTTAAGAGATCTTTCTTCTCCTTTTCAAGAAAATTATTGAGATCACTTAATTTGATAAATCTTACATAGATTAATAATCCCTTTATTATTTTTATTTGAAATCCTTTCGTCATAAAAAACTTTGAGAATATTCTTCATCTTGACATTAAGTTTCTTAAGCTTGAATGATTAGTTTAGGAATTTGTTATTCGCATGATTAAGTTCACTCAATTGTTCGTCATCACTTGAATCATCTTCTTATTTATTTGAAAAATGCGAGACACTTGATCCATGTCAGGATTAGACATTTTCATCATAGTGAGAAGATGATTTCTTTGCAGCAAGAAGTTCAATGTTAGTACCTAAGGCATCAAAATCGATTATGTTCATCTCAATCATGATAAATGAATTCTCAAATAACTAACGAACACTCATTAATGATATATCTTTGTGATTTACCTCCAAAATTAAGCAACTATGCTTTGATATCATGTGAAAGTGTGGAATCCTTCATGTGTGCATAGACCCAAAGGGGGGTGGGGGTGATGAGATCTATATGAAAACTTCTCACAATTACGGCTAATTTTAAATAAAGTAAATATTTCTCAATTAAATGACTTTTATCACAAATATAACCTAAGATTAATCTAATCCAAATAAAATCAAGCGAACATTCACATGTTTAATTTATAAATTGTATCAATTTTATTAATCATGTATAAAAACATACAAGTCACTTTTATCATCCACATTTAGGTCTCAAGACTAAATAGACCAATCATACATAAAGAAAGGCATATAAGGTATGGGTGAAATTGTGTGCATATAAAGTGTGAAGAAATTCATTCATAAGATGAGATATACAACGAAAACCCCATTGTGGGGAAAAACCCGTCGGGATGTGTAATCTCTCACTAAACATGAATAGTAATTTTAAACAATGAAAGATGTGAGTTGTAATACTTAAAATATATACATATGCTCTTTTAACATTTAAACTATCCCCCATTATGAAAAAGTCAAGCATGGATCTCCAACAAACTTGAGTAGAGGTCCATTTTCTACAATTGATCCACATTTAATAGAGAAACCCTTCAATAGCTCCTCAATTTTCGAATTGGATATGAGAATTTGAGTTAAGACATAATTAAAAACGAGTCAACTAGATTTAGAAGAGAAGATGTGTGATAGATTGGATCTTAGAAAAACTCTCATGTAAATGCTCTTGATCTAAAGTAAGATCTAGGGTTTTAATACTCAAATGTAGAGATAAAAGGTAAATCTTTCACTACTTATGAAGAAACTATAAAAATGTGAGGAGATATTTGATAAAAGTAGCTTGTTACTTTGAAATTGGAGCGAAAACTATTTATATAGTCATTTAAAAACTGACGACTCTATGTGCATGGATGAAATCCGACTAACGGGTATTGATAATAAAAATTTCTTGCGTAATGATATTGAATGATGATATTTCAAAAAGTAAAACTATAATGTCTAGATGTATATATATAGGTTTTAGACCATTGTACCTTTGCAGACCTTGTTGGTGTTTCAATATAGGAGAAACAACTGATAAAGAAAATGTAGTTGATAAACAATGATATTTCATCGTTAATTATATGTGCAAAACTTCTTATATCTTTTAGTATATGATCATTACAAAGCAAGTTATGCTTGTGGGGACTTCCATACATGAAAACATGGTAAGTAAAGGAAACTTCAATCTCTTTTTCCTTATCCCTCATAAAAACCCGAATAGTTTTTTTTATATCTCCCTCTTTAAACCTTAGGAGTGTTAATGCAACTTATTCTCCATCCTTAGACCCATATATATAGGTATACGAAGTTGTCTTTGGCCAATCAGGTTTTCTAGAGAGTTTTGGGCTTGATACATAGCATATGGACTATACTAGGGCCTGAAGGTAATAGCATTAAATTGGATTCCAAACATAAATACGAAAATTTCAAATTAATCCCCGTACTAAATTTTATTATACGTTTAATAGTAATTAATTCCAACTTCACTCCAATTTAATTATCTCAAAATTACTCGAATAGTGAGGGCTTATTGCAAAGTTTGATAGAAAATAATATGATTTCCAATGTTAAGTATATAATAATTGCATATCGAAACTCAATTTTTTGCGAATCGATTTTTGCTAATGTCTTATTTAATACTTAATATTAAGATTAACTTATTTGATACTCGACTAGATATAAATCAAAACATATAAGTTTATCAAGGGGCATTATAATCTAGAATATCTCTAGGATGAGAATTCCTCTGGAATATGATCTCAGCCATATTCAAATAATGATTTCCCAACCTAATAAGATATTAACTCAATAAATTGAATCTCACCCATACAAAAACTAAGAAATAATTATGTGAATATTCCAATCCTCATAATTTTCGATATGAACAATCTATTCACCATTTATGAACTTATGAGATTGTTCAAGTTTAAAACAGTCAATACCTAGACTTGAATATCACCCTTGGTCATATTAAATACATACTTGATGTGCCTGTACAATCCTATTTGAAAAATTAGAAAAGTTCCTGGACCATCATACATGTTCTTGTACTATAGATAAAATAGTAAGATTGTACATCTAGAATTTCCAATAGGTTTTTAATTCCCTATTTAGGTTGTGAACTATATAATTGTAAGAGAATTGGAGATATATGTGACACCCCGCCTAATTAATCACGGGTGATCAGTCCTAAATCAAGTTAGAACAGGATTCTCATTTGGTTCATTCTTAGCATCACTGTCGTCATATTAAATTACTAACCACCTAAGTGAAAAAATAGACTGGTGCCATTTTTATATCTTTCATTATTTAAACAAAACCCATGCAGAATATAAAACTATATAACAATCACAGATAACTGAATTAAGCATCCATAAGTAAAATATAATTGACCGAATAAACCAACGGTCCAAATAATAATCCCATAAAGACAAGAATAAACTCTCAACAAGTCTAAAATAAATAAATGGAAAGTGAGAAACATGCTCGAATACTAATCACGAACTTCTACATTAAGAATGAAGAATGAGACGTCTATCAAAACCCCACAACATCCACATATGCTGCAGCAACGGATTCCTGGAATATAGTCAAGGCTGGCGTCCCTGTGGCTGGACACCTAAAAGGGTTTTTAAAAGTTTTTATAGCAAGGGTTAGTACCCAAAATATTTGAAAAACATTTAACAAATGATTAACTTGCAGTAATAAATAAATATGCATGCTCTTCATATTTTTAGTTAATATCGCACTCTCTTGAGGACTTCCTTACCCTTCCTCGATTATACCCTACGAACGCTTTAATTAAATTACCTAGTTACTCATCTCTTGACTAGATAATTAACAAAGTTCCTTTATACCCACCCTACTCTAACTGAGTATGTAGATTATGATTTTTAAGTTATTAGTAACATCAACTTAACTAAATCATTTCCCTTTTTAACTTCATATAACTTATACACTTGTTATACATGTGAAATAACTCATATTTTTCATTAATAGCCCGTATATAATTAATTATCCAATTATATACTTATAATCATATTTCAACATTCACAATAATACTGTAATATATATAACAACTTGCATCCTCCCCGGTAAAATACTCCCTGAATATAAATTCTATAAAGTGCTATCCCACTAGGTACAATCACATAGCCTAGTTATCCCAAGTCAGAATTTTCACACCAACTTGATAAAAATAAATAATTGGAGGCGGTCATATTCCTTCCCTGAAAGTGAGATGCCCCTCACCCATATAACGGACGCTATGACCTCGGGAATATACTCACCCTACTCCTCAAGCTAGGGGATTCATCCACTACGCGCAACCTCCCCCTATAGCACTATAGTAACAAATATCTAATCACTGATATTAATTGTGCACACCATATATATATACTCCGTATATACAAATATAAAAGTCCCGGTTATACCGTTCGCTAAAATCCGTAACATAAGCCTATTAAAATTATTAAGAGTTTATGGTCCAACTCTAAATATTAATTAAATTGCACTTTAATTAATTTAGTTATTTTTGGTGTCGCCCCCACCATAAATTTGGACTTACTCCCGTAGCCCAAAATAAATTTACCCGAGTCACAATTCCCGACTCTAATTTATTAGCCTCAAACCCTAATTAATTTATCTACAATTAATTAGATTTAAACTCATGTATTTAATTTCTCAATAATTAATTACATAAGATTTTTATATAAATTTTCCCTCTTATATAACCAACTGGCGAAACTGCCAGATTCTGGCGACCGTCGATCGATCGACCCAGACCGTCGATCGATCGACCGAACAGGTCTTCGTCTTCTTCGCGAAGACAGGGCAGCCATGGACGAGATTTCTTAAACCCTAATCTCTTCTAACATGAATTTTAAGCCTTTATAACACCAGTACATATTAGAAACCTTATTAGGACTCCCCAGAAAGTCCACAACAATCATCAATTCGTCCATCAACTACTAATCCATAATTTTGGGGAAAAATATGTCTTTATGTTTAAACCCATTTTCATTCCAACTTTCTTCATTAAAATCTTTCTAATTTATGTGAATATCATCCTAACAGATACACATCAATATTCCAATATCAGATTTTACATAACTCCTCATAATTTCGGGCAAATCAGATTCATGTTTTCTTTTGAATTATCAAAACCCCTTGTTTATACCATGAACACCAAAACGAATTTTAATTCATAACAGCACACAAATATGAATTTGAAAGACAGATTTAATGTTATTGCAAGTTATTCACTTGCCTTAGGTTTCGTAGTGTCTGAATTTGCGATGGATTCCAAGGTTGAAGATGACCTTGTTGGCTCTTTTGAGATCCCCAATTGGCTTTGGCTGCTGCTAGGGTTTCCTAACCCTTTAATTCCTTTTCTCTCATTAAGCTCAGCCAACCCTTATTTCTTTTTATTAAGTTAATTAATCCATTCCCGTTTTTTGACTAATGGGCCAAGCCCAAGTGACCAAAATGCCCCAGAGTGGGCCCGACTATGTCTAAAAACGTCCCGTGACCCGTTTACTACCCCCGGGTACACTTTTCCGACTATCTCGGCCCATCCGGACTCAACTGTACCCTCAGAATTTGCATTCGAATTAATTTATAAAAATACTTATCCCCCACCCAATATAGTCTATACCGACTTCCGGATGTGGTAAGTACATACCTCGTCATTAATACTCGAAACGACGAATTTACATTATTACTATTCACTCAGTAAATAATTTTCCCTAAATATTAACCATTCAATCCCAGATTAATATTTATATATTATTCTATCATAATTAATTCATTAAATTATAACACACTAGTAATTTAGAATTTCCGAATTAATTAATTTTAAATGTACCAAAAATACGGGGTGTTACGTACTCCCCCCGTTATAAAGGAATTTCGTCCCCGAAATTAGATCGTACCTGCGTTGAAAATCTCTGGATATTGTTCCCGCATATCCTCTTCCCGCTCCCAGGTAGACTCGTCAACATTGTGATGACCCCACTGTACTCTAACCAATGGAACAACCTTGGATCGTAATTTTCACTCACTATGATCCAGAATAGCTACCGGCCTCTCCTCATACGAGATGTCTGGCTGTAAGTCGATCTCCTCGAGTGGAACGTGCCAAAAGGCTCTCTCGCTCCTTCGATATTTCTTCAGCGATGCCACATGGAATACATCGTGTATCCCCTGAAGATGTTCTGGTAACCCAAGCTTATACGCCACCGGTCCCACCCTCTCAATAATAGGGAAAGGTCCTACGTATCGCGGTGCTAACTTACGCTTCTTGCCGAACTTCATCACCCCTTTCATTGGGGATACCCGGACTAAAACCTCGTCCCCAACTTCTAGCTCCACATGTCTTCGAGAAGCATCAACATAACTCTTTTGCCTGTCCTGAGCTATCCGAATTCTTCCTCGAATCAACTCTATCTTGGAAGATGTCTCCTGAACAATCTCCGGCCCCAAGAGTTTGTTGTCCCCCACCTCTAACCAACAAACGGGTGAACGACAAGGTCTCCCATATAGTGCCTCAAACGGTGCCATGCCAATCGTGAATTGGTAAGAGTTGTTATACGCAAACTCTACCAAAGGGAGATATTTCTCCCATCCTCCTCCGAAGTCCAAAATGCACATTCTGAGCATGTCTTCCAGCATCTGGTTAACTCTCTCAGTCTGTCCGTCCGTCTGTGGGTGATACGTTGTACTCAAGCGCAACTCCGTGCCCATTGCCTCCTGAAAGCTCTGCCAAAAGTGGGTGACAAAGATTTTGTCTCGGTCGGATACAATATTTATAGGCACTCCATGCAGCTTAACAATCTCTTCTATGAATAGCTCTGCATAACGCATCGTCTCGAAGTCTGTGCGTACCGGCAAAAAATGGGCCACCTTAGTCAACCGATCCACAATAACCCATATGGAGTCGTGACCCCTCTACGATACAGGTAACCCTGTGATGAAGTCCATGGAGATGCTCTCCCACTTCCACACGGGAATTTCTAACGGCTATAGCATCCCTGATGGTCTCTGGTGGTCAACTTTCACAAGCTGACACGTGGCACATTTCGAAACAAACTCCGCTATGTCCCGTTTCATTCCTGCCCACCAATACTGCCTCCTCATATCTTGGTACATTTTATCCCCACCAGGATGTACCGCAAATTTCGAACCATGGGATTCTGTCATAACAGCGTGCCTCAAATCCTCATCCTCTGGCACCATTAACCTCCCATTAAAGCGTAGGCCTCCTTCTGAGCTAATCGAGTAACCCTTTGCTCCCTCAGCTAACAACTGACCCACCCTATCCCGGCAAATCTGATCCTCCGCCTGAGCCTTCACAACTCGCATAATGGTCTCGGGTGTGATGGATAAAGCTGACATGCAAGCCTTGGCTACGTCATCCTCATATTGAAGCTCTCTCCACTTCGCTTTCCATACCTCTGATATCTCCCCAGTCGGCCTTCTGCTCAATGCGTCTGCTACCACATTGGCCTTACCAGGATGATACTGAATATTAAACTGGTAGTCCTTCACGAATTCTAGCCACCGCCTCTGTCTCATATTCAGATCCTTCTGTGTGAAAAGATACTGAAGTGACTTGTGATCCGTGAATAGAGTAAACTGCTCTCCTAGAAGATAATGCCTCCATATCCTCAAAGCAAAAACGACCGCTGCCAACTCTAGGTCGTGAGTGGGGTAATTCCTCTCGTGGGGCTTTAGCTTCCTGGAACCATAAGCTATAGCCCTTTCCTCCTGCTGGAGCACACCCCCAAGACCCCGTAAGGACGCGTCTGTGTAAACCCGATACTCCAGCCCTCCCTTTGGCAATGCAAGAACGGGTGCAGATGTCAACTTGTCCTTTAGCTCGTCGAACGCTAATTGACAACTATCATCCCACTTGAAAGGTACTCCTTTCCGAGTCAGATTCGTCAAAGGTCCTGCAATCTTAGAGAATCCTTTAATGAATCCCCTGTAGTAACCGGCTAAACCCAGAAAACTACGCACCTCGGTTGGTGTCATGGGCTGTCCCCACTCCCTCACCGCCGACACCTTATTCGGATCCACTGCAATACCCTGATCTGACACGACGTGACCAAGGAACTGTACCTCCCATAGCCAGAATCCACAATTCCCTAATTTGGTATAGAGCTGATGATCCCTCAGTGTTTGTAAAGCCATGCGCAAATGCTCTGCGTGCTCCTCCTCGGTGCGCGAGTAGATTAGGATGTCATCAATGAACACGATGACAAACTGATCTAAGTACTCCCTGAAAACCCTGTTCATGAGGTCCATGAACACTGCTGGTGCATTGGTGAGCCCGAAGGGCATCACCCTGAACTCATATGATCCATACCGCGACAAGAAAGCGGTCTTAGGAACATCCCCCTCTCGGATACGCAGTTGATGATACCCTGACCTCAAGTCGACCTTGGAGAAGTAAGACACCCCTCTCAATTGGTCAAATAAATCATCAATCCGAGGCAATGGCTATTTATTCCGTATCGTCACCTTGTTCAGCTCCCTATAATCCACGCACAAGCGGAGTGAACCATCTCGCTTCTTCACAAACAACACCGGCGCACCCCACGGCGATGTACTCCGCCGAATAAAACCCTGACCCAGTAGTTTCTGAATCCGTTCCCTCAATTCTCGCATTTCTGAAGGGGCCATTCGGTAAGGTGCCCGAGCAATCGGCCTCGTCCCCGGTGCCAAATCGTAACAAATTCGATTTCTCTGCTGGGTGGTAATCCTGGTATCTCCTGGAATACATCCTCAAAGTCCCTCACTACAGGAATAGAGTCTAAAGGAACTACCACTTCCTGTGAGGTTTCCTCCCCAATGTAATATAAATGAGCGGTCGAGCCTCCCTCTGGGCGAGGCATCGCCACAACAAACATCTCTTGTCCCGGAATGGCAAAAACAATGCTCCCACCGAAGCAATCAATCATGGCTCTATAGTCAGCGAGCCAATCCATACCGATAATCACATCGTGAACATGCATATCTAATACCAACATGTCCGCAGGTAATACCAAACCACCAATCTCTACCCCCACTCCCCGACATATAAAGAATATAAGCGACCCACTCCCCAATGGTGAGTCGACACACGTAACAGTGCTCTCCGCGGTGGCTAACAACCCTAAAGCCTTCGCGAAATGTGTAGCTATAAAGCAATGTGTAGCCCCCGTATCAAACAATACTCGACCCATAGTGCCATGGATAGAAAACGTACCCTCAATCGCGGGCGGCGCCTGCTGTGCTGGGGGATTGGGAACATCCCGAACGTTATACACACGTCCGTAGTGCATCTGCCCCTGCTGCTGTGGGGCGGGTGGGGCTGGTGATGCTGGCGGCATCTGACCCTGTTGCCCCTGCTGGTCACCCTGTTGCTGGCCTCTGCCCCTCTGCGGGCACTCCCTCTTGAAGTGTCCTGGTTGGCCACAGGAGAAACAGCGTTTCTGGTCGTCACCCTGTCGTTGGCCCTGCTGGCCCTAACGTTGCTAGCCCGGTTGGCCTCCCCCGTTGTTCCCTTGGCCCTGACAGCCCTGAGGAACCTGCTGTTTCTGATTAGGGCCTGGTTTCCCTTTCCTGAACCCCTGTCCTCCCGATTGGAACCCACCAGGCTTAAACTTCTTAGCCTGATTCCCTTGCTAAGTGATGACCTGCTGCTGTGTGCCACTCGTCTCACCACTAGTAACTGCCTTGCCCTGCTGGCTCGGCTCACCTGCCTTCTTGTTCCCCTTAGCATGGAAACGATGATCCTGGCAATGTACGAGTTCGGCATTAACGACATCTGTATAAGTCACTAACGCCGGATTTCCAATCAAGTGTTGCCTGATTCTCCAGGCTAAGCCATCCATGAACTTTGACTTCTTCCGCTCCTCATCGCTCACCTCATTTGGCACAAAGTTTGCCAAACGGGTGAACTCCTCCTCATATTCTGCTATTGACCTATCACCCTGTACCAACTCGCTGAATTTCTTTCTCATCCCAGACTCTACTGCTGGAGGGAAGTACTTGCGGTCAAACTGCACCCAGAATTCAGAAATCGGCATCAAATCCCGCCCCTCAGCGGTGGTTACGAACTCCCACCACTGTAAGGCTGCCCCCGACAGACGAAAGGTAGCCAGCATCTGTTTCTGCACCTCTGTACCCTCTAACATGCGCAGATGGCGCTGAATGTTCTTCTTCCAGTCACAAGTCTCGACCACATTGGTGCTACCTCGAAACTCAGGTGGGTGAGCCTTCTGAAAGGTCTCCCTCACTCGCTGCCAAGATGGTGGCCCCACTGGAGCCTGAACTACTGGAGCCAATGGAGGCGGTGCCTGAGGATGTGGAAAATGAGCTGCCATAGCTCGCATCACTGTCTCGACTGCTTGGGCCACTATCACTGCCACCTGAGTGGTAGAAATCAACTCGGGTGGGGGTGGGGGTGGTGGTGGCTGTACCTGTGGCTCTTGGAGAGCCTCCCTCACCTCATCTCTAGCCTCAGCCCTCTCCGCTCTCTGTCTCTTTGGCGGCATCTGAAATAGATTGAATTGTATAAGTACACAATTTATACCAAAACTAATAGCAGGAATACGATATCTCACAAGCGGAAAATATAATCAACAGTCCTAATAATAGGGCTCTATAACAACCGAACGCTACGCTGAAACATAGAAAGCCGCACAAATCCTAAGGACACTAGAACCTGATGCTCTGATACCATCTGGGACACCCCGCCTGATTAATCCCAGGTGATCAGTCCTAAATCAAGTTAGAACAGGATTCTCATTTGGTTCATTCTTAGCATCACTGTCGTCATATTAAATTACTAACCACCTAAGTGGAAAAATAGACTGGTGCCATTTTTATATCTTTCATTATTTAAACAAAACCCATGCAGAATATAAAACTATATAACAATCACAAATAACTGAATTAAGCATCCATAAGTAAAATATAATTGACCGAATAAACCAACGGTCCAAATAATAATCCCATAAAGACAAGAATAAACTCTCAACAAGTCTAAAATAAATAAATGGAAAGTGAGAAACATGCTCGAATACTAATCACGAACTTCTACATTAAGAATGAAGAATGAGACGTCTATCAAAACCCCGCAACATCCACATATGCTGCAGCAAAGGATTCCTGGAATATAGTCAAGGCTGGCGTCCCTGTGGCTGGACACCTAAAAGGTTTTTTAAAAGTTTTTATAGCAAGTGTTAGTACCCAAAACATTTGAAAAACATTTAACAAATGATTAACTTGCAGTAATAAATAAATATGCATGCTCTTCATATTTTTAGTTAATATCGCACTCTCTTGAGGACTTTCTTACCCTTCCTCGATTATACCCTACGAACGCTTTAATTAAATTACCTAGTTACTCATCTCTTGACTAGATAATTAACAAAGTTCCTTTATACCCACCCTACTCTAACTGAGTGTAGATTATGATTTTTAAGTTATTAGTAACATCAACTTAACTAAATCATTTCCCTTTTTAACTTCATATAACTTCTACACTTGTTATACATGTGAAATAACTCATATTTTTCATTAATAGCCCGTATATAATTAATTATCCAATTATATACTTATAATCATATTTCAGCATTCACAATCATACTGTAATATATATAACAACTTGCATCCTCCCGGGTAAAATACTCCTTGAATATGAATTCTATAAAGTGTTATCCCACTAGGTACAATCACATAGCCTAGTTATCCCAAGTCAGAATTTTCACACCAACTTGATAAAAATAAATAATTGGAGGCGGTCATATTCCTTCCCTGAAAGTGAGATGTCCCTCACCCATATAACGGACGCTATGACCTCGGGAATATACTCACCCTACTCCTCAAGCTAGGGGATTCATCCACTACGCGCAACCTCCCCCTATAGCACTATAGTAACAAATATCTAATCACTGATATTAATTGTGCACGCCATATATATATACTAACGCCTCCGTATATACAAATATAAAAGTCCCGGTTATACCGTTCGCTAAAATCCGTAACATAAGCCTATTAAAATTATTAAGAGTTTATGGTCCAACTCTAAATATTAATTAAATTGCACTTTAATTAATTTAGTTATTTTTGGTGTCGCCCCCACCATAAATTTGGACTTACTCCCGTAGCCCAAAATAAATTTACCCGAGTCACAATTCCCGACTCTAATTTATTAGCCTCAAACCCTAATTAATTTATCTACAATTAATTAGATTTAAACTCATGTATTTAATTTCTCAATAATTAATTACATAAGATTTTTATATAAATTTTCCCTCTTATATAACCAACTGGCGAAACTGCCAGATTCTGGCGACCGTCGATCGATCGACCCAGACCGTCGATCGATCGACCGAACATGTCTTCGTCTTCTTCGCGAAGACAGGGGAAGCCATGGACGAGATTTCTTAAACCCTAATCTCTTCTAAAATGAATTTTAAGCCTTTATAACACCAGTACATATTAGAAACCTTATTAGGACTCCCCAGAAACTCCACAACAATCATCAATTCGTCCATCAACTACTAATCCATAATTTTGGGGAAAAATATGTCTTTATCTTTAAACCCATTTTCATTCCAACTTTCTTCATTAAATTCGTTCTAATTTATGTGAATATCATCCTAACAGATACACATCAATATTCCAATATCAGATTTTACATAACTCCTCATAATTTCGGGCAAATCAGTTTCATGTTTTCTTTTGAATTATCAAAACCCCTTGTTTATACCATGAACACCAAAACGAATTTTTAATTCATAACAGCACACAAATATGAATTTGTAAGACAGATTTAATGTTATTGCAAGTTATTCACTTGCCTTAGGTTTCGTAGTGTCTGAATTTGCGATGGATTCCAAGGTTGAAGATGACCTTGTTGGCTCTTTTGAGATCCCCAATTGGCTTTGGCTGCTGCTAGGGTTTCCTAACCCTTTAATTCCTTTTCTCTCATTAATCTCAGCCAGCCCTTATTTCTTTTTATTAAGTTAATTAATCCATTCCCGTTTTTTGACTAATGGGCCAAGCCCAAGTGACCAAAATGCCCCCGAGTGGGCCCGACTATGTCTAAAAACGTCCCGTGACCCGTTTACTACCCCCGGGTACACTTTTCCGACTATCTCAGCCCATCCGGACTCAACTATACCCTCACAATTTGCATCCGAATTAATTTATAAAAATACTTATCCCCCACCCAATATAGTCTATACCGACTTCCGGATGTGGTAAGTACATACCTCGTCATTAATACTCGAAACGACGAAATTACATTATTACTATTCACTCAGTAAATAATTTTCCCTAAATATTAACCATTCAATCCCAGATTAATATTTATATATTATTCTATCATAATTAATTCATTAAATTACAACCCACTAGTAATTTAGAATTTCCAAATTAATTAATTTTAAATGTACCAAAAATACGGGGTGTTACAATATAATCCTTTTGTGATAAAGATGGACCCAAATCACTATAATCTATGCTAAGTATAATTGATAAACATATACAATATATTTAAAATAAATATATGGATTCCCAAAAACATATATCTCAAAATCTGATAAGAAAATCTTTCAGTAATTAATAATAAATGTAATAAAAATGGGCTTAAGAATAAAACCAACCAGTCTCCCACCTAGCCTTAAACCTATGTGATTGTTAATCTAAAAACCATTCCCTCCACATGATTATTGAAATCCTTATTTGGTAAGACCTTTGTAAAATGATCAACGAATTTGTCCCGAAATGCAGTGTTGGTCATGATAACGTCGCCTCTTCACACAATCTCCCATATCGGGTTATACTTTACTACCCCCAGGGGGTCATACTTAAGATGGAGGGTCATACTGAAGATAGGGGGTCAGACATGCCGAAACCATCATTAGCAACACAATTTGGATGACAGTACGACCGGACGACCTTTTGGAGGTCGACCCCACTATTAACTTTGATGACCCGAATCAGCCTAAGCTCGTGGAGATAGGAGCCTCGGATTAGGGGATGTTCGGACAACCAGGTGAATGGCCAAACCTATGGAGTCCTACAGCACGAAGGTCTTGCATCCAGTAGTCAGGACCAAACATGCCAGCACCTTAGCCTCGGCCTGTCACCATAATCTGAGGGTGACACCATCATGGCGAGTGATTCGGGAGACACGTGGGACAGTGCGCCTGGGACTCATGTAGCCCGTGGACTAGACCGTTATAATAATATCATTCCCTCCTGTGAGGGAATATTATGTCATCATTAACTACAGGTGGCCCAGCCAGGTGTCAAGAGGGGATTGGATAGATCACTATTCACATGATCAATACATGGTTGGGGGGTACACTATACCCTCCAAGCCCTATATATATTTGTCATCTTCAACCTTGAAAAGGGATGGATAATGGTAACCCTAGCTAAAAATATGCTTGTACACATAGTAGAGAGAGAGAGAGAGCTTTTGAGCGTTGTATCTAAGGCCATTAGTTCCCCTATTAGTGGATCACACACATAGTGGATGTAGGCCAGATTGGCTCAAAAACTATACATCATTATCTTCATTACTCTTACACTCATCCCATTCTGTACACTTGTACACATAAATAAAACTATTTTTTCCATTGTTGTTACTATTTGAGCTCATCACCTCTTATCTGGTGGTGCTGATTCTTAGCATCATCAGTTTGGCATCATCTGTGGGAACGAGAAGTTATCTATTCCTCCATACAGCTTGTCCTCACCAAAAACTCAGATGGTAAGCCAGTTCTCCCCCTTCGTGTGGAGCTGTTTCACCATTGAAAGAGATCCATTAAGGCCGTCAAGCTCATTACTCTTTTGATCATTCAACTCAAACATATGGCACCAGAGTTACCACCTCCTCCTCCACCAGCTAGTGGAGTAGGACCTAGTTACAGTCAGGTACCACCCTAGTCTGAGATGGCTGAGGTGGATACCACCTTGAAGTCTTTAGCAGCAAGCCAACAGGTTATGCGAGAGAAATTTGCAGCTCATAGCCAAAACATACTGAGACCACCCAGAGTCCCACTGAAGATGGTTACTTCGGCAGCTATACCAGGAGAATATAAGGCCACGAAAATACCCCAGGCACCACGCAAAGACCTGCCACCTCAACAACGGTGAAGGGATGTTTCTGACCCCCAGCGTTTATGCCAGAGGAGGTAAGGAAACCCTTGTACGGAGGATAAGTATGATGATGTGTAAGTGGAAGAGGTTCCATTAGATTGCTGGGAGCCGTATGAGGTCTCTAAAAATACTGTACGACCCATCCAGGAGAGCTGAGGGAGGTGTAGGCGGTAGAATCCTAACGATCGCTCGAGAGGCTCAACTTTCGAACGTCTGAGTAGAGGGTCTACCTTTGAGAGGCTGGTTCCAGTCAATGACCTAAGGGAAAGATTGTCCAGATTGAGAAGTATAGCAAGGTCTATAAGAGAGGTAGTAGATGGCCGACCCCATGGATGAGACGATGGTCAAGGAGAAGTGAACAGCCAGCGAAGGTCGGATGCAGCAGAGCCCTCAGTTCACCCTAGAGAAGCGGCCGGGGATAACATCCGCTAAGCCGACCTTGTGAGGCCGTGGAAGGACTCGATTCAGAGGTTAAAGGATAAAATATATCCTAAAAAATCGAGACCCTCTTCAAAGAGGATATTCCATAGGTTCACCCTTTGTGGCGAAGATAGTCAACTTCCCAATGCCATCTAAGTTTAAGCCACATGTGGTAACCCCAAGGTATGACGGGAGTACTAACCCAATCCATCATATCGAGATGTAACAATTAGTGATAGATATATACTCTATCTCAGACGAGATGAGGTGTCACGCTTTTTCCATCACTTTGATCGGGGCCGCACATGTCTTATATACCTCTCTTCTAAAGAACTCCATTGAAAGCTTTAAGTAGCTGGCAGACCGGTTCATCCATAACTTTTTCTTCGGAGTGAGGCCACATGAGAAGACCACTCACCTGCTATATGTTAAGAAGGGTAAGAACGAGAGCTTAAGAGACTACATAGCCATGTTTAATAAAGAAAAGTTAGATGTCGAAGACTACGAAGAAAATATAGCCATAAAAACCCTAATTGGAGGACTCTAAAAGGGTAAGCTATGATGGGAGCTTGCTGAAGACCGCCTGAGGTCAATGGTTGAGCTGTTGGAAATAACGGGGAAGGTGATGGATGCCGAAGAGGCAATAGCCGCCAAATACGAAGATTAAAAAGGAGGCACTAGTGGAGGTAAATACTAGAAAAAGAATACGGAGGGGAAGAAAAGACTAAAAGATGACAAGTTTGCAGATTATACCCCTCTGACGGTTAGATGCAAACACATTATGAATGAGATAAAGAGCGACTGATCCTTAAAATGGCCTGAGAAGTTGAGAGCACCCCCTCACAAGAGGAATAAAAACATGTGTTGTGAATTCCACCAAGACCATGGCCATTTAACCGATAAGTGTTTTTCTCTAAAAGAGGAAATTGAAAAAATGTTAAAAGAAGGGAAGTTAAGAAAATACATGGACAAGGGTGCCTTCAAGAGTGGCCGAGGGGCTGAACCATGGAAGAAAATAAACGATGCATGCAGAGAAGATCCCCCCAACAGAAGAGATGATCCTTCAGAGGATGAGGATGATCCTGACCTCTCACCAAAAAATGACCACGACCCTGTGAAAATAATTAATATGATCTTGTTCGGTGTTAGAATGATATCGAGGGGCCTAGTAGGAGGAGGATCAAAAGTCTCTAATAGAAAGGCCCATGTAGCTGAAGCCAAGGCAGGAACAAAAGTTGTTCACTCAACCTCTATTGAAGCCAAGCCATAAAAGAGGAAGAAAGTTAATATGGAAACTCTGTTAGTGGTTTTCTCAAGGATGGACTTTAAGGGACTCTTAGCCCCACATGATGACACTCTCATCATCACCACCAGGGTACACGAATGTGAGGTGCGGAGGATCTTGATAGATGGGATAGTTCTGTAAATGCGATGTTTTGGCTGTGCTTTAAAGACTTGGGACTCAACTGTGCTAGGATCGTCCCATACCATCATCCCTTAATTGGTTTCAGTGGGGAAAAAGTTCATCCCCTAGGACTGTATGAGGCTGATGTTAGAATGGGGGACGAGTGGCCAATATGGCTTACCAGGAAGGTTAACTTTTTATGATGGATGAATAAATCTTCTCAGCCTACAACATTATACTGGGACGAGTGGGATTCAAGGAATTTAAGGATGTTCCTTCCACGGTTCACCAGATGATAAAATTCTCGGCCCCTTACGGGGTAGGGGAAGTTTAGGGAGACCATACGACTGCACGAGAATGCTAATTTAACTTTGCTGAGGAAAGAGAGGCACACAAGAAGGCAATAACTACTTACAATATTGATACCCTTGACCCCAGGGATGAGACAAAGCTGAAAAAAGGAGAAGCCTCAGAAGAGATAGAATCCATCATCCTCAATGAGGATGATCCACAAAAAACTGTCCAAGTTGGAAAATCTCTAAAGACAGATATAAAAGAAGACCTCATTAAGCTTCTAAGGAGAAGGCATAACGTCTTTGCATGGAGTCATGCAAGCATGTCGTGAATTGACCCCAAAATCATGTGTCACAAGCTCAACATGGTAGAGGATGTAAACCCAAAAAAATAGAAGTAGAGAATTTATTCTCGAGAAAAGTATGAGGTCATAAGGTATCAGGTTAAGAAGCTAGAAGAGGTTGAGTTTATCAGGGAGGTCATCTATCCCGAATGGATGTTTAATGCAGTCATAGTCCTTAAAGCCAATGGGAAATGGAGGATGTGTCTAGACTGCACTGACCTGAACAAACATTGCCCCAAAGATAGTTTCCCTCTTCCCTGCATTGATCAGATGGTGGACGCTACTACAGGCTATGAGCTAATGAGCATAATAGATGCATGTTCGGGATACAACCAGATATTCATGAGACATAAGGACTCAAAAACAACGACTTTCATTATCGAAAAGGGGACATACTGTTATAGGGTCATGCCCTTTGGCCTAAAGATGCGGGGGCAACGTATCAGCGCCTTATGAATAAAATGTTTGAAGACTAAATCGGGAAGTCTATGGAGGTCTATGTAGATGTCATGTTGACCAAGAGATTGAAGGCCAAGGATCATGTGGCCGACCTTAAGAGGACCTTTAACATGATGGATAGATACTAGATGAAGCTAAACACAGCCAAGTGCATCTTTGGATGTGAGAGTAGGTTAGTTCTTGGGGTTCATCGTCAATCAAAGGGGCATGAAGGAAAATCCTGAGAAGATAAAGGCTCTACTAGAAATGAATACCTCCAAGACCATTAAAGACGTTCAGAGGCTCACAGGATGAGTGACTTCTTTGAATAGGTTCGTATCCAGAGCCATAGACAAGTGTCTACCATTTTTCAAAGTTCTCAGAAAGTCTTTTGAATGTAACTTAGAGTATGGCAAGGCTTTCAAAGGGATAAAGTCCTACCTAGGTTCCCCCTTACTTTTATCACGTCCAGTGCAAGGCGAAAGATTGTACATGTACCTAGCCGGCTCAGAGTCATCCATCAACACTCCTATTGTGAGACAAGAAGACGGAGTGCAGAAGCTGGTGTATTTTAATAGTAAAGCACTCCAAGGGGCAGATCAAAGGTACCCTAGGATGGAAAAGTTATCCTATGCTTTGATTCACGCCTCAAGGAGGTTAAAGCCGTACTTCTAGTCCCATACAATGGTCATCCTCACTGATTACCCTCTTAGGCAGGTCATACACAAGATAAAAAAATCAGGGAGGCTAATGGCCTGGGCTATAGAGCTAGGAGAGTTTGATATTGTGTATTAACCTAGGATGGCCATTAAGGGACAAGCATTAGCAGATTTTATGGATGAATTTACTTGGGAAGAGGATGAGTCTACAAATGAGAACCTCGAGAAGATGATATCCAGTAAGGAAGAATTATTGACCCATTCGCAGATAAGGCTAAGACAAGCACCGCCAGAGAAAAAGTTATCCAAAATAAAAAGGGAAGATACCTCTTTAAATAGGGATTCCTCACTGAAGGAAATTTCTCAAAAGAATAGTCTATGTGGAATCTCTTTATTGATGGGTCCTCCTGCGAGAGCAGAAGTGGAGCTGGATTGATAGTGTCAGCACTTGATGGCACGAACATCGAGTATGCCATGAGGTTTAACTTCAAAGCCTCCAACAATGAGTTAGAATACGAGGCCCTAATAGCAGGCCTCTCCTTAGCTAGGTCTCTTAGTGTTGGCTAGATCTTGGTCCATAGTGATCTATGATTGTTAGTGAATCAGATGCTAGGAGCATACGAGGCTAAAGATGAGAGAATGGCCAAATATCTTGAAAAAGTAAAGTCACTATTGAAGAGATTCAAAGAAGTAAAGTTGAAGAGGATACCTAAGCGGGATAATGGTCGAGCCGATGCACTTGCTAGACTAGCCTCAGTAACTAGGACATATATTAGGAGAATAGTTCCAGTGTAAATTCTGCTTCGGCCAACGATTGAAGATTTTGATGGAATGCTTAGATCTTGCTTAAATATAAGCAGGGAAGCTTCATAGATGGAACCTCTAGTCAGATACATTAAACAGGGGGAGATACTAGTGGTAAAACAAGAAAGGAAGAAGTTGAGGTACAGAGCTACGAAATTCATTGTCATTGGAGACACCTTGTACAAAAAGCGATTATTTCTCCCTCTCATCAGATGTGTGCACCCGTTTGAGGTTCCATATATCTTGCAAGATATTCATGAAGGGTCTTGTTCTAGCCACATGGGGGGTAGGTCATTAGAAAAGAGGATAGTCACATAGGGATACTGGTGGTCGACCTTAGCGAAGGATGCCACGACATAAGTGAAGAAGTGTGATAAATGACAGAGGTTCTCCACCATCCCTTACCAACTCCATCAACCTATTACCTCCATTACATCCCCGTGGCCATTTTCAGTAAGGGGAATCAATTTGGTAGGACCCTTGCCTAGGGCTGTCAATAACTATCGATACTTGATCATAGCGATTGATTATTTTTCAAAATGGGGAGGCATAGTCAATGGTCATAATCACAGAGAAGAAGACATTCCAGTTCATCTGGAAGAACATCATATGAAGGTATGGTCTCCCCAACACCCTTATCTCAGACAACGAGACTCAGTTCAAGAATATATCCCTGGAGAAATACTATGAAAGAGTGTGGATCAAACAGTTATTCTCTACCCCAGGCCGACCTCAGTCTAATGGGCAAACTGAGGTTGCAAATCAAATAATCCTAGATAGGATTAAGAAAAAACTTGAGGATAAAAAAGAAAGATGGGTTAAGGAGGTATACGCTGTGTTGTGGGCCTATAGGACAACAACAAAAACTCCTACCGGGGAAACCCCTTTTATGTTAGCATATGGCTTAGAAGCTGTATCCCTACCAAAATTGGGTTTCCTACTCATAGAGTTTAAATGTATGACCCTCAGAGAAATATGGAAGAAAGAAGACTTGATCTATACTTGATTGAGGAAAGAAGAGAAGAAGCTGAGATAAGACAAGGAGCCTACTAGCAGAGGATTGTCAGGTTTTACAATCAGAGGGTAAAGAAAAGGCCGATAACTATGGGAGACTTAGTCCTAAAAAATACATTGTAGAAACCTAACAAGCTCCACCCAAATTGGCATGGACCATATAGGGTCATAGATGAAGTTATCCTTGGAACCTATAGACTAGAAAACCTTGAAGGGGAACCATTTTTGAACCCCTGGAACGCAGATCATCTGAAAAAATACTATCAATAATGTTGTAGTTAATGTCCTACTGGATCATAATTGTAATGAATGTGTTATTTCATAGAACACTTGGAATGTTAATGATAATATTCTATTGTCCCCTCATCTTATGTTTGTCAATTTAGATATATGTTGGGGTAATTAATGATAAGCCACAAAACATCATTCGTGGTGATGTAGGCTTAAATGCTCTTTGGTGATACGACAACATGAATGGGTACAACCTTATCCACACGCTGTCAATAACATCGGGGAGCATTTAGTCTTGAAACACCATTAATTTAGTGGATAACCACCCTCATCTAGGATGAGGGTGAATGGTAGGCATGACCCTCCATTCACTATCAAGAAATATGGGGGAGGACTTATGTTTTAAAACACCATTAATTTGGTGGATAACCACCCTCGGCTAGGATAAGGGTGAATGGTAGGGACGACCCTCCATTCACTCTCAAGAAAGATGAGGGAGGACTTACGTTTTAAAACACCATTAATTTGGTGGATAACCACCCTCGGCTAGGATGAGGGTGAATGGTAGGGACGACCCTCCATTCACTCTCAAGAAAGACGAGGGATGACTTGCGCTTTAAAACACCATTAATTTGGTGGATAACCACCCTCGGTTAGGATGAGGGTGAATGGTAGGTACGAACCTCCATTCACTCTCAAGAAATACTAGGGATGACTTACGTTTTAAAACACCATTAATTTGGTGAATAACCATCCTCGGCTAGGAAGAGGGTGAATGGTAGGATCGACCCTCCATTCACTCTCAAGAAAGACGAGGGAGGACTTACGCTTTAAAACACTATTAATTTGGTGTATAACCACCCTCGGCTAGGATGAGGGTGAATGGTAGGGATGACCCTCCATTCACTCTTAAGAAAGATGAGGGAGGACTTGTAGGATGGTTAGCACATTATGAAAATAGCATAATAGAAGACCAAATGAAAAGGAGGTCATTTCCATTACAAATTATGAAGGTACACTACATGTTCAAGAGAGTAAAAAACAAAAGCACAAGAAGAGGGTATAGGCCACAAACGGCCACCCTAAAGAGCAGTATCAGAGGGGGGAGGCCTAGCGTCTTTGAGCAGAGCACCCCCGACAGCGATAGTAGAAGGGCGATCCTCAGACATCCCAGTGCCTTCAACATTTACTTGAGACTCCACATGGGCTAGAGCCTCAGATATCAAGGGGTCATCTAATTCTATTGACTCTAAAGAAGGATGAACAAATGACATTGTGTGAGCAATCTTCAAGACGACCCACCGATAGGCCGTCTTGATTCCCCTCTCCAAGTATTCAAGCCCGAAGCCTTGGAATTCATCGGAGAATTTATAGGACTCCACAACATCAGCCTCAACCCTTTGAACAACTACAACAAGATCGTTCTTCAACTGGGTTCCCTGGTTGGTCAAAGCCTCGTCCTTGGATGTAATGAGGTCGTCATTAAATTTCAGTTGAGCAGCATGATGCTTTGTAAGCTCTCCCAGAACCCTCGAATGCTCGGACTTCACATTCTCTAGATCAGTCTTTAGATTATCCAACTCAGTCTTCAAGTCGTCCTTGTGTTGAATATCTCTCTTGGCCTTGTAAAACTTCATTTGTTTCTCAGCCATCCACTTGGTGGCAGAGGTGAAGGCACAAACCGACTGCTAAAGATGAGAGAAAAGTTATATTAAAGGGACGATGAACAGTTAGTAAAATATTGGTAAATTAAAATTAAAAGGATAAAAGAAATACATGAGCCAGAGTGTGAAGCCCAAAATCATAATCTCTTTCCGGGGGCATCTTGGCCAAAAAGTCATAGTTTGATGGTGATGGTGCCGAGAACATGGAAACCTTGGAAGCTTTCATATTGGAAATTAAAGAGGTAGAGTCAGCCTTTAGGAAGGTCAGATTGGACGACCAGAGGGACCCCATGCACGAGGAAGAACTAGTTCTCTCAGTATTTGTTTGTGGGAACTCCACCGTTGCCCTCGCACGAGAATCAGGCGGAGTGCTAATCGGGGCTTCTGGCTCCTTCCTCTTACGAGTCTCAATGGTTGGCTCAATTGGGGTTAGCCCCACTGCCTTTGTTTTTTTATGGGTCTGCTGAGGCTCCTTACCCTTGTTCTTGCCCAGACCAGACATCAAGCTAGGGGAAGTTATTTCCCAAATTTTATCAGATACGTTTGAAGGTCGACCTGAAAAAATGAGATGATACGTCAGATACAAGTAACAATAATGAGGAAACACTTGGAAGGAATTGAAACAAAAAGCAACTCACATAATTCTGTCAATGAGCTGACCCTCATAATAGATTCTTTAAGGAAATGAGGGGTCATTATATCTTCAAACTTAGGAATCTCACCCTCTTTCCTCTGATCCCTCAAATAGTCAGCTATAGCCCTTTCCAAGCTAAGTCCCGGGTCTAACCTTGCCTTCATGGAGGGGTTAGACCATTCCCTTAGGACCTTTAGACCGTCTTCAGGAGGATCAACCCCGGTGGGGAATTCCTAATCCCCAGAAACAAAAAAGAACCTCATCTTCTAGTCATGGTTGGAAGTCTGTGCAACATAAAGAAGCTTCTTATCTGACCTCTTAGCCCCCTAGTGTAAGTATCCAGGTTTCTTAGACGAGGAAGTTATGTTGTAATAAGCCAAGAATAGATCAGTCGATGGCTCGTCAGTAAAGGGGTTCTTACAAAGGTAGATGTAGCCAAGGATGATCCTCCAGGAGTTAGGAGGAAGTTAGGTAGGAGCATCCCCAAGGGCAGAGAGTATGTCAACTATCGCAGGATGAAGAGGGAACCTAACACCGACCCTAAAAATCTACTCACACACAAAAACTTCTCCTTTTATACCCTATAAGACCTTCTCACCTTCATCCGGGATCCTCATGTTTACGTTGGGATTTATACTAAAGAAGTGTCTTTATAGTAAGATATCACGATCCTAACAGACGAGACAAAAGACGAGTCTCCTGAGGTGTTAACTTGATCATTATTAGAATCGTCACTATCATCCTTAGCCATATTTCTCTCATCCTTAACCCTATAATGCCCAGACCTCTCGGCCTTATCGTTTATTTGAGGGCCATTTAGAATAGCATCTTAGAAAGCAAGGGGGACATGGCCATCATAGCGACAGCCTCAGGATGAAATGTTCCCTTGACATGTCGGTTTGGGATAAGTGTTGGTGAGTCTTTTCCCCCAGTAGTCCCAACACCCATAGGAGATGATGCTCTGGCATCCATTTCTTCCTCTTGCCTCTGACTCTCGGTTGTCCGAGAGGATGACCCAAAGGGCTCAGAGGATGGTGGAAAAATTATAGTCAAGGGAATCGGGAAAATGGATCATACCCAGACAGGGTTGGCCCTACATTTACTCTCGTTCTCTTCCTCTATTCTCCTAATCTCTAAAAAGAACCTCTCTTTTAAAGTTGGAAACTCCTCGGCTAAATCATAAATCCTTTGTAGCATTAAGATAAAGACCCTACACTTCAGAAATTTTCTCGAACAACCTACAAACAACTTAAATAGTTGACTAAATTGACTTTTGGATTAAACCTAGAAAAACAAAATGTTTTGGGATTGAACATCCAAGAACAAAACCGATGAAAATCACCGGAGAAGAAGACCGAAGAGTCATCGAGAAACCTAAAAAATGCTACAAATCGACACTGAACCACCACAAAAGGGTGGGAAAGGGACCCATGAAAGTTTATCACTCGATTTTTAGCCCTAAAACCAATGGAGAAAGGTGGAAACACGTCGAAAAAAGATAAACCAGCCAAGGAAATCTTGCATAAAATATTTAAAATATAAACCAAAAAACACATTAAGAAAGAGAAAGAAAATGGAGAGAATGGTGAAGAAATTACCTGCAAGCGGAGACCAAAACTGGAAGGAAACTTGAAGCTTTCACGAAAATGCAAGAATGGGAGTTAATTGCCAAGGTTAGAGAGAACATACGTGCAAAGAAGAAAGAAGAATAAAGAGAGATAATTATTTGAAAAAGTTTAAATACCTTATCATTATTAGGGTTAATAACCAAGGTGGCGCACAACACACGAGGAAAATCATCACTAGGGAATAATATTCCAAGTGTAATATACAACCATCATTCCTGGGGAACACAAATGATGATTGACACCTGACAAAATGTCAATCAACTTGACAAATGTCACTCATTAACCTGACCACTCGTTAACCTGACATCCAAAGACAATATTACCCCTAAGCCATCTCAGCAACACCGATGACTAAGGGCTAGGGGGTGATTGATATACCAAAGTACACCCTCGGCCAGGCTGAGGGTAGCTCCGTCTTAGACGAGGGCTCAACTCTACTACCCCCAGGGGATCATACTTAATATGAAAGGTCATATTGAAGATAAGGGGTCAAAAAAGTCAACCCCATCATTGGTGACACAGTTCGGACGACAGTACGATCGGGCGACCGGACGACCTTGTGGAGACCGACCCCACTATTAACTTTGATGACCCGAATCAACCTAAGCTCGTGGAGATAGGATCCTCGGCTTAGGGGATGTTTGAAAGACCAGGTGAATGGAAAAACCTATAGAGGCCTATAGCACGAAGGTCTTGCATCCAGTAGTCAGGACCAAACATGCTAGCACCTCAACCTCGGCGTGTCACCATAAGCTGAGGGTGACACCATCATGGCGTGTGATTCGGGAGACACATGGGAAGTTCACATGGGAATCATGTAGCACGTGGACGAGACCTTTATAACAATATCATTCCTTCTTGTGAGGGAATAATATGTCATCATTAACTACAGGTGGCCCAGCCAGGTGTCAAGAGGGGATTGGCTAGATCACCATTCACATGCTCAATGCGTGTTTGGGGGTACACTATTCCCCCCAAGCCCTATATATATTTTCCATCTTCAACCTTGAAAAGGGATATATAATGGTAACCCTAGATAAAACTCTACTTGTACACACAGTAGAGAGAGAGCTTATGAGCATTGTATCCCAGGCCATTAGTGCCCATATTAGTGGATCACACACATAGTGGATGTAGGCCAGATTAGATGAACCACTATACATCATTATCTTCATTCCTCTTACACTCATCCCCTTTTGTATACATGTATACATACATAACTCTATTGCCGCCATTGTTGTTACTGTTTGAGCTCATCACCTCTTATCTGGTGGTGCTGATTCTTAGCATCATCATGGAGTACCCAAGGTAAATAATTGGATTCTACTACCCATATATGATAAATGATACATAAACTCTCCCAAGAGTTACTCACCCTCTGTTAAAATAGTAGGGTTTTGATTAGTTTAATATGATTACGCTCCACCTCAACCTTGAGCACTTTAAACTTATAAAAAAAATTAGACTTATGGTATATATGTTAAACATATACATACCATGATTAATCATTAATGAAAGTTATGAAGTACTCATAAACACCTCTAACCGAGATAGTAATAGGACAACACAAATTATCTAACCATTTACAATGTATCTTTAACTCTATAGCCTTTGGTTATGAAGGGCCTTTTGGTCATTTTTCCTAATAAACAAAATTCAAACATTGGAAGTTATTCCACTTGTATTGAACTTAATTTCCCCTTTAAACTAGTTTTTGAATTCTTGTTAGATTAATTTTATAAAGGCATAGATGCACAAGATATGTTTCATTCAACCCTAAAAGGTTTATTTCTCTTTGAGTTATTCATTTAGGTATTTAGTAATAATGGTGATATAGTCTTTATAACATTAAAATCATTGTTTACTGTACTAGAACTGATAAAATATATTATTTTTTGATAAAAACATATGTATTAAATTAAATTGGACATCCATTAATCACTGACTTAGAAACTGAAATCAAATTTCTTCTAATAGTGGTTACATAAAAAAAATCTCTAATATTGTCTTTTTGTTTCTACCAAAATCTAAATATATATGCTCTACTACTAATATGGATGCCTTGATGTGATCACACATGACGTAAATATATCTCCCTCACTGAGCTTCCTGATTGCTTGGAAATCAAGGTAACGAATTTCATACATGATTATTCGCTCCGAATATACACTACATATCTCATTAGATTAGAATTAAAAACATGTCCCAATGATAAAGGAAAAATTATCGTTACCAATCCTCCATTTTGATCAATAGACTAGGATTTGCTTATTCTAATATCATAAGCATTTGTAGACATAACACTTATCTTTCGACTATTTTCTTATCACCTGAGGTTTAACCCTAGTTTTAACAACCACGGGTTATAATTGAGACATCCCATTCTTCTTCTTCTTCTTCTTCTTCTTCTTCTTCTTCTTCTTCTTCTTCTTACCCATTTGGGAAAAAGTTTGATGTGCATCTCTGAGCAACCTTCACAATATACTTTTTTGTTAACTTTCTCCACATCTTGGATTTCTTTAATTAGTCATGCCAAAGATTAATCAAACTTTTCTAGAGAATAGTTTAAGCAAAACTTGTTATAGGGCTTAAGGAATTATTAGAGAATAAAAATCAATATGGGTTTCCCCCATCCATTTCAGATCTAATGACCTTCTATTTCCCATAAGATGGATATTATCTTTAGAAAATGGTTCCCAATAGGAGTACCATATACCATCTTTGATTTTTCCATCATTTCTATAGCATCTGCTATTGTGCAATGATTATGATCATCAAATATGTCCTTGAGGCTTAGAATCATGTATTTAGAACATAACATATTATAATTTTGATGTTGTAATGCATTATTCATGAGTAATAATATATAGCAACGATCCATGTGATCTTTTTTTTCCAATTTTGGTAAGCTCGAACATACAAATTGGATGCCTCCTCATTAAATTTGATAAGTCATGGTTTATTTAGCTATGAGGACCTAAAGAGTGCATTAGACCGATATGGGGATTGCTATTTAATACCGAGGGACAATGTGTAATTTTGAGAACCTAAATATTCTATGAAATAAATAGGGGGATCGTAGCCAAATTCTAATAAAAAAGGTTTGATTTTGAGTACTGAAAGAATGTGTACAACCCTTGTGGGAATAAGGCCTAATTCTAAGGGACAAGGTATAATTCTGAGGACCTAAATAATGTATGCAACTAATATGGGAATCGTAACCTAATTGTGAGCACCAAACTCTAATTATAAGGATCTAAATAGTATGTGCAAACAATATGGGGATCACGACCTAATTCTGGGGGTAAATGTCTAATTTTGAGGACCTAAATAGTGTATGCGATCTATACGGGGATTGTGGTCCACTTTTAATATCTAAGGTATATTTATGAGGACCTAAAACTTTATGCAATCAATACCAGGATCGCGATCTAATTTCGTGGGCCAGGGTCTTATTTTGAGGACTTAATTAGTGTATGTGTTTAATACGAGGATCATGGCATAATTTTGTGGTCCATAGTCTAATTGTGAGGACCTGAAGAATGTATGCGGCCAATACGGGGATCATGGAGTAATTCCAAGGGAAAATGTCTAATTTTAAGGACCTAAAGACTGTAATGCGATTTGTAACATATATGTGATGATATAAGAATATATTGAAAGGTTTTGAAATTTTTAATGATGTTTGAATAATTTTTGGTGATTTTTGAATGCTTTTATAATCTTGAAATTTAATTTTTTTGTAATGCATGTATCTTTTTTTGGATTTGAGATTTTATGATTATTAGGATTTTTGTGAATTTTTATTGATTTTTTCAGAATTTTGAGGATTGTTTTAATAAAAGTAAAGGATGGATGACTACTTGTAAGGGTGGTCACTATCTACCGACATGGAACTAAAATCGAGGGGAAATGTAGATTACCAAGGGGCACATGCCAATAGGATTGCCTAGGGTCTGCCGATCGACAAACCTCTAAGACCTCTATAAATTTAGGCATGGGTACAAGGTGTTCTTCACCTTCAAATACATGTAATCTCTCTCTCTCTCTCTCTCTCTCTCTCTCTCTCTCTTTATGTATATATATATATATGTGTGTGTGTGTGTGTGTGTGTGTGTGTGTGTGTAAACAGTTGTATATAATAAATTTTGTATGATTTTGGAGAAATGGCATCTGTGAATGCGTGTCATGATGATGATTAGGCCAATAATGAGGGGGTGAACCATGGTGCCAAGTCAGTGTAATACCCCATTTTTTAATGACTTTTAAAATTAGATAAATTAAAAGTAAATGGGTTAAATCAATGGGGATTAATTGAAATTATTTATGTGAAAATAATTGAAATTAATCCGGATTGAATATTACTAGAATAAAAGTAATATGTGATTGATATGAAATATTACTTAGTGATTAAAAGTAATATATGATTATGACTTTATGAAAATTGTCGAGATTTATAAATATGACTATTACGGTAATTAAGTGAGGACGCGCGTGTAAGTCGTGTCAGGACTATAATTAAATGGAATCCAAAGTAAATTATAATTATGTCATCTGAACGGTCATTTCGAGTGCACCAAAGTGTCCAGAGGGGTTTAAATAGTCAGAAAAGTCTACCCGGGGGTTTGATTTGGGTCTCATGTCATTTTAGAACCGAATAGACAACCCGAAGGGGTATTTTGGTCACTTTCTAGGGGAGATGAATAGTAACTCCGAAAATTGATAATTGTTATATAAGTGTTGGGATAGGATAACATAGGTTCATTTCTTCTAAACAAAAGGTGAGGACTTTTGAGAGAGAGTGAAAGGTTTTCTAAGAAGAGGAAAGGTTTTCTTAGAAGAGAAGGAGTTTTTTTCTTGGAGACCAAGGAGCTTTCTTGGCAATCTAAGGAGGCTAACCACCTTGCACCACCATTACCACCACCAAAACTAAACCGAAAAAGGGGAGGATAAGTATTTACAATATCATCACCAAAGGTTCAAACCTACACATAAGGCAAGTTTAATTCGTGTTCCAATTAGTGAGTATAATATCCATGTTAGAATATGATTAGTATTTACCCATAAGAATTATGAAATTAGGTATGTTTTGGATTGATAAATCAATTGATGATAAGGTATTTCATTTAGTTGATAAATTCACATGTAGAGAAAAAACAATTATGGTTTAGATTGTAAATCACGAAATTAAAATCCTGGGCTTATTAAGGAGATAAATGGTGAACTTGGAACTTGGGGATTTTGATGGTTATTTGGGTTTGATGTTAATTATCATATAAACTTGATGATTTATATGTTTTTCCTTGTATTATAATTACCCATAATCATGTAGAAATGATGCTGAGATATTTGGGATTCGTTAGAATATATTTCATGTGAGATTGGGTGAAAGAAAGTGGAGAAAACACATGATTTTTTTTAGAAAAAGGAAGAACATTATATGATTATTTCAGTACTTTTTAAGTAAAAATTGTTAGTGTACATGCGAGTTCTTGTCTAAAATCACATTCTTCACAACTTTTTAGTTTTAAGTTTTTTCAAAATCGGAGCAAAAAATCCTCAAATTATAGTTTTATATTTCTCAGCAGAATGTAACTTTATCGAGAAAAAATATTAATGTCATTCGAACGACATTTCTGGGACTTTGAATGAGATTTCAGAAAGTCCCTTTTTAGCCCTAAAAAGTTTAGAAAATTGTAATTTTGCCCAAGACAAGAATTAAGTGATTTTGGTACAATAACAAGAAGCGAATGACTTGGGCTAATGTTGAAAAATTATATGAGAGTGGGGAATAATTATGTGAGAGAGCTACACAATAAAAATACGAATAAGAGAACAATTCGTAATAGTCAAATACGGGTAGCATTGTAATATATATGGGTACTTGGGTTTGATAAAAGAATTATGTGAGTTACAACTACATAATAAAGTAAGATAATGAGATTAAATCATAATTAACAAGTACAGGTTGTATTTGAGAAATACAACGGGTACTTGGGGTAGGATGAATTCCTAATTTGAGATAAAGGTCGAGTGTGTACCTATTACTATATGGGTTGAGTATATACCTATTGCTTGATTAATTTATGTGTATGACATACCTAGCCTACTTGCTATCGACGGGAGGTTTGCGCAATTAGGGTAGTCATATCTTGATGAGCCTTATGGGGGGATTTTTGACTTGTTGCCTCAAAACATAGAAATTAGGGATTGAGCACAACTTTTGTGAATAAGGGTATGGCCGGTCATTTGGGTGTGTACATATGTGCATAGCCCAAAGTCTTAGGACTATGTTTGCCTCCAATATGTGTGTTTTGATATTTATGGTTTGAGGGATATACAGAACCAGTAGTCCCTTGTACAATGACGAGATGTACCCGAACATGATAGCAGAGTATGCGTGCACCGCAGCTGAGCCTCGAGGTGCAATATTATATATATATATATATATATATATATATATATATATATATATATATATATATATTGTATTATGAGAAAAATACGTGGGAATATATGGACAATGGTTAGTTGGAACTAATATAAACTTGTTAGCATGAGAACAGTAACTAGTATGGTTTAGATATACGATAGGCGTGCACTCTAGATGAGAGGTGAGAATATCAAAAGAGAGAGATTTCGAGAATCTAACATGTATATAATAATTGTTAGTTGTACTATTTATTCACTTGCTATTTTCAAAATATTTTACAATCAGGCTCTGACCCGTTTTCTTGCATATTCTCGTCTCCCTTGTATCTTCTACATTAGGTGTCCAGTCATAGGGATTCCAGGCATAGAGGATTTGATACTTTTCGTACTATGGATGATATGGAGTTGTAGACTGTGCTTAGACGCTTTCATTCTCTTGATTCATGCATCAGTAGTAGTTAGTTCATGTAAGGCATGTCACCCAAGGATTCTAGCCATTTCAATTTTATCTCAGATAGTGGTATTACTTATGTCAGTTTTGATACGTTCAGTTTATTTGGATTGTTGTATTGAGATATTTAAACAAGGAGTTTTTCAAGTTACAATTAATTCAGTTGTGATGTTACTTATCTATAATGCATTGTTGTGGAGTGGATTAAATGAAATTGTTTGAAATGGTAAAATAGAATTTTATTAAATTAAAATTTGGAAGTTTTTAACACCAACTTAATTGAGTATTAGGTGATTAACAAAAAAAAGTTTTTTGACAACGACGTTAAGAATGAACCAACTGTATACTCTGATTTAAATGGGTATAGGGATGATCACCTAGTATTTAATTGAGCGGGGTGTTACAGTCAGATGGGGCTAAAAATTATGTATCATTGTTCGAGACCAATGGAGAATACTCTAATCCCCTTGAGGTAGCCTATGAGCCATCGATTGTTGTTTGCACATAACTCGAATGGTCATGTAACCGACTTCGTTTTTGTGTTGTTCTATTTTTATTTTATTTTTAGACAAGAATTTATTGATTTGGGATTTTGATATTTTCATGGACTTATTCGGGGTATGTCTTATAGCTCAGGATTTACACTTCTATTATCCATGATCGGGGGTCTATGTATGTGAATAATGTGTGGGAGCATCTCCCTACATAGGTATATAGTTTATTACGAGGAACATGTTTAATGACCTGGCAGATTGTTTGGACGAGATGCCCCATCTTAAATAATTCTTTGTGCGTTCGACGAGAGGTGGTGGGATACTAACCACATATTCCACTTTGGAGCAGGGGATATGATGGTGAAGATGATGAACATGTATTAGATCTTCAATCTATCATGAGAGGACATGTAGGTGTAGGTGGACGATTCCCTGCGCTTGACGAGTGAGGCGATAGAGGCAATTTTTAGGCCATTATAGTGGGTCGGCTCATGAGAGTTGATTAATTTGGTTGGTTTGAAGGAGGTTTTTTCAAAGACACTAGTTTGTGCGAAAAATTCTTATAAGGTGAGGCAGATGGTGCGCCTTTTAGTTATGTTCTTGATGGGTACCACCCTAGTGTTGAAGAGTGAGGATGAGATACCTTCATGATTGTTTCCATTTTTCCTGGATTTTACTCAAAATCTTCATTAAGAATGGGGTAATCCGGCACTGGCCTCTCTTTACTTCTCCTTGGATGTCTTCAGTCGATGTTTTCGGACTATTTTCATGGGGGTGTCTTGAAGGTATTTTATTTTATGCTTACACTTTTCATGATTATTTACTTAAATGTCTTTGTAATTTTCAATATTTCAGGTATGTTTTTATGGGGATATCAGGTTTAACACCCATTTGATGCCTTTGAAATTGGTTCTTGGTCGAGGATAATGAGGTGAAGGAAGGAGAACTGGGCTTTGAAGTCCCTTCCTTCTTTCAAGGATTTGAGGAATGTTCTGAACTCCCTCCCAAGTGTGCATATTGTTTTTTATTTATATTTTTTAGATTGTGTTTCAAGTTTTATTTTCTTGACTTTTGGATTATGTTTCCAATGAACTGATTTCTCTTGGGCAAGTGACTTTCTTCCTCTTATGTCAACAGATCGAGGAAATGGGTATCGCTCACATACAAATACAAATGTGCTAACTGTTATCACATGAGTTTAGGTACTACCGGTACCTCAAGGAATGGGTTATCAAGAAGGTGATGGTTGGTGGTGTGTAATAAAACCATAAAACCCCTTATGTATTTTACATATATTACACCTACGAACAACCCTAGAGAACAAGGTAATTACCTCAGTAACCTTCAAATCTCAAAACTTGCCAAAACACGCCTAAAAACTTTAAAATTCTTTTTTAAACCATACCTACTCTTATAATCCAAACATAAACACAAAACTTAATCACATCACTTATACTTTGCAACAATTAAATTAATTATCCTAACAGGTTCAAAAAATTACATATTTACCCCTAAACTTCTAAAAAGTAATATTACATCCTTAAACTTACCTTATAAACTATCCAAGGACCAAAGTCAAAACAAAGTATACTTTACACTTCAACCCCTAAACAATTTGGCCAGCTGGAGGCCATGTAGGCACTTGTACCACATGGGAAGCACATGGTACCCATATCACCCCACATGGAACCTAGTTAAAACTTAACCAAACAATGGTAAAGCTCCACATCTTTTTGCACCAATCTCCTCCCCTCAACCAGCAGTATAAAACCCCTAACTAAGCACTATAAAAACGTATTTCACCTCAAGGAAAAACACAAAGAAAAAACTAGATTATTTGGTATCTCAATGATTTATGTATCATTTATGTTTTTTATTCTGAGTTGTTTAACTTTCTGGGCATTTATAGGTCACAAATATGGTTTTACATGGAATTTCTAACATTGGAAATGCACTGAAAAGGCTTGAATACCTGAAACCACCATTAAAGATTGAACTTCAATGGTGGAATCTGTAATCCTGACATGGAACTAGTTTCAAAGTTCGATAACTCAAGCTATGGGTCTAAGGAACCTAGGTGCATAGGTTAATTCAGCCCAAAATAACTTTTGTTACCCTAAATCAAAGTTTAAATTTTATTGGACTAGAAATTTCTGAAACAGAATTTTGAAGCTATAGTAAACCCAAATCCATGAAACTAAAGTGGTACGAATTAATTTTGATCCTAGATCATGAAAATAATCATAGCATGTTTTGAATTGTATCCAAACCCCACGGATGTTAAGTCAAACTTTTGCCATTTTTCCAAAAAGTCAATAGCTCGAACAAGTTAACCTCAATGCTTGAAACCAATATTGTTGGATTTCTCTTAAAAGACAATGTTGGTTAAGAAATCAACCTAAATGGTATTCTATAACTAATCAAATTTGAGGCCAAAGTTTAAAGCCCTAAAGTCATCAAATAGAAGGTTGTAGATGAAGTGGGTTACATGCATGAGAGTGGGGTCAAAACCAAACGCGTATGGACTTTAACCCAGCACGTGAGGGCGCATCCCCAATTAGAAAAATCTGAGATTTTCCCCAAAATTTTTATTTTATTTTTTAGGTCAATTGGTGTATTACATCACTTTATTTGGTTACCCAAATATGATTGTCCCGATAATGTTTTGAATGAATTAAAAATAAAAATTTTAAATTACACATAAGCCCCTAGATTTTCTAACTTTTCCAAACCAACCCCAAAACTTAATTCTAGGTCCTTTTTCATAAATACATCATACATAACTCTTGTCATCAATCCAAAAATGAATAAAAACATAGAAAATTAAAAATCTAAACTATTAATAATTACATATTTAACCCCATGACAAATTTTAAACTTCAAATAAATTAATTCAAACCCCAACTTTACTTAGAATTTCATGTAATTTTCATATTCTAAACATTTATTGTATATACAATATCTGAATCCCCGATTCACACATGTGAGAAGGAAAATCAATTACTACAAACTTGAAATTGGAAAAATAGGTTATTCTACTTCAATATTATTTCATAACTTACAACTTGAATTACTGCAATTGTTTATATCATTATGTGATAGTCCCCGAACTCTCATTCTTATTAACGAACTCTTTTGTGTGGTTCACAAATACCATGAATATCGATTCAATCCTTATCCAAAGAAACCCTAACCTGATAATTTCTTGGAACTGATTATTTCATTTAACCCATTAGCATTCATTATAATTTATGGAATGGACTTTCGGTATGCCCACTGAAGTGATACTCGGCCTGTTGGACTCAGGTTTTGAGTGTCTAGTTTACTTACCATATGGAGGCCACTCTTTGAAGATGGTCTCAGTAGTTTTTCCATATCGGTGTCATCACAGGTATGTAAGCAACTGCAAAGTGTTTGGGAGAAATATTTAGAAAATTTTGATGTTTCTTTTGGGAAATGGCTTTTTGTCAAAAGTGGATGATTTACAATTAAATCAGCTTGGCACTTAGTGAGAGATAAAGGTTGCATCCAATTCTCTTTCTCTCTAATATGGGATAAGAGGATTTCTAAAAAAAATTCAACTTTCATGTGGCGTCTTCTTCATAAAGGAATTGCCATTGCCGGGAACATCAAAATACTTCATATACCACTTCTTTCAAAATGTAGATGTTGTAAATTGGCTTGTGAGGAGGAGAAATATCATCTTTTTTTGGGTATCCCTATAACCCATTCTATTTGGCGTCGATTCTAAAATATTCTTGGGTTGAGGTTTAATTCTTCAAATTTTAGTGGCAACTTGATGAATTGGTGGATTAATTCCAAAGGTGATAAAATTAGAGGCATTTTATGTCGGATTATTCCATCTTACATTTCTTGGCATTTATGGTGTGTGAGAAATAAAAGTATATACGAGGGGTGCCAATGAAGGAAGATTCTATCCTTATTCTTACTTGTGGGGAAATTAGAATGGATTTTAGGAACTTTCCATTTTCAGCAAGCAATCTAGATTTTATATTGATACTATAGAGGCTATGCACTTATAGGTTCTCACATTGCTCATTTTTTTTTATGTAAGCCACCTCCCCCCCCCCCCCCCCCCCGGGGGGGGGGGGGGGGGAATTCCCCACTTTTAATTCCTAAAAAAATCATGGGCCACATTTCTATTGAAAAAAAGATTTTATCCAAAGGTTTTGGATGTTATTATAACAGTATTGCTATGCATTTGAAGCCTCTACGACATATAATTATGGGTTATACTATTATAGAATTGTCTGAGTCCTTATCTTAATGACTTAATTAACATCTATCTTGTTATAATCACCATACTATTCTTACACATATCACTAGACTTCGCTATGCTATTTTCAATACTGTTGATATCTCCTTTTGTTTCAAATTACCATAAATCATGATATATTATATGTACTTCATTCTAGTTATGCTATCTACAACTTCGACATATATATGCTTGCTATATAAATATAATTATCTACTAGGAAAAGTTTTCCATATCCGTTTCCCTTACAGGTTGAAAATGAACTCGAAGAAGGATAAATACCCCCGACCCCAATGAATTTTTATTCTGTCTTACTAAGGAAAACCTTTTCAGCTATGTATGTATGGGAGGTAACTAGACAAAAATGGTAGAATAAACTGGAATACTGCTGTCAATTTTATCAAATACCACAAGTGCACGGGTTATTATAGAATAGCGAGTGTAAGTACGGGTCGAACCCCCGAGGATTTGTCAAGTTTTTTTGTTCAAAATAGTTGTGATTGTCCAACTAGATTAATTGGGTTTGGAGATGAGATGCAATATTAAACTCAGCAACATAAACAAGAATTAGGAGTATGAGAGATATAATCAAGGGAGAGTGAAAACTAGGACGTTGGCTCAATTTATCACATTTTAATTAACACTATGCAATAATTTAAATTAGTCCCGATTTTATAACTCAAATTAAACCGACTCTCGATGTATTTGATTCGAAGGATAACACAGTTAAGTTCCCAATAAAATTTAAATTCTCTAAATTAAGACGGATAAAATTCCTATTCCCTTAAAAGTTCACTTTTAGATTTCAAAGTATAGTCTTTAAGCATGGACTATCAAAACAATCGAGTGCAAGCATAATCCATCAAAAAGTACTCACACTTAAAAATAAAAATATAATTTTTTCTCAAACAAAGCCGAAGGTTTAAAACACATTCTCGTGTCATTTTAAATGAATACCGAATTTTTAAAGCCTTTAGAACATATCAGGAACAGAGACGAATTTAAATCATGCACAATATTAACTAGACATGATAAATTTCACCTAGTCCTAGTAAAGAAATTACGCTAGCATAATGGAAGACATCATAAAATTGGAAAAAAGAGTATGAATATCCCTTAATAAAACAACTTACAAATGATGTGTCTTACAATTGATGTTGACAGAATTCCTCCCATAAAGATACAATTCTTGGCCCTCGGATATAAATAAAACTCTCAAAATAATAGAAACCAAAACTCTTTCCCAAACTCTCTCTACAATTCTCTCATTGTTCTACACACCAAATAATGAGCCAAAGGGCCCTATTTATAGGCTTAGGGTGAGGCATTAGGGCTTTGGTGGAACTCTTCATCTTCCACCTCTTCAATTTCCCCCAACTCGAAATTTTTTCGTTTTTCTTGCTGAACACGCATGCCAAGTTTTCTCCAATTTGGAGAATAAAAATTCCCGACTTTTTTACGATTTCAAAAATAGCTTTTTTTCTAACGACCATAAAATTCTGGTTTTTGCGCCTTTTTGAAGTTGATCATCAATTTGCACCAAATTCCGTCATTACTTGCAAAAATTTCACCAGGTAAATTTTTTCACAATTTAGCACAAGAATATTACAAAATTATTGAAGCACCCATTTTTGACTTGGAATTGCCATTTTAACTATGAATTCAATCATTCTTGCATTTTTTTCCCTTTTTAATAAAATGATCATAAGAACTTATTAAATAATACAAAATGGGACTAACAAGGTATAAATCTGGGTATAAAATATACAAAATAATGCACTCATCAAATACTTTCACCACCACTTACCAACTTTTGTAACCTTATTAGTCCCCCTTTTGTTTTTATTTTATGCAGACTTCGAGAAATTTAATAACATGTTGTTCATCCACGTAAATAAAGTTCTATTTTATTTTTAGTTTGAAACCTTATTTTTATTTTATTAACTACTACCATATACAGAACATAGGGTGTGACAATATGGTATCAGAGAGAGCACTAGGTTTTCGGCCTATATAGGACTTAGGATAACATATTAGTTAATTATCGTAAAAACTCCCTCGTTACACTATGTAAGTTTTTCTGTCTTATAGACATGAGTATCTAGGCTGAGATTTACTTAGACATACGTGTTGCAACACATGAAAAATTTGAACAAGCAATTAGATTATAAGGATACGCCACGTCGTATAAAACTATTCAAAGTATCGACCGATATTTGTCCATCGCTACCCAAAACATAAAGAATAGTTTATTAATTGGTAGTTTAATAGGAGAAGCACAAGCCTAAAAACAAGTAAAAAGGTATGTCGAGGATCTTGATATACACAAGTCTGGTCTCATCTTAGACTAGACTCGTTCTAGCTTAGTAACCCTTGTTCAGCATCCATTAGGCTCATCTACTCATGGGCCGACATAACATAGGCCCACCTTCAGTAGTTTTGGCCTTTGAGACCATTTCTTTAATATGTAAAGAAACTCAATGAGGTTCATTATCTAGTCCAATCTATATTTGATGTTTAGGCACTACTCATGTGTTAGCCCGTATCACGCTGAGAGGCTGAGATCTTATTGACCGTCCTAAGATGATATTCTATAGTCTTTATTATCGTCCCCTTGGGAGACCTTCCTTAGTCTCTGCTCATCTAGAGACTTTAGAGCTGGCCTTGATATCTCGTATGACACACGTGACTTGTGCATCATCAGCCCACGTGGACATACCGTTGCAATAGATCTTCAGCCCACATGAGGAAATATTATATAATGACATACTTATGCAGGGGATAGATGGTGGCTCTATATTGGTTGCCTAAGCTCATCCACACATGGTACATGCTTGGGGTAACACTGTGCATCCCTAAGCCTATATAAACTTTTTTCATCTTTATCTTCGAGGATCGAACAAATGTAACCAAATAAAAACTCTGCCCAATTGTAAATAGGAGAGATATAGCTTATGTGTACATAACCATGGCCTTTTAGTGCCTTTCAGTAATACAAAAGACACTCTCACCTTACATAGTGGAGTAGGCGAAGGCTGAACCACTTACACCTATGTGTTCTCTACGTCTCTCATCTCCTTCTTGTATATTTGCATTTTAGTGATTATTATCTTCAATGTTGACTTAGATTGAGCTTGAACTATGTATACATTTTAGTGGTGATTGGTAGCATCATCATTTTAGTGCCATCAATGAGAAAAGTTTATATTCTTCCTGTTTATTTTTTACCTTGGACTCTTACTTTTGCCTTTGGTGGTGGTCCACCATTATTGGACCTGCACCATCATTTAAAGAGATGTGTGGGTATTCATCAATATTATTGCTTACTCACAGTTCATCTAGATTTTGTTACCTTTGCTTATAAAAGTCATGGAAACTGAATTATCTCCATGCGCTGGCCCAAGCTCCATCTAATCACCACCTCAGTCAGAAATGGCTGATGTGGAAGCAACCTTGCGATCCTTGGTGGTCAATCGATAAAAGATACGAGATAAATTCATGGCATTCATCCAATGTGTGTTGGAAAGGGCTCTAGGTGACCCAACGGTAGAGATCATTAATATTCTTGCTAGAAAGAGCATGGATTCGACGATAGGGGGAACACCTTTGACCCCATAGAAGGAAGTTCAACGCTATTAATGGCGGAGGGACGTTGCTCATCCTAGGCATATCCACTTGGGGAAAGAAGTCTAGGACTGTCTAGACGACCAAGCTTGTTATGAAGAGGAATATTAGGAGACATATGAGATTTTTGATGACACAATTTTTCTAGGTCCGACTTACCAAGTAAATAGCGTTCGGTCAACAACTGATGGCCGATCGAGAACTTTAGCCTTTAATAGACTCAGTAGGGGGTCGACCTTCGATCGTCTTGGCTCAGGATAGGATTTTCGTGATAGGCTTTCCCATTCTCTCAGTAATCTTGCATCTAGGGAAAATTGTAGACATTGTGATGATCGACCCAGGTAAGGCTGAGATATGGAGGATCAAAGAGAGGTCAATAGCTGATAAAGGATAGGGGCGCAAGAGCCGACACCAGTTGCAATTACTCTAGAAGGAGGTGATTATAATTTTATCACTGAGGAAAAGCCTTGGAATAGCTCCGTTTAAAGGGTAGAGGACAAGATTGACACTGTTCTCAGAAATCAAGACATTAACCATTGAGGCATGTCCTTTTATTACTGGTATCGTGAGTTATCCTAACCCTTTAAAGTTTAAACCTCTTATTATCAGCCTGGAGTATAATGGGAGTTCCAATCCTGTACACCACATAGAGATGTATCAATAAGTAGTTATTATTTACTCAAATCCTGATGAGATGATGTGAATGGAATTTTTTAGTACCCTCATAGGTGCCTCCATTATGTGGTATACAACTTTGCCTAAAAAATCAATTAAGAATATAAAGTCGTTGGTCGATAAGTTTATACATAATTTTTCTTCAGCATGAAGCCGCCGAAAAAGGTAACTCACATATTCAATGTGAAGCAAGGAATAATGAGACTCTGATGGATTTCATTTATAGGTTCAATAAGGAAAACTGGAGGTGGAAGATTATGAGTAGAGCATTGCTATAAACATCCCTTATTAGCAGGTTACAACTAAGCAAATTTCTTTGTAAACTCATCGAAGATCCTCTAAAGACCATGACTGAACTCCTAGCCTCGACCAGGAGGATCATGAACATAGAGGAGTCCATGGACGCTAGAAAGGGAGACGCGAAGGATTCTGGTAGAAGAAAGTTACATCAAGCATAGGATAAGGAAGTAAAAAAGAGGTCGGTTAATGGTAAATTTACCAAGTATACTCCTCTGACGGTGAGCCCCGACATGATCCTAATTGAGTTCAAGGACAACAGGGAACTTCGATGGCTAGATAAGCTTAAGTCCATTCGTTACAAAAAGGATAAGATCAAATGGTGAGAGTTTTATCAAGACTATGTGAATACAACTGATGATACAAGAAATCGTCCACTAGTCATCCTCGTACAAACAAATCAGGTGTATAGTGCATAATAAGTAAATAAAACAAGTAAAAAAAGATAAAAGGCAGGATATAAAGTGGTTCGACCCATAAAAAGGAGCCTATATCCACTTTAGTGCTCTTCTCTCATTATGCATATGTTGTTGTACAAGATTACAATGCTACAATGGGTGTACAAGATAGATGACCGAGAAGAATACATAACAGTAGTGGTTTTGGGAGTGCCAGAGATACGACTACGATGTAGATGAGTAGCCCCCAAGGTGTATGTTGAAGTTATGTAGAGAGAATTTGGCAAGGCTATACCAGTTATTCTGGAATTTGATCTAGGGGAGAGGAATCGATCCCTTATTTCGAGGTGTGGTCCTCTTATTTATTGGTGGTATGCGAGTTGTCACGTGCCCTGAACATGTGACATATACCAATTCTGGAGCTACTATAATAGAGAGGCATGCGACCCGTAAGGCAATCATATTAAGTGCTGCATCCTACATGAGGCTAAAGCCAGGGGTGCCGGCTGCACTAGGTAGGTTTGTGACCTATATATATAAGTCCAAGTGGTAAGTGTCACTCCCTGTACTGAATAGGGTCGCACCCTTTGCTGAGTAGGGCCATGGCCTATAAGTTTCTGTTCATACCTAATTGACCTCCGTAGTAGGGTACTATATTTGTGCTATCAATAAGCCCCCAAGTCGTAGTTCTAAGAGATTGTGATTGGGCCTATAACTGAGTATTTAAGTCCTCTTAGGGTGCCGCGGTACTTTCAAGGTGACGCTTTGTCTTCCCCCGCCCTCTTATATTAATTGTTCCATCCCTAGACTTCATTACATTTTCCAAATCTTTGAGAGCATATCGATAGTCAACCTCTGTTTGTTCCTTCTCTTGATATTTTTGGCAATTTTTCAAGGCTGCGTGTGGTGGTTCTGAGGCGGTTCAAGGTGGTTTGAGGCTGAGTGACCGGATTCCTTCATTTTCAGGTAATTTTTTCAATTTCTAACCTCTTTAATAGATTTTAAAGTTGAACACCTGAATTTATGCATTTCTAAATTTTCCAATCTGGAATTATGCTTGGTTTACTCATCACGAATTGCACTTATTCGAATGTATTTTTTTGAATATGTAATCATGTTTGTTGTCCCAATTTGAATATACTTATTTCTCTTAGTTTATTAACTGATCGAACCCATATGATAATATGTAGTTGTTTGGATTTGAACTAGGTAACCATCATGTTGGTTAGGGTTAAACCTTAGGGTTTTTGAACTCCCATTATGTTCTTGATATTCTTGAGGGGGACTTTTCGTATTCTAGCATTTTGATCTTTGATTTTACAAATGTTAAGTAATCACCTGTTTGAGCGAGTAGCCTCGGCATGGTAAAATCCCTTTAGTAACTTAGGGATTTCTTGAATCAACGCAACCTTCAAATATGGATATTCCCGGCGTAGAAAATGTTGTTTCTGTAGATATTTAACATAATACTGCATCACGCAAAATAGGTTATGACATGTAGATATTTGGTTGCAGCCCATAGCCTTTGATTTAGACTCTGTGCCATTTTTGCCCATAGTTTGATGATTATGGACTGTTGAAACTAGTTTGACAACAGTCTCCTTAGGCTCTCAGATGAGCCCATAGTAACTACGGTATCTAAGAAAATAATACCTTCCATCAAATCAATATGTTATGGAGACAATTATCTTTTAGGGAATTAGAACCCAACATTTTGTGTACTTAGCCCATGTGGCCTAATATTTCTTGTTTGTCCTCAACTTGATGTACCATACTGGTTGTGGCACCTAACTGCGGATTGTGCTTTTCAGGTACTGCTCCAGCCATATGAACTTTGACCCAAAGGAATTTTTTAGAGGCTTTTGGGTAAAACATTTTGGAGCCTCTCCTCCTGAACTTCCTTTCGTGCCTCCTTTGAAGTCAATAGGGACTTGCCAACTGAAGTATTGCCCAAACTGTGTAGTACTAGATTCAGACTCCGTGGATTCTACCGGTACGAAGGATTTTGAGACCATGCGAATGGAAGAGGAATCCAACTCTAGTAAACAATCATTGGACGTAGAAGATAACACCGCGGTAGGGGGTGTAACTAACATTAGGGACGAACCAGCTGGACCATCTGGGAGGGCTGAGAGGCCTCCTGTTGCACTTGACATCCGTAGCATTATGATCCAAGAATGGGTTGATCAAGTAGCTGAGGCCTTCGAGTTTCTTGAGGGCTTGATGTGCTCAGCACCTGCCATGGAACAAAGGCCCTGCAAGGCTCTTGACGACGATGGGGTTTATTTCCATTTGCACACTTTCATTTAAGGTCTGTGGCTACTCATCCCTTTTCCCATCAGAAGAATTTTTCAAACAATGAGGTTAGCCCCAGACCATTTAGATCCCAATGGCTGGAGGGCTATTCTTCCATCCATTGTACTATGGGAGAATCAATTCAAGTGGGATATTACTCCCACGAAGTTTTTCCACTTCTACCGCCCGAAGGAAAACTCTATAAAGTTTGCCGGGTGTTACTACTTTTTCGTCCACGACAGGGATGAGACCCTTTCCTCTGGGGGGCCCACCAGTGTAAAGAACTGGAAGGGGAAATATTTCTACATATCTGGTGAAGGGTGGGAGATTCACCCCGAGGAGAGTGAGAGGGATAGATCGTTTAGGATGCCGCGATAATGGGGGTGTCCCTACAAACTAGGTAGTTTTCATTTATAATTACATACCCTCTTATATAGTTGCATATTATTCTGTACTAACCTTTGTATTTTTCTGCAGTTATTGATGATTTGCAATTAAGCAAGGGACAAGAGGAAAAAGTTGCCAAGGTCACGGTCGTTCCTATTGAGAAGAAGAAATTCAACATACTTGTAACTTCTGCCTTTGTATTTGAAGACGGCTACTTCCCCAGCAAATCCATACCAAAAGAGATGGCCGCAAGAAGGTAATAACTACCCACAATTTACTCCACGACAATTAAGTTTAAAACTTTAGATATTTATTGTTGCACTTCTTCTTTCAGGCGAGGAAGTTGATAGGGAGATCTTGGCTGCCCAACTGGTAGATATGGATGAGGACACAACTATCCTCAACGACATTGCTAGGCATAGGAAGAGGAAAAGTTCCAAGGCAAAAGTTACTGCCACGATCCCTTTAAGTGACCAAAATCCAACTACGGAACAGACTACCCCTGCCGCGACCCAACTCCAAGTTGAGGAGGATTTTCATGGGAGGCCAGAGGGTACCTTTAATGATGACATTGGGGCTAATTTATCCATGGCAGGGCTGATGTCAACATCTAATGCCCCTATCCATTCAAGTTCTCTCCCATCGCCATCAATTGTTGCAATTAAGCCTAACATGGCGCCTCCTCAGTGTTGAGCTAGTGTTGGTCTTGATGACCATCCGCGGACACATCTTCGATAATCAAACCCTAAATCCTCATGGGATACGACTGTGAGGGCTGCCCGCAGGATGAAGAGGGTCCCTGATGCCGCAGACCTTGATAGACTAGTAGATGAAGATCATGACGACCTAGAGGATTATGGCCTCTATAGTGTTTTGACGGTAAGTGCAAGTACTTTCTCAGTTTTATTTTTGCATTCTGTACCTTGCTCCTAACTTTTTCTTTTCAGGTCGTGGACATCATGATAACTCAAAAGAGGAAGTACGGGGACTTATACAAGTTAAAAGAGATTCCGGAGAGGGTACACGCCGCTAACCTGGAGAATGCAAGGAATTTTTCCTTCGAGGATGGTGAGAAGTAGCCTGTCGCGTCTCTTCAGACAACTCAGATGAACCTTGAAGCGGCCAACAAAGCTAAGGAGGAAGCGAAGGAAAATTTTATGCATGCTGTGGAATCCCTCAAGGTCTCCCAGTCTCAGACCGTGGAAGCTGCGCAAGCTGCGAAAATTTCCAATAACAAGCTCAGACTTCTTCAAAAGAAGTATGATGAGTTGGAGACCAAGGCTATCCATGATGCCGAAGCTCATGCCGCGACAATTAATAAAATGGAGGGGGACCATGACTAAGCCCTGTAATTATCCATCGACAGAACTGTGGAGTCATTCAAGGGCTCCAGAGACTTTAATCTTATCAATAATAGGGCCTATCTTCGTGACTACCACGAGCTCAGGCACAGAGTCATAAAAAACTTTCCTGAGACTAAAGAAATGATTCTTTCTTGGGGTCTTGGTGATTTTGAGCATCAGCAGTGCGTGGCTGAGATCAAGGCCACGACTGAGGAAAAAACCAGGTTAAGAGCGGAGGCTGAGGCAATGGTAGCTAATGAAGAGACTATGACGGCCGCGAAGGGAGAAGAAGTAGATGAAGTTGATGACGCTCAATCTTAGGGATGAGTACCTCTTTATCTTTTTATTACCTCTTTTTATTGTCTGTAATCTTAAAATTAAAATTTGCCAATATTTTTGGTTCCCAGCTTTGTTATCAAGGTTGTGGCCACTTTTATTGTTGACTTTCTTATTCCTTTTCTATTAGCTTTCTTATTCTCCTTCTTTGATTTCTTGGTTGAATGAACTTGTAGAACTAATAAATTAAGGCTGCGACACTTGTAGTATAAATGTTTTCTTCACATAGGCTGCGGCTAGATTTCTTCACCTTGGACTTTACACTTTTATTCTGATATACTTTTGCAATCTTGCATGTTTGATGGTGGCTGCAGTCTCTTCTTGCATAGGGTCACGGAACCTTTGAGTGTTATAATCCCATCTTCTATAGCTTCATGATTGTAGTTTAATCTTAATATCGCTTGCTTGCCTGAACAGGGCTACGGTAGGTTAACAATCTTGCCTGCCCTTATCTACCGCATCTTCTGACTGAATTCACTTAATGGATGCGGCCGTACTAACAAGGCTGCGGAACCTTTCTATCCATTTAGGAAATTGAGGCCATCCTTTTGAAGCTTTGTCATGCTTCGTCATCATAACAACACAGCCTCCTTTAGTTGCTTTGATTGCCTTTCACTGCTTTCCTTTAGTTGTTTCGATTGCCTTTCACAGGTTTCATTTAGTCCCTTCGATTGGGTTATTATTAGTCCCCCCAGGCTACGTATTCTAAATCTTCCCCAAGATTATGTGGATATATATAAAGACTTCCCAGGCTATAACAGGATTATCCAGAGACAGTTAAGTCTTGGCCCCTTCAAATATAGGATTATCCGTAGACAATTAAGTCTTTGGCCCCTGTGGGTTATTTTCAGGCCTTCCCAGGCTAAGTATTATGAAGCTTCCCCAAGATAATATGAGATCACCAAGTCAGTGATGATTACTCTTATATCCACCAAGCTAATGATGTTTATCGGGAGAGTAACCTCCCCAGGCTAATGACGCATCCCGAAAGCTAAGAACGGGCATTGGAAGCCCTCGTTGCTAATAACACTTTCTAACAACTGCTTCTAAAAATGTAGCTATCATATGTTGGGATATAGTTTCCATATGTGTCATTATAAATTAGCATCCCTACCTCTCTCAATAGTTGCTTTTTCTATTTCAAATTATTATTTGCCTTAGTATAGTTAGGCATATTGACGGGCATTGATGGCCCATTCATCATTCCCAATATAATTTGATATCTCTATATAGAATATGTTTAAGACAATGACTCTTTCATAAGATATCATTTAATGGAATCAAGAATTAAAGTATTATATTCATTCATTCTCATAAGCATGGACATAAAAAGTCAGAATGAAATTAAAGATAATGTTCACTATGAACATAAACAAAAGGAGATCTAAATAATAAAAAAAGGGAAGTATGGCCCATCAAGCTAGGTTGCATCCCCTAAGAATCTCTAAGGAACCTCTGCAGCATTCCTTGCCCAATCAGCCTTTCAATTTCATCCTTCAGAGCATAGCATTGCTCAGTGTCATGGTTATGGTCCTGATTGAATTTTCACCAAGTAGCTTTGTTCCTCTTGTGGGGTGGACCTCTCAGCTTTTCTGGACACCTGAATAATTTGTCCTCTTTGATAAACTCACAGATGTCTTCAATCGAGAAGGCCAATGGAGTGTAGTCCTCATATCTCCTCCCTTCCTTCTCTATTCTCATTTTTGGGGCCCTGGCCCTGGCCACGGCCTTGACTTCTGTGAATAATGCTTTTAGCTGGGACACTTCGTCAGGTGGAAATTCTCGAGCTGCGAACTACACCAATTCTGGCGAATTATCACGGTCATTGACCTTGACAAGTTCAACTTGTCAAGGTCAATGACTGTGACAATTATGGGTGAGACAACTTTGTTTCTCACGGACGTGTCACGGTCTTATCACGGTCCTTGACCGCGACAAGTTTTGTCACGATAAAGGATCGTGACATTCTATAAAAATTTGTCATGATCAATGACCGTGACAAGTCCGTGGCAACTTTCTTTGTAAAGGACTTCTCACGATCATTGACCGTGGAAATTCTGGACAGAATTGAAAAAAATTATGCTAGGGAGTATGGCCACTGCCACTGCCCAGCAGTATATTTATACCTGTTATAGCAATGTTGTACCTGTTCAAACATCATATAACCAAATAAAATAGAGATAATGCAAATATACATTCAAAATAGAGAGAATATACATCACCATATAATCCAAATATAATTCAAATGTAATAACTTAAAGTAGTTCAATTCAACCTTAAAACTATTTAATTCAAACTGAAAACAATGTCACTAAATGTCTACGGTATGGTTAACTCTGAGGAGGTGAGTAGGCCACATGATATACAAATTAACACACCCACTAATATACAACGGTCTGCATTGTTCGCACAACCACAATGGGGATTTCTCCTTCTCGGGCATCACATGCGTGAAGAGCACCTTAGACTCGATGTCTTGAAGCTCACGTCCATGAACTAGTGTACCTTGGATGATATTCGGGTCCCTCAAACCCCGCCCTATCTACTAGCCATCAAATATGTCCATTATAAACACGTTCGGCCAACCAAGTGTCTACATCGGTCTGTTGAAGGGAGCCAAATAGGGAAGTGGATCATCAAAGTCTGCACGTGTCGGCGATGAAGCAGCGAGGTCCATATCCTTGTCCTCGTCCTCATCCTAATGCACCCGCAGCTCCTCCTCCCTAACTTCCTCCTCCGCCTCCTTCTCCTTCTCCTTCCCTTTACCCTTACGATTTCTGCCCAATGAATGTTTCACGAATGCGAACATATCGTGGACCGTCGCCTCCAAACGGGACAACTTTGTGTCATGTGAATCCACTGTTTGAGCCAACCCAATGTCTCTCGTCTCCAATCCGATGATCCTAGATTTGGACACCTATGAGCTCACCCCCTTGTCCCCCCTTGCGATCAGAGCCAAGCACTTGGCTGAGTGCGTCTATGGACAAAGATGCCTTGTCGACATCAGACTGCGACTCATGCACTTCTTTAAGGTTTACCTGAAATGACAAAAAGCACATGATTAGTAAAATAAGTAAATTAAAAAATTATAACGTAATTAACAAAAAGTAAACTATCGAATTACTTACAATCGTGGACGCGACGCTTGGGGACACCTCCTTGTCCTTCCCCTTCTTCGTCCGAAGAGCACCATAAGTATCGAGCCTATGTGGCCTACCCCCAAAGCGACTCCCTATCCCCTGAAATAAAATAAAGTAAAATTAGTATCGGCCCTGCAAAGTAAAATAATGCAGAATAATATATTTTATGTAGTTATAGAAAAATTAAATCTTACCATCATCCTATGCTACACCTCGGCATAAGACGTCCGACCGGAGTAGTGCACGTCTGTCTTTTTTGCCCGATTTTTCCTTCCCGATTGGTGAGATGCCAATTGTCACTCCCCGATATCATTGTCAATGAACCTTTGCCATTGTGCCAATGAGATCGGCTCCTTCAGCGGGACGGATTCACGCCTTTGGATAATGGAATCTCGTGTCTTCCCAAAGTTCTGGGTCTGCATATTTTTCTTCCACGTCTTGTGTTGCTCCCTCAACTGCTCCAAGACGGAATCGCATAGCTTTTGATCCAGGTTGAATTGTTCCTTTCCAACAAATACAATGTTAGTTGTAAATATAAATATAAAATGAAATTGAAATCTAAATTGAAATTGAAATTGAAATTGAAATATTCATATTCATATTCATATTCATATTCATATTCATATAAATATAAATATAAATATAAATATAAATATAAATATAAATATAAATATAAATATAAATACATTACCTGTAGTGCCACCTAAACAACTAACTTGAGCTCATATGGCACCTCCTTCCAATTAATGTACCCCGGGTCGATGATCATCTTTACCAGCTAGAGGGATCTCGCCAATAGCCCCGACTTATTCTCGATGGCCATCCCTAATTTGTCATATTTGGGGAGACTAGGCGTCGAGGAGCCCTCGTCACCTCCCCTACCACTGAACCCATATGACATCATCATAACCAGCATCATCATCCTCACCTTAATACCTGTAGGAGACATTTTCTGTAAAAAAATGTTATTAGTACATATCAAAATGAATAAAAAGAAGACATGCAAATATGTACAATTACTACAAATAAAAATAAATTGTTACTGTTAAACACCTCAATTTTGAATTCCAAAACAACAACATCTAGCTCATAATATGTACAAGAGTGAAACATCCTCACCCCCACCCCTACTGCGCACACACACGCACACTACACAAGAGTGAAAATGATAAAGTGCAAATCAATTAAAAGCATTAAGAATGGATGTTTTGTACAAATTGGAATATTTATTACAAATTGAAAAATAGTTTAAAATTTGGGTTATCATAAAAAATGGATTGATATTTGGTAGGAGCAGCCAAGTAATCCACACTACTATTTAGATGCTTTGGCGGGTGTTGGAAAATTGACCACGGATCGTTGTTGATATACTACGAGTAAAACACTTGGTTAACCTTTTGAAATGCACAAACAAACGGCTCATCGCTCATGTGGTCGTTGCTCTTCAACTTGGACAAGTCAACCATGATCAAATTGGTGACATGATCAACTTTACAAGCATTTTTATCCTCAACTCTTACCGAGTCACAGTAAAATACAACCCTCTTTGAAGCTTATATAATCCAATTCAAATATATTTCGGATTACACCATAGTAAGTCATTTCAGCTTCAATGAGATTTTTATCTCTTGCGCTCGCTCGAAAGAAAGTAAGAGCCTTGTATGAAATGCCCGAGTTTGGTTCATTTGTACTTTCCTCATACACTTTAGCGCCTAAAATTTAACCATTCAATCGATATTTTTTGTACTCTTGTGCCACGAACAAGGGTCCAGTGGCTAGACGAGCAAGCCTTGATGTCGCATCACCCGTCTTTAAGAGCTGAGAATATAGATAAATTATTTATACTAGTTGTAAAATTTGAGTGTAATGTAACGTTATATAACGACCATTTTCATTAAAATTACCTATTGTGTCAACCACAACCTAAATTCGTTGTCTGATTGTACCATTATTTTTTGTCTTTTATTGTTCTCACAGGCTTCATATTTTCTGCATATTACAAAATTAATCATGTATAAAATAATCTAAAATAATGTTAAACATTATAATAATCGAAACTTACTTTTTCCATTCTTCGACATCTTCATGTGTGTCAAATAGATAACGAGCTACTTGTTCATGTTGCAAACTCGTTAATTTCACTCATTTTCCCATCACATGACCACCATCATTGATGAACTCATCAGTGTCATCAACGCTAGTCGAGTCAGGCATATATTCCTGAGTATATATTGATGAAGCCACGATGATGTATTCCTCTGCAATTGATCCTGCAATGTATCACGTATTCTTGATGTAATCTTTAAAAAAATTCATCAATCTTTCAAACGGATACATCCACCGATATCTACCTAGACCACAAAGAAGTGCCTCGTCGCATAGGTGTACCAACAAGTGAACACTTGTGCCAAAGAATGCTGGGGGAAAGTACTTCTTCAACAAACAAAGCGCTTTGGTCATCGCCAATTTTGCGGCCACTATGTGTTCTCGATTGACTACATTCTCACACAAGAGTGAGAAGGTAATACTAATTTGCATAATAGCTCTCCGTAAATCCTTGTGCTTAGAGAAATAGTGCTTAAACAATAGAGGAACTAATTGCATGATCACATGCCAATCGTGGGACTTACACTTATGTAAATCATGAGTATCATAATTCACAATCCTTTACAAGTTGGACGAAAAAGTAGATGGTACCTTCCAATTATATATTGTGTCTAAAAGCACCTTCCTTTCCCCACTCGTCAAAGTAAACGCACTAGGGGGAATTATTGTCCTTCCCCTACTATCTTCTTTCAACCATAGTTGTGTCTTAAGTTTCAACGATTTAAGGTCTTTTCGTGCATTTTCTCCATCCTTCGAATGACTCCCCTCATGGCAAGTGCCCACAATATGTTCAACGAAGTTCTTCTCTTCATGCATCACATCCAATACATGGCGCACCGGGTTATTCTTCCAATAAGGCAAGTCAAATAAAATTGACCTCCTAGACTATACCTTTATTGTCTCAGTTTCATTCCCAGTTGGGGTCTTCTTATGCTTGACATTCTTAAATTTGGGATTCTTACTTGGCATATTAGGGCCGAATTCAGAAGATTTACTTTCAATTTCTGAACCCGAAAGTTATCTCGGTGGTAGCCTATGTTCAACCCCGCCCAATGTAAAATCTATTTGTCTCACCCATCCATTCTTTGTATTTCGGATATCCCATCACAGCTACCACAACTAATCACCTATTAAAGGTACGAAGCGTATTCATGGATTAGTATAAACAAAACTAAGATTTATAGTATGTTTCATTTAATTATGTCTTATTTATATTCAAATTCAATTTATAATAGAAATTTCTATTTCCTCCATCTCCTTTAAAGGGTGAGTGGTCCTATCCCATTCAAGACCGCATTTTTCTGTAATATACTTAACAGCTCATGCACATTGTTACAATTTGAAAAAAAATCGTTAGCATATCCCCTTAGTACTCCAATTACATGACGTAGATTGGCAAGTGTGAGTGTTATTTTAATTGATCAATTGAAATAACAGTCACACTTGTCAATCTAGTAAGTACCCAGAGAACATTAGGATATGACTCCAGAATTTCCTCCAAAAGTAACAACTTTAAGCCACTAAGAATATTATTCAGAAATTATGCAGTCCCCAACTGTCCAAACGGGACAATTCGAGAGATCTCATTACAGGGGTAATGACTCTCGAACGGGTCTAAGGGCTATTGAATGCGTACGCATAAGAACTAGAAGGCTAGTATCTATGCGCACTATATGTAATTTCAAGCGTGTTTCATTTAATTATCATACTATACACACACACACACACACACACACACACACACACACACACATATATATATATATATATTGTTCGTGATACAAAATGATTTTAAAAAAAGTTGAAAAATCACACCCCCATATGGACATTAATCCAGTGGTCATACCACTTCTAAAATTAACTAACCCAACATCGATCCACTATAATCCAACCGCAACAACAAATGTGTATCCCGTACTCCTTCTAATTCATCTACTCAATTAATTCATTTCATCAATTAAACTAACAATTAAAGTATACAATTATTAATTCACTAATTTACAATGAGGGGCTATCCTACTTTCATATAAAACTATACAATTAAAGTTACAATTAAATATATACAATTTATTTTATTAAATCCATACAATTAAAGTTATTTCAAATCTCAACAATTATCTATTAATGAGTGGCAATCCTACTTGCATATAAAAGGGGCAAAACATATTTTATTAATCAATTTGTCTGTTTCAATTATTGAGCTTGCCCCACCCCACCCCGACCAACACCCCACCCCACCCCACCACCACCACCACCACCACCACACACCTCACCCCAACCCCTCCCCCACCACACACACGCACACGCACACGCACACGTACACGCACACACCACCCCACCCCCTGCCCCCCTCCCCCACCACACACACCTGCACACATAAACCCCACCACCCCCTGCCCCCCTCACCCCACCACACACACCTGCACAGACACACACACCACCACCCCTTGCCCCCCACCTAGCCCCCTGTCCCTCCCCTCCCTAGCCCCCTGTCCGTCCCCTCCCTAGCCCCCTCCCCCCACCACACATACACACACACACACACACACACGTACATACACCCCATCCCACCCCCACCACCCCCTGCCCCCTCCCCCCACCACACACATATATACACACACATACACACATGTATAGAAATGAAAGAGAAAGAGAGGAAAAAAACATATCTGAGAGAGAGAGAGAGAGCTCGAAATCTCTTAGATAAAGAAAGAGAGGGAAGACCAAAACGGTGGGAAAAAAGAAAGCGTAGGATTTTTTTATAGAAGAAATTGTCACAAACGTGTCACGGTCCTTGATCGTGATAATATTATAAGGATTGTAACGATCAATGACCGTGACAAGGCCGTGACAACTGTACTTGTCACGGACTTATCACGATCATTGACCGTGATAAGTCTTTGTCACGGTCTTGTCACCGTCAATGATCGTGATACAAAATACGTGTTTTTTGTCACGGTCAATGAGCATGACAAGTCTGGCCGACTAAAGGGTGTCAATTTAGCCTTTTTGGTGTAGTGGCGACAACAATGATCCTGGGTGCTGCACCTACGTTGGGTGAGGCTGCAGCCTCAAGAATGAGGACCCTATGGGTCAAATAGTTAACCTGGGTTTGGAGTGAGGCATGGTTGTCATAGAGACGGTTCAGGTGATTCTACAGCTGCACAATCTCATCTTTGACTTCTGTGCTCTGGCTAGATTCTCCCTTCATTTTCTATTTTTGTTAGTCTTTACAAAATATATAATCTGAGAAAAAACCAGCAGAAGTGAGTAATCACAAAAATATTGGAGTAACCAAGCATGAAATGGAGATGCAACATTTGCATTGATGCCTGGTATTACTGTTGAGGCCGTGACCAATAAGGCACATAGGTGCACTGCCGTGGCCTTTGTATGATATTCACCAAGGTTAAGCTGGAGACCATCTGAGTCCTCTCCTCAATGTTTTGAAGATTCTTTAATGCAGCCGTGCTAGTAGAGGCTGAGGCCATAAAGGCATTTGAACTGCCCGACCGGATCCCCTTCTTGGTAGAAAAGGGAGCAGTCCTAAAATTTCAAGCCCAGAAACTGAGTTTTTCTCCCCCAACATGTGGAGAGCATACCTACTAGGGTTTGTTAACAAGAGAATGCCCTCATGGTATAGAAAATGGAACCATTTCAATGATAGGCCCTAGATCATAGTTTAAGAACAGCAAAAAGGGAGTAAATACAATCCTTCCCTAATCATTCATCTTTTTGGGGCTAATGCCCATCATGCTTTTCAGCATTATCTAGATGAAATGTTATCACAAGGGTATGTAAAATAGATCTAAAGTCATAAAATAAAGACCCAAGAATAGATCTGAATATATAAAATACATCTTTAAGGGTGCAAATATGAAATAGAGCTCAATAATCGGTATTTACATGGAGACGATGATCCAAAGGATCCCCACGAGTAAAATAAGGTGTTTAAGAACTCAAGATATAGAGAAACAAGATTGAAATATCTCATTCCCACAGATGTCGCCAAATTGATGATACGAGAAATCGTCCACTTGTCATCCTCGTACTAACAAATCAAGTGTATAGTGCATAATAAGTAAATAAAGCAAGTAAAGAGAGATAAAAGACCGGATATAGAGTGGTTCAACCCATAAAAAGGATCCTACGTCCACTTGGTGCTCTACTCTCATTATACATATGTTGTTATACAAGTTTACAATGCTATAATGGGTGTACAAGATAGATGAGAGAGAAGAATACATGACAGTATCGGTTCTGGGAGTGCCGGAAATACGAATATGACGTACATGAGTAGCCCCCAAGGTGTATGTTGAGGTTGTGTAGAGAGAATTTGGCAAGGCTCCATCGTGTATTCTAGAATCTGATCTAGGGGAGAGGAATCGATCCCTTATTTCGAGGTGTGGTGCTCTTATTTATAGCTGGTATGCGAGCTGTGTCACATTCCCTGAGCAGGTGACGTATATCAAGTCTGGAGCGGTTGTAATAGAGAGGGATGCGACCCGTAAGGCAAGCATATTGAGTGTTGCATCCTTCATGAGGCTAAAGCCAGGGGTGTCGCACCCTGTACTGGGTAGGGTTGCAGCATATATATATAAGGCCAAGTGGTAAGTGTCGCGCCCTGTACTGAATAGGGATGCACCCTTTGCTGAGATGGGACACGGCCTATAAGCTTATGCTCATGCCTGAGTGAACTCCGCGGTAGGGTGATATATTTGTACTATCAACAATCGATAAATGTTTTGGCTTAAAGGATATCATAGAGAAGGTACTGAAGTAGGGAAAGCTCCTAAAGTATATAGACATGAGTGGAGTCAAAGACAATTCCACAAAAAAACACAGTGGGGAAAAAGATGACAGGTTGAGACGAGAGCCAACGACTAATAAAAAGTATTATGAGTCAGATGGTGAAGGAGATGACCCCAACCTCCCAGCGAAGACCCCAGATGCAAAGGGTTGGTTACACATGATATCCTTTGATGTAAAAATAATATGTGGAGGATTATCCGGTAACAATGTGAAGTCGAATAATCAGAAAGCCCATGTGGTAGAGGCCAAGACAGTGCCTAATAGAATGGATGTGAATTAGATGAAAATAGAGGCCAGGTCGACAAAGTTAAAGAAGTTAGATATGGATACACAAGTCATTGGGTTTTTTATGTTCAATTTTAATGGAATCCTGACTCCTCATGATGACCCTTTGGTGATCAACATGAGAGTTTACGGATATGATGTGTCCCATATTCTTATTGATGACAGGAGTTGAGTCGATGTTATGTTCTAAAATTACTTTAAAGGGTTAAAAATCTGTAAGAAAATACTCATCACGTATCATCAGTCGCTGATCGGTTTCAACGAAGAGAAAGTTCACACATTGGGGGGTATTTGACATGGATGTGTTCATGGGTACTTGAACGATGTGCCTTACCAATAAAGTTGGATTTTTTGTTATGAACGAGAAACTCTTCGCGGTTTATAAAATAATCCTACGAAGCGTATCTCTCAAGAAGTTGTAGGTCGTGTCTCACACGGTTTACCAGATGATTGAATTCTTGACTCGCTATAGAGTAAGAAAGTATTGACTGACCAAGTGGAGGATCGAAAATGCTATTTCGCCTAGGTTGAGGAAAAGGAAGCTCATAAAAGAGCCACAACTTCATGTAACATTAATAGTCTCGACCCGAGGGACGAGAAAAAGCTAAAAATGGGGAACCGATCGAAGTGGTAGAATCCATCTTCTTAAACATTCAGGTAGGTCCGTCCTTGAAAACCAAAATCAATGAAAAAGATAAAGTATCTTTACCTAAAGCCATATAGACATGCCATAGATAGAACCTGAGATTATCTGCCATCCACTGAATACTAATGAAAAACTAAAGCCTATAAAACAAAGGAGCAGAACTTATTCAAGGGATCGATATGAGGTCATTCAAGAAGAAGTAAAGAGGCTCCAGTAAGTTGAGTTCATTCGAGAAGCTCAATACCCAGATTGGTTGTCTAACGCTGTTATAGTGTCGAAGGCCAATAATAACTAGAGGACGTGTGTTGACTTCACTGACCTAAATAAAGCTTGTCCCAAAAATATCTTCCCCTTATTCCAAATTGATCAGATCGTCGATGCTATGGTCGGACAAGAATTAATGAGTTTTATGGACACTTACTCGAGTTATAATAAGATTTTAATGCACGAGGCCAACGCTGAGAAAACTTCCTTTATCACACATAAAGGGAAATATTATTATAAGGTGATGCCATTTGGTCTAAAGAACGCAGGGCAACCTATTAGAGGTTGGTAAACAATATGTTTGAGGACTATATTGAGAAGACCATAGAAGTATATGTGGAAGACATGCCAACCAAAAATCTAAAGGATGAGGATCATGTGGTCGATCTTGAATGCATGTTTGAAATAATGGACATATTTAAGATGAAGTTAAACCCTACCAAATGTGTTTTCGATCTCAAGGCTATAAAGTTTTGCGATTTCATAGTGACTCACAATTGATTGCGGATGAAATATTGGTTATTTATGAGGCTAAGGATGAGAAAGTGATAAAGTACTTGGTGCTCATGAAAACAATGGTAAACTTTAAAGAGGTAAAGATCAAGAGGAATCCTCGGTTAAAAAATAGACGGGTTAATACTCTATCTAGTCTAGCATCGGCAATAAGGACTAAGATTAGATGAACTATTCAGATAGAGATTCCACACAAGACGAGCATCGAAGAGGATGATAACGGGATTATGTTTTTCTTGAACACCCGCTGATCAAATACATTCAGGATAATGAGCTACCAGAAAGCAAGTCCGACAGAATGAAACTCAGATATTGATCAACAAAGTTCACCATCATTGGGGATGTACTATATAAGATATGGATTTTACTCCTACTATTTAGATGTTTTAATCCTTCAGAGGTTGATTATACCATATAAGACATCCACAAATGGTCATATGAAAGTCACATAGGTTGACGGTCTCTTTCTAAAAGGATCAATACCAAGGTTTATTGGTGGTCGACACTCGCCAAAGATATAGTCGAGTATGTTGAAAAGTGTGATAAGTGTCAGAGATTCGCTAGTGTCCCCCAATAGCCTCATCAACCACTCTCGTCCACAACTGTGTCGTGTCCATTTACAGATAAGGGAATTTACCAAATGGGTCCTCTTCCGAAGGTAGAATGTAACTACCAGTCTCTGATAGTAATAATCGATTATTTTTCAAAACGGGTAGAAGCTGAAGCTATGATCTTTATAACCGAAGTTAAAACATTCAAGTTCATCTATCGATATGGCTTACCTTATACTTTGATATATGATAATGGCAAACAATTTAAGAACCAGCCATTGGAAGCCTATTGAAAAAGGGTTGGCATCTAGCAATTGTTTTTTACGCCAAACCAATAGTCAGACTGAGGTCACAAACCGAACGATACTTGATAGAATCGAGAAGAAGTTAGAGGATGCTAAGGGTCTGTGGACAGAAGAACTACATGGGGTCCTATGGGATTACATGACGACTGAAAGGACACCGATGGGTGAAATGCCATTGACTCTAGCATGTGGATCCAAGGCAGTTATCCCTATCAAGCTTGGAATTCCAGGTAACAGAGTTCAGATTTATGATCCAGAAGCTAATGTTGATGACATGAGGCTTAATTTATACGTGATTGAAGAAAGTTGAGAGGATACAGAAGTTCGATAGTTATCTTACCAATAGAGAACTGCCAAATTATACAACAAACAGGTGAAGGCTAGGATGATAGACATATGTGACCTTATTTTGAAAAAAGTTTGGCAAAAGTTTAATAAACTACATCCTAAATGGCATGGGTTGTATACAGTAACCAAAGAAATCATCCCGAGAACTTACATATTAGAAAACGTATACGGGGAACCCATTTTTAACCCTTGAAACACTGACCAACTCAAGAGATACTATCAATAGTCTTAAATTATGTAAGTGTAGTATCTTTGGTCACTGATTATAATGAATTCACCCACTTATAGGATCGAAAAATATTAATGAAAAAGTTTCAAGTGTTAGATCGTATTTAACTTTCAATTGCTGCATGGTTTGAGTTGTATTAAACTAAGCAACATCATTTTTTTATAGTGAGTCAGTTAACACTCTCCCTCCATGATACGAGAGTTCATGGAGAGTCTTGTCTCCCTTACGCACTCTCAATAACACTAAGAGGAGGGAAATAATGTGATAACATCAGTTAGGTGGTGAAAAGCACATAAACTAAAAATCATTTAACTATGGTTGCTTAAACACCATTTTTATGGTGAATTGGAGATCAAAACTCTCTCAATGATACAAGAATGTATGAGGAGACTCGTGTCATCCATACACTCTCAGCAACGAAGAGAAGGGGATCATTGTATGATATCACTTAGGTGGTGGGAATCATAAAATAAAAATCATTTAACTTTAGTTTGTTAAACATCATTTTTATGGTGAATTAAAGATCATAACTCTATCGATGATACGAGAATGAATGAGGAGACCTGTCTTGTCCATACACTCTCATCAACTCCGAGAAGGGGATCATTGTATGACATCATTTAGGTGGTGAAAACAATTTAAATATGGTTTCTTATATAGTTATGGTTGTTTTAACATCGGCCTAATATGATCATTGTAATGTATAAAAAGTTTAATCATAAGCATTGCATTTAAGACGCCATTCCATGGTGAGGAAATAATAACATGCAGACACTACACTTGATTGGAAAAGAGAAACATGATAGTTAGACATAATGATTCATTAAAAGGCAATGTTATTAAAATTATAAAGATTTTTCATCATGTAGAGATGAGTGATTAAGTGCGAAAAGTAGAGCGTGTAAAGACACTAATCTTTGTTTTCGTTTCGCCAACTCAATACAAAATACTAAATTACTACTACACTTGCGAGGCAAGCACAGCTGTAAGTCGGGTATCGAGAATCCACTGGGACAAGTTGCTATAATTTAAGTGATTTAATACTCAGAAATAAAAGTGTAAAAGATGATTATAAACTAAAAAGGAAAAGATGCATAAAAGGGAAAGATTAATCTAGGCAAGTGTATTGAAACAATATTAAAAAAGCGAGTAAAACTATAAGTTGCGTCGAATATCCCTCACCCGAGTTAATTAGTATAAAATGGTTACATGGGTCGACGAGTTATTAACAACGCGTCTCGTTTCGACAGTTAATTAAATCAAGGGTTGTCACGCCCTAAATCATCATAAAAGCCAAATAAGATTTTGGCGTCAACAAATATACCGAAAATTACGCGCAAAAGGTCGTAAGCACGGGACATACATGTTATGACCCGTCAAATATCCTAGGCGTAATAACTAGGACAATGCACCCAAAATAGACCCGTAAACACCCTCACCAAAGCAAAGCAATGCGTCAACCCGAGTGAGTTCCATTCAAACACAACCTAATTTAAATTACCTAGAAAGCATGTTAAAAATGCGGTAAATGGAAAGCGGTAAATAAACGCGGTAAATCTATACTAGAAAGCGTGTAAATCAAAGCATGTAAATAAAGCATGTAAACCTAAATTAGAAAGCTTCTAAATTAACTAGAAAACAAGAAATGAAGAAATACAAACTATATTAATGGAGAGGATGATAAATAGTCAACATTCAAGCCCAAAAGTGTGTCAATCCAAGAAGAAATGAAGAAGAACTAAGAAAATCACCCAAACTCTAACCTATTCTATCTTCTAAAACTCTCAAAAAACGTTCACCTCTGTTTATTACATCAAAATTGGATTATATACCAAGTGGGAATTAAATTAGAAAAGAAAAGAGAAAAGAAAAGAAATGTAAAATATCTGCAGAAAAACGGAGCATCGATCGATCGATCGATCAAGGCCAAATTTTGGCATTTTAATATAGTCGATCGATCGACCAAAATCGTCGATCAATTGATCAAGTAGGGGCAGCACACTGCATTGCTGTTTTGGTTTCCAAGCTTTTCTCATCCGCCGAAATTGCCGTAACTTCTTCGTTATGAATCAGAATCGCGCACCGTTTGTGGCCATGCGAAGCTTGCGAGGAGCGATACAACTTCCATGTAGATGTTGGGCCAGGTTCCCAAGATGTGAAAAGAATAAAATGCCCTTGAATGTGCGGTTGTGTTCGAAAGTTCACATTTAGCATCTAATTACCTACAAAAGCTCAATTAACCCCTACAAAACATGTTAACGTAGAAATCCGAGGTTGTCTGGTTAACAAGCATAAATATAGGGAATAAGATACCCTAGGGGGCTAAAATGTGTACGTTCGGAGGATGAAATACGCAGTATTTGCGTATTATCACACCCCCTAACTTACACATTGCTAGTCCTTAGCAATGAAATAGGATGAAATAAGAACTATAAGTAAACCAAAAGCAGGAGACCGTACAAAATGTATGGTATAAAAGCAAAAGGCCACTTTCTCGGGCGATTCGATTGCATTTAGCGTATGCAATAAGCCGTTAAACCCCTAGGTCACCCTAGTGGACGAGTGTCATCTCGTGAGGGTTTTTAGAGATGGTGCCCACAAACATCACATGGTTTCCTCAAAATATGCCCAACCCAACATGCAATAATCCCAACAATAGCGAAAAGAATTTCATACGCATTATTAGCAAAATGAATGAATTCAAACAAAAGTCCAAATCATTAACATTATAGAATGCACCTCATAGAATTGAAACCATAAAATGTGGGAGGGGAGCGAGAACATGCAAAGTATGATTTGACAAAAAACTTAAATAAATCGGATAAACATTAAAGCAAGCATATATTCAATCCTCACGGGCATTACACTCATCAAGCGAATTCACTCGAAACAGGGAGGTAACACACGGAACATGCGGGCTAAAGAGTAAATGTAAATGAAAACTAGGCCGCACAAATGTCACAATGAAGAACGCTGTATAGGAAATAAAAACTTGTAATCTCAATGAAAGATGCCGCACACTAAAAGGGGAGAAATGCATATTTACAGATTATCACAACTGTTATGACTTTTAAATTACATCAACCTAAGATCACATAGGACTTTAATAGGGTTATAATGTAGGTATGACTAGGGTATGAAATGAAAGGAGTGTATGTACGGATTCAAAGTGTTCAGAATGAAAACTCAAGATAATGGGAAAATGCGGGCAATGTCAAAATTGGAAAAAACAAGTTCCAAAAAAGAATTAGATATATCATCGAGGAGAGTAATCAAAGCTTATTGAACTATATACAACATTTACAACTTTCTCTTTTCTTTCTTTTCTTTCTTTTCTTCTTTTTCTCATTTTCTCTTTTGTTTTCTTTTTATTTTTTTGCTTTCTCTTTTTTTTCTCTTTTTTCACTACTTTCTTTTCTTTGCTTATCAAACTCTCACATGCCTAAATTGCAACCGACATCACAACCACATAATTCAATACCAAGTGACATTCCAAACAAAGGTATGGAAGGTGTATATATGGGCTAAAACTCCAATTTAGAGTTGGTTATGGGAATGGGGTTATGAAACGAAAGGCTATATTTAGGCTCAAAGGGGGTAACGAGGGTAAACATATAAGGGTGAGGTCAAGGCTAATATGGGTGATATAACAAAGAGTGCCTATGATCATTTCACAAATTTTATGCAATTCTAAAATCAAAACAATATATCAAAATCATGATCAAGTAACACATTTCAAGTATGAACTCAATTAATGAACGGTCGAATGAAAGAATAGTGAGATTACCAATGAGTTCAACGTTTTCAATGACAAAAGAATAGTGTATACACTCACAAATGATGAAAGGTACAAAGCTTACTCGGTGTAAGTATATATAATGCAACAAAAGATTACCGAGTTATAAAAATCTTAAACCAAATCAATATAACAATAAAAGTGCATGTGCTCATGGGATTAAAGTTTCATTCATGAAGTTATTCATCATATAAATAATTGAGACTAAAGTCTAATAACTTCTAAAATTGAGAACATGCATCATTGGGTTGTCTATTGGATCAGGAAATTATTAAAATTTATCATCGAAAACAAAGGCAAAATGCCCAAAAAAGGAGAAAAAAGAAAGAAAATCTTTTTGAAATTTTTAATTTTTCTAAGAAAATCATACAAAGTAACTAACATGTGAGCAAAAACATGGACTAAAAACAGAAATGGATAAAATATCCCACAACCCCTAACTTAAAACTTGACATTGTCCTCAATGTGAATTAAGAACCAAGTTAAGAGAGGAAAAAAACGATATTACCCAAAAGTGGAGCGATCCCCATAAGAACAAGTCCAAAGAATTTACAAAACAAGTTAGTACCGAGCATAGCAAAAACAAATAACAAAAAGTTAACTAATTACACTAGACTAAAATATAAAGGAAAGAAAAATAAAAAGAAAGAAAGAATAAAAAGCTAACTATATACAACCTACTATTTAGGATTCACACTATCTATACACTAGAAGTCTAAATAACTGAGGGTCCACTATAAGAATAATTTGACTTTGGAGGATAACCGGTGTACCCTCACATACAAGCATGCCTTTCGAAAAATAAGAATTCTGTTTGAACAATGGAAGACATGTGTAAGGTGTAAGAAAGGAACCATCGTCAATTAAAAGTTTTGGAGGGACGGTGGGGGTTTGTATTAAATGGGTGACAAAAACATGTGGGGACCGAGAAAAGACGAATATCCTCCCAATGATTTTGAAGTTGGAATGGGAGGTGGCGCACACGAAGGCACGAATGCGATCGTGGAAGGCGACTCGAGCAAGTACTCATCATCAACTATAGGGTTTAAAACATTAAAGTTTGAAACCAAATCATCGGGTACTTGTTCCGGAGGGATAATAGAGAATGAAAATGGGGATGAATGAAATTCAAACTCATGAGATAAATCATCATCGCATGAAGTTTGAGTTTCGAATGACATGTTCTTCTTTGGGGGCCAAAGAAGAAATCATTTCATTGCAAATAGATATTACGTCATTTTCATCCTCACTTTCAATATCTATTACGCGATGGGAAAAGTCTAGAATGGTTTGTTCCAAAGTAGGCACAAGTACCTCATTTGGTTCAAAATATTCCTCGACTTCGAAAGTCTCGGAAGAAAAATCGTCGTCGGACTCAAATAATAAATCCAACTCATGTTCCCATGAACGATTTTCTTCTCGATAAGGAGTTTCAAGTTTCTCATTCTCATACATACGCAAACCCTCACCGAATGTCATGGGTCGAGGTGCAGATGCATGAAAATGGAAACTTTGAAAGTTACTATCGGACTTAAACGAAAACTCATTATTACAGGAATTTTGAAAACTATTCGAATTCATTTCAAAACTCCTATTATAAGGAGGTAAAGGCCCAAAATCATTGTCATCATCATCAAAATTCCAATAAACTAAGTTTTGACTTTCGTTATAGTCGCCCAAAGTCATATTTGAATTTATTTTACTTTTGGATGATAAGTATTCACCGAAAGTCATAGGCCTGGAATTTTGAGAATTAAAACAAGGATTACCGAAAGAATTGGAATAAGACATGCTTACCCAAAAAATGGCTCGAATGGAAGATTCCACAAAGTAAGTGCGCGCGAAAAGAATTCGAGCATTTTTAAGTGATCAAATGTGGAAGTCCAGCAAATATTACCGTATAATACAAATAGAAAGAAAATACTATGAAATACTAAATCAAATAAAGTCTAAAACAAACTCATCCCCGGCAACGGCGCCATTTTGATTAAGTGCAAAAAGTAGCACGTGTGAAGACGCTAATCGTTGTTTTCGTTTCTCCAACTCAATACAAAAAACTAAATTACTACTACACTTGCGAGGCAAGCACATCGGTAAGTCGGGTATCAAGAATCCATTGGGGAGAGTTGCTAGAATTTAAGTGATTTAATACTCTGAAATAAAAGTGTAAAAGGTGATTAGAAACTAAAAAGGAAAAGATGCATAAAAGGGAAAGATTAATCTAGTCGAGTGTATTGAAACTAGATTAACAAAGTGAGTAAAACTATAGGTTGTGTCGAATATCCCTCACCCGAGTTAATTAGTATAAAATGGTTACATGGGTCGACGAGTTATTAAGAACGCGTCTCGTTTCGACAGTTAATTAAATCAAGGGTTGTCACGACATAAATCATCATAAAAGCCAAATAAGATTTTGGCGTCAACAAATATCCCGAAAATTATGCGCGAAAGGTCATAAGCATGAGACATACATGATATGCCCCGTCAAATATCCTAGGCATAATAACTAGGACAACACACACCAAAATAGACCCGTAAACACCATCACCAAAGCAAAGCAACGCGTCAATCCGAGTGAGTTCCATTCAAACACAACCTAATTTAAATTACCTAGAAAGCATGTTAAAAATGCGGTAAATGGAAAGCGGTAAATAAAGGCGGTAAATTTATACTAGAAAGCGTGTAAATCAAAGAATGTAAACCTAAATTAGAAAGCTTGTAAATTAACTAAAAAGCAATAAATGAAGAAATACAAACTATATTAATGGAGAGGATGATGAATAGTCAACATTAAAGCCCAAATGTGTGTCAATCCTAGAAGAAATGAAGAAGAACTAAGCAAATCACCCAAACCCTAACCTATTCTATCTTCTAAAAAACTCTAAAAACGTTCACCTTTGTTTATTACGTCAAAATTGGCTTATATACCAAGTGGGAATTAAATTAGAAAAGAAAAGAGAAAAGAAAAGAAATGAAAAATATCTACAGAAAAATAGAGCATCGATCAATCGATGATTTTGGTCGATTGATCGATCAAGGCCAAATTTCGGCATTTTAATATAGTCGATCGATCGACCAAAATCATGGATTGATTTGCTGTCTTGGTTTCCAAGCTTTTCTCGTCCGCTGAAATCGCCATAACTTTTTCGTTATGAATCGGAATCGCACACCGTTTGCTGCCACGCAAAGCTTGCGAGGAGGGATATAACTTCCACGTAGATGTTGGGCTAGGTGCCTAAGATGTGAAAAGACTAAAATGCCCTTGAACGTGTAGTTGTGTACGAAAATAGAGCGGAACGCGTCTGAAGTTCACACTTAGCATCCAATTACCTATATAAGATCAATTAACCTCTGCAAAACATGTTAACGTAGAAATCCGAGGTTGTCTAGTTAACGAGCATAAATATAGGGAATAAGATACCCGAGGGGGCAAATGCGTCTGTTCGGAGGATGAAATACACAGTATTTGCGTATTATCAATGAGGAATTAAAAATTACAAGAGAAAGGGTACAAGGCCACAGACGACCACCCTAGAAGATGAGGGAAAACTCAACCCTCGATTGAATTTTCATTGTCTATAACTGACTTGGTCTGAACTTCCCCTTTAACCTATCCAACATTGGCCATTTTAGTGTCTGTTTATACTGTCATCTCACCCAAGGCTTCAGCTTCCATGTCCGTCAAAGTAGTAGCGTCCAGAGGGTAAGAGAAATCAAAGGACTCGAAGTCCATTGCGAGAGACGAGACTTTAGGAAATTTTAGCATGGCCCAATGACTAGCTGTTCTGCCTCCCCTCTCTAGATATTGGAAATCACATCCTCAAACTCGTTCGATGCCTTAAAGTTTTCCATAGCTTTTTTCGCAACCTTTATCTCGGCCTCCTTAACTTCATCTTTATGCTTGGTCGCTAGTGCCTTCAAAGTATCATCATGGTCCCTTTTTAGAGATTCCAAAACATCAAAGTTCTTATTCCCTAAGACCTCCATATCCTTTCGATGGCTCAGCTCCTACTCCTTCAGTTATTTCTTAAGTTTTTGCTCGTGTTTAATGGCCTCTTGGGCATGTTGAATCAGAGGCAGTTGATCTTGGACCCATTTGTTGACCTTGAAGAAGGTTTAGAGAGACTGTAAGGATAAAATACATAAGTCATTAAGAGACAAGGTAACACTTAGGAAAATAATGAAATTATTACAAGGATGGACTCATAGAATGACCTCGGTGGCCTTATGGAGGCTGATGTCACACATACATGTAAGGTCCATGGCTTTTGAAAGCGGTTGTCACACTCTGGGAGGATAAAGTCAGTGACTGACTTGGGTCTCTTTGGATAGCCAATAAGGGAGTCCAAGATTACAGAGAGTTAGGAAAGACGAGCCAAAAGAATTTCATCCGATGATATTGGTATGGTATGGTTAGAACCTCCTATGGACGAGTTATCCTTTTATCCCTTTTTTATTTGGGGAGGAAGGGTGGATGCATCCTTAGCAGGATCTTTTATATTTTTTGAAGCCTCAGTGTGGCCGGGACCTCCAGTTGTTGATTTTTTTCTATGGGTCGGAGGAACGGGTTTCTTGCCCATCTTGTTTAACATATTATCAAGGCTTGGTGCTGCCATTTTCTAATTTTCTCTAGGTGTGTTGGCTGGATAACATGTAGTGAGTGATTTGATTAGTATCAAAATGAATAGTGATGGATGAAATTACAGTTGTCATTTTTTTTAGTTATATATCTCAGACAGAGGGTTAACCCTCATACCCATCTTTACAAGAAAGGTTAGATTTGTCAGTTGCTTAAACTCCACCAAACCATTTCTTTACCCTACCATATTACCTCATCTATTTTATCCTGACTATCAATACTAAGGTCGGGGTCAAGTCTGTCTGACATTGATGAATTTACCCATTTTAAGGGGACCCTAGGCTCAAAGGCACTATAGGGAACATTGAAGTCAAACTCCCAAGATCCCAACACAAAGAAGTATTGAGGCTTTCAATGATGGTTAGAGGTTTGATTGATGATCATGACCTTCTTTATAATTTCTCGAATATGAGATGATAGTAAACAGATTAAGCCTTGTTACAAGAGACTTTATAAAAGGCCTGAAAGATCCTAACAGGAAGACCGACCTAGTGAATCAACTTCCATAATTAGATAAAGCCGATGATCATCCTCTAGGCATTGGGGGATATTTGAGTTGGGGAAATTACTAGACTAGAAATGATTGTTCCTATTTTAGGATGGATGGGTAACCTGAATCTGTCCTTGAACATTTGTTCATAAACCACCACCTCACACTCTCGGCCAATGAAACCCTCTCATTTTCGTCTAGGACTCTCGTACAGATGGACGAGTTAATCCCATATTGATGCCTCCAAGTTAGGAGGTCGCTCTCTTGAATGGTGGTCCAAAAGGTTTATGCATAGAAGGTGTCTAGTGGATCATTATTCTCACTATCAGAGTCATCTTTAACATCAACAGTTGGAACTCCACCTAGAAACCTCTCAAAAAACTTGTGGCCAGACATGGATGATAGGATAACAACTGTTGGGGGGGGGGATAAAGGACGGTGACGCTCGGATCCTTAGTTTTTTAGGCCTCAAGATACTTTTCATGATTGCTCGACTCGAATGCCCAAAATTGTCCATACGGGACAAGGGAACCTCCATGGCCTATTTAAAAGAGTTTGCCTTGTCAGAATCCTTTAAGGTATAAGGGATATAACCTAGAGAAGATGACACTGACTATGACCTTTGGGATGAGGTTCCAGACATACTATCACTGCTGATCTAAATAATAGTTGGTTTAGACAAGAAGGGGTATGAAAATAACAAGGGAAGATGAACTAGGTCTAATGGAGTTGGGTTGATTAAAAGTGGAGTATCGACCTCGACTTTGCACTTTGCCTCAACCTTACGTATCTCCCTATAAATTCTCTCATTTAGGTGTGGGTATTTGTCAGCTAGTTCCTAAAGGCTCTTATTGATCCAAACACCATTGGTGTTAACTAGGGTTATCTTAAAGATCTAGAGGGAAACTTAATCATTTTTCCTAAATTTTTCTACCAAGAACAGTGTGGAATAAGCTTCCAGAGAAGGCAACCCAAGGTTGTCAAACAACTCAAAGGATGACAAAAAAGTAGTGGTCCATCCTAAAGGTCACCCAACTACACCCTCAACCACAAAAGAATCCTAAATAACCAACTAAAGACTCCTAGAACTACCAGTACCACCTACTGAAAGAGTTAACAAGTCACTGGAAAATGAAGGCTGTACAGAAAAAACAAGTAAAAGCTACTGAAATAAAGAGAAAGAATGAAAAGATTACTTGAGCAAATAAGAGAATCTTCAGAAAGAGGAGGCCTAAAATCTAGCTCAACGAACAATGGTTCAAGGAGAGAGAGGAGTAATTATGTTTGATGCAAGAGCGGGAAGACAAATTTAAAAGAAGAAAGAGAAAAGGTAAAAAAATATGGTAATTAAATTAGGTCATCATTACAATTTATTCTCAAAGAGTACATAATTAGGGCTCAAAGCCCTAGGTAGGACTACCACCACTAGTTCTTGGATAACACACCAACCCATGTGATAGTTGACATGTGTCCAACCAAGGACACTTGTTCAATGTTCCTGGTTTGACACTGAAGGGATATACTTGACATTTTCCAGGTTATTTCACATCCTAAATAGAAAACTCTAACACTAGAGGGTCTCATCCGCATAGGGGGTCAACCGAATATACCCCTAATCCTTCCATTCACTTTGAAAACAAAGGGCTAGGGGGTGATTGATATACACAATTTTGGTGTCATCATAGACTAGACTCGTCATGGATCAACCACCCCTATTCATCATCCATCAGACTCATATACTCATGGGCCGATATAGCGTAGGCCCACCTCCCGTAATCTCAGCCTCTGAGACCCTGCCCTCAGCATGTAAAGAAACTCTACAAGGTAAATTCTCTAGTCCAAGTGATCTCTGATGTCTCGAAACCACTCATGCGTCGACCTTGTACCATGCTAAGAGGGTGAGACCTTATTGACCGCCCTAAGATGATATTCTGTAAACTTCATGGTTGGACCCTTGGGAGACCATTCTTCAGTCTCGACTAAGCCAGAGCCTTAATATCTGACCATCATATCTCGTATGACCCTCGTGAATTGTGCATCATCAACCCGCGTGGACATACCATTACAATAGATCTTTAGCCCACGCGAGGGAATATTTCATCATCATGACATATTTGTGGAGGGAAAAACTGTCTGCTCTCTATTGGTTGTCTCATCTCATGCACACATGGTACATGCTTAGGGGAGCATCGTGCATCCCCGAGCCTATATAAACCTTTTTCATCTTCATCTTCAAGGATCGACCAATTACAACCCTAGTAGAAGCTCTACCCAATTGTAAATAAGAGAGAGAAAGCTTGTGTGTATGTAACCATGGAATTTTAGTGCCTATCAGTAATACAAAACACACTATTACCTTGCACAGTGGAGTAGGGTAAGGCTAAACCGCTTACACCTCTGTGTTCTCTACTTATATCATATCATTATTGCATATTTACATTCCAATGATTATTATCTCCGTTATTGACTAAGCTTGATCTTGATCTGTGTATACATTTGAGTGGTGATTGTCAACACCACAGATCTCGAGATGCTTCAACAAGCTATTCATTTAGAATAGGATATGGCTCCCCCAGAATAACTCATCGTTACTCCACCATACTCACCAATCAACTACGTACCTATTTCATCAAACTCATGTTGTTTCACTTCCACTTCCTTAAGATTTACTTCCTGTGATCTCAACCCTAGACCCGAATTTATTGGCATCGTACCTCAGCTTGTCTAACGTAACATATGAAGGAAATATGGATGTATATAAATAAATGCATAAAGTATAGAGTGTCTTTCATTAGGTTTTGAGTGTGGTGAGAAGAATTTGATATCCATATTCCTAACTAAGAGTAGTAAACATAACTGATAGTCTATATTAATAAGAGTTGTAGACGTAACTAATAGTGTGTATTGTTTCTTTACGACAAGTTTTGACTGTTTAATATCTCAAAGTAAACTAGCATGTGGTATTAATATTAAAGTTTATTTGGTTACTTCCACTATCATTATATCTTTAGTATGTTTTATATATAGGATGGTTAATACACGAGCATCCCTGAATGGATCACAATGTCAAGGAGAATAATAAAATTCTTCAAATCTACCAAATCCACCTACGACTAACAAGGGGATACTACCTTGTCTATATTAACTAACTTCTTTGACTAGAATGAAAAAAAATTACCACCGCTGCACCCAATTAATAATGATATCACTGATGAGACACCAAGAATGAATGCAGTTAAGGAATTTGTTCGACAAAGAACATTAGTATTTTATGGGAAGCTAAGTTTCAAAGAGACCTCAAATGGATACTCCAGACACTTAAAGTTCTCAATGGAGTAGGTATAATCCCTAAACATAGGGTACAACTAGCAACCTATCTTTTTAAAGGTGAAGCAGATTTTTAGTGGCAGTGTGTTCTTCAATCCCGAAATATTGAAGGATTAACTTCGGGATCAGTTTGAAGAATTTTCTTTAAAAAGTAATTTTTCGAATGAGTAAGAGATCATATGACAATGGAATTCCTAGGTTTGTAACAACAACAAAAAATTATAAGTATTCCTAAGAGAACGTTGACACGTAAACCAAAAAATGTAAACATTTTGAACGTGGGTTACAAATAAACATTAAAGCTTCTATTATCCCATTGCAACTTCGTGATTTTAATCAAATGATAGAGGTAGCCTCCCTTATTAAAGTAATTCAACATCTGGAGGAATTAACTGAATCACAACTCCACGTCTTAGGAACTTATATGTAGTAAGAAACCAACACTATTAGAGATACCACTTTTATGCCAAGCCAACGAATGGTTAAATTTTTTTCAAATCAATCATAACAATAGTGGATTTATGATGCGATGTCACGAGTGTAACGAATTAGCTCACATAAGGCCATAGTGCCCAAAATCGCAACATTAGTATCCTAGGAACTTTACTTCCTCACTAATAGTCAAACCCACCAATTATATCAAACCCCGGTTTGTGACAGCAACTAGTAATTTTGACAATCATCTTCCCCAATAAAGGTTTCTTGGAAAAGGTAAGAACCGATGAATATGACTCGAGGCTAGAATTTTTCCATTTTTCTAACCAAAGATCCAAACAACCACTACATGCTAGAAGGTAATATATTTTTCTACAATGTTTCATCTTATATATTATTTGATTCTAGCTCAACACATTTTTTATTAGCTATGACTTCCTAAATCTGTTCCAATTATCTGCTAGTCCCTTAGAACATCTATTATCAATAGGTATGCTAACCTGAGAAATCATTATAACAAATCGTGTTTATAAACATCATATCATGCAGATCGGGCTTGGAATTTTGATAATATATATAATAGTCTTAGACTTGAAGGGATTCTACTTGATAATAAGACTGGACATTTTATCACCAACTTTGCTCACATTAACTGCCATAAGAATATCGTAATATTAAAAAACCTCATCAAACTCCATTTTATTTTCAAAAAGTCACTCCAAGTAAATATTTTCTCAACTTCACAAAAAAGGGTCTTTATATCCTCTTATTATTTTGGATAAATACGATGATATATGTCCTAAAGAATTTCCTGGTATACCCCCACACCGAGAACCAAAGTTTACCATCGAATTTTTACCCAACACCTCCCATATTTCTATACCTCCTTATCTTATGGAACCCTTGGAACTACGGGAACTTGGAATTCAAATTAATGTCTTGTTAAAGAAGGTTTTTTTATAAAACTGAGTACATCCCCTTGGTGAGCACCAACCTTATTTGCGAAAAAGAAGTATGGGACATTTCAGTGATGCATTGACTATCGCAAGCTAAATTAAGGAACTATCAAGAATAAATATCCATTTCCTATGATAAGAGACCCGTTTGACCAATGTCGAGGGTTAAAAGTATTTTCAAAAATTAACTTATGGTCTAAGTATCACCAACTTCGTGTTAAAGAAGAACATATACTCAAAACTGCTTTTCAAACTCGATACAACCATTTTGAATTCGTGGTCATGTCCTTTGGATTAACTAATACACGTGTATTTCATTGAATTAATGTACATAGTATTTATGCCTTTTTGGATCAATTCATAATTGTTTTCAAGACGGCGTCTTAATACACTGTAAAAATGGAAAGTACTACGAAGAACACTTGCATATAGTACTAGACAACACCAACTTTACACAAATAAAAGTAAATATGATTTTACTATGAGAGAAGTGAAATTTCTAGGTCATGTGATTACCGAGACATGTATATAGGTGGTTCTAACAAAAAATGTGGTAGTAATAGATTGGTGGAAACCTCAAAACGTTACGAAAATTTTAAGATTTCTCAGACTCGCCGGTTAATATCGATGCATTGTGGAATGATTTTTAAAAATTTCCTTACCTTTAATGAAGGTAACCCAAAAGGATGTTTGATTTTCATGGACTCAAGAGTGTGAACAAGATTTCCTTACATTAAAAAAAAGACTTGGCCACTACCCACATTCTTACTATTCCCTCTAGTAATGTTAGCTATGACGTATATATTGATGCCTCGTTATAAGGATTAGGATGTGTATAAAGGCAACAAGGAAAGGTGATCGAGTATGGATCACGACAATTAAAGATTCATTAGCATAATTACTCGGTACATGATTTGGAATGGGATACACTAGTCTTTTCACTGAAGATTTGGAGATGTTATTTGTATGGAGAAGAATTTCAAGTGTTCTCACGTCATAAAAGTCTCAAATATATATTCACCCAGAATGATTTAAATCTTCGAAAATGATGATGGATTAAGTTTTTAGAAGATTATAAATTTAACTTAAAATACCACCCAATGAAGGATAATGTAGTTGTTGATGCCTTATGCCAAAAATCAAAAGGAAAGCTAAATGATATGCTATCATTTATAACTACTATAGGAGAATACAACTTACAAATAGAATCTTCAAAAAAACCAATAATTCTAAGAAATATTATAGCTTACCCAACCCTCCCTTTTTTGTAAGGAGGCTTAAAGCCCTATATTATTAATAATAAATGGGGAAAAAGCCTCTCCATGGTGGCCTTACAAGAAGAATCATATTAAAGAAAATAAAAAAGATCTTACAGTTGTCATACCCCATCTATCAAAATTACAAAGACCCCTATCATCTTGGGAAGGTCAATGAAGTTTTGATAAGATAAAGAAAGTTTTGAAGAAGAGGATGAATTATTTAATCTATTTGCAACATAATTGATTTGTCTCGAAGAATGCTGAATGATGACATTTTGAGGAGAGGTCAACAATCTAATCTCATTAACAATACCTTTCAAGAACAAAGGGACCTTACATATATCTTCAACCATATTCAAAGAAGTTATCGAATCAGTTTCAATAAGGAGATTATTGAAATCAATACCTAAACAAACTTTGATGCCTTGAAGAATAGATGTCAATTCTACTTCTAAACTTGTAGATAGACTAATATAGGCTTGATGAGATTGAATAATTTCTCCATTATGGCCTCAAATAATTAATACGAATACCAATGTAACCTGGATTTTCCTTACTTAAACCATATACACTGAGCTTCACATCATATCTGGGAGGGGGTAACTATCTTGTAATAAGAAAGGGAGGCTGCTTTGGATACACTTTAATGTGGAAATATTGCAAAAGATCTTGATTATTCTTTACAACGTGGCTCTCGAATTTGAGAACAACAGCCTGCTCAGAAACCACACATATAACATTTTTGATGATATTTTGACTTTGCATAGGAAAGTCTTCAAAAAGAGACTTTCACCTACCTTTCCATATTTCCCACAAAACAGACATAGGAAGGATTTTGTGGAAAAATTTGAAGTAATCTTTATGATCTTTTTCCATCCACCAAGACATGAAAATAAAAGAAACTTAATAGGTAGCATTCTAACATAAAAAATATTTGTGAAGTTTTTCCAAACTTGAGTGGAAATAGGGCTTTGATAGAAAAGATGATTGGAATTTTCTTCTTGAACCTGACTGCAATGACATCTAGACACAAGAGGGATATTGATATCATTAATATTAGAATCTAAAGGAATTGCATTGTGCACGAGCTTCCATGAGAATAAAGATATTTTGGGAGGGACCTGAGCAGACCAATTATTAGATGCAATAAATCTTTTAAGATTAGGAGCAAAGAAAATCTGATAAGTTGATTTTAAGGAAAAGATCCCAAAATTTGTAGGTTTCCAAATGAGCTCATTATCAACGATTATGAAATTCTCTTGATTCAAATTTTCAACATGCTTAATCCTCTTGAAGCCCACTGAACCATTTAATCTTGATAAAGATTTGTATTTGTTCCTCATGGAAGAAGCCCAATTACCTGTTGAGTTATAATACCTCCATGCAATTTTCAAACCAAAAGAATCACTAATAGATTCCATATCTCTAATAGCTATCCCTCCCTCATCAGAGGTTCTAAAGATATCATTCCGGTTAACCCAAGGATGTTTGAAACCTCCTAGCTCATTTGAACCCAAAAGAATATACTAAATGTCTTATTGATCGTTAGAAAGATAGATTTAGGAAGTTTTAAAAAGGCTAAGGTTAAAATGGTAATTGATGAGAGAATATGCTTGATAAGAGTCAACCTACCTACTGCAAACAGAAATCTAGGCTTCCACCCTTTCAGCTTGGCTCTAACATTTGCAATCAAATATTCATAATCTCTAATTGTGCTTCTTCCTTTATACAGGGGAAATACCAGATATTTAATCGAAAGGGGCTTAAAAGGTAGACCTAGGCATTGGGCAATAAAAGATCTTTTTGAACTAGAGGCTTTAGGACTGACTAGAAAAGAACTTTTACTCCTATTAATCAGTTGGCTAGAGGATTGCTCATAACATGCTAAGAACTGCATCAGGGCATTTAGACTCCTTTTACCACCATTAACAAATATGATGGTGTAATATGTAAAACAAAGGCTAGAAATAAGGGGGTTATGAGGGTGATGAGAGAATGGAGAAACTTTCTTGGACACAATCAAGTTTTGAATGCCTCTACTCAATAGTTCAACCATAAGGACAAAAAGAGAGGGCAAAATTAGATCTCCTTGCTTCAAACCTCTACGAGAAGAGAAAAATCCAATACAATTTCCATTAATAATGATTGAGAACTAGTTTAAAGAAATTATTCTCCAAATAAAATCAACAAAACATTTACAAAAACTAAATCTTCTCAGCATTTTAATGAGGAACAACCAATCCACCCCGTCATAAGCTTGAACCATATCCAGTTTAATAAGGACATTAGAACCAAAACACTTCGTATTGAGCATACAATCCATCTCATGAGATAGAAGAATATTATCTTGAATGCTCCTCCCCGTAATGAACCCACCTTGAGTAGGAGAGGTCCGTGTAGGAAGAAATTCAGTAAGACTATCATTTAAAACTCTGGAAATTATCTTGACAACGAAATTATTAAGGCTAATAGGACTGAAATAAGAGCAAAGAGTAGGGTTTGAAACTTTAGGAATCAAAATAATAGAAGTGCTAGTCCAACATTTAGGAATTTGGGGCCCCATGAAAAAAGGATTGAATGGCCTCACAAAGATCCTTTTTAATGATATCCCAACATTTCACATAAAAACATCCTCCAAAACCATTAGGTCCAGGATAACTGTCTTCATTCAACTGAGATACAACATTGAAAATTTCCTTATCATCAATCACTTTACCTAGAATTTCATTCATCTCCCAAGTTACCATATTTGGGATCTTCTAAATAACACATTCTTAGCAAGAGGTAGTAGAAGCCTTATAACTATCAATGAAGTGATACACAAAAATCTTCTCTAAGTCCTCTTTAGAGGTTTTATAGTTTACATCCTTGTGTTTAATCTTGGAGATTGCAATCTTTAAAACATTAGCCTTCACAGAAGAATGAAAGATTTTTTAATTTATGTCTCCCTCCTTGAGCCACCTGATATAGGACTTATGTTTCCAATATATCTCTTCAATAGCTAAAGATCTATCAAGATTAGCTTTTGTCTGCTACAACTCCATTGTATTTGTTGAAGAAGGATCCAACTCAAACTCATATTCCAATTTAATCACATCATCCTCTATATCAATAACATTTTGGAAATTTTTTTTGAAGGAGGTTTTATTCCAAATCTTCAAGGCTTCTTTAACATGTTTTAATTTCAGGGAGAAGTTTCTCATGGGTGAGGATTGAATGTTGACAGGCTAGATGGATGGTAAAACCATATTTTTTTAAAACTTGAAAGGTTTAGGGAAATGATCAAAAGGAGATTTAATTGAGTGGAGAAGAGGATCATGATCACTACAGTTTTTAGCCAAATGAGGGATAGTAGAATTAGGAAAAGAATATTTCCAATTGGTATTACAAAGACCCCTATCAAGTCTAGAACTAATAGCACCATCCTTAATTTGAAGGTTTGACCAAGTAAATCTAGAGCCACTGAATCCCAAATCAAAAAAGTCCACAATGCTAAACAGTTTAATTAAAATCCTCCATTTCCTGATGATTAATTATATTACAACCAAACTTCTCCTCCTGAGAAGATACCACATTAGAATCTCCTATGAAAAGATGAGGAATATCTTTTATGTTGGAAACATGCTCTAAATCCCTCAAAAGTTCCATTCTTTCATGTATTGTGCATTTAGCATAAATAAGACTGATAGGCGAGGCACTATGTAGCCTAAGATAAGTCAATTTCAATGTTAAACTTTGATCCCCATCATTAATTAACTTTACATTGATGCCAAACCTCCACAAAACCCATATTTTATTAGAACAATGAGAAATACCAGTATCATAATTTAACTTCATAAGAAAGTGTTGCGTCTTCTTTATCTTTGTCCTAGGCTCAAGAAACCCTCCACAAAAGAATTTTAGAATAACAATTAGAGGATGATTTCCTGAAAATCCAACAACAAATATTGGAAGATAACAAAGAAGAGTGTTTGGTCATATATCCCCGAAAAAGGGTTTAGATTTAAAAATCGATTATATGTTCCACTAGACCCCTCCTTACGAAGTGAAATCTTTCAGGAAGCTCATCAGTCAAAGTTTATGATTCACTTAGGGAGCATCGAAATGATCATGACCTTAAACGACAGTATTGGTGGCAAGGTATGAAGAAAGATATAACGAAATTTATGGCAAAATGTATAACATGTCAATAGGTAAAAATTGAACATTATTACAACCACTACCCATTCCAGAATTGAAATGGGATCATATCACGATGGATTTTGTCCATAGATTACCTAGAATATCTCAAGATTACAACTCAATATGAGTTATTGTCGATCAACCTACAAAATCTACCCATTTTCTACAACAACAATTACTGCTTTTAAAAAACTCAGTGAACTTTATATTCGGGAACTATTAAAGTCCATGGAGTATCCCTCTACATTATATCTGATCAAGATCCCCGATTCATAGGAAGATTTTATCAAGCATTATAAAAATCCACGGGAACAAAACTTTACTTAAGCACCACCTTCCATCCACAAACAAACATTCAATCTGAAAAGAGTAATTAAAATCCTCAATGACATGTTATGAGCTTATGCTTTGGAATTTTTTGGTATATAGAAGGATCATATCTCATTAATCGAATTCTCCTACAATCATAGCTATTAAACTAGCATTTAGCAACTATTTCCTAGCCTTATATGGTAGACCCTGTCGTTCACCATTATGCTGGAATGAATCTGGAGAAAACAGTATCTTTTGATCCGAAATTATAGCTAAAAGTAAGGGAAAGATATGAGTAATTAAAGAAAGATTAGATACGGCCAAAATTTGACAAAAGAGTTATGCTGACAACAGAAAAAGCCTTTAGAATTTCAAACAGGCAAACAAGTATTCTTGAAGGTATCCCCACGAAAAGGAATTATTCGATTTTGAAAGAAAGGAAAATTAACACCTCGTTATATTGGATCTTTTAAAGTCACTGAACGTATAGCGTCGGTAGCCTATCATTGAGAAATACTTATGGAATTATCAAATATACACAACGTTTTTCATGTCTCACAACTACAGAAATATATACTTGGCCCAATCATATTATCACTTGGGAAAGTATTAGTATAATCAAATCATGATTTCGATGAAAAAACTCAAAACATTATTGATTGGAAAAAAAAAATTGTTTGACAAAAAACTGTTCCACTAGTAAAGATCCTTTGGCAATACCATGGCACAACAGAAACAACATGGGAAACTGAAATATCCATGAGATTATGTTACCCAGTAATCTTTGAAGGTAATTTCGAGGAAAATTTTTTTTAGGAAGGTAAAATGTAACAAACCCATAAAACCCATATGTATTTTATATATTTTATACCTACAAGGAACCCTAAAGAACAAGATAATTACCTCAGTAACCCTCAAATTTCCAAAAATATCGAATTACCCCTAGAAACTTTAAAATACTTAGTTATACCCATACCATACTCTTATAACCCAATATTAAAAATAAATCTTAATCATATTATTATATTTTGAAATAATTGAATAAACCACCCTAACAAGTTTGAAAAATTACACATTTACCCCCTAAACGTTCAAAAAATTATAGAAACATCCTTAAATTTACCTTATAAACTATCCAAGGACCAAAATCAAAACTAAATATACTTTACACTTCACCCCCTACAATATTTGGCCAATTGGAAGCCATGTTGTCACTTGTACCACATGGAAAACACATGGTATCCATATCACCCCATATGGTACCTAGTTAAAACTAAACCAAACCATGGTAATGTAATGCCCCAACCCGGATTTATGGGTTACCCGTAGTCAACCCAGCCAGACCCGAGCATTAGGTGTGAAGTGAAATGAAACAACCTATATAATGTTGCTAATCCATTTTTATTTCAATTAACGTTTCACTTATTTAGCATGCGATTCTAGTTTCAATATAAACTACGCGAGGAACTCATGGGAAGCACTCCAAAGTGTAAGCATACAAAGATACTAACGTAAAATAAAGTATGTACTTACCTATAAAACGCTCTCAAAATATGAAATCGCTCCCAACCTAGCATAACAAAGTGAGGGTGTGGGCTAATACTCAGTAGAAAACATACAAATGCAGTATAGAATCGAACGATCGAAAGGAGACTCAACACCTTATGATTGCGTGCACATGAAGCTACATTGTATACATATATATACTTACATATACCCATACTTAATGTATGAAACTATTTTACTTCCGAAAAGCTTATTTATTCAGATTAATTTACCTCGATCTTATAAAAGATTCCTTTTTACTCATTTTTAGCATTTTACTTTATTCAACACACACGGATCAACACTTGAGTTCGATTTAATCGAAACCATTATTTTATCGAAATCACCCTTTTTATGTTATCCAACACACTTTAGTATTTTCGTTGAAACTCACCATTTCAACACATGCCAACACCGTGTAAGAAAATACTTATTTAATATTTGAGAACCTTTTTCAACACATTTTTCTGTTAATTATGAGTTTAACCACTTAGGTTGCTTAATCACCCATTTACCCACTGACTTTACCCTTTTCCTTACATTATGTACATTAATCAATTTCACATTTACTTGCCTATTTTGACCTTTACTGGAATAATTATTAATTCATTCAAGTTAGGCTGAATCAACACATTTTACCTTACACCCCATTTTTTGGCATGTTCTTTATTCCTTTATCTTTTCTCAAAATTTTCCAAATACCGCATACTTTAACGGGCTCCACACCACCGACTATGTATACCATATGTTTTGGCTAATGGTTTTGGGCTTTTCACCCTAGGGCTCCGGGCCCTTCTTAATTATACCGGTGTCATCTGAGTTTCTTATTAATGTGTTTTAATATTTTACAAATGTCCAAATTACTCCACTTTTTATTTTTACCTAGCCGAAGCCAAAGCCTGAGGTTACACCCAAACTTGTGTTACACTTTGAAATTTTATAATTTCATGTCCTTTACACTTTAACCTTGATTTTGTTCCAAAAATCATATTCGTTTATGACCACTTTGTGTAACACCTTTCCAACATTTTTATTTCATAAAAATGTTCCACTTTAAGAAAATTACCATTTTACCCATTTGTTTCCAAAATCACCTTTTACTCCATTTTCACAAGTGTTAATTTCTTACAAAACACTATTAAGTTATCCATCCTAATTCCTTAAGGGCGTGTTTCATTGCAAATATGGAAAATGCACGGAAAATAGTTCATTTGGATGAGAAGTTGGAAAATGCATGGAAAAACATATGCGTTTTTTGTCTTACTTTTTCTATCCTCCATGGAAATCAATTCTTTGGTGGGTCGATAAGAAATATTTTCCACTAAAAATGAGGTTTGATATGGAGCACTTGTTATATGGATAAGTGTTGTTCTTAGATGAATTAATCACAATCAAGGTGCTATAAAGATAAAACATGAGTCAAAACAATTATTTTCCATGAACATTTTTCCATGTCAATCAAACACACCCTAAGTGTTTGAACACCTTAACACCCTTTTAAACCTTAGAGTAATTTTGTTCTTAATTGGAAATTCCTTCACCTCTTTAATTCCTTTTAATTCAATAAATGTTTATCTTTTACAGCCTCACTAAGTCATACACACTAACTTTTCCATGTTTACCCATTAACACTCGCTCAATGCCTTTATCAACAATTTTCCAAACGATACATTTCTTTACTTTCTTTATTCAAGAAATCCATTTGCACTTAAGACTAATTTGATAAGAAAATACCAGTTCTTTCATTTTACATGAAGTCTTACACTTTATCCTTATCATATTTTTAACCCTTGTTTCACACATTTGAAAACTAGAATTTTCGTTTTTTATTATTCTATGTTTAAAGCCAACTAATTCTTTTTAAAACTTGTTTATACAGGTAGTGCCAAATTAATTTAAGTTTATATGCATGAGAGGATGTATTTAAAACCTTAAAATCCTACAAATGGTTTAAACATATTTTTCATTCTAGGACTTCATCATACTTGCAAAAACATTTTTTATACATAAAAGAAGTTTAATTTCTTCAAACTCACAAAATGTCCGTTTTTCCTAAATCTTCATTTTTGAAAGAAGCTTTAAAACAATATTTCACCAATTTTTAATAAGGAAAATCATCATTTCCAAACATTTTATTTCATAAAATGTTTCACACCAATATATCTAGAAAATACACCATTTTCATTAAAGACCAACTTTTAATATTCCAAAGTCTTTAAATAATTACCCTTTCTTTATTTTCAACAATTTATCATTTTTAAAACATTTTTATTTTAGAAAAATGTTTACTAATTCTACACACTAATTTCATAAACTATTCAAATGCACTCTACTCATGTAATCTAATTACAAGACTATAAATATGCAGATATAGTCTTAATACTAAGAGTAGGGTTTTCCCGCCTCTAATGGCTCCAATGGTGGTAGAAATGTTGGTGTAGGAGGAGAAACTCCCACCTCCTAGGCTGGCCTCAAGGGGTTACCAAATACAACCTCCAAAATGCTAAAAAATGTGCTCCATCCAAGCCTCCAGGCAAGACCCACTTCAAACTGCATGAGAACCCATCTTCATCTTCTCCAAAATCCCCCAATACTTGTCCAAAATTTATAGTTCTTCTCCTAGAATGATCAAAATGGGTATTGTAGGCTTGAACATGGTGGAATACTACATAAAATGGTGGTGGAATGATGGTGTAATGGTGGAGGGATGGTGGTTTGTGGTGGGAGGAGGTGGAAGACTACCCATCTCTCTCTATGTTTCTTCTTCCACTTCTCCCTACAAATAACCCTAAACACACCCTTATAAAACCCTCCCAAAGCCTAAATTCCCATTTTGCCTAATCTGGACCGATATGCGCTTGACAAGACATAAAATCAAGGGTTAAAATTGTGACAGCGCACAAGGGCAATCTGATTAAAGATTTACGATTTATGTCATTCAAATGACAAGCCCAAGTCGTTTGAGTGACTTCCCCATCTCATTTGAAGTATGGATTTCATGACCCTTCAAATGACATGTCACTGTAAAGCAGTGGCATGTCATTTGAAGCCTTGTATCTTGTGGGATCCATCTCATTTCTAACAATACTGGGATGTCATTCAAACGACCCCTTTCAGTCATCCGAACGACCCTTAATATTTTCCATTCTTGTTTTCTTTAATTTTCAATCCATAATTCCCTTATAATTATCATCAATCCTCATTCCATAATAATTTACATAAATTTTAATTGAATTACTGGGACAGGGTATTACAAACTTCCCTCCTTGGGTAATTCCATCCCTGAAATTCTTGATCTATTAATTTTAGGCTCATATGGTTCACCAATTTCTATTAAAAATCCTAGAAATCCTCAAAGACAAATCATTGAAGTCCTCAGCATTAACTTCACCAATACTTAATATGCAACATGCTCTAACACTCACCATTTCTCTAATCATGACATTAAATAATTGACTCTGAGTCTCCATTCACCTTACGATCAAGTCCAAACTATTTCTAGCACCACCTATGCTAGTAACTAAGGCATACTAATTCCTCTACGAGTAAGATGTTTTTATACAGATCGACATCGACCCAATGTGAATCATAATACCACCAACCGTCGCATTCATCATCAAAATCAATTCTAGCTTACACCCGTACATCTTGTATTCCACAAATTTTTAGGCTATCCAAACAACAAAACTCGCAAGAGCTTTTCGATAACCAATCTATGTTATTCTCTCACTCCAAGGAAGAATATTCTCATCAAGTCATCACCGTACGCCCAATTTTCACCTTCCACTACGTCACTCTGATGAACCTAATACTACCCTAGGTATCTCATCTTTTCGTATGAACTAGAGTCTCATTATGGCAAAGCAACATCGTATGCTAATTTTTGCCCCGATTTCCAACACTACACCGTATCCTCAAGCCATCATCCCTCTCTTCGCAATTTGATCCACTAATTGTCAAGCCAACCAATCAAAACTCCACTATCGTTAAGAAAGATTGATACTACGGGAAAACCATGTCGCTGATAATGCAGCCACCCATACGCAGAACTATATAATAGAAAGAATACCTCATATGGGCACACCCAGTTGCCAAGATGCATTAACATACCTGATCCACTATGCACTATAATATCCAACCGCATTGTACCATGACTTGGCACCGATCTAAGTCACGTCATAGGTGAGAATACCATTTCCCAATTATCGAAACCGAAAGGAAGATGTGAGAGTCACAAGGAAAAGACAACTATACCAAGGAAATTATCCCATAAGATTCCAACTATGACTTACAAAAGAGAACCTACGTCAGAACTTCAAGTTATGCCACTGATTCCTAGAGTTCTCACTGAGCACAAATCCTAGCCACATACCCTAGTTTGGGTCACTAGTCATGGCGAATCAAATCTCAACCATTCATTCTATCAACACGAAAGTAATTTATGAATCGATGGTCCTTCTGAAAGTTAACACCCGACTTCCCTACTTGGGATCAAGTCCCTACCTTTCACATCGTTAGCAAACATGTACCATTTTGATTTGCAAATACTTCATGCTCTGGTCTACATTTACCGTGTCCAATCACTAGTAATGATGTCACCAACCTACTACACCTAGGCTATTATCTACTTTAACATATCATGATTGAAATCCCAAACTCCCATCGGCATTACAATGATCAAGAGAGGCACTCACCTAACCATGTTATTTTGACCATATGAGATTTCCCTCAAACTTACCTTCTGATTCTAGCCACACAGAGTTTTCGCGACGATGACCATTGACGTTGTAAGAGTAGTAGATACCAAACTAGGATACATCTTCGAACCCATTCTATCTTATCATGATGTGCCAAGAACTAATCCTTACATTGATAAGGCTACCCTAGCGTATATCGTAGGCACGACCACATAGTAATCATGTTTTGATGTTACCCCACCTTGGTTACCAGTTTCAGGACATCACATGTCACCATCACTCTAAGTCTCGAATACACCTCTTAGTAGATCTTGAAATCGAGTAACACCACACCCATACTAGTCATTCCATATCATCTAAGCATCACTTCTATAATGACACAACTACCACCCTACCTTAGGGATCATACCACCCATATGTGCCGATTTAGGATGCCATACCCGACATGTACACTATATGACTAACAATCTGGGATCATCACCTTACCATCAACATAATCATTACTATAATTCTAAAGCTCCTTCGTACCAGAATAACTAGCCTCCTAAGGAATCTACACACATTTCATGTAACCGTTCTCAAGGCTCGAACAAATTTCATTATACATACCTTATCATTGTAGGTGCGCTTCCATAAACCTTCAAGTTCCACCTCATGGTTACTCAGTGCTCGTAAAGACATCAGTCTACGATCTTCTACCTAATGCACACCTTAACTACCAAACACCTTAAGGAGTCAGAAGATGAAATTGAACCAACATTTAGAGTTCGGAATAGAATTAAATGTATGGAGTTACCTTCTTTATTGATCCAAATCTTGGAGTTCAGGATGAAATTGCCTACCAAGCTCAAAAATGGGCTCGAGAATGAGAAGAATGGATGTTACCTGCCGAAGAAATTAGTTTAGATGACATGGTACAGACCATGTCCCATATATTTTGATATACCGGTGATATCTGCAACATTTTAGAATTACTCACTACTTTGAAGCTTTAAGGGCAGTTGGTCCCTTCACTCCTCCACCTCCCTGTTAATTGGGAAGATTTGTATGAGGAAGCCTCCAAGGTAAGTGAATGCATTAATTTGTCTTAGAAATAAGACATCATTTCCATTAGATGGGGGGTGAATTTGACAACTCAGATGATGAACCGAGTCAGAGAAAAGTCTGTCCAGTAAACAACATGTGCGAAAAGACATCCTTCGAAGGCCTGTAGGGGAAATTAGTAAATTATTAATTAAGCTAGAAATAGATGAGGACATAGGGGCCTTGTTCTTCCTTAACTCAGTAAACCACATGACCAGATTAGGGAGACACTATAAGGATCCTAATCCTCAGTCGTCGGGAATAGATAAGGGAAAGGCAGTTATCGAAGAACTTACCATACCAAAAATAACCGTAAGGAGAGCAAAATCCTTGACCAACTCAATAAGACTCAAGATAACATCACCTTATTGGGACTTTTCATGTCCTCTCAGCTGCATTAGAATGATTTGATAAAGTATCTGATCGATCCCACAATCCATCCTTCCACCTCTCCTGAAGAAGCTATAAACCTCGTTGGGTCCTTGACCTCCACTATACTACTTTCCGTCTTCAAAGAGGAAATATTAAAAATCAACCCCGACCATAAATATGCCCTTAACATCTTCGTTAATTTTTGGGAAAAATAGTCCCACTCTCATTCATTGATAATTGATCCTTCCTCAATGTTTGTTTGCTCAAAACCTTTAATTTCTTTGTGTTTAAAGTCAGTGACCATACTCCTACTTCTGTCGTAGTGCGTGCTTACGATAATACCCATCGAGGGGTAATGGGATCCATAACACTCTTAATAGGGACTGAACCTATCAAACCTATCACTGAATTCCAAGTCATTGACATAACAACAAAGATTAACAACATCCGAGGGGTATCTTATTCCCTTCATCAGAAACTAAAATGATTCACCAAATGGTAAGTTTTCACCATTTGGGGAGATAACGAAGGTACAAAAAATGCAAGAACTAGAAATACAATATTAGAAATCCAGCATGGGAAGAATGACCTGCTCCTCTACAGCTTCAAAATTAATCCACTTCCCCTTCCAACAAGAGATAGTGTTAAAAACTGAGGTTGTCTGGAACACAACCCTCACGGAAATGTCAATGTGATACAAATGTTAAAAACATGCATTTCATGCCCGGACTGGAGTTAAGGTGACGTTAATAAGGGATACTTGATTCCATAATCCTGAAAGAGTCCTTTCCCTCATATGGACCGGGTTATAAGCCTTTACTATAAAAACTCAAAGTGCTCCACCAACCACGACTAAAAAGTGGTTTAGAAGATGCGAAGATTGTTTTAAGAGACTCTTTAAATGGAAGGTTTATCAACGAGGACAAAAACTTCCCTTTCAGCGGTTTCCCTGAACCATTGTATGACCACATCGATAAAAAGATGCAACCAATGATGGAAATTTTCTATCAAGACAACAACTCTTGGGCCAAAGACTGCCAACATAAAGTGATACCTCTCATCGAGAAAGATGTAACAATTACCAAGGTCTTCGAGGAAAGTGATTCTGAAGACTCATTCAACCTACAAATATTGGGGATGACTCTTTATATGATCCATTCAAATGATACACCATCGAACTCGTCCACTATGATCAGGGCTACTGACAGACCTCTTCTTAACTGGAATGTTATGCAAGTTCAACCTGCTCAGATTCACACTGATCCAGCTGTCTTCTCTATCAAAATCTATTAATTCTATGTTTTTGTTCCCTAATATGATATCAATGTAAATGAGACCTACTTGGATGAGGTTCTCAATGTTTTTTTTCCTAAGAATGAAATAGATAAAGATTTCAAGTATCTTAGTGTGCCTTACATTAATTATCTTGATTTTAATCAAACTCTTGATGATGATGACTTTGAAAATGAAAAATTCATAACCAATCTTAATAACACTAATAACAAATAACCTCACCATGTTAAAACTAATCAGGATGAAACTGTTGTTATCCATCTCAATTCTAATAGTCAATAACGTGAGATTAGGATAGGGTCCACCCTTAACGAGCATAAACGCACGTAATTTGAAGAACTGCTAAAGGAATTCGTGGACATTTTCTTATGGTCTTACGATGACATGATCGACATTGATCCAAAAATAGCTCAACATGAGATACCAACATTCCTAGAATAAAAGCTAGTCAAACTAAAAAAAAGGAAACTCTGCACCGAATGATCGCTCAAAGTTAAAACAGGTGGTCAAGTAGTTGAACGTAAGCTTCATCCATGTGATCAAATATCCCACATGGATTGCTAACATCGTCCAAGTACCGAAATCAGGAGGAAAAGTCCTAATGTGCATCGACTATCGGGATTTGAATAAAGCATCTACAAAGGACGATTACCCCTTGCCCAATATCGACTTGATTATGAAAAATACAGCCATGCATGCCCTCAAGTCATTCGTCGATGGATTCTCCAGATATAACTAGATTAAGATACACCCCGACCATCAAGAGAAAACCACATTCATCACCCCTTGGGGAACCTTTGGCTACGTTATCATGCTATTCGAGCTCAAGAATGCTGGGGCTATCTAGCAAAGGGATGCCATGACCATCTTGCAAGATTTGATACATAAAGAGGTTGAATTCTACGTATACGGAATGATTATTAAGTCGAAGACAAAGAAAGTTCATGTTCCCGCCCTTTGAAAGTTATTCGAACGACTACGATGATACCAAATGAGGCCAAAACCCACGGGAACACATTTTTGACATCACGAAATAAAAGATTTTGGGATTAATGGTTAGTGAGAAGGGAATCGAAGCAGACCCTGTCAAGATTAAATCCATATTTGAAATGCCACCACCACGAACAGAGAAGGAAGTCCAGGGATTCTTGGGTAAACTTCAGTACATCTTTCGATTCATCTTCTAGCTTACTTCTAATTGAGAGACCATCTTCAAACTCCTCCGAAAGGATTCTACCAAAATCTGGAATGAGACCTTCCAAAAAGCCTTTAATGTAATCAAATGATATCTTATCAACGTCCATTGCTTATGCCTCTGCAACCAGGTTTTCCCCTCCTCCCATACTTGGCCGTGATAAATATGAAAGTAGAGGCTTTGCGAGCCCAATTTATTGAAGAATCTCAAAAACAAAGATCCATTTACTATGATAATAAAAAATTGGCCAGGTACGAAGTCAACTACACTGCCTTAGAGAAAACATATGTCACCCTAGTCTGGGTCACTCAAAAGTTATGGCATTACATGCTTGACTTCCCCATCAAACTAATGTCCTATATGGATTCCATCAAGTACTTTCTAGAAAATCCCGCCTTGTCCAACCGAATGGCTCGATGGTTGATATTGCTTGACGAGTTTAATATTGTTTATGTCACGGATAAAGCCATTGAAGGGAGATCCATCTCCAACTACCTTGTTGACTACCGTATGGAAGAAGCTGATGTTTAGGTCTCTGAATTCCCAGACATAAAATATTCTCTACACCTCTCCGTAGAACCTTTGATGGAAAATTTTCTTGACGGCATTGCCAACAAGAAAGGATACGACATTGGGTTACTCTTAATCGCCCATGATGACTCTCACACTCCTATGGCCATAAAATTATACATTCCTTGAAGAAATAATATGAACGAATACGAGGCATGCACTATAGGCCTCAAACTCGCCCTTAAGAAAGGTATTAAGCACCTAAATTCTATGGAGACTCTACCCTCATCATTGGCTAAATCCTTATAATATGGAAATTCAAAGACAAAAAGATTTTACCCTTGCATGCCCACCTAGAAGATATGGTCTCCCAATTATAATATATTACCTTCCACTACTTACCTCGCATAAAGAATATCTTAGTTGATGCTCTTGCTACCCGACCCTCTATGGTCGACATGCCCGAGGGAATAACATTGGCCCCCTTCCTGATCCAAAAATAAGTTATGTCAGCCACTACTACCATATTGACCTCATTATCGAGGAAGATTACGATATGGTAAAGTTATGGTATTATGACAGTTAGCCCCTCCTCAAGCATTGTTGGTATCCTCAAGACATCCATAAGAAAGATCATGCACCCCTTCCCAAGTTGGATGCCCAGTACATCATCTGTGGAAAAACACTATTTAAATAAACTTCAATGGATGTCATTTGCATTACATTGTAGGGGCTAATGTGGAAGAAATGATGCAAAAGATCTACAGTGGGGAATGAGGACCCCATATGAACGTTCATATGCTCGCTAAGAAAATCATCCATTAAGGGTACTTTTAGACAACCATGATTCATGATTTCACCTCATATGTTCGAAGATGCCTCAAATGTGAGTAGTTTGCCAACTTCCAACACTTACCTCCTCGAGAATTATATAACATGACTTATCCCTGGACGTTCTCCACCGGGGGCATTGACATCATAGGAAAACTCACACCCAAAGCTTCAAATGGGCATGAGTTCATCCTAGTCGCCATTGATTACTTCACCAAATAGGTCGAAGCTGAGTCATTCGCAGTGTTAAATGCCAAAAAAGTGGGCAAGTTTATTATAAAGAACATCAATGTCCGATACGGGGTTCCCCCGTGAGATAGCATTAGATAATGGGTCACACTTCGAAGCAGGGGTCTTAGTATTGGTCAACAAGTATGGGATTCAGAGACACAAATATTCTCCCTACTGACTCTAAACCAATGGTACTGTCGAAGTCCCTGAATATGCAAAATAATAATTTCCTCAATGGTTTTCACAAATTCCCTAATTTTAAACCAATTTTAGTTCATCCCTAAAATATGTAACTACGTGTCAAAAAAATAAAGTAAGCATGCGACACAAAATTCAAAAAAAATCTCCGAAGGGAAAAACCTTTATTTGTAGAACTTTGACATGTTTACAAGACAATTCACTTACATACAACCTGATAGTCACCAACAAGTGTAACGCAAGGTGTCTTCATAAAGGTATATCAAATTATGTGTCCACGTATATCAATGAATGATTTCCCTTATAGGCAAGAGTTATATCATGGAAGCTATGTCAAAGGGGAAAACCTTTATACTAACCTCCTAATGCATCAACCTCATATAGTAATCTACCCTAGTTTTCTAATGTTTAATTTGTCAATTTCATTGCGAAACCCTACCAAAATTTTGGGTCATCTTGCCACCCAAATTTTATGCTGTTTTGCCCATTTTTAAAACTGAAACATATCCGTGAGTTTGGAAACAAATTAAATTTCATACCCTATCTTTCCCCAGACTCGGGTCTTATCTTTCATTTCAGTTGCACTATAGGAGGAACATAATACAAGTGAAACCTAATAATAATAACTATGCTGGGGAATTTCCCTTTCTCCATCCTTTTTTTAAGAGAAAAAAAAAATATTCTTTTCCATCAGAATAAAGATAAAAATTCCCTTCCCTCTCAGGTATGATTGCATGCACTAGTTTTAGCCTTGGACAATAAATCTTCCCGAGGAAGATTTTTATCTTTTTTTGGGTCTTTGGACAAGGTATATCAATAATAACTTTTTTTTACATTAGTCCATCTGCACTCTCTACCGATCCACCACAAAACCCAATAATTTTCCACTCGTTACACTAAAGGCACATTTGAGTGGGTTCATCTTTAGCTTGTATTTCATGCATCTGTTAAAAAATATTCCTAGAGTAGATAAATAAGAATCCTCCATCTTCTATGTAATAACTAGATCGTACATATAAATTTCCACAATGTCATGGAAAATGTGATGAAAATAGCCATCATTATCATTTCGTAGGTTGCACTACATTTTCAAGACCAAAAGGCATTACATTGTACATGAAATTACCCAAAGAAGTTCTAAAAGATGTCTTCTCTATATCAATTGGATCCATTTTGATCTGGTTACAACTAATATAACCATTTGTGAAGTTTTACATCTCATGACTAGTATTTTAATCGGTCAAGCTATCGATTGAAGGTAAAGGGAATTCATCTTTGGGGCAAGCTCTATTAAGATCTCTAAAATCAACACAAATGTGAATTTTTCTTTATTGTTCTTTCCCACTGACACAATATTATACAACCAAATTAGATGTTGAATTGGTTTGATAAATACAACTGTCAGCAATCATTCCACCTCAACCTTAATTTTATGATCCAATTCAGGCTTTTATGTTTTGGTTGACTGCATAATCGGTATTCTCAAGGGAAAAACATTTAACTTGTGACAGCTCACTTCTTGGTCTAACCCTGGCATCTCAGTGTACTTCTAAGAAAATACATCTTTTTACTCCTGAATGAGCTTGATTAGCTCTAGCTTATTCATAGCTATAAGGGAAGATTTTTAAATCGAGTCAATTTGTATCTATTGGCTTAATTATGTGTTTGGAAAAAACTTGTTTGAGTCATAGGTTATTAGGATTTGAGTTGTATGCCTTTCAAGCCTATACTTTTTAATTGAAGACTATGTGGCAAAGTTAAAGTGTCATCAAGGATAGATTGGGTTATGTGCCGAGTTTTCATCTTCGACGTTCGAGAGATCTTAATTAATGTATGAATACATATTTATGTTTGATTCCGAGATAAATTTGGGTGTTGTTTTATAAAATGTTTATGAGGTATTATTCGTAAAATGTTTTTTGAAGAAAAAATATTTTATGTTTAAGTCCTTGAAACAAGTTTATATCTTCGTTCAAACGAGATATATGGTTTCGTTCAAACGAGCTTCAAATGAACTTCAAACGAGGTTTCGCTATTTATAGAGAAAAGTTTATTTGAAGGTCGTTCGATACTCGTTCAAACGAGTTTGCTATTGTCGTTCGAACGAGGTTCAGTTTGGCTTGAATGAGAATGCATACTTCATTCAAACGAACCATATGTTTTTGTTCGAACAAGTTTTCTAGAAAAAATGTCGCCTTAAAAAATGTGTTTTTTTTATAAATACTCAGGTATGACATCAGTTTTCTAAGAGGATTTTTGTGAAAACAATTTTTCAAGTTATATTCTATGCCTCCCAAATCATAGTTTACACCCAAATTTAAGATCCAAGAATATTATATCTATATGTTTGTTTGAGATTCCTCATACCATGCCGGTGTGTTCTTCATATTGTGAACATTTTGAGCGGTGGAAATTGTGTTTGTGTTGAGAGTCGGTTGTACTAGTCATGAGATAGGTAAAATAGGTAGGATACTGAGACGTGAGAACACGCCTGCATTGTGTGGCTATTAAAAGGCATCCAATAGTGAATACAAAAAATGTAACAAGGGATGAAGAAGCACGTCAAGGCTTGAAGGAATTGAGTCTATGAGTAATTCTAAGTTGTCCTTATAACTAGACCTATATAGTAGTGGACATGTGTGGCTTGGTCGTTGGAGATTTTTTCGCTATGGATTTTCCTCGTACATTGTCGTATTATGGTTTGTTTATTTTATTCTTACTTATACCCACCTATATGCATACTTAGGTTAAGACTAAGATTAGTAGAACTGTTTAACATGATAGTTGTGGTATTATTCATTGCAAAGTTTATTAAAACTGTGAAAATTAAAATTGATGGTGTTTCTACAGAAACACTTGGGCACTTGAGCTTTCTCAAATTGGTATCAGAGCGGGTTACACTATTTTAGCGTGTTGTATCCCTATTTTGTGCTTGTTTAGTGTTTAGAAGGAGTTTAATCGAAAGGGTGGTTCCTTTGGATGACCTCCATTGTTTGATGGGTCAAACTATCCCTATTAGAAGACACAGACGCAATTTTTCCTTAAATAGATCGACAAGAACATTTGGAACTCGGTTAAGTATGGGTGAACTCCTCTCACTGTAGATGGGACTCCTAAAGCATATAGCTCAAAAGAATGCCTCGAATTTTAATTTTTTGAGTGTGAACGTTATTTTTTGCACTGTGACTGGTGAAGAGCTTATATGAGTTATGACTTGCGAGAGCGCAAAGTATGCTTGGGCTATTTTATGATCCACACATGAGGGGAAAATGTTTTTAGGATTTGCAAGTTACCAAATCTTATAAGTAAGTTTGATACGACTAAGATGTTAAAGAATGGTTCTTTTGATGTTATATGCCAAGTTATCGGATATTATCAATTCTTCTTTCAACTTAGGAGAACCTATCCCCGAGTCTAGAGTGGTGCGTAAAATCTTAAGGTTGTTATTCGGAAGATTTAATGCCAAATTCATAGTCCTAGATTCCCTAGGTGGTGTCGATGCTATGAGAGTCCAAGAACTTATAGGTTACCTTCTAACCTGTGAGATGAGTATGTGTCCTCCAAAGAAAAAGAAGGGTATTGACATGAAAGCCCGAAAAAAGGACGTGTCGGATTCTAATAGTGATGATGAGATTGATCCTGAAGATATTTCTAAGTTTTCTAAGAAGTTTAAGAAGTTTCTTAATTTTAGAGATGAGAAGAGTTTTGAAAGTAAACGTAAGAACTTTAATGACCATGATAGGAAGAATAGGGATGGTTTTAAGAAGGTGTATGATCGAAACAGGTGATTTAAATGCGAGTGTCTCACCAGACTAAGGAATTATTCTTAGAAAATAGGGTTAGGGAATTATTCTTGTGAGTGTCTCACCAGACTAAGGAATGAGGGCAAGAAATCTAAGGTACATAATACCACCCTTAGTGAGAGTGAGAGTGAGTCGGAAGAGGAATATGATTCCCCTATGGGAAAAAAATTGGGATTCTCTTCGATGATACTAGGGGAGATTTGGTTTTATTAGGGAGAAATATTTTATTATTGTGCACCTTATTCTTTGTCCATTCCTGAACAAAAAGGGAGAGAATTGGTATCTAACTCTTTTCGTGTGGGGAAGATCTTTAACTTATGGGGGGGATGTCACTTCTTAGGTAGATATGGTTAGACAAAGAGGGAGGGTTTTTAATATGAAGTATATATATTTTTATATTCTCTTTGAATTTGAAGGTGTGTTTAAGTGTACGAGTTAGCAGCGATGTGAAAAAGTTTACACAAGAGAAAATCTACTCAAGTTTATGTCGGTTAAGCTTTTGTAGATTTTTTCTTTTGAAGATAGGAATTGAGTCTTAGTGAGATTGACGTCCCAATAGTTTTTTGTTTTGAATTTTGCCCCAAAATAGCCAAAGGAGGAGATTTGTAAGGAAAATTTTTCGAATCAAGTCAATTTGAATGTATTGGCTTAATTCCTTATTTAGATAAAATTTGTTTGAGTCATAGGTTGTTAGGATTTGAGTTGTGTGTCCTTCAAGCCTATGATGTTTGATTGAAGACCATGCGAAAAGTTTAAAGCGTCATCAAGGATACAGTTGGTTATGTGCAAAATTATAGTCTTTAACCTCTGAGGATCTCAATTAACATATGAATATATATTTATGTTTGATCTTTGAATACATTTAGATGTTGTTTTATAATATGTTTATGAGGCATTTTTTGTAAAAAAAATTTAAAAGAAAACAAGTTTTTTGATGAATTCATTCAAATAAGTTTCCTATATTCGTTTGAACGAGTTTATAGTTTCACTCAAAAGAGATATATGGTTTTGTTCAAATGCGCTTCAAACGAATTTCAAATGAGGTTTCATTGTTAATAAGAAAAGTTCATTAGAAGCTTGTTCAATACTCGTCCAAATGATTTTGCAATTGTCATTCGAAGGAGGTTTAATTTGGTTCGAACGAGAATGCATACTTCATTCGAACGAACCATACGTTTTCATTCGAATGAGTTTTCTTGAAAAAAGTGTCGCCTCAAAAAATGTGTTTTCAATAAATACTCAAGACTGGGATTAATTTTCTAAGAGGATTTTTGTAAAAATAATTTTCCAAGTTATATCTTTTGCCTCTTAAACCCTACTTTACACCCAAGTTTGGGATCCAAGAATCCTATATCTATATGTTTGTATGAGATCTCTTTTATGTTGCACCATACTGGTTTGCTCTTTATACTGTGAGCATTTTGAGAGGTGGAGACTTTGTTTATGTTGAGCAACGGTTGTACTGGTCATAAGACAAGCAATATTAGTGGGATATCGAGATGTGGGAACATGCTTGTGTTGTGTTTCTATTTGAAGGCATCCAACAGTGGATGCGAAAAAGGTAACAAGGAACAAAGAAGCGCATCAAGGCAAGAAGGCATCGAATCTGTGAGTAAGTCTAATTCATCGCTTCTTCTACTTCATGCTGCACTTAAAGTTATAGACACTTAACCGACGTAAACTTGAGTAACTTTGCTCTTATGTAAAACTTTGTCTCATTGCTTCTAACCTGCACACTTAAACACACCTTCAAATGCAAAGAGAATATAACAATATATAAACTGCATATGAAAAAATCTCCCCCTTTGTCTAACCATCTCTACCTAATAAAGGGCGTCTCCCCCTAAGTTAAAGATCTCCCCCATATGGAAAGAGTTAGATATCAATTCTCCCCATTTTTGTTCAGTAATAGACAAAGAATAAGGTGGGAAATAATAAAACATTTCTCCCCAACAAAACCAAATCTCCCTTAAGTGAAGCATGGATATTCGTAAAGGAAAAAATAAATATATTATGAAGTGGTGTGAAGCAAGTCATATAATGACAAACAGATTGGCAACACAAGAAAAAATAATACAAACTACAAACAAATGATATTAACTATGAGGCAAGCATTTCAGTATAAGATACCACAATTATCATAACGCACGCTAATTTAAATCAAGATTAAGCATAAGGCAATATGGATTAAATGAAAACGCAAAGACTCAAAACATAAAGCATACCATATATATATAAGCACACATATACCAATTAATCACAACTATATATGAGACCACAAAAGACACATACTCATAAGCTTTACATACTCACATAGTGGTACGAAGTGAAGGGACGTGAACTTAGAAATAAGAGAAAATGACCCAATCACTTAAAAATGTTGAAATAAATCTATTTAACCGAAATAACTTATCAACATTCGATTTAGCCTCACATGTCAAATAAATAAATCAAAAGGACAAATAGACACAGTGAGCACTTGCCTAGAAATTTTGATGATTCTTAAATTAGTAGCGGTAGAATAATTAAACTCAACTAAAGACTCATTGTGAAAAACTATTGATCTTCAACTAAACACCCTCAAAACTTTTTATCATTTTTCTCTCTGTTTTTCTTTTGAAGATATCTAATTTTTGAAGCATTAAAGTAAAGAAATTGGCCTTGGCAATTTTTCTACTTTTATTACCTCTCAATCTTTAAGGCACTTGCCAACGGTGTCCTTTCATGCAAATGAGATTGTTCCTTTCATAGCCCTTTCTCGTGCATACTCAAATTTTCAATAAACCATCAAACTCACGGGCAATGATTTCTACATTAACAAATCTCCCTTAGTCAAAAAATTTATAAATATGACAAGATTGTTGGGAGAACACCTCACTTAGATCATATGATATATGAGGCTAAAATTCAAAAGATCTTGTGTAAATTGTGTGCTGAGGAATATACGAAGTGAATCCATCATGCAAATTGACTTTAAACTATTTCTTGCAAACATGATTAAGAAAAATCCAAGCATTGAAAATAATAATCAAATGTCCTAGTCACATGGATACGTGGAACGAAGGGGATTTAAACGCACCGATATGCCGCAAAATATGTGTAAAATTAATCTACACATAAAAAAAATCTTTTTTAGGTTTTAAACATTTTTCAAAAATGACACAAAAGATAAACAAAAATCTTCTAGTATTTTTCTCATTAAGAACCAAAAAATAGAAATTAAATAAAAAAATAAACATCAAACAACTAGCAAAAGCATATAACATGAAGTACAAAAGCTAGTGTATGAAAACATGCCAACAATTACTCATAAGATGTAGCATGTGATGAATCATCTAAAAGCATGCCAGAATCAACAAGTCAAGTATTAAGTATCTCCAAATCGGATCTCCTAACCCACATAGTTGTAACATGACGATCTAAGGTTTGAGGAACCTTGCTCACACCAATTTTAGACTTTCTAAGACCATATTTAAGATCATAATAAAAATGCTTAAGGTGGCATTTCCTACCACAATATGTGGAAGTGTAGACACAAGTAAAGTTACCTTGGGTTGACATTTTCTAACACCCCTGGCAGTGGTTGACTCTCTCAAAACTTTGGTCTTGGCTTTGGCAATGAAAGTATTAGTATCATCGAAGCCAATCTCACAGTTCTCATCTTTTATTCGGACGGTGCCTAACATTTTATCCAACATTTTTGTCCTAGACTCCAAATCAAATTTGACATTACCGGAGTCTCTTAATTTCTCTTCTAACTCCACAATCCTAGACTCGAGAAAATTCTTAGACTCTTCAAATTCAAGAAGCTATTTCTTCAAAATCTCCATCAAACCACAAAGTCTACAACTCTCACCCTCAACTTACTTGAGTTTCTTCTTTAGATTTTTCTCATGTTGAGATCGTGTTTGTATTGAGCGGTGGTTGGAATGGTCACGAGACCAGTAAGATCGGTGGGATATCGAGATGTGAGAGTGCGCCTACATTGTGCGGTAGTTGGAAAGTATCCAAAAGTGTCTAGGAAGAAGGTAACAAGGGAGGAAGAATCGCGTCAAGGCTTGAAGGAGTCGAGTTTGTGAGTAAGTCCAATTTCTCCTTGTAACTAGACATATATAATAGTATAATTGTGTGGTTGGGCCATCTGAGGTTTCTCCCATTATGGGTTTTCCTCATACATTGTAGTTTTGTGATTTTCTTATTTAATTCTTGCTTATACTCACCTATATTGATTCTTAGGTCAAGACTAAAATTCGTAAAATTGTTAACATAACACCTGCGGTTTTATTCAGTGTCAAGTTTATTAAAATTGTTAAAAATTAAAATTAGTTGTGTTTCTACATAGACCCTGGGGAACTAGAGTTTTCTTAATAGCCTATAGACCTTTTTAAATGAATATTGGCATTGGTTCCTCATTACCCTCATCTAGGTAAATCTATTTTAAATCTTGAACTTGAGGTTTTGGATGATCCTGCATACATTCAAGTTCCTCTTAATGTCTTACACAAACTCATGAATGTTATAATTATTATTAACAAGACATTATCCTTGATTATCTATCGAAAAATTCTTGTATTTCGGGTTATCTTCTTCATATTCTTCGATTTCTCGCTCACACCTTCAAAGGAGATAAATCACCCTTCCATTAGTGAGCATCATTTTTTTATATTTTCGTTCTGAGGAATCTGGCGCCTTCCTTTTCTTGGAGCTTTCTTGTCTCTCCCATAATATTTTGTTAACTCTACTCAAAGCACTTTGCCTTCTTACCTCCTGCTCCATTCGATCTATCCTTGGTTTCATTATATCTATAAGTTATTGAGAAATAGAATGAGTTTTAGGCATTATATGTCTCTCTTGCTTAACTTGTATGGATTCCTCAAACTGTTCTTCTCGATCTCTGATCCGTACGGACTTATCCTTAATAAAGGGAACTTGTAATCCTTTGATGTTCATTATTAGGATACGTGTTTCTTCATTCAACTCTATGTAGAAAGCTTCATGTACCAAATATGCTTCCTCCTTTGAAAAAAACTTTTTTCTTGCTCGGATCATAATCTTATTTCCTTTGACAATGGTATATTGAAGGAACTAATCCATGGTTGTTCATCCAAACTCTTCTAATTAACAAATGGTAGGATATAGCTGACTCAATTTACATGTAGTTTGATGTGTGATGTGACATTTCTTATTATTATTCTAACATTCACATAACCAATGGACTTGGAAGTTTGGATACTGTAACCTCAGATTGAGAGAGGTATTGCCACCAACCATATCTCTAGATATTAGATGCATAAAATGAGCTAATAGACATGATGTTTACTGAAGCACCTCTATCAAACAAACCTCTATAGAAGCTTGTTCTATTAATACTTGTTGTCACATACAAAGGGATATTATGAGGGAACCTGATCGATCTATTTGAGTATAAGAAAATGATCTCAAATATAAAATTTTATATCAGCCGGGCCATAGTTCATTTCCATCTCAAAGAGGGAACGACATTCTTTTTTAAAAATTTCAATACTTCTCGAGGAATCTCTAAACTAATTTCCTGTGGCCTGCCAACTTGATCGAAGAACCATGAAAACTTTGGTGACTTAAATACAACTTTGGTACTCCAATCTTAGGTCCATCTCATAATCTTCAACGTGGTGATCTTTGTCCCTATCCCATCCGCTTGTTCATTGTCGGCAATAGCCACATTGGCTATTCCTTGTAAACAGTTATCATACACACGATTGAGCTGCTTTTATCATCTTCTTCACTTTCTCATTTAATAATTATGATTCCTCATCAAAAGCAACCACCATATATTCTTCATATATTATCAATGGCTTGTTATTGACATTGATGCGAGGAGTCTATAAAATTCCATTCGAAACATGCTTATTAATGATTTTCCTTAAGGTGAAGCATGATATCGTGGGATAATCAATATGACAATGAATCTACAAATAATTGGAATCAACTTGAACGGCTGCTGTGGGAGCATAAGGTGGAGAGTTCTTGGGATAAAAAACTAATCCATCTACAAATATTGTGTTATAACAACTCATTGCCTCTTCAACACTGAAATGCAATGGAGGTGGATCCTCTGAATCAAACTTCCTTTTGTTAATCTTTTTCTTATTATTTTTGCCTCTTCTTTATCTCCCTTAGTGTAATTCACTCGTGGAAATGAAGATCCTCTAACCTCTTGGCTATCTTGTTATTTCCACGCGATATTGGTCATAATTGCGAGAGGTCGAATAACCAATGCAATGTTTTTAGTTACTCTCGTGAAATCTCTATATCTTCCTTCTCGAGTCTCATTAGTCAAATGATAAATGTATTCCCGAAACAATACTTCTATACAAATTTGTAGGGTCTTGCTTTCTATTGTATATTCCTTTACATCTAGGGATCTCTCCCTAAACATCTTAATATAAGCCATCAACTCCTCACCTGCACTTTTCTTTTCTTGAGTTAGTTAATCAAGTATAAACTCATCAGCTGCCATATAGAATTTTGGGGGCGAATTTAACATTCATATCCTCCCACGTAGCCATACTCCCCAAGGCCAAGTGAGAGTACCATGTGTAAGATTTGTTAGTAAGGAATTTTGAAAACTTATATAGACATTTATTTCAATTAGCACCTAAGTGCTTAAAAAATCTTTTCAAGTGCTCCTTCAAGTTTCCCCCTCTTTCATTAAACTTATGAAAGATTGGAGTAATATATCCCTCACGATAAGGATCATCATTGTACTCCCCTGGTTAGTGAGTAAGAAAATCATTGTAAATGGATTCTGCCACACTAATTGTTTATGAGGATGATACCAGCATTTTCACAATTTCCCTCTTAACCTCCTCAGTGGTTAAGGAAGGCAAAAAAGCTGCCCCGCTGCATTGACATGTTGTAAAATAACCTTACGTTAGGTAGTGATAGTTATTGGAGGTTCTAGAATTATTGCAATAGTGGGAACAAGGTTGGTCATAGCGGTTACAAAATCAGGCTTAATCGTAGAACTGATGGGCCTTGTTGGTGTAACAGTCATTCCCGTTAAAGGAATAAAATGTTGTGCTACTGGAGTAATAAAAGAACTTGGTTCCATCATGGAACCAAACATTTCCATTTCTTTTTGGATTTGAAGAAACTCAATGAATTTGACTATGAGATTGGTCATTTGAGTAGGGCTTATGGAAGCACTCGTTGAAGTTTTCCCCATATTAGCATCCCTGTAACAATTGTGACTAGAATAACCTCGGTAACTACAACATGTTCTTCCTCATATTGAGCATCATTGAATGAAAAAGTGTGCTTTATGTTTTCATTCACCATTTTTAAAAGAAAACCTCCCCAGAAAATTCGCTAAATGTAAGAGAGTACTTCTCTTTGGATGATAAGAATATATAGTAATTTTTCTTGTCGCCTGAGTATTTGTAATAAAAACTGAGGTGTGACCTTTATGGATGGTGGTGTTAAATATAGTTCACGCAAATAATGAAAAGAAAACTTAGTGTTGATGTAAAAAATTAGATTACTCTAATTATTCAATCACAGATAAATAAATGAGACAAAGATTTTTAAAGTGGTTCAGCCTTGTAAGAATGGCCTACATCCACTGCTATGCTATTGCTGAGTGTCTAGGAATTCTTGATTACAAGTGATACCAAGAAATTCCGATCCCTTTGAATGAGGGTGATACAAGGTATTTATAGCCCTTAGGCTGTACATGAAAGGGTGTCACATTTAAATGATACACATATGAAAAGGTAATTCAATTAATGTTCTTCAAACGTGCGCGTCAAGATGATAAGCATTCAATGAATAGTTGGACTGTTGATTATCTTGCAATTAATGTTGTGGTCAAGGTGGAGCTCGAACCGCCTTAGTTGCTCGTCGTCCAAAAGTTCCTCGGAGTATTGAAGTTCCTCGGAGGATAAGAGTTCCTCGGAGGGTTGGTGTTCCTCGGAGTGAGTATGTTGGTCGGGGAAACAATCTTCCTCGTCGCTATTATGCTGCGTAGATTGACACGTGTCTTCTTATTATTCGTCCACATCAGCATACTAATTTTGGTGTCAACACTTAGTAATATATGATATATACTCAAAGGAAAGAAAATAAATTATTAATGACATAACAATTAACATAGATCACCCAACTTGGGCTACGTCCACCGGAGCTCGAGTTTTATTTCACGTAGAGAATAAAAATGTGTGTTTACAAGTACTCCCTTTTACAATAAAACTTCTCCTCTAAAGTTTATAAATTTTTTAGACTCTCTCAAAAAACTGAATCTCTAGAAAGTTGCATTTGCTCAGTCTTTCTGTCTATTTTTCTCTATCTTTTTTTAATGGATTAATGCAGCATGTATAGTTTTTAGCCTTAGTCCGTGGGACCTTCAGTGATTTTTTCCACCTCCCGAATATTATGCTGGCAAGCCACTATCAGCAGATTAATGGGGAACAAACTCATTAGGCATGGTTTTAAGTTTGCCTTAAAACCTAGAGAAAATATCACGTTAGTTAAAAGTGTTCCATCTTTAGATTTTAGATCAATCGCACTGCTCGGTGTATAATAAAAAGGGTTACACTCATGGGATCGTGTGTAAACTAAATATTGCTTTATGTCAGATAGTTCTCTCAACGTTAGCAGATTTTACACCTCATCAGTTTTTATCGAGTAATCTTGTGGTTGCTCCTCGCGACATGCTCAATCGGATAAAGTTGTTTCACAACATGCTTAATCGTGTTAAGATATTTCGCACCATGATTCATCATTTCATGCTATTTTGATCATTGTATTCTCGAAATCAATTTCCTCGGGTACTTTCCAAGTAGGGTTGCTCGATGCAGCATAGCAGTTTTTTGAGTTCTGTTGACCATGGTCTTTTATTAATTCTGAGTAACCTTGCCAATAACGTAACTTGTAATATACAAGAGTAAAATATATTTAACTGGAGAAATTTATCTCTAACTAAGTAGGTTTAAAAATAAAATCTCCCTATAGATGTTGTAACACCCCGTGTGCCCGAAAGAGACACACGTCATGCTACTACGATAAAAACTAAATTAAAACCATCAATAACGAGTATAGATCATCTAAATTCCACAATTTTAATTACAACAAATCCATAATTTTTCTATTTCCACAATCATGATTACAACAATGTTTCTCCCAAAATACACAATTCTCCGACAAAAATTACACCACTAATTTATATAACAAAATAAATCTTCCAATCCATTCTCTAAAATAATACTCCAAAATAGCCCATAGTGTCCCAATCCACGCTAACTTGCCATTAAAAGAAAATACGGGGAAGTACACAATATGACAGGAATAGATGCTCAAAAATAACTAGCACGATGAATAAATCGCAACAATACGAATCACATATACAAATAAAATGCAACACTCAAGCATTATATCAATATTAATTTCTCAACAACACATCAATGAGTCACGAGGCCTAACCTCACCGTGCCTATGCATTCTTAAGCATATTCGGATCTTGGACTTTTGGCGGGTGCCCATTCTTCGTGCCATATTAAAATCTCCTGACACTATGCTCAAAAGATAATATAATATATATCACAATGAATCAAATTAGATTCCAATAATTTTCAGATTTCAAAGAATATCACAGTTCAATATGAGTGCAATCGACACAGAAATCAAATGGAATACTCTCGAGGAAATTTAGGAGCATATTTTGTAAGTCTCGTACCTCAAAATCATCACATGAATCATCACATAAAAATCAGCCTCTAAATATGATCACACCATCACATTCCTCTAGCGAAAATAATCAAATGCCATTCTAGCTCAAACTCGAGAAAACACCAAATAAGACTTCTAATCTAAGGTTGAAATCTTGAATAAGTTTGGGGATATGGTTTGTAGATGAAAGGGAGTAATTTTGGAGAGGTCCTTTGGTTGAAACGTTTGAGAAAAAGTGATTTGAAAAGCCAAGCCATGAATTTGTTGTGATATATAAAGGATTAAGAGTTTGATTAAAAAAAGAGTTCTAATGAGATACGAACACTAAAAAAATTTATTTCGGACCGTTGGAATTGGATGAAATTTAGGAGAGGTATCTGAAGACGAGAGGAAGCTGCATAAAAAATTTCAACTCGATCGGACGGTCCAATATTTTAAAATAGTATTTTGTAGAGAGTTTTATGTTTTGAAAACTCTTAGAGAGTTTTATGTTTTGAGGACTCTTCTAAGACTTATATACATGGGAAAACTTGAATAAAAACCTTGTTTTAATTCCGATTCCAATTTCGTTTGAAAATTTATTTTTCAAATACAAAAACCAACATTTTAAATTATAAAATCCAAAATTTCATTTTTCTCTAATTTCCAAAATTAATTTAAAAATCCCCATTTAAAAAAATTCGGGTTGTTACATATGTATATATCGAATTATGATTTTGAGTTTTGGGCCAACGGTAGTCCATAGGGTTATGCTAGTAAAAGTTGTATTCTATTGGTGTATAAGCCTTAATTAATTCTTACATTTCTCTCCAAGAAAATAGATAGGGAATATGTGGGCACTCATTGCTAGGTACAATAAAGTGGAAACTCTTACGGGTGATACCCGAGAAGCGAGGGGTGCTAGAGTTTGCGGTATTTGTGTGGTCATTGTGATGGTTGGTGATTACATTTGTTCTACAAGGAGAAAATAGTGGTAACATAGTAATGATATATAGACATCGATATTTTTGGATGAAAGGATTAATATTGGAGTAATTATATAACTATTACGGAGTAAATTATGAATACTAAAGATATGCATAAAGCTTGGAGAATAATTTTAAGATGTTGCATTGTTAATTGGTCAATGGTGTGAATATTTTTTAAATTATTACGGATAAACAAAGGATAACATTGATTTTTTAGTGAAAATTATATAAATGCTAATAATCGTGAAAGGAATGACTTTAGTACAAAAGTTGATATCAATTGGATTGCAAGTTAATTATTAATTAAAAGGTTAAAATTATATTGGGTTTGAATAAGTCGTATATGGATTTGAGGGCTCTAACTTAAATTATATCATAGGAAATGAGGAAACCATTGGGGAACCGTGAATTTGCCGCAATGAAGCATCGCTCACTGTAATAGCGATGAGTCAACAAGTCCACACCCTTGGAACACCGCGGCGGCGGAGATATAGGTCATGAGGGCGACTCATGTGATTGCAAAAGTGACACTTTTAACCCACGATCATGATAGATGTTCGAGGATTAGACTTTTGTAGTCCAAATTGATGACTATTCAATGATTTTATGGTTAAAAAGCCTTACCACCTAAACCTTGTCCTCTACGCAAAGGCACCAGAACAAAACCCTTTCTCTATACAAGATTCTTCTTATTTTAATCAAAACTGTTGTGAAAATTTTGTATATCCACTAGAATGTGTTGTCAATTATTGATTTGCCTAACTAGTGTCCGATGGTTTCCTTTCCTTATTAATAACACCCTTTAAGCAAACCAAAATACACATATTGCACTATTTTTCATCTCTCTCTTGAAAGAAATAACACCTTATCCCCCATCTTAGAGTTCCTATATGATAGGCTATGAATATTATATATTATCTTCCTCTATTCTTTTGCATTCTAGCACAATTATGTCCTTTATTTCCGACTTTTAAGTTCATTTATTAGTTAACCTTGGTTTTCTATATATATAAGTTGTGTAAGGTTTATCTTATTTTTTGTAGGTATTGGAATGCTTTCATTTAAAAAAAGAATTACAAGATGCAACTTCAGGCGCAATTACTTAATTTCAAACTTCATGTCCCGATTGGATAAATTCCATGAAAGCATATTTCTTCGAGTTAACTTCGATTGGCCGCTGACGGCACATCATTCTGAGTCTTGATGATGAAGTTATAGTCATTTTCGTTCGATGCAACAACTCCTATTTTGAAGCAAGATTGGGCCCAAAAACAAGGGATCGATTAGTCCATCATTTTGATTTTTCCTTGATTTAGAGATAGTAGGCATTTTCTTCCTCCATTAATTTTCTTCCATTTGTGCTTAACGCTTTGTTAATTTAGTTGTCTTCATTAATTTATTTTCATTATTTTCTTTAAATACATTATTTATGATGCTTTGTTTCTAATTAAATTAGGTTGAGATGATTGAACTCACCTTGGATTAGTTGTATTTCTTTGTGATGGATTCGACTAGTTTTAATAGGTTAGGTTGTTCTTGATTTTATGCCTAGGAGATTTAAGGTGTATATCGTGTATGCACCGTATTTATGACCTTATGTGTGTAATCTCTTGGATATTTGTTTTCACAAAAATCATAGTAGGATTTTATAAGAATTTAAGGGGTGAGAACTCTAGGTTTGATTAATTGATCAAATGATATTAATCATGCAAAATCTTTTCTTTCCATGTAACGATTTATGCTAATTAACCCGAGATGCGGGATATTATTATCAATATATAGTTTTATTTTTATTTGTTAATTTAGCTACAATACATGCCTAGTTTGTTATTTATATTAAAACGATCATATTTTACACTTTTATTTTGAAGTAATAAATCAATTAAAGTATAGCAATCATTATGTTTGGATTCGATACCCGAACTAGCCGCTATACTCCCATAAGAGTGTAGTTAAAGTTTAGATTTTTGCATTAGCGGTGGCCTCGTACGACCACCAGGTTCCCCTGCTGAATCACTATAGACTATAAATATTTTAACTGAGAATAATTATATTGCATGTTTTGAGAGCCATAAAACACTTATGCATGAGAATGAGAAAAATTATCAACACGTATGGAGGAATATATATTGGAGTTTTTAATGGAGTTTTTTAGAGGGAAAACTTTAAAGCATCTTAATATAGTTTGAGGTATATTTTAACAGAGTTTGAAAGAGGGATCTTTAAAGGAAGTTTTATGGACATTTTGTGGGAGTGTGGAAACCAAATTAAGGCCACCTTTGGAGGTGGGGGTTGATGTAAGGATAAATTTCCGAATCGAATCAATTTATATTTTTTGGCTTATTCTGTGTTTGGACATATCCTTTGAATCATAGGCTAGACTTGAGTTTGTTTACCTTTAAAGCCTATGTCGTGTTTGCTTGAAGATGTAGTGGTTCAGTTTGAAGTTCTACATTAAACGTTTTGTCTTTTATGCCATGCTTTGTATTTAAATTTCGAGGATCTCTCATGTATGAATGAATATATTTTGATCCTTTGATATTTATTATTATTGGGTGTTGATTTTTATAAAATGTTTTTAAAATGATTTTTGGAAAAAAATTACGGTTCGTTCTAATAACATAAGTGATGTCGTTCTAACGAGGGCATCTCATTAAAACCAAGATCCAACAAACTTCAAACAATCCACTTTTTAGCGTACATTGGTTTTTTATTGAATGTAATTAGATGTTGGTTCGAAAGAGAATAGTGACTTCTCTCGAATGAACCTTTAGACTTCGTTCGAATGAGGTGGGTCATTTTTACAAAAAATAGATTTTCTTCAATTTTTTCGTCCTCGTCTCGTTTTCAAAAAATCTAATATAAATAGGTTGCAGAGAAAGAGTTTTATTGTAAGATTTTTCATGCCTCTTGAGTCACAAAACTCTTTCAAAAATCTCTCTATGTTTATGTGATCATTTATGATTAAGTTTTTCAAAATCAAACCTTACTTTACACCCAATCATTTTAAGATCTAAGTTTCATCATATTATATGTTTTGAGATCTTTGTTTATGGGCACCAGTGTTTATTCTCTTGATGTTATTGACAATCATTTCGTGAAGTGGAATCTTTACCTATTTGTTATTTGCACACTATAGACTCCATGATGTGGTGTTGTGGTGAAAATAAGGTGGGTTTCGTATTCCTATCCGTATACGATTGTTGAGCATGGCATGTGTGGACTCACACGTTGTGGAAGTCCATAGGTGGACTCCTACATGTTGCTATGGAGGAGAGGTTGAAGATCATATAGTCATTAAGGCTTGCGAGGTTGTCGAGTTGTTGTGTAAGTCATTTGTCTGTCTTGTGTAACTCATCATCATAGTGAATTTGTGTGGGTAGGATGTCCAAGTGTAAGGACATAGTCCGTCACACTTAGTATGTCGTATGCTGCTACAAGTTTGTCGAAGAATTGGAAATCTCACATCTACAATTGTCAGTCCGAATTTCAAGACAACTTCAACAATCATGCCCAACAAGGAATAATTTGGTAAAATGTGTTTTTATTCCATTTACATTTCACATAAAAAGTGTTGGGATATTTTATAAAGCAAAATATTTTTTGAAATGTCTTTAAATGATTTTAATCATAAAAACTTTTGGCTAAATAGTCCTTATCCCGTAAATAATTTTGGTTTTCAAAGATTCCAAGTTATTTAATATTTTAAAGTTATTTAAGGGGGATCAGTGACTGTCATTCAAACGATGTTACATCTCGTTCGAATGAGATGGAGTGTCGTTAGAACGACGTCTCTTTTCGTTCGAACGAGAAGTGTTTATTCCTAACACGTCACTGCCTTAAATATTTTTATAGAAAGGGTGTCAGGGTTCTATACTTTGTGTGGAGAAAACACTGGTTTAAACATAGTACGTTTTGAGTTTTTTTTTGGTTTATTCTCCATCATATTAGAGGGTTCAAATTTTGTTTTACAATTCACAATCCCAATATCTTTTTATGCGAGTTATTTTGTGGAATCCAAAACATAGTTTTGTTGTTTGTTCAACCTCTATGGTGTGACACCCCGCTCAAAATAATAACGGGTGGCTAGCCCTATACTAAAATAATCAAGAATCTCAAGTGGATCATTCTCAGCATCCACTGACGATTCTAAAATAAACATGGCTAACCACTCATTACTAAAAAAAAGGGGTACCAAAATTCTTAAAACATTTTATTTACATCTCTAAAACAAAACCATGCAACAACTAACCAACAACATAAATCTAAATGTGATAGGAGATGCACACATGCTCAAATAATATAAAAGAGACTAATAAAGGAGTGCAATAGAATGTACAAAATAAAATACCCGAATATGCTGTCGAGTCACAGAAAATACAATAATCTGAGGGAGACAATATACAAGCGCTACACTACAACTATACAAACTGAATCCAAATCTAGATACACAAAAGATAGGAATAGACTATATCAAAATACCGCAACAGTCCATTACTGCCACAGCTCCGCGAATACACTAGATGGATAACATCAATGGCGTCCTTGCGGAGGAACACCTAGAATAATACTATATATATATATATATATATATACACACACACACATGGAAAGAGAAGATATAAATGGGTCATATCCCGAGGTGTGAAAATATTTTATAGCAAGTACATTAAAATGCCTAATAATTATAAATGCATTATGACATGATTTAAGTGGACTCTAACTCTCCATAAAATTCAACTCACCTCTCAACTAAAGCGCGCAACTAAACGTATGTACATGATCTCCACAGAATTTCCCAAATATCTCTAAGGGCAAAAATAATATAGCTTACTCCCAATTCTTATAATCAATTAAAATCTATCTAAATTATCTCTCAACTTCAAATATTATCGATCTCACTTATACGCCCACTTTCTAAACATATAAGATATACATAAAAATTCTCTTACTAGAAGTTCTCATATTCTAGTTATGGACATAAATATATATATGATTTATTAGCATCTAAGTGCAAAGGACTAAACTTCTCCCAATTCTCAATATTGCACTACGTTTCGCGCGTGGGACGTCTTGCAAGCGAAATCCAAACAAGGAACCCCCTCGATACACTACTCCTTGGCAGTATTGATTATCAAGATTCATTATGACCTCAATGCATGATGCGTATAACCCAAATTCTCTTATACTATAAATGATTTATTATTCTCAATTGTCAACAGTACACGGCATTTCGTGCATGGGACGACTCACAAGCGAAATCCAAACAAGGAACCCCCCCCCCCCACAAAATACACTACTCCTTGGCAATGTCGATCGTCGAGATATGCTAATATATAAATATGAGTACTAAGGATTAACTTCTCCTCACTCCCAACATTGCACTGTGTTTCGTGCGTGGGACGTCTCGCAAGTGAAATACAAACAAGGAACCCCCCACGATACACTACTCCTTGGCAATATTGGTCGTTGAGGTCCATTAAGCCCTCGATACCCAAAGTACTATATCTACTCATATAATTATTCACTCTCCGTTTTCACTTTACAAATTCATCACACTATTAGTCCGGTTAAAATCTCCTGGAATGAGATTCAATCAATCTTCGTCTATCTATTTACTGTATCGATAAATGACATCACATAATCATATACAATTAATATACTATTCACACAATTATAATAATAACCATACCAACGATTTATAACTAGAGGATGAAGGTTCTCAATGCTATCATCTAATAGGGAATAACTCACATATCATCATGGGTACCAACGGTCGGAATCTCACACCGCCTTGGAAAAAACCATATCACAACGTACAGAAAGCAGTCATAGTTCCTCCCCGAAAATGAGATGAAACATACCCACCACATCTCACCCCTAATAAAAATCACACATTAATAAATGGATGCTATGACCTGGGGACTATACGCACCCTTCTCCTCAAGCCAGGGGCCTCACCCACATAGCGCAACTTCCCATGATAGCATAGAGGGGGTATGCGTCACATATATATGTAGAATTCACATAAGATATAAATACATCATCACATCATATAAATGTATGCCACCACACAAGGAATATACATCACACTATTTTCATACTCATAGTACGCTCTTAGGCGTAAGTGAAATAATCTCACAATTTAGTATATTTTACTCTCGATATACTATTCGTCAATAACTCACATAACTTCCCCACTTAGTAGACACTATACTATTTCTCACTTGAAATTCACACATCACTTCTATTTGTATGAATTGTCTCTAAATTCTATTTATGTTAAGGATATTCTCTATATCCGTATGCACATCGATCAACATTATTATTTTCAATCCATAATGTGGTTCAATCAATCATATGAACCTTTAAAATTATCCCATTTGGGATTTAATACTAAAATCCATTATCATTAAGCGCATTCTAACTCTCCCTTATAAACCCATAAATATCTCTTAGTATAAATCACAATAATAGTGGGCTTCCCCACTTTGTCAATATGATAACTTAAGTTCGCACTCTCTCAAAATCAATCAATACGACCCCCATATTTTCTCTTTGGTAAAACTCCCTAAAATCTCCAAAACATGCTTCTTATAATTTATATAAGGGTTCCTAATGGATAAACCCAAACAAAACAGGGTGAAACTCACTCTAGAAAAACCCCACCAAAACAGCCCTGTTTTCGAATCGATTTGGCTCAGCCCGAATCGATTCGGCCCACAAACCGAATCGATTCGGCCAACTGCAAATCGATTCGGTCCAAAGGACCTGGGAGTCTGTCTCAAGCCGAATAGATTTGGATAGGGTCCGAATCAATTCGGTCACTCAAACCTGGGCACCTGCAACATTCCAAATTGATTCGGTAAGGGGCCGAATCGATTCGTCCTATTAGAAGCTACGAAAATGGCTAATTTTCTCAAAAGCCAAAAATCCCAAAAATCATATATCTCTACTTCTCTCCATTTCTCTTCAACCCAAACATATACTAATCATTAAAACTTATCATATAACTCAACCCAACTAATTTATAACCTTAAATCCATTTTATACACAACCAATATAAGATTTTACCCAAAATCTAGGTTTTATCATTTTATCCCAAAATTCACAATTTTATCCACAAATCATGAAATAAACGATACACAACAATTATTTAGCAAGTTTAATCACTTGCCTCAAATTCGTAGAGTCTGAATCTTCCTCGAGATCGCGTAATGGTCGAAGATCCCACTTTTCTCCTCTTTCTCTTCTTCTTCTTTTTTCTTCCCTTTCTTTCTCTTTTTCTTTCTCTTTCTCTCTGAGGAGATTTCTATCTCTCTTAGGCTTTTTAAGACTTATCTCCAAAATACACAACTTTAAATGATAATACACATTTTAAATGACTCAGTCACTTTAATTCGAGCCAAACGGACTCAAAATATTTCAGAACCCAAATAAGCCCCAAGTACAGTCATTTTGACTTTCTCGACACTTATGGAAACAATCGCACCCTCAAAATTGTTATTCGAATCACTTTCTAACATCTTCAAATTTTGACCTCAATGCGAATTTAATTATTCTCCAATTAAAAATAATATTTATTTCTTCCAAAAATAAATAAATTATTGTCCCAAAAATCTCGGGGTATTACATGTGGAGAAGGCATCTCCATAACTGATCGGTGGATACCGAGCATAGTCATTCTGCGTGTGGACGAGCCAAAGACGATGAACCGACACCTGGAGGGTATTTCGCTGTCTCTCGTATCTTTAAAGGTTTACTGAAGGCACTGTGCATTACACACTTGTGGGCGATTATCTGGTTGTATGTAAGTCAAAGGTCTTTTAAATTCTTCAAAGTGTTAAAAAAGGTTTTTACCCGAAAAGTTTTTTTCCCTAAATCGGTCATCTTTATGCAGGATTTGAATGGCTCATAACACATAGATACTTGTTTGGGGGTGAACTAAAATTGAACTTTGTTTGTTCAAAGTTTGACACCTAATTAAATAATTGTGTTTGGATTTAATTGAATATTTGCGAATTAATTTGATTGGTACCGCACACGGTAGTTTTTAATTTGGTATCAGAGCAGGTTTCACTATTTTACTGTGAATTCCTAATTTCCATAAACTGTTTTGTGACAACAATCTTCTTTGAAAAATTTGATTTTGTTTAAATCGCAAATTTTATCAATCGATCACTTATATAATCGGGTGCCCATCTTTGACGGAGGTAATTATGCCTTTTGGAAAGCTCGCATGATATCCGCTTTAAAAGCCATAGATGAGAGCATTTGGTTGTTGGTTGGACTCCTCCCACCGTGACTGTTGATAATATCACTTCTTTAAAGACTGTTTCAAACTGGACTGAGGACGATTATAAATTGTCTAACTTTAATTCCCGTGGTTTGAGTGCTATTTCTGGAGTCGTCACACCCGACGAGTTCCGTCGTATTATGAATTTCACCATGTCTAAAGAGGCATGGGATGTTTTAAAATTGACACACGAAGGTACAATCGCTGTTAAAGAGTCAAAATTGCAAAATCTTGCCACCCAATTTGAAACCATTACTATGTTAGAGTCTAAAACTTTTTATAAGTTTTACGCATGTTTATCGGTCATTGACAACATTAGTTTTAATTTGGGTGAGTTAATTGATAACACACGGGTTGTGAAAAAGATTTTGAGTTCTCTTCCAAAATGTTTTATTCCAAAAGTCACTATTTTAAACTCGATGGGGAATTTGAGCACACTTAAGTTAGAAGAGTTGGTAGGTGATCTTCAGACTTACGAGTTAGATATGTTTTCCTAAACTATTAAGCCTATGGAAAAAGGGATTTCACTTAGGACACAGTAGATATTGAGTGAGGATGTTTCTAGGAGGAGAGATAAGAAAATGAAAGAGAGTGTTTGCGACTCCGATTTTGAGGGAGATTTTGATTTTAATAATATGGCCCTCTTTGCGAAATTTTTTAAAAAGTTTCTCAAGATGTCTACAGAAAATTCTTCCAATAAAAAGAGATCTTTTGAGAAAAATAAAAATAAAGAGGAGGCTAAAGAAAGTGATAAGGAAGATGAGATCAGGTGCTTTGAGTGTAAGGGTAAAGGTCACATAGGTAAAGAGTGTCCTACTAGGATAAGGAGAAAGGGCAAAGAAACTGCTATGCCCGCCACACATAGTGATAGTGAGGGAGATGAGGAAGATGAGGGAGATGAGTCCAGTAAAGGTTTAGCACATGGGATGTGTCTATCTTTGTTGAGACATGTGAGCGCACCCACTTTATCCCACGAGAGCGATAACGATGAGTCAAGTGTTTCTAGTGAAGATGAGAGAGAGTTTGAGAGTTGAGATGAAAGTGAGATCCAAAAAGCCTTTAGGGATTTGTACATTGAGACCTTGAAAACAAAGTAGTAAAATAGAGATTTAGGTCATTGGGTTTTAGATTTGAAGAGAGAGAAGGAAGTGTTGAAAAGGGAAACGTGTGACTTGACCGACACGGTGTCTAGTCTGATGACACGTGTATCCCAACTCGAGAGTGATCTCGAATGTTCCCGGGAGGTCAAAGTCACTTTAGAGAACGCATACAAGAAGGTTGAAAATATGGTTCTCAATCCCGATTTGGGTGGTAGTGAGAATGTAGGAAAAGGTCATGACGGTGCGTCCACTTCTTTTATTGCACTCGAGCCTATTGCCATTTTGGTAATTGATCCACGTTGTTCTCATCTCAACCAACCTAGGGGTCCTGCACTGGTAAGGAGAGGACATCCTAGAATTTTTGAAAAATTAATTCCTAGGTCGGTTTATGTTTCTCCCATTACAAGAAGAGAGGACACCTTAGAGAGTTTTGTTCTAAGTTGGGTTTTGTGCCACATCATGACACTACACATGTTCACACACATGCACCCACTCATGATACTATGTTTTCATAAATGATAGAGTTTGCACATATTCGCGAGCAAGTAATGTTTTTGGTCAAGACTTCACATGATCTAATGGAGTTGTTTCAAAAGATGTCACTGTCTTTGGAAAAATCCACCCCACTTCCCGGTTGAGGTCTAGACATGTTTACTAGCATAGGGTGATTTACATGATGATACTTTTGTCTATTGCTAGTATGTACCATTTGTAGTTTTTTTCTTATTTTTTTGGTACTATTTTAGCACTGTTTGGATATGCTTGTCGATTCCAAGAACATTTTCTATGAAATTTTCCCACTGGACAAAACTGCAAGACAGTCTGAATGATCTGGGAATTTTATTTTTTCTCGTTCGAAGGAGATTACATCTCACGCGAAGTGCCTGTCGTTCCAACGACACAGTATTTCGTTTGAACAACGCCTGGAATTTTGTTTCCTGACCGTGTTTCTTCCTGCTATATGTTATTGGTATTGCTGGGTTGTTTCTGAACAGTGCTTGAAAAATTCAAAAAGATTTTCTCTTTTTAGATAAATTTTGAAAAATCTAAAAAAAGTTTTGTATTTTGTTTGCACCGTATATGAATGCACACATAGGATGACCAAGTCACAACCTCATGCCATATCCATGTGACTATTTGATAATGGTTTGAGATAATATATTATGTCATTCATGTGCTCTACAAAGTCTGGAGTCTTTGAGATGATATATAGTGTTGCTACCTACATATTTGACTCTTTTGTCTTTTATTGCACACATGCATGGATTTGGTTACGTGTTTTCATCTCAATTCCGTCTATTAAAACAAACCAAATGCGATAAAAGAAGATAATAAAAGATGTGCATGTTTTTACGATTTTCCATAAGTTTCTCTGAATTTAATAAACGGTGAAGGGTTACGAAAGGTACACATTTATCCTTTGCGATTAACTTGCCATTTAAATTGGACCTAAAAAATTGAGGAATTTTAATTATTCGGGGTCCAAAGAGGCTTAAAAAAGCCTAAAAAAATTTGCATGCCAATAAAAAGAAATATATGTCAATTATGGGCCACTAGGTTTATTCACTAATTCTCCGGTGTTTGAGAATTTAGATCACCTAAAAAAGAAAATATATATGGGGGAGTTTGGTTGGAGAATTAAAACGTCTTTTTACGTCCTTAAAAAGTCTTGAAAAAGTATGATATCGTTTTGGACGTTATTGGTGTGAAAATCATTTTTACTTTGATTTGTTGATATGATTAAGGCGATGTCATCTAAATTCAACAATTTTAAACCAAAGGATTATTTTTTATGTTCAGTCATTAGGAGTACACTTATGCATCTTGCACATATGATATGATTGAGTTGATTTTCCTATCGAATCTTTTCACACCCATTCATTCCATCATCACGATTTGGCCGTCTTACTATAATTGCATGGTGTGTGATTTTTTGTAACATCATATTATTTTTTTTTGCATTTTTGTATAAAAAATTCAAAAAATTCAAAAATAGTTTGTGTTGTTTATCGTTGAGACACCCCGACTAATTAAATACTGGGTAGCTACTCCTTTATTAAATTAATTCAAAATGCCAAGTTGGTTCAGTTAATAGCATCACTGTCGAAAACATTTTAATAATTACTAACCACCTAGTATTTAAAAAGTAAGTGCCAAATTTTAAGTTAAGTCTGATTAACATGCAGTAAAAGAATAATGAAAGAATAACAACCATTCACTATAATGAAGTAATGAATAACCAACAACATAAATATAAATCTGGAGGAAAACTCCTCACAACAATCCCACAACTGAAAAATAATACTACAAGTCTGAATCCTGAATAAATACATGCCAGAAGTCTCAATAACTGAAATAAATGAAATGTCTCTAAAAGAAATTGGCGACATGCCCTACAACTGATAACTGAAGAATATCGAGTCAAGATAGATGAAGCGTATACAAGCAAAGTCCTGTAACTTCCACAAACAGCTACAGCTCGTCACCTGAATGAGAATCCTAAGCATGGTGTCCTTGTGGCTAGGCACCTAAAATGGTTTTTACAAAAATAGATTAGAAAGAAAATGGGTCAGAGCCCGAAAGTGGAAATCATTTTAAAAGCAGCAAGTGTTTTAATAACTTTAAATGCAAAATACATGTTAGGATGTGCACTCACATGGAATTCTCACCTCTCGACTACATGTGCACTCCTAACGTACAGTACCCATCTATAAGACATCCATATCTAACCAAACTGTAATAATTTCTACCCCTTACTACTCGATTCCCATATTACATTTTAACGTTATCAATTAAATAGAGGGTTTTACTTACTCTCAGATTCTCAGTTAGAAATACCAATCAATATAAGTTAACCCGTTTTGTTTTCTCAAATCATTACCATAATATTATTCACAATATTAACAAGAAAGTTCCCATTAATTAAGTGTATATTATTCACATCATAAATATACAATACAAGCACCTCGAGACTAAGCTGCGGTGCACACATACTCTGTTATCCATCCCGGTACATCACGTACATAAGGATCACGCATTCCGAATCTCTCAGGAATCGTTCAGATAACAACATCACAAATAATGGAGACGAACACAGTCAAATCACATGGGTCACGCACATACCTGCACTCCCACGATCAGCAGACTTATTCACATCCCAATAAGTCCTTCTCTGACCTATGTTCATCGAGGTAACCAATCTAAATCCGGGCAACACAAGGATTAGAAGGCCCTAAGCGAACGTAAACCTCCTGTGATAGAAAGTATGGTAGGTATGTCATACACATAAAATCAATACATATACTAAGTATTCACACATCTTAGTAATCACCATAATATATTGGTGGTACACTTCTCATTTTCATACCGACATATAATACTACACAATTTATATGTTCCCGGTTAATATAATACATTAGGCCGTCAATAGTTCTCGCAACGTAATAGACACTCACGTCCTACTTCATATTTTTCGCTTAGGTTCCAACTACACTTCTAGGTTTGACTCCTCATTATATCCCAAACATCCCAAATGCCACAATTAATCATCAAGGGAAGGTTATCTCTACGTATACACAAGGTTACGGGACACTCGGGATCAAAACAGGCTAAAAAGCCTAAACTGTTAACTCGTTTGAAGTCTCGTTCGAACGAGGTTGTTCGAACGAGAGTTTGTTCGAACGAACTGGGCCTTCTAACGAGATCTCGTTCGAACGAAAGTCTTCGAACGAACATCCCTCTCGTTAGAACCCAAGTTGTCAACTCGTTAGAAGCTCGTTCGAACGAGTTCGTTCGAACGACCTAGGTAGGTCTTCTAACGAGTGACTAGATTCAAGCCCAGAAATTTCTTTACTCGTTTGTCAAATTTCTCTACACCTCTAATCTCCTCTAAACATCGTTCCAACATCAATTTAAGGTTCCTAATTCGTACTAAACATACATGGTCACCTACTAACATTTTTGTGGGGATTAAATCACTATAAACATCATCCAAATATCAAACCCATACATTTATCCCCAATTTCAAGAACATGAACCCTAAAATTTATAAATCATCAAAGAGTCTAAATAAATCCGTTTTTGTTTCATCCAAAATGTATTAACGTCAGATTATTCACCTACATATAGTTCTACATGCAAATCCTCATCACAATACAAGTTTCTAATTCCAAATTAATGGGTTTTTATCAAACTCTCAAGAACAATAAGATTTTTATAAATTCCTACACAGGGAAGAAGCATTCTCTGAAATTAATTGGAATTAAACCACTTGCCTTATTGGAATTTCTGATTTGATGACGAATTTCTGAAGGTTGAATTGCCTTCTCTCTCTCTCTGCATAATCCTTCTCTTTCTCTCCCTCTCTACAAGTTCTTCTCAAGGTGTTAATGGAGGTGGGGTTGGTTTTGCCAAGTTATAACTTCTCCCGTAGCCCACTTCCTAAATTGGGGTTGGAAATGGCTTAGTGGGTTAATACTAAGTCAGATTTTTAACTCTAATTTTCGTGGGTTTTAATTACCCAATTTCCGAAATTACCAAAATGCCCTTATAAGTTACAGGTATGGCCCAATAATGCGCCGGGACCCAAACTTAACCCTCGGCTAGTGTTTTCTTACTATTTCGACCCTTCCGGACGCGTTGGCGCACTCAAAACGACCATACGGTTAATAGAACTAAAATTCACTTTTTAATTAAAATAAATATTTCCTTGACACGACTGTCACACGCGTCTCAATAAAATTTTCCAACTTTCCGTATTTCAATCTCACGACAAATTTCATACTTCAATATTCATATATAATCATATATGCACATTATATTCAAATACCAACTCGCATCACGCTAGTATTTTAATCCGGATTAATTTCTAATTAATATGCATTTAATATAATTAATCCCATAAATAAATATCACAAAAATACGGGGTATTACATACATCCCCCCTAATAACTGAATTTCGTCCCGAAATTCGGAACTACAACGTACCTGGTAAGAACAACTCAGGATAACGTTCGCGCATCTCATCCTCGCGCTCCCATGTGGACTCCTCAACATTATGATGTCGCCACTGAACACGCACTAACGGGACAATCTTTGACCGTAGTTTCCTCTCACTTAGATCCAAAATAGAAATCGACCCCTCCTCATTGGAGCTATCAGGCTGGACATCGATGTCCTCCAAAGCAATGTGAGAATGAGACAAATCGTCTCTAAGATATTTCCTTAGCGAGGAAATATGAAACACATCGTGAATCCGATGCAAATGCTCCGGTAACCCAAGCCTATACGCAATCGGTCCAATCCGCTCAATAATAGGAAATGGTCCCACATATCTCGGTGCCAACTTCCCTTTCTTCCCAAAACGCATAATCCCCTTCATAGGAGATACTCTGAGCAAAACCTGGTCCCCCACTTGGATCTCCCTGAAGAACCTCTTCGCATCAGCATAGCTCTTTTGCCGATCCTGAGCTACCCGAATGCGACTCCTAATCAATTCTATCCTTGCCGAAGTATCCTGAATCACCTTCGGTCCAAGTAGTTTGTTGTCCCCTACCTCCAACCAACATGCTGGGGAACGACAAGGTCTACCGTACAATGCCTCAAATGGAGCCATGCCAATGGTGAACTGGTAGGAGTTGTTGTAAGCAAACTCTACCAGTGGAAGATACTGATCCCATCCACCCCCGAAATCAATGATGCACATATGTAGCATGTCCTTCAATATCTGGTTCGTACGCTCGGTTTGCCCGTCGGTCTGCGGGTGGTGCGCCGTGTTCAACCGCAATTCTGTGCCCATGACCTCCTGAAAACTCTCCCAAAACCGTGAAACAAATATCTTGTCTCGGTCAGACACGATATTTAGGGGCACACCGTGAAGTCTCACTATCTCTGCAATAAAGAGCTGGGCATACTGTCCCGCAGTGTAGTCTGTCCTTACGGGTAAACAATGAGCGACTTTGGTCAACCTGTCCACAATTACCCAAATGGAGTCGTGACCTCTCTGTGACGTAGGCAATCCCGTGATAAAGTCCATGGATATGCTCTCCCACATCCACATCGGGACCTCCAACGGCTGTAGCAGTCCTGCAGGTCTCTGATGATCCACTTTTACTAACTGACAAGTGGTGCATTTATAAAAAAAACTCGGCAATATCTCTCTTCATCCCGCTCCACCAATACTGACGTCTCATGTCTTAGTACATTTTATCCCCATCGAGATGTACCGCGAACCGTGAGCCGTGCGACTCGGCCATCACCTCGTGCCGCAATTCCTCCCAATCCGGAACTACCAATCTCCCATTGAAGCGTAATCCCCCATATGAGCTAACGGTATAGGAGTCAACTCCCTCTGCTAGTAATCGAACTATCAGCTCCTGATAGAACGAGTCATCTGCTTGTGCCTTTACCACTCTCGTGACAATCTGCGGTGTAACAGTCATTACTGACATGAAAGATCGGGCCACTGCATCCTGGTGTCCCAACTCCTTCCACTTTGCCTTCCACACCCCTACCACTTCATCTACTGGCCTACGGCTCAACGCGTCTGCTACCACGTTAGCCTTTCCCGGGTGGTATTGGATATCGAACTGATAATCCTTCACGAACTCAAGCCACCTCCGTTGCCGCATATTCAACTCCTTCTACGTGAATAGGTACTGTAGGGACTTGTGGTTTGTGAACAATCGAAACTTTTCCCCCAAAAGGTAATGTCTCCAAATACGAAGGGCAAATACAACTGCCGCCAACTCCAAGTCATGAGTGGGGTAATTCTTCTCGTGAGGCTTTAGCTTACGGGATGCATAAGCAATGGCCTGACTCTCCTGCTGCAATACACCTCCAAGTCCTTGAAAGGACGCATCGGTGTACACTAATTACTCAACTCCCAGTCTTGGCAATGCTAACACAGGTGCTGAGGTCAACTTATCCTTCAATTCATCGAATGCCAACTGACAGGCATCACTCCAGATGAATGGCACACCCTTACGAGTCAGATGTGTCAAAGGACCTGCTATCTTCGAGAATCCCCGAATGAACCTCCTGTAGTATCTTGCTAGGCCCAAGAAACTACGAATCTCTGTCGGTGTCGTGGGCTGTCCCCACTCTCTCATCGCGGATACCTTCCCCGGATCAACAGATATTCCCCGGTCGGAAATAATATGTCCCAAAAACTGGACCTCCTTCAGCCAAAATTCGCATTTCTCATATTTTGCATACAACTCGTTCTGACGTAGTGTCATCAAAACTTGCCTCAAATGCTCGGCGTGCTCCTCCTCTGTCTGGGAGTAAACCAGAATATCATCGATGAAGACAATGACAAACTGATGTAGGAAATCCCTGAACACTCTATTCATCAAGTCCATAAACACTGCTGGAGCGTTGGTCAAACCAAAAGGCATAACCCGAAACTCGTAAGATCCATATCTCGATAAGAACGCAGTCTTTGAGACATCCTCTTCCCTGATACGCAACTGATGGTATCCCGATCTCAAATCAATCTTTGAGAAGAAAGAAGCTCCTCTCAACTGGTCGAATAAGTCATCGATTCGAGGCAACGGATATTTATTCCGTATCGTGACCTTATTCAACTCTCGGTAGTCCACACACAATCTCAATGAACCATCTCTCTTCTTCACGAACAACACAGGGGCACCCCACGGCAAAGTACTCCTCCGTATAAACCCCTGACCCAACAACTGCTCAATCTGATCTCGTAACTCCCTCATCTCAGCTGGAGCCATACGGTACGGTGCGCGTGCTATAGGTCTCGTATCTGGTAATAAGTCTATGGCAAAGTCTATCTCTCGACTGGGGGGTAATCCAGGTATATCCTGAAATACATCGGTAAACTCTCTAACAATCGGAATCGAATCAAGTGGTATCACTACCTCCTTAGAGGTCTCCTCCTCTATATATTACAAATGAGTGGACGATCCTCCCTCGGAACGAGGCATCGCAACCAAAAACATCTCCTGCCCGGGAATGGCAAAGATAATACTCCTACTGAAACAGTCAATCATGGCTCGGTACGCAACAAGCCAATCCATACCAATAATGGCATCATACTCGGTCATCTCTAATACTAACATATCTGTAGGTAATACCAAACTACCAATCTCTACCCCTACTCCCCGACATATAAAGAAAATAAGTGACCCACTCCCCAATGGTGAGTCTACACACGTCACTGTGCTCTCTGCTGTGGCTAACAACCCTAAGGCTTTCGCAAAATATGTAGCTATAAAGCAATGTGTTGCCCTCATATCATACAAAACCCGACCCATAGTACCATGGATAGGAAACATACCCTCAATCGCGGGTGGTGCCTGTGGAGCTGCTGCCTGGTGGACGTTATAGACACGTCCATACTGTAACTGTCCCTGCTGCACAGGAACTGCTGGAATGGCTGGAAGAGCTAGCACCTGGGCTGGAGCTGGGAGGGCTGGTGGAAAAAGTGGCCTCTGTGGCTCATGTCGAGCACCCTGCTGCTGCTGCGGGGCCCTGCCCCTATCAGGACAGTCCTGGCGTTTATGGCCAGTCTTGCCATAAACGAAACACTTTATCGGAAAGTTCCCCCCTCTCTGTCCCTGCTGCCCTCGGCCCTGGTGGCCGTTACCGTTCCTCCACTGGCCCTGCTGAAACTGCTGTTGACCATTCTGACCCTACTGGTGCTGATGGCCGTTCGGACCCTGATGGCCCTGCCGGAAACCTCCCTGTCCGTGCCTGAAATTTCCTTACCTGAACCTCTTGTGATTCCCCTGCTGGGTACCCTGATCACCCTGCCTCTGCCCCTGAACAGATTGTGCCCCACTGGCACCATTTCCTCCAGTCCTGCACTGATGGCTAGACTCTCCCGATCGCTTTCCCTCAGCCATGTGAAAGTGGTGATCCTGGCAATGGAGAAATGCAGTGTTAACCACATCAGAATAAGTGGCTAACGAGAGGTTCCCTAACAAGTGCTGACGAATTCTCCATGTCAACCCGTCCGTAAATTTTTGTATCTTCTTTTCCTCCGTCGGTATATCATCCGGAACAATGTTTAGAAGATCAGTGAATTCGGCCTCATACTCGGCCACAGTCTTACCCTCCTGCTTGAGGCTCATCAACTTCCACCTCATCTCTGTGTGAACAGCCGACGGAAAGTACTTGCGGTCAAACCGCACCCAAAACTCCTGAATAGTGAGAGTATCTCTCTCCTCCACTGTGGTAATAGACTCCCATCACTGCAGTGCAGACCCTACTAGCTTAAAGGTAGCTAGTATCTGCTTCTGGACATCTGTGCACTCATACATCCTCAGGTGTCGCTGGATGTCCTTCCTCCACTGACTCGAGACTACCACATCGGAGCTACCTACGAACTCCAGAGGGTGTGCTTTCTGAAAAGCATCACGTACACGTTCCCAAGAATACGGGAATGCATGAGCCTGAACTGGCGTGGCTATCGGCGCCTGAGGTGGTGCCTGTTGAACTACTGCTAGTGCGGCATTTACCGCCTGGGCCACAATGGCTGCAACCTCGGCGGCATTCATCGTGCCCTGAACTGGTGCGGGCTGTGGTTCTGGCGTTGCATCCCTGGGAACCCGTTGTGCATGTCGTGGAGGCATCGGAAATAAGAATGAAGTTTATAAGTTCGCAGTTATAAACTTAAATTAGATGAAGAACGTAGCATATACAAAAGAATACAACAGTCCTAAAATATAGGGCTCTACATCAAAGAAAGCTCAGCGGAAACCTAATAAGCCGTTCAGATCCCAAAGGACACTAGAACCTGATGCTCTGATACCACCTGAGACACCCCGACTAATTAAATACCGGGTAGCTACTCCTTTATTAAATTAATTCAAAATGCCAAGTTGATTCAGTTAATAGCATCACTGTCGAAAACATTTTATTAATTACTAACGACCTAGTATTTAAAAAGTAAGTGCCAAATTTTAAGTTAAGTCTGATTAACATGCAGTAAAAGAATAATGAAAGAATAACAACCATTCACTATAATGAAGTAATGAATAACCAACAACATAAATATAAATCCGGAGGAAAACTCCTCACAACAATCCCACAACTGAAAAATAATACTACATGTCTGAATCCTGAATAAATACATGCCAGAAGTCTCAATAACTGAAATAAATGAAATGTCTCTAAAAGAAATGGGAGACATGCCATACAACTGATAACTGAAGAATATCGAGTCAAGATAGATGAAGCGTCTACAAGCAAAGTCCTGTAACTTCCACAAACAGCTACATCTCGTCACCTGAATGAGAATCCTAAGCATGGTGTCCTTGTGGCTAGGCACCTAAAATGGTTTTTACAAAAATATATTTGAAAGCAAATGGGTCAGAGCCCGAAAGTGGAAATCATTTTAAAAAGAGCAAGTGTTTTAATAACATTAAAACATTAAATGCAAAATACATGTTAGGACGTGCACTCACATGGAATTCTCACCTCTCGACTACATGTGCACTCCTAACGTACAATACCCATCTATAAGACATCCATATCTAACCAAACTGTAATAAGTTTTACCCCTTACTACTCGATTCCCATATTACATTCTAACGTTATCAATTAAATAGAGGGTTTTACTTACTCTCAGATTCTCAGTTAGAAATACCAATCACTATCAGTTAACCCGTTTTGTTTTCTCAAAATATTGCCATAATATTATTCACAATATTAACATGAAAGTTCCCATTAATTAAGTGTATATTATTCACATCATAAATATACAATACAATCACCCCAAGACTAAGCTGCGGTGCACAGATACTCTGCTATCCATCCCGGTACATCACATACATAAGGATCACGCATTCCGAATCTCTCAGGAATCGTTCAGATAACAACATCACAAATAATGGAGGCGAACACAGTCACATCACATGGGTCACGCACATACCTGCGCTCCCACGATCAGCAGACTTATTAACATCCCAATAAGTCCTTCTCTGACCTATGTTCATCGAGGTAACCAATCTAAATCTGGGCAACACAAGGATTAGAAGGCCCTAAGCGAACGTAAACCTCCCGTGATAGCAAGTATGGTAGGTATGTCATACACATAAAATCAATACATATACTAAGTATTCACACATCTTAGTAATCACCATAATATATTGGTGGTACACTTCTCATTTTCATACTGACATATAATACTACACAATTTATATGTTCCCGGTTAATATAATACATTAGGCCATCAATAGTTCTCGCAACGTAATAGACACTCACGTCCTACTTCATATTTTTCCCTTAGGTTCCAACTACACTTCTAGGTTTGACTCGTCATTATATCCCAAACATCCCAAATGTCACAATTAATCATCAAGGGAAGGTTATCTCTACTTATACACAAGGTTACGGGACACTCGGGATCAAAACAGGCTAAAAAGCCTAAACTGTCAACTCGTTCGAAGTCTCATTCGAACGAGGCTGTTCGAACGAGAGTTCGTTCGAACGAACTGGGCCTTCTAACGAGATCTCATTCGAATGAAAGTCTTCGAACGAACATCCCTCTCGTTAGAACCCAAACTGTCAACTCGTTAGAAGCTCGTTCAAACGAGTTCGTTCGAACAACCTAGGTAGGTCTTCTAACGAGTGGCCGGATTCAAGCCCAGAAATTTCTTTACTCGTTTTTCAAATTTCTATACACCTCTAATCTCCTCTAAACATCGTTCCAACATCAATTTAAGTTTCCTAATTCGTACTAAACATACATGGTCACCTACTAACGTTTTTGTGGGGATTAAATCACTATAAACATCATCCAAATATCAAATCCATACATTTATCCCCAATTTCAAGAACATGAACCCTAAAATTTATAAATCATCAAAGAGTCTAAATAAATCCGTTTTTGTTTCATCCAAAATGTATTAACATCAGATTATTCACCTACATATAGTTCTACATGAAAATCCTCATCACAATACAAGTTTCTAATTCCAAATTAATGGGTTTTTATCAAACTCTCAAGAACAATAAGATTTTTATAAATTCCTACACAGGGAAGAAGCATTCTCTAAAGTTAATTGGAATTAAACCACTTGCCTTATTGGAATCTCTGATTTGATGATGAATTTCTGAAGGTTGAATTGCCTTCTCTCCCTCTCTGCAGAATCCTTCTCTTTCTCTCCATCTCTACAAGTTCTTCTCAAGGTGTTAATGGAGGTGGGGTTGGTTTTGCCAAGTTATAACTTCTCCCGTAGCCCACATCCTAAATTGGGGTTGGAAATGGCTTAGTGGGTTAATACTAAGTCATATTTTTAACTCTAATTTTCGTGGGTTTTAATTACCCAATTTTTGAAATTACCAAAATGCCCTTATAAGTTACCGGTATGGCCCAATAATGCCCCAAAACCCAAACTTAACCCCCGTCTAGTGTTTTCTGACTATTTCGACACTTCCGGACGCGTTGGCGCACTCAAAACGACCATACGGTTAATAGAACTAAAATTCACTTTTTAATTAAAATAAATATTTCCCTGACGCGACTGTCACACGCGTCTCAATAAAATTTTCCAACTTGCCGTATTTCAATCTCACGACAAATTTCATACTTCAATATTCATATATAATCATATATGCACATTATATTCAAATACCAACTCGCATCACGCTAGTATTTTAATCCGGATTAATTTCCAATTAATACGCATTTAATATAATTAATCCCATAAATAAATATCACAAAAATATGGGGTATTACAATCGTGACATCCCGTTTTTGCATTACTTGATTTTTTCTTTTCCTTGTCTATTTTGGACAAATAAAAAGGAGGATAACGAATTATGATATTATGGGGGCGTTTTAAGTATGGGGGAGATTTGATTATGCTTTCATGTTTATGATTTATATCATTTCAAACTCGATAAGTCATGAGATTTTTGCTTTGTCTCATGTGTGTATGTACAACTGACGACTTTTGGATTGCACACCCTGATGATAAAATCTTGGAGTTTAAAATTTCATTGTTGAATCCAAGTTTGATATAGTTTGAAGACTTGTTCAGTTTATCTTTCCATATTTGAGTTTTTTGGAGGGTAGATTTGTATAGGTCATTGTGTTGATCATTCGAATTGATTTTATTTTGTACCAGCATAGATATAGGGGGAGATTTTTAAGGACATAGTTCGTCACACTTAGTATGTCGTATACCGCTACAAGTTTGTCGAAGCATTGGAAAGATCACATCTACAATCGTCAGTCTGAATTTCAAGATGACTTCAACAATCATGCACAACAAGGACGAATTTGGTAAAATGTGTTTTCGTTCCATTTACATTTTACATAAAAAGTGTTGGGATATTTTTATAAAGAAAAATATTTTTTTGAAATGTCTTTAAATGATTTTAATCATAAAATGTTTTGGATAAATACTCTTGATCTCGTAAACAGTTTTGGTTTTCAAGGATTCCAAGTTATTTAATATTTTAAAGTTATTTAAGGGGATCGGTAAATCTTCGTACTGACTCCCTCCATAATATCACGCAACTATAGGTTGTAGATATATCCCCATAAAGGATGAACAATAGCACGGTTGTTCTTTGGGTTGCAAAACAACTCACATAAAGATTGGGATTTATTTGTGAATTGTAAACAAAAAGGGTTGAAGACCCTAAAAGAGAAAACCTAAATCTGTTGTTTTTATAGTTTGGTGTAGAATAAAAACGTTAGGTCTCTCAATAAAAAAAATGGAGTTGAAAAGCCTATTTATAAAATACTTAAGGCAGCGGGTCACTCAAACGAAATAACATATCTCGTTTGAACAAAATACACTGTCGTTTGAACGACAGATATACTTCGCGCGACCCGCTATCATTTGAATGACATATGATATCGTTTGAAGAACCTATCAAATGAGATTTCAGTCCATGGTTGTAGATAATTTCTATACAAACGCGTGGTCTCCAGTTTCATATTTTTCTAATTTTTTTTAATTAGTTATGATTTTTCAACGGAAAGGAGTTCGAGAAGAAAATCTTTAGATATAATGAATTCAAAGCTAACCTTGCGGAGACTGTTTGTTGAAGAACCATGATTATTCAGATTCGTCTTGATGTCAATGTGATCTTGAACTTCTTTGACGGTGTACTTGTATACAACACATAAATTGATAACGAACAAAAATGTCCATATAAATCCCCCATATGTCTTTGTCGGTACAAAGTAAAAACATCTGAATTATCAATCAAAATATTACCTATACAAATATACCCTCCCATGAACCAAAAACTGAAAAGGTAAATGACAAGTTTTCAAAAATTTTAAATCTTCAACTAACATCAAACATTCTTTGTCATCATCAGGGTGTGCAGTCAAAAAATCTTCAATTGTACCTACACACACGAGACAAAGAAAAAACCTCATGACGTATCGAGTTTGAAATGATATAAACATAAAAAATGAAAGAATAATCAAATCTCCCCCATACTTAAACTCCCCCATAATATCATAATTCATTCTCCCCCTTTTTATTTGTTCGAAATAGACAAGGAAAATAATAAACCAAATAAATCAAAGCGGGATGTCAAGGTAAACAAGGCAAACAACTATGACAAATGTGCTCAATGAAGGATATGCTCAAAAAACTTCACAAACTATTTTTGATTTTTCAAATTTTTTTATACAAAAGTGTTACAAACACACACCATGAATTTTTACTAAGATAACCAAAGCATGGATACAGAATGAATGGGTGTGAACAAATTCGATAGGAAAATCAACTCAATCATATCACATGTGAAGGATGCATAAGTGTACTCCTAACGAATGAACATAAAAATTGTCCTTAGGTGTAGACGTGTTGAATTTAGATGGCATCGCCTTAATCATATCAACAAATCAAAGTATAAATGATTTCCACACCAAAAACGTCCAAAACTATGTAATGCTTTTTCATGACTTTCAAGGACATGCAAAACGTTTTAAATTCTATTTAAACTCCATCATTAAAAGATAATGCATTTCATTTTTCTTATGAGGTGATGAACAAAAAAAACTATTGGCCTATTTGTGGCATAATTTTCTTTTTATTGCCTTTTAATTTTTTTTTCGGGCTCTTTTAAACCTCATTGGACCCCGGATAATTTTTAATTACTCACTTTTTTAGGTCCATTTAAATGGTGTCTTACTCGCAAAGGATAAATGAGTACCTTCTGTAGTCCTTCCCCATTTTTCAAAATAAAACACACAAACTCACAAACGGTTTATAGCATGCACTACTTTTTGTCAAGTTTTATCGCATTTGGTTCGTTGTATAGAAAAAATTGAGATGGAAACACTTAACCAATATGTGATAGACAAGCACAAAAGTCAAACAAATACGTGCATGTGTGCAATAAAGGACAAATATAGTCAATCATGTAGGTAGCAACACTATATAATCTCAAAGACTCCAAACTTTGTTCAAAACACTATCAAATAGTCATATGGATAAATGGAATGAAATTGTGACTTGGTCATCCTAAGTGTACATTCACATCAGGTGTAAATAAAATCCACAACTCTTTTTGAATTTTTCAAAAAATTTTAAAAAGGAAAATCTTTTTGTATTTTTTCGAACACTGTTCAGAAACAACCCAGCAGTACCAAAAAATATATCAATATGAACCATAAGACTACAGACGGAAAAATCCAGAAATCTCAACATGTCATTCAAACGAGAATCAATGTCGCTCAAACGAGAGTGCATGTCGTTAGAACGACAGCTTTTCACGAGATGGGATCTCGCTCAAATGAGAACACGATCATCCCATAAATTAATGCAGTTTTGTCCAGTGGGAATTTTTTTGACAAAGCAGGTCCTGAAATGTGCAAACAGATCCTAAACAGTGCTAAAACAGTACCAAAAATAAGAAAAGCAAACAAAAATGCTAACTAAGTATGGAACAAATGGTACATACTAGCAATAGGCAAAAGTGTCATCATGTAAGTCACCCTATGCTAGAAAATATGTCTAGACCTCATCTAGTATGTGCAGTGGAGTTTCCTAAACATAGTGAGATCTTTTGAAACAACTCCATCAAGTCATGAGAAGACTTAATCAAAACTTTACTTTCTCTCGAATATGTGCAAACTCTCTATCATTATGTGCAAGCAAAGTATCATGGGTGGGTGCATGTGTGTGAATATGTGTAGGAGCAAAGCGTGACACATAACCCAATTTAAAGCAAAACTTCCTAAGGTGTCCTTTCCTTTTCCAGTGGGAGTAAACATAAATTGACCTAGGTACACTTCTCTCAAAAACTCTAGGACGAGCTCTCCTAGCAGGTACATGACGCTTAGGTGTGTTGGATCGAGTCACTAAAATTTCACCACCACCCAAAATGGAATTAAGAACCATATTTTCAACTTTCATAGACGTGTTCTCTAAAGGGACTTTGACCTCCCGGGCACGTTTGAGATCACTCTCGAGTTGGGATACACATGTCATCAGACTAGACACCGTGTCGATAAAGTCATACTTTGTCCTCCTTCAAACTTCATTTTCTCTCTCTAACTTTAAAACTCGACGACCTAAATCTCTATTATACTTCTTTGTTTTCAAGTTCTCGGTGTACAAATCCCTAAATTCTTTTGGGAGCTCATCTCCCCTCTCAAACTTGCTCTCATCTCCATTAGAAACACTCAAGTCATCACCATCGCTCTCGTGAACACTATCAACGTGAGATAAAGTGGCTGAGCTCACATGACTCATAAAAGCTACACACATCCCATGTGCTAAACCTTTACTGGACTCATCTCCCTCATCTTGCACATCTCCCTCACTATCACTAAGGGTAGTTTGCATCACAACTTTCTTTTCGTCTCTCCTAAGACTAGTGGGACACTCAAACGACTTGTGACCTCTCCCCTCACACTCAAAACATTTTAAATTTTCAATCTTTTCTACCCCCTATTTTTCTTTCTCATCTCTTTCTTTGTCCTTGTCTTTCTTTTTATTTTTCTACGAAATTTTTTTATTGGAAGAATTTTGTTTTGAAAACTGGAGAAACTTTTAAAAATTCTTTGCAAGTAGTGCCATGTCAAAATCAGATTCGTCCTCAGACTCATAAAAACTCACTTTCTTTTTCTTAGAATGGGCTTTAAGCACTATCCCTTTATCCTTAGGTTTGATAGTGTCGGGGAACATGTCAATTTTTTATGTCTGTAGGTCTCCTACCAACTCTTCTAATTTCATACGATTTAAATTTCCTAAGGTATTCAAAATAGTCACTTTCGGGATAAAACGTTTAGGCAGTGATCTTAAAATATTTTTAACCACTTGTGCAACAGGTATAGGCTCACCTAACTTAAAATAGTGTTGGCAATATCAGACAAACGTGCATAAAAGTGATCAAAACACTCAGTCTCTAACATAGTGATTGTCTCAAATTGAGTGGTCAAATTTTGAATTTTAGACTCTTTCACCGCGTTATTGCCTTCATAGGTGAGTTGCAACATATCCCATGCTTCTTTAGACGTGGTACACGTCATAATACGTCGAAACTCTTCAGGGGTGATGTGTCAAGAAATTTCACTAAGCCCTCTTAAATTATAAGTGCTCCACCTAAACTCATCATCAGTCCAGTCTGACACGGGTTTTAAATAAGTGATAATATTTGTGGTGACAGTGGGAGGAATCCATCCTCTTTCACAAATGACCCAAACTTTTTCATCGATTTCTTTTAAGTGGGATTTTATTTGGTCTTTACAGTAAGTATAATTAGACCCGTCAAAAATTGGCAACCGATTATATAAGCTTTCACTTGGAAACATTGTGACCATGTTAAAAGTATGATTTTTCAAAAAAAATCAATATCCCACATTGCGGAAAATAGGAATACGGCATAAATTAGCGTAACCTACTCTAATACCAATTTGAAAATGCAAAATATTAATTTCCTTGGTGGTTTTCACAAATTCCCTAATTTGAAACCAATTTTAGTTCATCCCTAAAATATGCAACTACGTATAAAAAAAAATCAAGTAAGCATGCAACACAAAATTCAAGAAAAATATCCGAAGGGAAAAACCATTTTTTCTAGAACTTTGACAAGTTTACAAGACAATTCAATTACATACAATTTGATAATTGCCCACAAGTGTAATGCACGCTATATTCGTCAAACCTTTAAAGAACCGGATATAAATCAGTAGTGGTTCACACGCAGCTATACCACAAGGACACGTAGTCCAAACACGTAGTCTTAAATCTTCGCAGTCACTCCCTCCATAATAGCATGCATCTCTCGGTTGTTGAGATCTCCCCACAAAGTATGAACAATAGCACGGTTCTTCTTTGGGTTGCAAAACAACTCACATAATGATCGGGATTTATTTGTGAATTGTAAACAAAATGGGTTAAAGACCCAGAAGGATAAAACCTAAATCTGTTGTTTTCGCAGTTTTGTGCAGAATAAAAATGTCAGGTCTCTCAATAAAAAAATGGAGTTGAAAAGCCTATTTATAAAATACTTAAGATGGTGGGTTTCTCAAACGAAACCATGGGTCGTTTGAGCGAAATACACCATCGTTTGAACGACAGATATACTTCGTACGACATGTTGTCATTTGAATAACATACGGTGTCGTTCGAATGACCTATTAAATGATATTTCAGGCCATGATTGTAGATAATTTCGATACGAATACGTGGCTGTCAGTTTCATATTTTTCTGATTTTTTTAATTAGTTATGATTTTTCTACGGAAAGGAGTCCGGAAAAAAAAATCTTTAGATTGAACGAATTCAAAAAAAAATGAAAAACATTTAAAGATCCATTCCAACAATTAGAAAATATTTCATGAAAAATAAACCCAATACTCTAAGTGCATCATTAAGTTACTCTAAAACATAATCTTACCAAAGTTAACCTTACGAAGACTATTTATTGAAGAACCCTGATTATTCGGATCCGTCTTGATGTGAATGTGATTTGAACTTCTTCGACGGTGTAGCAGTATGAGGCATATAAATTGATAATGGACAAAAATATCCTTACATTCCCCAATATAAACCTTAAATCCATCATCAGTAAAATGACTGGGAGTTGCAGAGATTGGGATGACCGAATCCCTTACGCCCTTTGAGGCAATTGAACTTCAGTTAGAACATCTACTATGGATACCCCTTAACCTCTAGTATATGGTATGGAAGAAATCCTACTCGTTGAGCTAGAAATACCTTCCTTACATGTCATTCTCGAGAGCAGAGTTAGTGAATAAGACAGGCATTAGAGTCTCATTGATGACCTACCACTCTTAAATGAAAACAGGAGGGAAGATCTATACAACATACAAGGGTACGAATGCCGGATAACGCGATCATTCAACCAAAGAGTTAAGGACCTTAGTGTCCAGAAAGGAGACCTTGCCCTTAGAGAGATCATAGAACCCGTCTGGGACCCCGGAGGGAAATTCAAGATGAACTAGAGCGGCCCCTACATAGTGAATAAGATCCAATCAGGTAGCGCCGCTATGCTCGTAGACCTCGATGGAGAAGAGATGGAACCTGCAGTTACCCTGGACCATCTCAAAAAGTTCTACCCTTAGTCTGAAATCTCGGCGTGCTATGACTCTTCTCATCCCACTTTTATTCTAAAGAAACTCTTCATTTCTCACTACTGAGAACTATGTGGTTCCTGATCCTCTAAAAAAACCTTTTTGCTTTCAAAATGGAACTCACAAAAAAAATTCCAAAACCCAGAGGTACATAGGCATCTCATACACCTCGTATGGCCACGATCAACTTCTTTTTCACAAAATGCTATTCTTATCTCACCTCTGAGAACATCGATTTATTTTATCATTTATATAATAAATGGATGATGTATGCCTCAACGATTAGTATATATAATTCAAATGTAAAACTCATTAAGAGTCATAATAAAATATGATCAAAATAAAATTTTATTTATGATTAAAGAATACATTGCTATTATATGGAGTAACAGCGAAGGGAGTTAAACAATTCACTCCCCCCCCCCCCCCCTCGGCTAACAAAACTATCCCTAAAGAAAACCTAACCCTAAACCAAGCCACAAAAATATTATTCCTAGAAACCTAAACCCCAAAACACAATACACCAAAATCACCACAGTTTCACAAAAGTTTCAAATTATTGCCAACTTCACAAAAACCTATCCACGGTTACCAAGAGACCCTGCCCCATCATTATTTTCGCCTCCGAAGGTCTCCAAGTCTCCTCCTCCTGGTTAATATTCTGAATTTGCTCCCTGGAATGATATGCCCTGACCAGTTTGGAATAAAGCACTACCCCCTTCCATGGTGTGGAAAATAACAGACAACCCTTGGCCAATCTCTTCCGCCATGATCTTCTCCACTACTCGTTTACACAACAACTTCAGATAGTCCCCGGACACGTGCTAGACCTTTCCCATAGATTGAGATAGATGAGTAGATGGCCGATAAATCTCCCATAAAGAACCCATCATCATGTGCCAGGATTCAGTCAGGTCCTCCACTAGAAAGAAGTCTACTATGCGAGGAGGCTCTATTTACTCCCACCCAACTTGGCACTAAAGTTGCCAAGGGAAATAGAACGAAGTCTACTACAGGACAACTAACCATGAATATCAATACTCTTTGAGATCTAAAGCAGACTGTAATTCTCCCCACCATGGTACCGACCAAGGGAGACACCAATATCCTTACTGCACAAGCTAGTTGACTCCAATTCATTCTGAATGGGTCCAAACTAAAAAAGTATCAAGCAAATAAATTTGGCACACCAGTCAAAGGATACTCGGAGGTACCGTTAGATGGAACCTCTCAGTAAGCCATATGAAAAACATCACTGTGATACTCATTTGAAAAATCAAAATTACCTTCTATACAATTGTCAGGATCATTCAAAGTCTCAGTCAATATCACTGTCGCAGGACTGCGTTGTTAAGACATCCACATTGTTATTTCACCCAATGAGGATCCACCATTAAGTCCCTTGTCATAAGAAAAATCCTCACAGTAAGGCCCAAGGAAACACCTTCGGCAAAGTCAGCATCACCAAAACCCTGCACAATCAATCCCCAGTAGCTGTTGAACGTCTATGAGAGTGATCATCACCTCCCTGAAGACAAGACTAAAAGTATGGGTAGTGTCCCACAAAATTTCTCCTAAAGCACACAACACCGCAATAGATTGCGAAGACTCAACCAAAGCAACATCTCCAACAAATTCAACAACATTATAGTCCGTTCAACACACCAAATTTAGCACAATCCAACGAAGGAAAAAAGCCCCACTTTACAATCAATCTTTATATCCCCTCATCCATATACCAACAAAGCGCCAAGTCCTTCCTCTCTTAAAAAGTCCAAAAAACTCGTTTTTTCCACTTTTTCTCAAAACAAATCTCTTCAAAAGGGAAGCCCTTTTTCAACCAAGCCTCTGAGGCCATCTTATACTCAAACATGCCAAAAACATATTCAAAAAAATTCAAAAAGCACACTTTTCTTAATCCTTCTCAAAGCAAAATCTCAACATCAAATTAAAATGTATGTAAAATAAGACACTAAATTAAGATAATAAAAAAATATGCATCTCTTTTTTCTTTATTGGAGTCTCTACTCAGGTGCAATGCCGCTACATCAAGCATTCAACATGGTCAATGCCAAGATCCCCTAGTGAACAATGAATCTACAAGAAAATCTCAAAGGGAAAGAACCAGAATTAGATGTCAACTCATCTTCCCCACAAGCACTCTCCTAGGTACCAGACATACCTAAACTCTTATGACTGCAACCTCCTCATCTACACCTTCATACCCATAACCCCCGTGGAGTGATCCCATCGGGATAGAAGGCCACCTGCAATCCCTAACAAAGAATCAAAATCGACTCAATGGACAAAAATGCCAGAAAAATCGAATAATTACCCTAAAAATTCCTAAGAATATTGGAACATCTCTTTGTTAAGAAAATAAATTTTGGAGCACTAAGCACCTTACAAATCCTTAGTACCCCCAGCAGGATTTACCTTCCAGCGTTGCATCAACATCCAAGTCTACTACATTTCCCCAACAGAATCCCAAATCTCAAATTGATACTTCCCTTGCAAAATCTCAATCAAGTCAACACTTCCCTACCGAAATTGTAAGATAATACCTTCTCATTCCCCAGTAGAATCTCTAGTCAAAACCTTCCACCAAACCAATCCACCAGTGGAACTTTAAGATACACTTACATCAGAACCCTTCATAACTTCCCCAACGAGGTTATGCCCTCTCCAAAACTACAAAGTCCCAGGAGAGCAACTCCTCATCTAAAACCTCAGGTCCTCAGAATTGACCTTGGCCCACAAAATTGATCCTCTTAACTTTAGGTCTTTAGAAATGACCTCTACCCAAAAAATGGTCCCCTCTAACTTTTGGCCCTCGGAATTGACATCGACCTGTAGAATTGATCCACTCAACTTTAGTTCCTTATTATTGACCTCGGCCCGCATAATCGAAGCACTCAACATTAGGTCCTCATAATTGACCTCGACCCGTGAATCTGTCCATACAATCCTAAGTCCTCAAAATTAACTTTGACCCATAGAATCAGCCCCCTAACTTTAGGTCCTCAGAATTGACCTCGACCCATAGAATTGGTCCCCTCAACTTTCGGTCCTCATAAATGACGTTGACTTGCAGAATCAAACCCCTCAACTTTGGGTCCTCATAATTAACATAATCTATCCCTACAATCTTAGGACCTCAAAATTGACCTTGACCTGCAAAATCAATCCCCTCAACTTTAGGTCATTTGAAGTGACCTCAACCGGTAGAATCAACTTTAGGTCCTCAGAATTGATCTCGAACCGTAGAATTGGTCCCTTTAACTTTAGGTCCTTAGAATTCACATTGACCAGCAGAACTGATCCTTACATCTTTAGGTCCTCAAAATTGATCTCGACTCACAAAGTCGGCCCTTACACTCCTAGGTTCTTAGAATTAACCTCGACCTATAGAATCGGTCCCTAAAACCTTAGGTCCTCAATATTAACCTTGACCTAGAAAATTGGTCTCCTCAATTTTAGGTCCTCAGAACTAGTATCGACTCCTGAATATTTTATCCCTTGCATAACCTTAGGTCTTCAGAATCGACCTCAACCCTCGGAATCGGTCACCCTAGTCCCTTTGGTCCGTATAATTGACCTTAAACACCTTTTCCCAATGGTAATGGGGTGTCTATTCAACTTCATTCACTTTTTTAAGACAACCCACTGAGGATCTCTATAGGCACTACATTCTAAGACCCTCTAAGCATCTCCTTAGGTCCCAAGCACTCTCTTCTTCACTATAAAACCTAGTTCATACTCTATATATTGATCAGGAGGCCACTGAGCACTCACGAGACCCATCTGAATTCCATTTAACTTTATAACTTAGGTGATAGCTCATTGTATCTTTGAAGGGTCCTGAATCCCCTTTCCAATGGTCCACCCCCTGCATGAGTTGGCCTTATGGTTTGGACGAACGGTTAGCTTTGCCTAAAAATGATTCAGAGGACTCTGAGCACTCCTTGAGCCTATTTGACTCTATTAAGTCTCGAACATGAGAAAAGATCATTTAATCCTCTCAGGGCTCTGAATCCCCTTTCCAATAGTAAGCCTCGTGTATAAATTAGCCTTACGGTATAGACAAATGTCTCATTTCACTCTGAAGGGTCATCGGGTGCCTTTAGTCCCCTTTTGAGCTTGGTGAACTCGATTAACTGAGAAATTCTCTTTGGAATATCGAAGGTCCCTAGATAACATTTCTAATGGTTCATCTTGTAAGAGAATCGACCTTATGGCTCGAACGAAAGTTCCGTTTCCTTCTTCTCTAAAAGATCGACAGGCGCTTCTTAGCAACATTTGATCCTTTTCAATTCATGAACCCCGGAGTGACACATGGATTCCTAAAGGGCTCTGAATACCCTTACCAATAATTCATCCTAATCATGATTCGTACTTACATATCATATTTTAGACCATTTTTCAATAATTTTGCAGAGGACTTCCAATGGCAAACCCGTTTCCCTGCCTATCGACATTGTGTATAAGGTTTATTATCGATAGACAGGAGAAGGACAATGTCGATCATCACCCCCTTGACCCTAATAAGGATATCATGAATTCACTTTGAAAGGAACCTCAAAACATCCCTCTTAGTGATCTTAGCAACATTCTCTCGAAGTCAACATGGTTTCAATCTTGAAACCTCACCCCCACTTTCTATTCCCATCCTTTCCTTACCCAATTTAGCAAATTCCATTCCTTATCATCCTAACACCTTCATCCACTTGCATGATCATCCCTTCAACATTTAAGATCAATTTTAAACCTTCAAAAGATGGTCCAAATATTTCACTCTCTTTAAATTCTCTTAGTTTTGCATTAGTCACTTAATTCTTATTTTAGCATTTCATATAGATATTCAAACTTTTTGTTAGTAGTATTGCACATACTATACTTTCTATAAAAAAAAAAAAATCTTATAAATTTTAAATGTGGATTTCTCACTACTTTTTTCTCACACTAAAACATCATTTTTCCACACACACATATAGGAAAAGTCCCCTATTGGATTTATGGGATAAACCCCACCCCGTGTTATATGCGAACTACGTGGGCTTTTATGTCTTTCTAGTATATTTAGGCAACTCGGGTAAAATTTGAGATTCGAGTCCTCTTCTATTTTTGTCAATATATTATTTTCATATCATATATTTATGATTCATTCTTGTGTTCTGTCCAACCTACACCATCATCCTCCTATAAGCGATCGGTGATCTAACAAATGACACATTATAATTTGATTACTATTTTGGGAACACTCCTAAGGATGACCTCACTCCAATTATTTGAGTTATTTTACTCTCCATTTATATATACACGTAGACACTTCACAGAGTTATTAAGGAGAAGAATAACACATGCCCGTGAGAGACCGAAAAGGCAGGATGGATGCCTAACAACTTCCCATTCTGTAACTTAGTCCCTGAATCCTTGAACTATTAGTTTCACAAGAATCAATATGTATTTAATGTCGTTCTCTCCTGGTGGTAACATTTCTTTTACCTATTTTGTGAAAAATAGGTTGGCGACTCTATCTTTCTACAGCACCCCAATTGATGACGATCGAAGCCGCCCGAGGAGGGCTGCAAGACTCCCCTCGGGCGCTGATTAGGGAGGGATGGCCACACCTGGAGGGGGTCTTGAGGCCCCAAAGATAGTCATTAGAGAGTCTATGGGGTCTAAGCCCTTTTTCTAGGTCAAAATAGAGTGGAAGACCGTAGTTGGTGAGGCTTTTGAGCCTGGAGATAAAAAAAGGTTAATGAGGAGCTCAGCTTCCCCCTAGCAATAAAGAGGGTTTCCCCACTATGAAGGGTGGTGTCTTGGAATATGATTTCTCATTAAGTAAATGCACTAAAATATTTTACGCTTCCATTGTTAAACTTTGTTTAGAAATCAGTTATTAATTTTGAGCTCTTATGAATTTAGTATATGAATGTGAGAAGGGGGTATGGCCCAACTTCAATCCAAGCAGACGTCTGCTCCACCCTCTACAAAGAAAGGGATGATATAAAAGGCAAAAAAGAGCATTAAGTTCAACAATGTATTGGACACTCCAATACCCTTTGTGAAGCTGGTTCGTGATCCTCATATGAGGTCTAAGCCAATTAAAAGCGCTTCACTAGAGACAATTATGAAAGTCTTCCATTAATGCAAGCATCTTCGGGGTAGGTGGGGCCTAGAACTTGTCTTCTATTCTAAGATACTTCCATTACCTGGCCTCAAAAGTTTTATTGGAAGATTTTGGTGGTTCGTAGGTGAACTGGAACGAAGTTGATATGTCCCCTTAAAGGAAATGGCTTCACCCAAGGTCTCTGGACAACCTAGTGGTCCAATCGAGGGATAAGGCTTGAGGTTCTATGAAAAATATTAGTACTCCCTACCTATGTCCTTTGAGGATAAAAACTCTTATGCCTCGGTTGTGGAGGTCTTAACACCGATGACCAACTTCAATAGTTCTAAGACAGTTCTTTTGTTGAGGGGTAGAGGGACCTCATCTAATTCGGAGGAATTGGTCCATAGTCTTGGAAATATATCTTCTTATTTGTTTACTCATTTTAGTTGTTCTTTTTTCTTTAATATACATCTCATAGTACCCTTTTTTTGTGTTTTCAGCCCTAATATTTAATATAGCCCCTCATAGTTAATGTCATTGAGGGTCAACGGGCATGGAAAAAGTCCTTGGCAATGGAGTAGTAGTGGGATATGGGAAAAATGGAGATGCATCAGGTTGTTCTACAACTAAAAGCTATATTTGGTTGCTTTGGAGGATGAAAGAGCGAGCCTTAAGGCTCAGATCAACTCTTTAGAGTGGCCCCGTCTACTAAATGAAAAAGGCATCCATAATAGTGCTACATTACTTATCGCTTACTGAAAATATTTAACTGGGGATAAATGGGCAAATGTTGAGGCCTTGATCAAGCATATGAAGATTGAGGAGTGCCTTTAAGACATAGTTCTCAAGATTTTAGGCTCTAGCGATAAACTTCTATATTCGAGTGAGGAAATTAAGGCCTTTAGGAAACATGTCTTGAATTTTAGCATATGGAGGGACCTTGTGGTGACTTAGGTCAAGAAAATGTTGGACTAGTTGTTTAAACTTTGGGTGAAGCATGATTTGATCCAAAGGAAGATGCACTTTTTGGTGAGGAGTAAGTTGGATATTTATATGTACTTTGAGGCCTATAAGATGTTTATTTTCTATAAGTACTATTCCCATTTTGAATCATGGCCGAGCAATATATCCTTTTCCATGAGTTTGATTTTTCTTCTCTCTTCCCTCAGGATCCCCATTCTCCTAAACATAGTTCTGAAAGTGAAAAGAACAATAGAGGTTAAGAGGCTAAGGCCTATATCCTAGAAGCTAAGGAATAAGAGGTCAATAGAGAATCCCCTAATTCTCTATCTATGCTAAGCCCATAGTAAAGGATTCCAAAGTCCTTATGAAGGAATATTGTGTGGAACCAAAGACTTAGAAAGTCTTTTTAAATATATGTACTTTGTTTTTGGCCTTCGATCATTGTTGTAACACCAATAACTCTCTCATATTTAATGGTAATGGCTTTATTATGGAATTTGTAACTTCTTTTTCACAATAATTTCTTTTTCTTTCTTTGCCAAGAATTTATTTTTATGAATATCCTTGTCTGAGGAAGTTACCCCCTTACACCCCCCCCCCCCAATATTACTTGGTAAAATAATGAAGAAAAAATTGAAACATTTTTTAAATTCACCGAAGTGTTCATAGAGCATAGCAACATGAGTTAGCAATGATGGAAACGTTTGGAGATGAGAACTGTTATTCCTTTATGGGTCATAAGACATTAGAGCCATAACTTACCATAGATAAAACCATCAATTGTTTAAATCTTGCACTTGTAAGACTAAGTGTCTTAAATGGTTTGAACCAACTCTTAGGCCCCAAAAAATTATGAGGGTGGAAGTCAAAAAAGTATTTATAACAAAGTTCTAAGGTCTCAAAATAATAATTGACTAAGGATAAAATCCTTAGGAATTGAAAATATGAAGTTACACTAAGGTTCCTAAGAAGTCTGAACTATAGTCCACTAGGACAAAATTCTTGTGATGTAAAATATGAAGTTACACTAAAGGTCCTAAGACCTCGAACTTTAGCCCACTAAGATGAAAACCTTGTGGGTTAAAATATGAAGTTCCACTAAGGGTCATAAGACCTCTTAAATGTAGCCCACTAGGATGAAAGATTTATGGTTTGGGAGTTTTCACCTTTGTTTTTAAAAGATGAAGTCTGAGTTTTCTTTTTAAAGAAACACTTACACCCTCCCCCCAAAACAATAAAAAAAAATTGAGAGCGGTAGTTTTAAGTCCTGAATTTTTTAGCCGTGATTTTTAAGACATTTTTCATCTTTTTAAATGCTCCCCCCTTAACAATCTTTTAAAATGATTACTGAAGAAGGTTTGAAACATGGATGCTAAGTCCCTTGTACTTTTTGTGTATTTTTTCAAAAACATATTTTAGGTGCAAAAAAGGTCCTCTAGAGTGACCAATATGGGTCCTTAGACCTTACCAACTCAAGGGAAATCAAGGATGGAAGCCTTGTTAATTCCTTTAGATTTTTGGGGGTCATTAGACCTTAGAATATTTATTTGATCCAAGGATGAATGCCTTGCAACTCTTGATGGGTCGTTTAAGTCCTTAAAGATTTTAGGAGCCAAGGATGAATGCCTTGTAGCCCATAAAGTCGTACTTTTGAGGTCTCTTGAACCCCATTCATTTTATTTAGATTCAAGGATGGACGCTTTGCAAATTTTATTGGATACTTAGAACTTAGGTTAAACTTGGAGCCAAGGATCGAAGCCTTATAACTCGCATTGGATCCTTAGACCTTAGTTTAAACTTGTGGTCATTAATTGAATCCTTATAACTCATATATGACACCATATTAAGACAATGTAGGTAATAAAAAACATTATTTTTAGTTCATTTCATTTAATCAGTAGATTACATCACTAGAAGTATTTATTAACATGTTCTACATTAGATGGTTGAGGTAGTTCCTATCCCTCCATATTCTTTAGATAATAGCAGCCTGGCCATGCTATCTTGGTCAGTACATAAGTCCTTACCATTTGGGACCCAACCTTCATTCACTTAGATTTTTGGTTGCAATGGTTACCTCACTCTAGAACAAGTCCCACACTTAGAATTGTTCATGAAAAACATATTTGATGAAGTAAAAGGTTGTTCTTTGCCTGTAAGCATCCATTATAATTAGTGCATCTTCACACCTCTCATCCAGTTTATCTAGGAACCTCTTAATCCCCTTAACATTAGCCTCTGAATTAAAATGACCCCCCCTTTATGAAGGTATCTCAATCTTGGTGGGAATAACTATCTTAGCACCCAAAGTCAAAGATAATGGGAGTTTCCCCTACCAGGCCTCTGAATTTAGTTTTATATGCTCATAGGATGTTTGGTAGCTCGACAGCCACGTGCCCTTGGCTTTGTTCAACTTATTTTTTAAATTTTGATAGATGGTTCGATTGGTTACCTCAACTTATCTATTTTCTTAAGGACGGGGAGTAGTGGTTACTGATCCCATAGTTTGAGTACAATTTATAAAGTCTGGGTTGTCAAAATGTTTCTCGTCATCGGAGATTATAGATCTTGGAAAATCGAACATACATATGATGCTCCTCTAGATGAAGTTGGTGGTTTGTTTTCTTGATAATGGTGTATAACGGTACAAGTTCATCCAACATTGTGATGTAATCAATGTCCAAGATACAAAACTTGTTTCGACCTTTGTTGAGAGGCAGTGCCCCGACCAAATCCATCCATTAAAAAAAAGGCCATGGACTTAGCATTAGGGACATCTTTTCTGCTAACTAATTTGTGTGATACCTTCTAGTTTTTAATAGCTAGATTAATCAAGTACATATATTAAACAAAATAGCAGGTCAAAATATATTAAAATACCATTCTTAGCATGGAAAAAATCAACCAAAATAGAAGATAAAAAATGAGTGCAATAAGATAAATCCCATAATGTAGATGACTAAAAGAGATATCACCACCAATGGTAATATAATAACTAAAATCCCTATATACAACATAAATCCAAACCAACATACTAATAAAACCTCCACATGGAAAAACTAAAAATAACCCCAATTCAATAATGTATATGCTAGTACTAAAGTCATAAATCCTCACATCCCTCTAATAATAAAAACTAAATAGATAAAATGAGACCTACGTCTTCACAGTTGTGATGGAACATGGATATGAATCGAATAAGGAAGAATTGGAATCTAAGACCGGAACTCATGAATACTTGAAAGTGGGGTTCAACAATGATGGTCAAGCAATTGTAAGTAACCAAGTTGCGCCACACAAGGTCAGCTATGCAGTCAAACAATAACTCTAGAGTTGATAAATTTTAATCTCATAATGAATATCGTACCGCACCAATAGGGTTGGTCATGGGTCGGGTAATTAAAAATCTAAGTTATCCCAAGCCCGCGTAGGCCCAAGCCGGGCCTCATTATGTAATCCCAAGCCCTCCTAAATCCGAAAGCTTCTTGCCCATGACCGTTGCTAAGGCCGGAACACAAATATTTGTTTACCAATATTTTATGATTTTGAAAATTTATGACATACTTTATTGTTTAGCAAATTTATTTTAAATGTACTCTTAAGAATAAAAGTAAATAAAGCCTAAAATTGATATTTTTAAATGTTTCCCATATTTATTTTCGCATAACTTTTACCCTTAAAAGAATCGAGCCTATAATTTTTTTTGCCAAGCCTGCTTCGCAGGCCTATTTACCTTACCCATGCCCTATTTTTTTTCCTGGGCGGATTGGGTGGGCCTTGGGCATATGGCCACCCCCTACTCAATAGTATATAATCAACTTAATCTTTCATTTTCAATTATAAGTAATGAACATCACATGTAAGAGTATGGTAGAAGGCACAATGTAATTAAATCCCACCACAAACATTATAAAAGATCCACACCTTATCCACCCCAATACCCCATCTCCAACCAACATAACATCACCTCGACTTATCCACCCTAAAACATCATCAATAAATGATGATGATGATGATGATGATGATGATGATGATGATATCAGAATAATAATAATAATAATAATAATAATAATAATAATAATAATAATAATAATAATAATAATAATAATAATAATAATACTAATAATACTAATAATAATAATAATAATACTAATAATAATAATAATAATAATAATAATAATAATAATAATAATAATAATAATAATAATATCATAATTGGGTCAGGACCCGAGTCCTTTCGGGGTCACCAACCACCTATGATACGTTCCACCCTTATCCACTGCAAGTATAAACTATATCATTGTTAAATAAAACTGGCCCAAGCGTAAGATCAGTAACATAAAGATTATGTTTTGTACACTTATAATTCTATAGTGGAACCTACACATAAATCCTGTATTTCAACATAATTTAATCTTGACTTTCAAATCTCCAAAGTTCACTTTAATCCATTTTCAATAATTTGCAAATTTAAAGTAGAAGATACTTTATGAAAAATAATTCTAATTAGTCACAATTGGTGAATTATGAAATCGTTGTATACTATATTGACAGAATTCAACATTTACTCCAATTGATCAAATTCTAAATCATATGGGAATATATAAATTTCTTCATAAAATGATAATGATGATAATGATGATGACGATGATATCGTCTTGATAATAATATCGTAATTGGGTCATGACTCAAGTCCCTTTTGCGGTCACCAACCACCTACGATATGTAATACCCCGTAGTTTTATTGATTTCATTTAATGGGATTAATTAAATTAAATGGGATAATTATTTGAAAATTAATCCGGATTTAAATAGTAGCGAGACATGAGTTGGTATTTCATTATGATAATAATGTTGCATATTATAGGGTGAATACGGTAATATATGATTATTAAATTTATTAAAATTGTCACGAGTCATAAATACGACAATTCGGAAATTAAGTTGGGACGCGCGTATCAGTCGCGTCAAGAATCAATTTAAATGAATTTAAAAGTGAATTCTATTTTTATCATTCGAATAGTCATTTCGAGTGCACTAGCGTGTCTAGAAGGGTCGAGATAGTCGAAAAACACTAGCGGGGGTTTAGGTTGGGTCCCGGGGCATTTTTAAGTCAAACCGACAACCTGGGTGGGTATTTTAGTCATTTTGATTTGTAGGGAATTTTGACCCACAAAATTTAGGCTTTATTTGTCAGATAATATTAGGGCAATTATCTGTCAAAATCAAGTAGTGGGCAACGTGAGTAGAGAGGAGAAGTTCCAAGGAAGCTTTCAAAGCCCTAACCACCGCACACCACCATTATCGCCGGATTTGTGACCGGAGAGAGGAAGAGAACCAACCCTCATCATCATCAAAGGATCAAAACATCAAATTTCCAAGAAAGTTATTTGATTCATTAAGATTCAGCGAATAATCTATCCCTGATAGTTTAGGATTTTATGATATCCATGATAATATTGAAAAGTCATGAAACTTTGGAGATGAAGCCTTAATTCTAGTTAGGATTTTTATGTAGTTTTATTCTCGAAGTATTCTATTAACGAAACCATAACCCATGCTTAGGTAAAAACGAATTTATTAAGATATGTATGATGATTCTTGAAGGAAAAAAAATTGGGGTTTTTTAAGATAATATGAATATTTGATCCAAGAAAGGCCTATTTGATGATGATTTAAGAATTTTGGAACATTAAGATTCATGTAATTAGGTTATATAATTACCCAATATGTTTACTTTAGGGTTTAACATCTTGTAATGAGAAATTGGGACAAAAGTAGGGCTGAAAATGCAGAAATTCGAGACCTGCACCTGCTTGATCGATCGATCGATATTCATAGGTCGATCGATCAACATTCATAGGCCGATCAATCGACCTCCCCATAAACTGTAAACTTTTTCCTTTTTTGGATTTAACCGATTTCGACCATTGAATGTTGAAAGTGGGGATTATGTGAATGCATTAGGACTTTAAGGAGACCAGTAGGGATGTAACTAAAGCCCGTAACATATTAGAATTGGTTTGGAACGTAGTGTTGAACTTACGAGTGTCCGATGATTAATTTATCATTTTAAAATGTGAGAGCATTACTTAAGTTCGTATGAGAGATGAGTTATGGTTCAGACAGAAATATGGACTTAGGAGTACTGAATTGACATGTGGGATACGTAGGAGACTTAGTAACATTTTCGGGATAGGTTTACGTACTCGAAACGATACGACGTGAGATTTATTGGCAAAACATATTATATATAAGTTGGAATGATAATGACGTACGAATAAGACTGATGGTATAGGGCTGAAAATATACCTTTAATAATATAATTACCTAAGTTGTGTGAATGCTTAGTATATGGACTATTGTGTGTATGACATACCTACCATACTTGCTATCATGGGAGGTCAGCTTTTGAAATAGTACCATCTAATCTTTGTGTGCGTACCGGGGGATTTAAATTGATACCTTAAGGACATAGGGTTGTGAATGACTTATTTATGAGTTGATAAGTCAGCTGACCATGGGAGCGTAGGTATGTGTGTGACCCGTGGGTATGTTAACTATGTTCACCTCCAATATGTGTGATTTTATTTATTGAAACGATTCCTGAGAGATTCGGAATGCGTAGTCCTTATGTACGTGATGTACTGGAATTCGATAACAGAGTATGTGGGTACCGTAGCTTAGCCTATGGGTGCCATATTATATATATAAGTTGAGAATGGTATACTTTTACTTGTAACTGGCTCACTGTTAATTTGTGAATACGAATAATCAAGATATTTGAATGGGATTAAACATGTGAGAATTTAAATCATAATTGATGTAATAATCTTATTAGTGTAAGGGTGAGTTATACGTTGAAGATATTAGATTGCTACGAGTAGACCCCTATATTATATTGTAAAGACAGGAAGTGGTATAGACTAGTTAGTTAACGACATAACTAGGACGGGTTACGGATATACGTTGGGCGTGCACATTAGTTGAGGGGTGAGGAACTCATGTGAGAGCACGTAACTAACATGTATATAATATTTACTGTTTAATGCAATTAAACACTTGCCATATTTTTCAAATTGTTTTCACCTCAGGATCTGACCCATTTTCTTTCAAATCTATTATTCTTGTAAAACCTTTTTAGGTGCCCGGCCGCAGGGACGCCAAGCATAGGAGTTCCATTACATTGACGTGTTGTAACTATTGTGGAAGTTATAGGATCTCGGTATTACACGGCTCCACATTTTGCATTTGATTCTATTCAGGGTCATTCATCAGTTAGGGCATGTCGCCCATTTCCATTTAGAGATAGCATTCTCAAACTTCCATTTTTATTTCAGTTTAGGAGTTATTTATTTATTCAGACTTTTGTATTGGGATTTATTCAGTATTTGGATTATTTAGGGGAGTGTTACTCTAGTCTCATTTTATTTATTCCATTATTATTCTATTGTGATTGTGATGTGGATGTGGTATATTTAGCTTATAATTTCATTGGTTGCATGTTAATTTAATTTCATAAAATTTGGCAACTCACTTTTTAAATATTAGGTGGCTAGTAATTGTTTTAAAATGCTTTCGACAGTGATGTTATGAACTGAACAAACTTGACATTTTGTAATAATTTGAATAAAGGAGTAGCTACCCGGTATTTAATTAGTCAGGGTGTCATGGGTGGTATCAGAGCATCAGGTTCTAGAGTCCTTAGGATCTGTATGGCTTATTATGTTTTTGCGTAGCGTCCTTCGATATAGAGTCCTATATTTTATGATTGTTGTACTCTTTTGTGTATCTTATGTTCTTCAGCTATTTTGAGATATTAACTATGGACTTATAAAACTTCTCTCATTTCAGAAGCCTCCTCGACGTGCAGAGCGAGTTCCTAGGGGTGCCCAGTCCAAGCCTCAGCCTGCACCAGTTCAGGGTTCTATGAACACTACTGAAGTTTCCGACATTGTAGACCAGGCGATAAATATCGCGTTAGTAGTTGTGCAGCAGGCACCACCTCAAGCACCGGTGGTAGCCCCAGTCCAGGCTCATGCATTTTCGTCTGCCTCGGAATGTGTCCGTGATGCCTTTCAGAAGGCACACCTTCCAGAGTTTGCAGGGAGCTTTGACGTTGTTGTGTCGAGCCAGTGGAAGAAGGACATCTAAAGACACTTGAGGATGTATGAGTGTACATATGTGAAGAGGCAGATACTGGCTACATTTAAGATGGTAGAATCAGCATTGTAGTGGTGGGATTCCATTACCACTGCAGAGAAGAGAGATGTTCTTTCTATACAGGAGTTCTGAGTGCGGTTTGACTGCAAATATTTCCCCTCAGTAGTTCACACCGAGATGAGGCGAAAATTGATGAACCTTAAGCAGGAAGGGAGGACAGTGGCACAATATGAGGATGAATTCACTAATCTTCTGAACATCGTTCCCGATGATATTCCTACTGAAGAGAAGAAAAATCAGAAGTTCATGGATGGGTTGACGTGGAGGATTCTTCAGCACCTATTGGGTAATATCTAATTAGACACCTATTAACATGTGGTTAACGCAGTATTAATTCACTTCTAGGAACACCACTTTCATTTGTCAGAGGGTAAGCGAGCAGGAGAGTCCAGCTAGCAGGGCAGGACAGGGGGTAATGGTGCCAGCGGAGCACAGTCAGCTCAGGGTCAGCACAGGCAGGGTGATCAAAGTTCCCAGCATGGGGATTCTAAGAGATTTAGATCAGGAGGTTTCAGGCATGGCCATAGAGATTTTCAGCATGGCCAACAGGGTCAAGACGGCCATCAGGGCCAGCAAGGCCAGCAGTAGTTTTAGCAGTTTCTGCATGGCTAGGGTAGGGGTGGTAACAGCCATCGGGGCCGTGGGCAGCAGGGTCATAGAGGGTGAACCTTTACAGGGAAATGTGTCATATGTGTCAAGATTGGCCACAAACGCCAGGAGTGTCCTGAAAGGGGCAGGGTCCTGCGGCAGCAACAACAAGGTGCTCGACATGAGCCCCTGAGACCTATGTTTCCCGCCACCCTCCTAGCACCACCACAGATGCCAACATTGCCACCTATCCCAGCAGTCCCAGTTCAACTGGGACAACTTCAGTATGACCGAGTTTACCAACCCCAGCAGGCCATAGTCCCGAAGGATCCACCCGCGATTGAGGGTATGTTTTCTATTTAGGGGACTATGGGGCATATTTTATTTAATGCGGGAGCCACACACTATTTCATTGCCACGATATTTGCACGAGCTATGGGGTTATTAGATACTACGGAGAGCACTGTTACTTATGTAGAATCACCATTGAGTAGGGTTTTGTGATTTATCTTATACGTAGAGGCGTGAGCATAGAGATTGGGAGGTTTACTTTACTAGCCGACGTGTTAGTATTAGATATGTCCGAGTACAATACGATTATTGGTATGGATTAGCTGGTTACGAATTGAGCCATGATTGAATTTTTTAGTAGGAGTATTATTTTTTCCATACCCGATCAGGAGATGTTCCTAGTGGTGATGCCTCATCCTGAGGGAGGATCGTCCACTCACTTGTACTATATAGAGGAGGAAACCTCTAGGGAGGTGGTGATACCACTTGATTCGATTGCAGTTGTTAGGGAGTTTGCTGATGTATTCCGGGATATTCCATGATTACCTCCTAGTAAGGAGATAGAATTTATTATAGATTTGATGCTAGGCACTCGGTCGATAGCTCGCACACCTTATCGTATGGCTCCAGCGGAGATGAGGGAGCTATGGGATCAGATAGAGAATCTGTTGGGTCAGGAGTTTATCGGTAGGAGTACTTCATCGTGGGGTGCTCATCTACTGTTCGTTAAGAAGAGGGATGGATCTTTGAGGTTGTGTGTAGATTATCGAGAGTTGAATTAAGTCACGATACGAAATAACTATCCGTTGCCCCGAATCGATGACTTATTTTACCAGTTGAGAGGAGCTGCCTTCTTCTCGAAGATTGACTTGAGGTTGGGATACCATTAGTTACGTATTAGGGAGAAGGATGTATCAAAGACTCCCTTCTTGATGAGATATGGTTCTTACGAGTTCAGGGTTATGCCTTTTGGCCTAACCAACGCCCTAGCAGTGTTTATGGACTTGATGAATAGGGTGTTCAGAGAGTTCCTAAACCAGTTCGTCATTGTCTTCATTGATGATATTCTAGTTTACTCCCAGAAAAAGGAGGAGCATGATGAGCACTTGAGGCAGGTTTTGCAGACAATACGTCAGAACGAGTTGTATGCAAAATATGATAAGTGTGGGTTTTGGCTAAAGGAGGTTTAGTTTTTGGGGCATATCATTTCAGATAGGGGGATATCTATTGATCCGGGGAAGGTATCAACGATGAGGGAGTGGGGACAACCCATGACAGTGACAGGGGTATGTAGTTTCTTGGGCCTAGCAGGATACTGTAGGAGGTTTATTCGGGGGTTCTCGAAGATAGAGGGTCCTTTGACACATCTGACTTGCAAGGGTGTGCCATGTATCTGGAGCGATGTTTGTCGATTGTCTTTTGACGAGTTGAAGGACAAGTTGACCTCAGCACCAGTGTTAGCATTGCACAGGTCAGGAGTGGAGTATCTAGTCTACACTTATGCATCCTTACTAGGACTTAGGGGTGTACTACAGCAAGAGAGTCAAGCTATAGCTTATGCTTCCCGTAAGCTTAAGCCTCACGAGAAGAATTACCCCACCCACGACTTGGAGTTAGCGACAGTCATATTTTCTCTTCGGATTTGTAGATATTATCTCCTGGGGGAGAAATTTCATTTATTCACAGACCAAAAGTCCCTACAGTACCTCTTCACACAGAAGGAGTTGAATATGCCTCAACGTTGGTGTCTTCTGTTTGTGAAAGATTATCAGTTCGATATCCAATACCACCCAGGGAAGGATAACGTGGTAGCAGATGCGCTGAGCCATAAGCCAGTAGGTGAGGTGGTCGAGGTGTGGAAATCGAAGTGGAAGGAGTTGGGACACCAGGACAGGGTGGCCCGATCATTCATGTCTGTGATGACAGTTACGCCCCAGATCATTATGAGAGGTATACAGGCCCAGGCAGCAGACCCGTTCTGTCAAGAGCAGATATTACGATTACTAGCAGAGGGGGCCGAGTCTTACACCGATAGTTCAGAAGGGGTCTTACGCTTCAATGGGAGATTAGTTGTTCCTGGGGCGGAAGACTTATGACACGAGGTAATGACAAAGTCGCACGGTTCGTGATTCGCCGTCCATCCTGGTGGGGATAAAATGTACCAAGATATGAGGCGATAGGACTGGTAGAGCAGGATGAAGAGGGATATTGCCGAGTTCATTTCGAAATGTGCCACTTGTCAGCTAGTAAAGGTGAAACATTAGAGACCGACAGGACTTTTACAGCCATTAGAGGTTCCAATGTGGAAATGGGAGAGCATTTCCATGGACTTCATCACGGGGTTACCTATATCACATAGAGGTCACGATTCCATATGAGTAATCGTGGATCGGTTAACCAAGGTTGGACACTTTCTTCCGGCTCGGAGAGACTACACTATGGGACAGTACGCCCAGATCTTCATAGCTGAGATAGTCAGACTCCACGGGGTGCCTCTCAATATCGAATCTGGCAGGGACAAAATATTTGTGTTACGATTTTGAGAGAGTTTCCAGGAAACTATGGGAACGGAGTTACGATTGAGTATAGCCTATCACCCGCAGACAGATGGGCAGCCTGAGCAGACAAATCTGATGTTAGAGGACATGATGCATATGTGCATTCTCGATTTTAGAGGTGGTTGGGAGCAGTATCTTCCACTGGTGGAGTTTGCCTATAATAACTCCTACCAGTTCACTATTGGTATGGCTCCATTTGAGGCGTTGTACGGTAGGCCTTGTCGTTCCCCAGCATGTTTCTTAGAGGTGGCGGATAACAAGCTACTTAGGCCGGAGGTGATTCAGGATACTTCGATGAGGATAGAGATGATACGGAGCCGTATTAGGGTTTCTCAGGATCGATAGAAGAGTTACACCGATGCCAAGAGGTCCTTTCGAGAGTTTAATGTGGGGGACCAGGTGTTGCTCAGAGTATCTCCTATGAAGGGGATTATGCATTTCAAAAAGAAGGGGAAGTTGGCGCCTAGATATGTGGGACCATTCCCTATAATCGAGTGAATTGGGCCAGTTGCCTATGGACTTAGGTTACCGGAACATTTGCATAGGATCCATGACGTGTTCCATATTTCCTCACTAAGGAGATATCTTTGGGATTATTTAGCCTATACTCACATTGTTTTAGAGGATATTGATCTACAGTCAGATAGTTCCTATGAGGAGGGGCCGATTGCTATCCTAAACCATAGCGAGAGAAAATTGAGGTCGAAGATACTACCGTTAGTGCGTGTTCAGTGGCAGCATCATAATGCAGAGGAGTCTACTGGGAGCGCGAGGATGATATGCGTGAGAATTACCCAAAGTTATTTTTGCCAGGTATATTTCATTTCTGAATTTCGGGATGAAATTCTGTTATTAGGGGGGAAGTATGTAATACCCTGTAATTTTATTGATTTTATTTAATGGGATTAATTAAATTAAATGGGATAATTATTTGGAAATTAATTCGGATTTAAATACTAGTGAGACGTGAGTTGGTATTTGATTATGATAATAATGTTGAATATTATTGGGTATCAATTTAAATTGGGACGCGTGTGTCAGTCACGTCAAGAATCAATTTAAATGGATTTAAAAGTGAATTATATTTTTATCATCCTTATAGTCATTTCTAGTGTGTCAGCGTGTCTGAAAGGGTCAAGATAGTTAGAAAACACTTGTCGGGAGTTTAGTTTGGGTCCCGAGGCATTTTTAGGCCAAATCGACAACCCGGGAGGGTATTTTAGTCATTTTGATTTGTAGATAATTTTGACCCACGAAATTTAGGCTTTATCTGTCAGCCAATATTAGTGCCATTAGGGCCATTATCTGTCAAAATCAAGTAGTGGGCAGCATAAGTAGAGAGGAGAAATTCCAAGGAAGCTTTCAAAGCCATAACCACCACACACCACCACTATCGTCGAATTTGTGACCGGAGAGAGGAAGATAACCAATCCTTATTGTTATCAAAGGATCAGAAAATCAAATTTACAGGCGAGTGATTTGATTCATTAAGATTCAACGAATAATCTATCAATGATAGTTTAGGATTTGATGATATCCATGATAATATTGAAAAATCATGAAACTTTGGAGATGAAACCTTAATTCTGGTTAGAATTTGTATGTAGTTTGATTCTGGAAGTATTCTATTAACGAAACCATAACTCATTCTTAGTTAAAAACGAATTTATAAAGAGATGTATGATGATTCTTGAAGAAAATAGAAAAATAGGGTTTTTCATGATAATAAGAAGATTTAATCCAAGAAAGGTCTATTTGATGATGATTTAAGAATTCTGGAACGTTAAGATTCATGTAATTTTTTTTTCAATAACAGGTTTTTATTAAAATAAAGGAAAATCAAAGAACTTACAAAGCCAAACAAAAATTGAAATAAGGCCCTTTATATTAGGACCCTTACAAGAGCAACTAAGTAAATTTGAAATTAGGAACATTCAATCTATCCATTCTAAGGATAGCATTGAATTCCTTGGGAAAAGAATCGATCTGAAGAGAGAAAAATGAAGTTTGAAGCTCGCTTCCTCTTTTAGACAAAAAGTCAACTGCACTATTATCTTCTCTATAAACATGAGAAAAAGAACACATCAATGAAGAAGCAAGCAAAAGAATTTGATCAACTATCCACTTAATTCTCCAAGGACACAAGATTTTGTTAGATAATACCTCAATTACAATCTTTGAATCTAATTCTACTAGCACCTCATAATATTTAAAACCCTGCAAATACTTGAGACCCCTTAACAAAGCTGCAGCTTCAGCTTCCAAGCTATACATATCACCAAAATGTTCATGGAAGTACCACATAATGTGACCTTTATCATTTCTGAGAAGGCCACCTCCACCACTTAAACCAGGATTTCCACGAGAGCTTCCATCAATATTAAGTTTCATGTAATTAGGTTATATAACTACCCAATATTTTTACTTTAGGATTTGACATCTTGTAATGAGAAATTGGGACAAAACTATGGATGAAAACGGAGAAATTCAAGACCTGCACCTGCATGATCGATCGATCGACAGTCATAGGTCGATCGATCGATCGATTGACCTCCCTAGAAAATGTAAACTTTTTCCCTTTTTAGATTTTGTAAGGACATTTTTCTCATGTCCGATATCTTACATTTGTGTATGTCATATGTCTCTACAAAAGGCATGTCATGTGTCCCACATCTGCCTCAACGACTTCACGTTCCACGATTTTATGCACTTCATGCAAGTGGTACGCAAGAGAAGTCAAAATAATGAAAGAAGGCAAGATAGGAAAGTTAAAGGGCATTTTGGTAATTTTACAGCCACCTTCAGGAGGTCCGATCAACTGGAAATTTTTAGAGCTCGACGCCACGAAGACACTGGAAGAAACGAAACCTCAATCCCAGCTACGGTGAAGAAGTTATGGCCCTTTGAAAATGGAGAAAATCCCGATAAAGCCCTTATGAAGAATGCTATGTGTTTAAGCCCCAAAACCAGCGAACTATCGTGAATCGAAGGCCAAATCGATTCAGGGGGCGAAATGGTTCGAGGTACATGCCGAACCGGTTCGGGGTACCTAACGCTGACAATAGTTCCAAAGTTTTAAAATTCCTTTTGGTTTCCTATAAAAGCCAACTTCGGGGGAGTTATTTTGCAAGACTTGGAGAGACGATTTTGAGAGTTCTATTAGCTCAAGTCTTCTTATTTTTGAGTCCCAAAATTCATGTTTTGATTCACACATCATTTCCATACCTTTGTGAACTTTTTGAAACCCAAGAATACAACTTTGGTTTTGTTCATACTTGTGGAGAAGCCGTCTTTCTTCTCCATTGCTTCTCACCTAGAGTTCCTGAGGGAGATTCCAGCCGACGACATCAGAACCGACACTTGCGGGTATTTCTGTGTCACACTTGTTTTTCATTGTAATTCGTGTAACCGTATATTACAAAGTTAGAGTGAAAAATAAAAAGGTTTTGCCCCTTTGGGGGATTTTTCCTCACTTGTGTGTGTTTTAATGTTCTTGCATGATTTCATCATCTTCAATCACACCTAGATGGATGTTTATGACTTAATTGATAAAAACTGAGTTTAATTAAATAAATTTCCTATTTGAATGCACACGCACTCTCTTCAAATAGGTATCAGAGCCAATTATACAATTATACCTTGTAATTTTCCTTAAAATTTTTCTAAGATATCAATTTTTCAAAAAAATTGTTTTTTGAAAAAGAGCGTGTTCAATGCAGAAATTATATAATAAAATGCCAGTTTTTTACGGGACAAACTATGCATACTGGAAAGCCCGCATGAAATCTGTTTTAAAGGCCATTGATGAAAGAGTCTGGATTTTGGTTGAAAGAGGGTGGACACCTCCCCCCATCACTGTTGAGAATTTGACTAGTTCAAAATATGTCACTGCTTGGACTGAAGAAGAATTTAAATGGTCATCTTTTAATTCAAAGGGTTTAAGTGCTATTTATGGATCCGTCACACCTTATGAGTTCCGACGTATAATGACGTGCACCACGTCAAAAAAGGCATGGGATGTTTTACAACTTACCCATGAAGGAACTAATGGTGTGAAAGAATCTAAACTGCAAAATTTAACAACTCAATTTTAGACCATCACCATGCTTGAAACTGAATGCTTTGATGAATTTTATGCTAGACTGTCTGATATTGTAAACACTAGCTTTAATCTGGGTGAATACATTCCTAATGCTAGAGTTGTTAAAAATATTCTTAGATCTTTGCCTAAGCGTTTTATCCCTAAAGTCACTGTGCTAAATTCTATGGGTAATTTAAATATGCTAAAATTGGAGGAACTTATAGGAGACCTGCCAACGTATGAAATTGATATGTTTCCTAAATCTGTCAAGCCTTAAGATAAGGGAATTGCATTTAATACCCCCGAGAGAAAGAGTGAGGGGTAGGCAAGAAAGAGAGTTGAGTCATCTAGAAAAAGAGAGATAAATACGTCAGATTCCGAGTGTGACTTTGACTTAGATGATTTGGCTCTGTTTGCAAAAAATTTCAAGAAAGTTCTCAAATTCAAGAAAAATGGTAATTTCAAAGATAAAAAGAATTTTCAGAAAAATAAGTTTGAAAAGAAAAATTAAAAAGATTTTAAAGATCTCCTAAGAAAGAGAGTGAGAGATGCTATGAGTGCGACGGTAGGGGTCATAGATCCTTTGAGTGTGCTACTAGGCTAAACAGAGAAAAGGGAAAAGATGTCCTTAATGCTACCCTTAGTAACGACAGTGAGGTCGAGTTGGTGGACTCTGGAGATGAGTCATTGCATGAGTGTAACTTCACCGCATTCATGGATAGTCATGTGAGTTCTTCTAGTACTCCTCACGACGATGAGGATTCTACTTCACAGGTACACCTTGACAGTGAGAGTGATGTTAGTGAGGGGGAGGATGATACAAGTGAGAGCGAGACTAATATTCAATGCGCCTATGCTGAGTTATATAATGAGTCATTTAAAACCAAAAAGCGTAACAAAGCGTTAGTTCTTAGGATCATCGCGTTAGAGGAAGATTTAGAAGAAGCGAGAGAGAGAGCGAGAGAGTCCTCCACCTTCACCACCTTGAGAGAGAGTTTGCCTGTGTTGAGAAAGAAAATTTGTTTAGAGAAAGAAAGAGACTATTTGGAGAGAGAGAGAGTGTTTTTGATAAAGAGAAAGGGGATTTGACTAAACAAGTGGCTAGTCTTACGAGTGAGATCCATTCCTCCTTAGAGGCTCGGAAGAAATTAGAAGCCCTTGTTGCCCAGCTTACTCATGATCTTGAGAGAGCACGGGAAGTCAAGGTTCAAATCGAGGACATATCAGGAAAGATGGGAAAGATGATCCTCGGCCCCGCTTTAGGTTTTAGTGATAGGTAGGGAATAGGTTTTAATGGTGCCACCACATCCCAAATTGCACCTAGACCAGTTCCCGAGTTTATTACGACTCCATATGGCCATCGTCAAAAACCACGAAGGAGAGTTCGACCAAGAAAAGCAAACCCAGGTCCGCCTAAAATTGCGTTCTTTTGTATGTACTGCAAAAGAAAAGTCCACTTTAGTGAGTTTTACTATAGTTTGGATCGAAAAAGACGTACTACTGCTCAACCACATCATACTGATGACTTTGCCAATCTGAGAGAGCGTGTTGAGTTTTTAGCTGCCACTTCACAGAGTTTGATGGAGGAATTCCGATGGATGTCTTTACCGTAGTGAATTCTTTTCTCATACCATCTAAAACCAACATCAACAAGGGTAAATAAAAGGTTACCTCTTCTTGGGTGCCTAAGAAAGATAAAAAGGCCCTTGTTGCTCATGTCTCTCTCAAAGCACAGAATACCTCACAGTGGTATTTTGATAGTGGGTGCTCTAGACATATGATCGCTGATGTCTCATTTTTTACCTACCTTGAGGATTATAAGGAAGGTAGAGTCACCTTTGCTGATGGGAGAAAGTCTAGCATTGTAGCATAAGGTACTATAGAGTTACCAAGATTTCCTAAGCTAGAGAATATTTTGTACGTAAAAGGTTTAAAAGAAAACCTTCTCAGCATTAGCCAACTGTGCGACGCTGACTTTGCTATAAAGTTTTATCGGGACACGTGTAATGTCTATAATCAAGATGGTAAAATTTTAGTGTGAGGGGTGAGGACAGAGGATAATTGATATGGGACTGAGCCTACGTTCTCACTTGTCTGTAAAAGCGCCACGATCACTCCTATTGATCTGTGGCACCAATGTCTAGGTCATGTGAACGTTAGAGATTTTACTGGCTTAGCTAAAAAGGACCTAGTACATGGCTTACCATCACTTGGAAAGCCTACTTCCACAGTTTGTGGACCTTGTCAGTTGGGAAAGAAAATCCATAGCCCCTATAGGAAGTTTCACTCCATTACCACCTCTCGTCTACTTGAGCTGATTCACATGGATCTTATTGGTCCTACTCGTACTGAGAGTCTGGGTGGTAAGAGGTATATCCTTGTGATGGTAGATGACTTCTCCAGATATTCGATTGTAGGTTTTCTGAGAGAGAAATACGATGTTGTAGAGTTTTTAACGACCAAGTGCCGTGTCCTGCAAAATCAACACGGAGTCACTATTAATAGGATACGTAGTGACAACGACACGGAATTTAAGGAAGCAAAGGTAGATCTTTACTGTTATAGCCTTGGGATCAAGAATGAGTTTTATGCTATGAAGACTCCTCGGCAAAATGGGATTGTTGAGATAAAGAACATGATGATTCAGGAAATGGCTAGATCTATGCTTCTAGGTCGTAAGGTTGCTAGGAGATTTTGGGCAGAGGCAGTGTCTACTTCATGTCACATGGTGAATAGGGTTTACCTGTGGCCACACACACTTGAGACGCCGTATGAATTGTAGACTGGCAATAAACCCAACCTTGCATATTTTTGTGTCTTTGGGAGTAAATGCTACATCCTACGGGTAGAGATAAATTAGGAAAGTTTGACTCCTGCAGCGACGAGGGAATATTGCTAGGATATTCATCAAATAGTAGAGTGTATCGTGTTTTTAACCTGAAGAGGTCTAAGGTTATGGAGTCAATAAACATCACCGTGCAAGATGACCACCCTTCGACGTTTATTGATTCTAGCCTTCAGTGTGAGGATGAGGACTTTTTTAGCAACGATTTACTTGTCCCTTACACACACTCTGTGGACCCTACTCGTGTTATAGGGGGACACACCTACTTGGGTTCATAAGAGTCATGACCCGGCCTCCATTGTAGGCGATCCCACTCTTGGGGTCAAGACTCATGCTCAGCTAGAGAACGTTGTTATGCATTTTTATTACACGTCCAAAGTCGAGCCCAAGAATCACAAAGAAGCACTCATGGATGAACACTGGATATCTGCTATGTAAGATGAGTTGCTTCAGTTTAAAAAGAACAATGTTTGGGAACTTGTCCCCCGACCTAGTGATACTAATGTGATAGGTACCAGGTGGATTTTAAAGAATAAAATGGATAAAAATGGCACCATAATCAGAAATAAGGCTAGGTTGGTCGCTCAAGGCTACACATAGATAAAGGGTGTATACTTTGGGGAGACATTTTCTCCTGTTGTGAGGCTTGAGTCCATCCTCTTACTACTCGCCATAGCATGTCATCTGCGCTTTAAGTTATATCAGATGGATGTCAAGACTGCCTTTCTAAATTTCATTCTACAGGAGGAGGTTTATGTAGAAAAACCAAAAGGGTTTAAAGACCCTAAGCACCCAGAGCACGTCTACTATCTGAGGAAAGCCTTATATGGTTTGAAGCAAGCACCCCGTGCTTGGTACGAGAGGCTTACTTACTATCTCTTAGCCCATGGCTTCAAGAGAGGCGGAGTTGATATGACGCTGCTCGTCAGAAGAGATGACGGTGCTATTTTGGTTGCCGAGGTCTATATGGACGACATAGTCTTTGGATCCATGTGCTCCCAGCATGCTCACCACTTTGAGGAGGAGATGAAAAGTGAGTTTGATATGAGCATGGTAGGTCAACTTACTTTCTTCCTTGGTCTCCAGGTTCATCAGCTAGAGGATGGGATTTTCATCTCCCAATCCAAATATGCTAGAGACCTTGTGAAGAAATTTGGTTTAGACTCCGCTAAGCATGCACGTACACCTATGAGTACTTCTATCAAGCTTAGTAAGGACTCTTCAGGAAAGGTCGTAGAGAAAACCTTGTATCGGAGTATGATAGGTAGTCTTCTCTACATGACTGCCAGTCGTCCCGACATCACCTTTAGTGTTGGAGTTTGTGCGCGATATCAAGCATCCCCGAAAGAGTCACACTTACTTGCTCTAAAACGTATTATCAAATACGTGAGTGGTACTATCTCATACGGTATTTGGTATTCCTTTGATACCGATGACCTTTTGTCTGCCTATTCGGATGTCGATTGGGTCGGGGATGTATATGGTCATAGGATAACTTCAAGTGGGTGTTTCTATTTTGGTTCTACTCTTGTCTCCTGGTTGAGCAAGAAGAAAAACTCCATCTCTTTGTCCACTGCGGAGGCTGAGTACATCGCCGTCGGGAGTTGTTGCACACAACTCTTATGGATGGAGCAAATGTTGGAGGATTATGGGATTTCACAGGACACCATGACTATTTCTTGTGATAACACGAGTGCTTCGTGGGTTTCTTTCAAGGGTTGTGTTTTTTTTAATAGGGGTTTGAGAGGAATTTTCTCTTGGGGGGGGGGGGTGTTGAAATGTAAATGAGCAGAGATTTAGCTCTTGATTTGTTTTGTGAGAGAGAGAGCAAATGAAACCATTTTGTTTCAAATGAGAAGAAAGAGAGTTGCAATTTTGGCTCAATTGAAAAATCATTCAACTGAGTATTTTTTGTACTTAATTATAATTTTTTTTGAGTAAAATATTTTATATTTTTTGAAATTTCATCTAATTATAAATTAGTACTAGCATGTGTAGGACATGTTTATGTTTTTTTTTTCACATTGACATTACTTTTAGATTACCCTAATTTATACACACTTTAATTTGAATAATAATTCAAAATAATTTGTTTTACTCTCGTTATATTATATGTTTTATATGAAAAATAATTTATTTCGAACAAGAGAATAATCGTGTCGACCCTATTTTCATGTTACGGAGCATCGCACGGGTCATAAGTGTCACGAAATTTTAAATAGTGCGTAAAATTCCATTTTGACACAAGATAATTTTAATTAAAATAAAAATAAAACTAAGGGTCTTACATTCTACCCTCCTTAAAAAAAAATCGTCCTCAAAATTTCCAATATTTTTAGATTTTCAAGTATTCGTGGTACTCACATCCTCTATGATATGATACAACATTTGTTAGAGTTTGTAAATATATTACATAACTTAGACGATTTTCTTCGCGTCTGTAACACCCCGTATTTTTTAGGATTTAAATAATTATGTGATTAATTATTATTGTTGGATTAATTAAATTAATATGTGAGAATTAATTGAAAGATTACTCCAGATTAAAACTAAATATTTACTAGCATGACTAGAGTTAGTAATTATTAATATTACTATGAGAATAAGTAAAATGGAATGTTGATTTTATATAGCTAGTCATGAAAGAGAAATACAACAGTTTGGTATATTAAGTCGGGATGCGCGTGTGACTCGTGTCGGGACCAATTAAATTGAGTATAAAGGTAAATTATTTTTAAGTAACTCGTATGATCATTTCGAGTGCGCCATTGAGTCCGGGAGGGTCGAGATAGTAAAAAAACTCTACCCGAGTATTTTATTTGGACTCCGTGATATTTTTAGGCAATACCAGCACCCCATAAGGGTAATTTTGTAATTTAAATTTTTGGAGAAATTAAATGGACGAAAATTAGAGAAGTATTATATCAGCTAATTGGGGACAATTAGGGCGAGAATACACCAAAATCAAGAGAGAGCCATAGTGGGTGAGGAAGAGCAAATCCCAAGGGAGGAGGCCAATCTAGCACCACCTTTCACAACCACCATCACCATCATATAGATCGGAACGCGAGGAATGCACCTATACCAACAACACCAACTGATCAGACCTTCGAAATCAAGGCAAGTGTTTATGACTTGCTTTCCATTAGTGATAATTGTGCTCATGTTAGTATACGAATTAATTACATGATTTGAATTTTAAATGGGTGATTGTAGAGAATTAATATCACAAATTGAGAGTTATCTTGTTGAAGAATTTAACCCCTATACATGTAGAATAGGAAACCCAAAAATATATGATGTGATTGAGAAACGAATTTGGGTTTTATTGGTTCTTGAATTGAAATTGGAATAACTACGGTTTTAATTATTTAATTTGGGGATTTCATGTTGGTGATTTAAGGATCTGGGCGGAATCACAGGTTTTGGAGCCTTAATGGTGATTCTGTTCGCATTGCCCTATAGAAAATCGCGTTTTCTACATTTTTTTCTCTCATGCGCTTCCTCCAAAATGCCTCAAAACGTCAATTTATTAATCTGGGCAAAATGTGGGGAAAATTTGTAAGAAAGTTTTTTTTTTAAATTGTTATTCTAGAATAAATCCAAATAGTGAATTAAGGTTTATGTTGAGTGATTTGTAACCTCGTTAATTAAGTTGGGGAAACTTAATTGGATTCATGGATGATTAATGAGGATTTAACGATTCTGGAGTATTAGAAATTATCCTTACATGTTAGAATATTGTTTACTGAGAGTTTGGGCTTGATACATAGAGGTTTTAAGATAAAATAAATGGTGGAAAGGGTATTGGTCTAGAGGTTGAAGATGAACTGCCCATGTCGCGCGAAGTTGCTCAAACGACACGTGGAAGTTATTCAAGCGACAGACTCCTCTGGTTCAAGCGACAAGTTCGAAAAAGTTTGGAAATTTCTATTTTTACCCCAAATCGATTATATAGTTTATTGGAGTGAGATAAACTGCTAATTGGTGAATTTAAAGTAGGACAAAATTACGGGAAAGTATGTGAGGGAAATGATTTTATTATTGTGTAATAAGATTTACCTTGGAGATTACGAGACAGAGAGGTGGTAATCTAATAATTATACTATACGTAATAATGAAGATAAAATACGTATGGGAAGTATATGAATAGGTTGGGAGAATACCTATGGATTTTAATAGGATGTGTGTATGCCTATGATTATTACATTGCACTAATGAGTATTAACTCGGGGGTCAAAATTATTATTGTACGGTGCATTAATGGGTGTTAACCCGGGGATGCAAGATTATGATTGATAGGTGCATTAATGGGTGTTAACCCGGGGATGTAGGATTATTATTCTTAGGAGCACTAATGGGTGATAACCCGAGGGTGCTGGATTATTATTGTTAGGTGAACTAATGGGTGATAATCCGGGGGTGCTGGATTATTATTGTTAGGCGCACTAATGGGTGTTAACTAGGGGGTGCTGGATTATTATATTTCAGGTGCACTAATGGGTGTTAACCCGGGGGTGCAGGATTATTATTGTTATGGCACTAATGGGTCTTAACTCGATGGTGCGGGATTAGTATATACATATGTATAGAGATGATGTGACTGTAATACCCCGAGATTTTTGGACCAATAAATTGTTTATCTTTGGGAGAATTAAATATTATTTTGATTATAGAATAATTAAATTAGAATTTGAGGTTAAAATTTGAAGACATTTGAAAGTAATTCGAATGACGATTCTGAGTGTGCGGTTGATTCCGAAAGGATCGAGATAGTCGAAATGACTGTACTTGGGTCGTATTTGGGTTCCGAAATATTTTAAGTTCGTTTGGCTTGAATTAAAGTAACCGAGTCATTTAAAGTGTGTACTATCATTTAAAGTTGGGTATCTTGGATTAAAGGCTTAAAAGCCTACGTGAGAAGTCATTCTCACTTAAGAGAAAGAGAAAAACCTAGAAAGAAAGAGAGAAAGAGATAGAAGGAGAATGGAATATGAGAAAGAGAAGAATAGCTTGGGAATTTCAGCAAATTCGTGATTTCGAGGGCGAATCAAACTCTACAACTTTGAGCCAAGTGATTAAACTTGCTAAATAATTATTGTGTATCATTTATTTCACGATTTGTGGATAAATTTATGAATTTTGGGGATAAATTGTTAAAACCTAGATTTTTGGTTAAATCTTATATTTGTTGTGTATATAATGAATTTGAGATTTTAAATTAGTTGGGTTTATACATTTCATGAGTTTTAATGCTATTGATATATTTGGGTTGAAGATTTGTGGTTGGATGTAAGTATTTTGAGGATTTTGAGAAGTTGGAGTTCCCTAAAAATGGAGTTTGGCCGAAGCATCTGGTAGGGCCGGTCGACCGCGGCCAGGGGGCGATCGACTGCGCCTCCAATAAGAGTCACACTATCTTCGTTTATAGGCATAATTGAAAAGCGCGGTCGACTGTGGTTAGGGCACCGGTCGGCAGGGCATCTGTTTTTTGCTCCAGTTAGGGAATTTAAGTTTATCCCCTTTCCTTTGGGTTTATATTTATGGACCTTCATAATTATTATATCATTGAGTATTAAGTGATTATTTAAGGGGATTAAGGATCTTAGAAAGGGAGAAGATGTTTGGGGTTTATATAATAATGAAATTGAGTGCATATTTCCTCTCTCATCAAGCTCATGAGAGCAAAATTTATACTTGATTGGAAGTAAATTTTGGGGATTTAGTGATTGATTTAGATAGAGTACAAATTTAAGTTATCGTATTGATTTAGTGAAAAATCTTCTTAGTGTCGAGGTTAATAATTGAAGAGTAATAAATGTTGATTGATGTGCATACGGATATAGAGAATATCCTCAACGTAAATTGAATTGAGAGATTAATCAAAATAGATGTGATGGGTGGCCTTCAAGTGAGAAATCGCATAGTGTATACAAAGTGGGGAAGTTATGTGATTTAGTAATAAATGGTATGTTGAGAGTAATATACTAAGAAATGAAATTATTTCATTTATGCCTAAGTGCGTAATAAGAGTATGTATACTTATATGGCGTGATATATATATATATATATATACCTTGTGTGATGGTATACATTTATATGATGTGATGGTACATATATATCTAATGTGAATGATATATATATATATATATATATATATATATATATATATGTGTGTGTGTGTGTGTGTGTGTGTGTGTGTGTGTGTGTGTGTGAAGCATACCCCCTCTATGCTATCATGGGAAGTTGCGCGATGTGGGTGAGGCACCTGGCTTGAGGAGCAGGGAGCGTATAATCCCCAGGTTATAGCGTCCATTGTTATTGTGTGACTTTTATTTAGGGGTGTGCAAAAAAACCGACCGAACCGAAAACCGAACCGAACCGAACCGAAATCGGCGGGTTTTTTTAGCCCGGTTCGGTTTGCGGTTTAAGGATTTAAAAAAACGACAATATCGGTTCGGTTGTCGGTTTAGAAAAAGAAAAAACCGATTCGAACCGAACCGAACCGACATCAATTTTATTTTTATATCCAAAAACCATTAATCAACCTCCAAAACCGAAAACCGATCTACAAAAAACCTACAAAAACTGAAAATCGGTTAAAACCGAACCGAACCGAACCGAAACCGATGTGAACCGAAACCGGCGGTTTTTTTCATCGGCGGTTCGGTTTCGGTCTGATTTTTTCCAAAACCGAACCGATCGGTTCGGTCTGAATTGCTGTCCAAAATCGAACCGAACCGACCCGTGCACACCCCTACTTTTATTAGGGGTGAGATGTGGTTGGTATGTTTCGTCTCACTTTCGGGGATGAACTATGACCGTTTCCCATACGTTGTGATTTTGTTTTTACCAAGGCGGTATGAGATTCCGACCGTTGGTACCCAGGATGATATGTGAGCGATTCCCTGGTAGATGATAGCATTGAGACCCTGGGTCCTCGAGTTATAGCTCACTGGGATGGTTATCACTATACTTGTGTGAATAGTATATTATTTTTATATGATTATGAGCTATCATATATCTGTCTCTAGTGTAAAGAGATATAAGAATAAAGTTTGAATCTCATTCCGGGAGATTTTATTTGGATGTAAATTGTGATGAGTATATTAAAGTGAATATGATACGTAAAAGATTTATATGAGTATGTATATATATATATATATATATATATATATATATTACGTGGGTACCGAGAGTATAATGGACCTCAACGACCAACATTGTCAAGGAGTAGTGTTTCGAGGGCTTCCTTGTTTAGATTTTGCTTGCGAGATGTCCCACGCACAAAACGCAGTACAATGTTGGGAGTGGGGAGAAGTTAGTCCTCAGTACTCATATTATATTAATAAATCTCGACAATCGACAGTGCCCATGAGTAGTGTATCAGGGGGGGTCCTTGTTTGGATTTCTCTTATGAGACGTCCCACGCACGAAACACAGTGCACTGTTGAGAGTTGGGAATAGTTAAGCTATATATATTAATTAAGTATTTGTGGTTATATGCATCATGCATTGAGGCATAATGAATCTCGATAATCAATGTTGTCCAGGAGTAGTGTATCAGGGGGGTTCCTTGTTTAGATTTCGCTTGCGAGACGTCCCACGCATGAAACGCAGTGTAGTATTAAGATTGAGAGATGTTTAGTCCTTAGCATTCGATGTTATTAACTCATTTATGTCAATAGCTAGAATATGAGAAATTTTAGCAAGAGAGTGTTTATGTATATTCTATATGTTTAGCAAGTTGATGAATAATTGAGATTATGGTAATATTACAAGTTGAGGGTAGGATTTAAATGGAGGTTTAGATGAGTATAAATTTTGGGTATAGGTTAGATTATTTTTGCCCCTAAGTCATGTTGGGCAGTTATTTGAGGATCATGTGCATACGTTAAAGTGCGCGCTTTAAATGAGAGGTGAGTTGGATTTCTGGAGAGTGAGAATCCACTTTAATCATGTCATAATGCATTTGTAATTATTATACATTTTAACGCACTTGCAAAAATGTTTTCACGCCTCGAGCCCTGACCCGTTTATATTTTCTCTTGTTGTGTATCTATTGTGTTATTTTAGGTGTTCTTCCGCAAGGATGCCATTGATGTTATCCCTCCAGTGTATTCGTGGAGCTGTGGCAGTAGCGGACTGTTGCGGTATTTTGATATAGTCGTTTCCTATCTTTTGTGTATCTAGATTAGGATTCAGTTTGTATATCGGGTTTATACCCAAGAGTTAGAGTAGAATTTTGTTATATTTATTTCTACAGGACTGTTGTATTGTCTGTGACCAGACAACTTATTCGGGTATTTCCTCTTTGTATATTTTGTTGTACTCTTGTACTTCTCTTTTATATAGCATATGGGTGTTCTTTATTCACATCTAGTAGTTGTTATGTTGTTAGTTAGTTATTGTGTTGTATGTTTAAAAAAAATTTGGCACCCTCTTTTTGTAGTATTGGGTAGTTAGACGTGTTTAGTTGGATATCGTCAGTAGATGCTGAGAATGATCTGGTTGAGATTCCTGATTATTTTAGTATAAGGTTGGCCACCCGTTATTATTCTAAGCGGGGTGTCATAGGTAGTATCAGAGCATCAGGTTCTAGTGTCTTTAGGATCTGTGTGGGTTTCCTGTGATCTTTCGTAAGTATTCTTGATAAAGAGCCCTATTATTAGGACTGGTATGTTCACACGCCTATATTTTCCTCTACGATATGAAACCATTTGAAAGGAATTCTGATACAATTGTTCTTATTTCAAATGACACCTAAGAGAGGTCGTCCAGGCAGGGCACATAAAGGGGGTGAGAGTATGGAACCCCAAATGCCTCAAGGGACTATGACCACAGCCGAAGACGCTAATATTATGGCACAAGCAGTAACTGCTACCATTTCTACGATGGCACATCAACCTGCAGTTCAAGTAGCCCAAGCCCACTCAGGGTTGTTTACGTGGGAGAGAGTACGTGAAGATTTTAGAAAGGGGCATCCTCCAGAGTTTTCAGGGGTAGTTGATGTAATGGCTGCAAACTGTTGGAAGAATGGTATACAGTGGCATCTTCGCATGGTTGAATGTAGAGAGGTGCAGAAGCAATTTCTCGCCACCTATAAATTAATGGGAGAAACTCTCCATTGGTGGGAGTCAATCACCACATAGGAACAGAGAGATACATTACCCATATCAGACTTTTGGGAACTCTTTGACTGAAAGTATTTTCCTTCCCCAATCCAAAAGGAAATGAAGAGCAAATTGTTGGATGTGTTTCAAGGTGATCGAACGGTGGCCGAGTACGAAGAGGAATTTACTCAATTAGCAAATTTAGTGCCCGATGAGGTATATAGCGAATTTCATGGCAGATTTATATTGGAAAATTCGGCAACATTTGTTAGGGAACCCAGTGTTAGTGACTTTCGTCGAGGTAGTGAATGCGGCACTGTTACAATGTCAAGAATATCCTCTTCATTTTCAATGGGGTAAGAACTTTGGAGATTCGGGTTCATCTAATAAGTCTGGAGAGAAGGATGCTAGTAAAGCAAAAGGGTATGAGCAGGATTATTGAGGGTCGCGACAGTATTTTGTTCCTCCGAATGAGAAGAGAGGATTTGCGTGTAGATGTTTCTTTTGTAAAGACTTAGGACATAGGAAGAGATATTGTCCTAAAAGAGGTAGAGGACCACGTCTTGAAGAAGTTTTGGATGTGAAGCCCCTAAATTAGGTTCGAGACAATTTTAGGTCAGGGGACTTTGAGTGGGAACCCATTGATGAAGAGATACAGTCGGAGTAGAGAGGTATGATGTAAATTATTTTCCTTTGTGAATAGGATTATGCTATATGAGGTTTTGGAGTATCGTATGTAAGATTAAGATGAGTGGTTAGTTCTATAACCTTATTATGTGTAGAATGACCGGAAGGGAGAAGTGAGAAAGTAAGTCTCTTATATGATTATCTTTTGGGGCGAATAGATTATCTTGTAATTTGCTAGTATTGAGCTATAACTTTGTTGTGAATGTAAGAATTGTTGAAATGTGTTGAGTAGTTACGGTAATGCTATTGTTTTATAGTTGTTCTAGACTTGTGTATTTGTTATATTTCGACTATGGAAGAGCCTAGTGTATGGCAATATTTTATTTTAATATAAGAGATTATTGTTACTAAAGATATTCAGAATTTAGTGGATTATTGTTGAGTGAGGGATTTAACCCATAATTATGATAGTTTTGAGAACTATATGTTATTAAGAGTATGATAATTTTATCACCTTGTGACTTGGGTATAAGGTATTTAATTTGAATGTCGATGGACATAAACTATTCTCAAAATAAAAAATTTATAGGCCTTTGGTCAATATCAAAATGGTTTACACAAAAATATTTTAAACTCTAGTCCTGATCTAACTAACTCTCAATCCTCGACATAGATACATAGTAGTGTATTAGGAGGGTTCCTTATTTGGATTTCACTTGCGAGACCTCCCCCTCATTAAAGCAGCAAATGTTAGGAATTGAGAGGAGTTAAATCTTTGGACCTTTCAAAATTTTTATATTATTACTATATAAGTATAATTTAAATTTCTTTTGAATTATTGAACAATTGGAGGCAAGTGAAGCCTAATTATGTTTATACGAGTAGAGCTCGAATAAAGGGTGTATGGGCGCCCTAGTTGTCAGAATTGGTTTTATATAACTAAAATGATTCATCGTGAGAAGTTGGAGGAGTAGATATAGTTTTCGCGAGGATATGAGTCGTAGGAACTATTTGAAGTTTGGAGTATTAGGCTTAGCTTAATTTCGAGGGAGAAATTCTTATAAGTGGGAAGTCTATAATACCTCGAGATTTTTGGACCAATAAATTAATTATCTTAGGGAGAATTAAATATTATTTTAATTGGAGAAAAATTAAATTGGCATTTGAGGTCAAAATTTGAAGATGTTAGAAAGTAGTTCGAATGACAATTCTGAGTGTGCGGTTGATTCTGAAAGGGTCAAGATAGTCAAAATGACTATACTTGGGTCTTATTTGGGTTCCAAAATATTTTAAGTTCATTTGGCTCGAATTAAAGTAACCGAGTCATTTAAAGTGTGTATTCTCATTTAAAGTTGGGTATATTGGATTTAAGGCTTAAAAGCCTACGTGAGAAATCATTCTCACTTAAGAGAAAGACAAAACCCTAGAAAGAAAGATAAAAAGAGAGAGAAGGAGAAAGGAAGAAGAGAAGGAGAAGAAAATCTTGGGAATTTTGGCAAATCCTTGATTTCGAGGGCGAATCAGACTCTACAACTTTCAGGCAAGTGATTAAACATGGTGGGTATGTTTGGTCTCTCTTTCGTGGAGGAACTATGACCGTTTTTCCCATACGTTGAGATTTTGTTTTTACCAAGGCGGTGTGAGATTCCGACCATTGTTACCCAGGATGATATGTGAGCGATTCCCTGATAGATGATAGCATTGAGAACCCGCATCCTCGACTTATAGCTCGCTAGGATGGTTATAATCATACTTGTGTGAATATTATATTATTTGTATATGATTATGAGTTATCATATATCTGTTTCTAGTGTAAAGAGATATAAGAATAAAATTTGAATCTCATTCCGAGAGATTTTATCCGGACGTAAATTGTGATGAGTATATAAAAGTGAATATGATACGTAAAAGATTTATATGAGTATATATATTATGTGGGTACGGAGGGTATAATGGACCTCAATGACCTACATTGTCAAGGAGTAGTGTATCAGGGGGTTCCTTGTTTGGATTTTACTTGCGAGACGTCCCACGCAGAAAACGCAGTGCAATGTTGGGAGTGGGGAGAAGTTAGTCCTTAGTACTCATATTATATTAGGAAATCTCGACAATCGACAGTGCCCAGGAGTAGTGTATTGGGTTTTTCTTATGAGACGTCCCACGCACGAAACGCAGTGCAGTGTTTAGAGTTGGGAATAGTTAAATTATATATATTAATTAAGTATTTGGGGTTATATGCGTCATGCATTTAGGGCATAATGAATCTCGATAATCAATACTGTCCAGGAGTAATGTATCGGGGGGTTTCATTGTGTGGATTTCGCTTGCAAGACGTTCCACGCACGAAATGCAATGCAGTACTAAGAATTAGGAGAAGTTTAGTCCTTAGCATTCAATGCTATTATGTCAATAGCTAGAATATGATAAATTCTAGCAAGAGAATGTTTATGTATATTTTATAGGTTTATTAAGTTGATGAATAATTGAGATTATGGTAATATTAGAAGGTGAGGGTAGGATTTAAATGGAAGTTTAGATGAGTATAAATTTTGGGTATAGGTTAGATTATTTTTGCCCCTAGATCGTGTTGGGCAGTTATTTGAGGATCATGTACATACACTTAGGTGAGCACTTTAGATGAGAGGTGAGTTGGATTTCTGGAGAGTGAGTCTCCACTTATTCTCAAATCGGGGTTCCCATGACCACGTGTTCAGTTCCAGCGAGTTATATTGGTCCTGTGCGAGATGTTCCCGCCTCTGACGAGGCCGGTCGGGGGTATTTTTTATTTTCATCCTTTAATGGCATATATTTTTAGCCCATGTCTAGATATTTTCAAATTAAAGTCATATTCTCAAACTGAGAGTCCCGTGACCATGCGATGTGTTCCTGATGTACATTGGGCTTGTGTGAGGTGTTCCCGTCACTCATTGTGCTATTTGGGTGGTGTTTTGGATTTTTCCATCTAACGGCTTATTTTTGGCCTAAGTACAAATATTTTAAAATTATCATTATATTTTCAAATGGGGGGTTCCATGACCATGTGGTCAATTCTTGTGATTTGCAGGGATCCGTGCACGGTGTTCTCACCTCTTACGGTGGTGTCTTGTGTGTGTTTTGGGTTCTCTCCCCTAATGACATGTTTTTAAGAATATTCCAAGATATTTTAAAATTATCGTCATATTCTCAGACTGGGAGTTCCTTTACCAACTTTTAGTTACCGCGAGTTACATTGGTCGCACAATTCACAGGATCGTATGGGCTTTCGTCCTATAACGACATGTTTTTATTTCAATAACTATATATTGTGAAATTATAGTCATATTCTCAAACAGGGGGTCACTTGACCATGCGATCAGTTCCTGCGAGTTATATTGGTCCCGTACGAGGAGTTCGTGCCTCTCATGGGGCTATTTGGGGATGTTTTGGGTTTTCGCCCCTAACGACATGTTTTTAATACTATAACTAAATATTTTAAAATTATAATCATATTTTCAAATCGAGGGTCCCTTGACCATGCAGTCAGCTCTTGTGAGTTACTTTGGTCCCGTGCGACGTGTTCGTGCCTCTCACGGGACGGTTTTGAGGGTATTTTGGATATTTTCCCTATATTATCATGCTTTTAAGCCCAAGTCTAGATATTTGAGAATTATCGACATATTCTCAAACTGGCGGTCCCATGTCCACGTGTTAAGTTCCTACGTGTTACATTGGTCTCGTCTAAGGTGTTTGCGCCTCTCACGACCATTTGGGGGGTGTTTTCGATTTTCACCATCAAATGATATATTTTTAATCCAAAGTCTTGATATTTCAAATTATCATCATACTCTCAAACCAGGGTCCCCGTGATCATGTGATCAGTTCATGCGAGTTATATTTGTCCCGTGCAAGGAGTTCCCGCCTCTCACGGGGGTGTTTAGGGGGTGTTTTGCGTTTCACCCTTAACCGACATGTTTTTAATACTAAGTCTATATATTTTCAAATAATATTTATATTCTCGAATCGGGGGTCCCGTGACCACACAATTAGTTTTTGCGAGTTTCATTAGGCCCGTGCGAGGTGTTCCCACCTTTCACGGGGCCGTTTGGGAAGTTTTTTGGTTTTCTCCCTTTAAGTCATGTTTTTAATTCAATAACTAGATATTTTCAAATTATCATCATATTCTCAAACTGGGGATCCTTTGACCAGGCGGTACATTCCTGCGAGTTATATTGGTCCCGTCTGAGGTGTTCGCGCCTCTCAAGGGGCTGTTTGGGGTGTGTTTTTGGTTTTTGCACTCTAGTGGCATATCTTTAAGCCTAAGTCATGATATTTTTAAATTGTAGTCATATACTCAAACCGAGAGGTCCATGACCACGCGATCAGTTCCTACAAGTTACATTTGTCCCTTGTGAGATGTGCCCGCCTATGTTTGGGCCGTTTGGGGTTGTTTGGGGTTGTTTGGGGTTTTCTTCATTTAACAATGTGTTTTTAACTCTAATTCTAGTCATATTCACAATACGGGGGTCCCCTAGCGACGCAGTCAGTTCCTGCAAGTTACATTGGTCTCATGCGACGTGTTCACACCTCTCACGAGGTCGTTTGGGTTTATTTTTGTTTTTCGCACCTAATGGTACGTTTTTAAGCCTAGGTCTAGATATTTTCAAATTATTGTCATATTCTTAATGAGGTGGTCCCTTTCCCACACGGTCAGTTCTAGGAGTTACATTAGCCCCGTGCAAGGTGTTCCCGCCTCTCACGGGGCCATTTGGGGAGTGTTTTGGGTTTTCTCTCTCTAACGGCATGTATTTAAGCCTATAACTAGATCTTTTCAAATTTTTTTCATAATCTCAAATTGAGGGTCCCTTGATTAGGCCGTTAGTTCTTACAATTTACGTTGCTCCCGTGCGACGTGTTCACGCCTCTCTCGGGGCTATTTGCGGGTATTTTGTCGCTTTCACCCTCTAAAGACATGTTTTTAAGCCTATAACTAAATATTTTTAAGTTACCATCATATTTTAAAATTGGGGGTCCCTTAACCATGATATCAGTTCCTACAAGTTACATCAGTCTCGCGTGAGGTGTTCGCGCCCCTCACGTGGCCATTTGGGAGTGTTTTGGGTTTTCTCCCTTAACAGAATTTTTTTAAGCCTATAACTAGATATTTTATAAATTATCATCGTATTCTCAAACCGGGCATCCCTTGACCATGCGATCATTTCTTGTGAGTTACATTGGTCACGTGCGAGGTGTCCGCACATCTCACGGTACCGTTTCGGGGGTGTTTTGGTCTTTCTCCCTCTAATATCATGTTTTTAATCCAAACCAAGATATTTTAGAATTATCAACATATTCTAAAATCGCGGTCCCACGACCATGAGGTAAGTTTCTACGAGTTACATTGATCCCGTGCAAGGTGTTTGTGCCTCTCACTGGAAAGTTTGAGGGTATTTTTGGTTTTCACTCTTTAAGGACGTAATTTAAACCTAAGTCTAGATATTTTCATATTAGTTATATTATCAAACTTGGGGTCCCATGAGTGCGTGGTCAGTTCCTGCGAGTTATATTAGAATCAGGCGAGGTGTTCCAACCTCTTACGGGGCCGTCTAGGTGGTGTTTTGGGTTTCTGCTTCTAACGACATGTTTTTAAGCCTAAGTATAGATATTTTAAAATTATTGTCATGTTATTAAATAGGGGGACTCGTGAACACGCGGTCAGTTCTTGCAAGTTACATTGGTTCGGTGCGAGGTGTCCCTCCTTTCACGGGTTCGTTTGGAAGTGTTTTCGATTTTAGCCCCCTAACGACATTTTAATCCCATAACTAGATATTTTCAAATTATAATCATATTACCAAATCGGGGGTCCCTTGACAGGTGATCAGTTCTTGCCAGTAACATTGGACCCATACGAGGTGTTTGCGCCACTCATTGGGCCATTTGGGGACTCGTGACCACGCGATCAGCTCTTGCGAGTTACACTGGTTCGGAGCGAGGTGTCCCCCCTTCATGGGTCCGTTTGGGGGGTGTTTTGTATTTTAACCCTCTAATGGCATGTTTTAAGCCTAAGTCTAGATATTTTCAAATTATAGTCAAATTCCTAAACCGGGGGTCCCGTAACCACGCAGTCAGTTCATGTAAGTTACATTAGTCCTGTGAGAGGTATTCCCACCTCTCACTGGGCCGTTTGAGGGGTGTTTTGGTTTTTGGCCCTCTAACGGCATGTTATTAAGTCTAAGTATAAATATTTTTCAAATTGTCATCAAATTCTAAAATCGGGGGTCTCGTGCACACGCGATCAGTTCTTGGGAAATACATTGGTCCCGTGCGAGGTGTTCACACCTCTCACGGGGCCATTAGGGAAGTGTTTTGGGTTTTCTCCCTCTAATGACATGTTTTTAAGCCTATATTAAGATATTTTCACATTATTGTCATATTTTCAAATCGGGGGTACCTTGACCATGCGGTCAGTTCCTGCGAGTTACATTGGCCCCGTACGAGGTGTTCACGCTTCTCACGGAGCCGTTTGGGGGGTGTTTTGGGCTTGCACTCTCTAACCTAATGTTTTAACCTAATGTTTTCACTCTCTAACCTAATGTTTTTTTAGAATTATCCATATATTCTCGAACCGGGGGTCCTATTTTAACGTGCTCGATTCCTGTGAGTTATGTTGGTCCCAAGTGAGGTGTTCTCGCCTCTCAAGGGGCCCGTTGGGGGGGGGGGGGATTTTTTCCCTCTAATGAAAAAATTTGAAGCCTAAGTGTAGATATTTTTAAATTATCATCATATTCTAAAATTGAGTATCCCACGACTACGCGGTCAGTTACTGAGAGTTACAATGGTACCTTGCGAGGTGTTCATGCCTCTCATGGGGATGTCTAGGTAGTGTTTTGTCTTTTCTCCCCCGAACGACATGTGTTAAGCCTAAATATAGATATTTTCAAATTATCATCATATTCTCAAATCGGGGGTCTTATGACTATGTGATCAGTTCATATGAGTTAAATTGGTCCTATGCGAGGTGTTCCCGCCTCTCACGGGGTCATTTGGGAAGTGTTATGGGTTCTCTCCCTCCAACGCATGTTTTTAAGCCTATAACTAGATATTTTTGAATTATCATAGTATTCTCAAATCAAGGATCCCTTAACCAGGCGGTGAGTTATTGTGAGTTACATTGGTCCCATGAGAGGTGTTCGCGCCTCTCACGGGGCCATTTAGGGATGTTTTAGGTTTCACCCTCTACCAGCGTGTATTTAATCCTAAGTATAGATATTTTCAAACTATCATTATATTATCTTACTGGGGGTCCCATGACTACGCAGTCAGTTCTTGCGAGTTACATTGGTCCCCTGCGAGGGGTTTCATCCTTTCGCAGGTCTGTTTGGGGGAGTGGTTTTGGTTTTCTCCCTCTAACGACATATTTTTAAACCTATAACTAGATATTTTCAAATTATCACCATATTCTCAAACCGAGAGTGCCTTGACCAGGCGATCAGTTCCTAAGAGTTACATTCCTCTCATGGGGCTGTTTGGGGGGTGTTTTGGGTTTTCACCCACTAATGGCATGTTTTTAAGCCTAAGTATAGATATTTTCATATTGTAGTCATATTCTCAAACTGGGGGTTTCGTGACCATGCGGTTAGTTCCTGTAAGTTCCATTGGTCCCGTGTGAGTTGTTCTCGCCTCTCACTAGGTCGCTTGGGGAGTGTTTTGGGTCTTCACACTTGAACGACATGTTTTTAAGCCTAAGTTCAGATATTTTCAAATTATCGTCATATTCTCAAATGGGGGGTTCCGTGACCACACGATCATTTCCTGCGAGTTAGATTTGTACCTTGCGAGGTGTTCTGTATTCTCATGGGGATGTTTGGGGGTGATTTTGGTTTTCACCACCGAACGGCATGTTTTTAAGCCTAAGTATACATATTTTAAAATTATCATCATATTCTCAAACCTGGGGTCTTGTGACCACGCGATTAGTTCTTGCGAGTAACATTGGTTCCGTACGAGGTGTTCTCGCCTCTCACGGGGATATTCGTGGAGTGCTATGGGTTTTCTCCCTCCAATGCATATTTTTATGCCTATAACTAGATATTTTTAAATTATCATAGTATTCTGAAATCGTGGATCCCTTGACCAGGTGGTCAGTTCCTGCGAGTTACATTGGTCCCATGTGAGGTGTTTGCACATCTCACGGGGCTATTTAGGTGGAGTTTTAGGTTTATCCCTCTACCAACGTGTTAAGCATAAGTCTAGATATTTTCAAAATTATTGTTATATTCTCTGATCACGGGTGTTGTGACCTCGCTGTCGATTCTTACGAGTTACATTTGTCATGTGCGAGGTGGTTCCACCTTTCACGAGGCCGTTTGGGGAGTGATTTTTTTTCTCCCTCTAACGGCATATTTTCAAGCATATAGTAAATATTTTTAAATTATTATCATATTCTCAAACCGAGGGTCCCTTGACTAGGTCGTTAGTTTCTAAGAGTTACATTGTGCGAGGTGTTTGCGCCTCTCACTTGGCCGCTTGGGAGGTGTTTTGCATTTTTATCCTTTAATGTCATTTTTAATCCTAAGTCTAGATATTTTCAAGTTATAATCATATTCTCAAATTGGGTGTCCCAAGACCACGTGGTCAGTTCCTGGAAGTTGCATTGGTCCTATGTGAGGTGTGCCTGCCTCTCACTAGGCCGTTTGGAGGGTGTTTTGGGGTTTTCCCCTCTAACGGCATGTTTTTAAGCCTAAGTTTATATATTTTCAAATTATCATCATATTCTCAAACTAGGGGTCCCGTGACCATGCGGTCAGTTCCTACAAGTTATATTAGTCCCGTGCATGGAGTTTTCTCCTCTTACGGGGCCATTTAGTGGGTGTTTTGGGTTTCACGTTCTAAAGGCATGTTTCTAAGCATTAGTCTAAATATTTTCAAATTATCATTATATTCTCAAATCAGGGGTCCCGTGATCATGCGGTCAGTTCTTGCTGGTTACATTGGTCTCGTGCAAGGTATTTTCGCCTTTCATTGGGCCGTTTATGGAGTATTTTTGGTTTTTGCCCTCTACCAACATGTTTTCAAGCCTACAACTAGATATTTTAAAAGTATCATCATATTCTCAAATCAGGAGTCCCTTGACCAGGCGATTCATTCATGTGGGTGACATTAGTTCGTTGCGAGGTGTTTGCACCTCTCACCGGGCAATTCAGGGGGTGTTTTAGGCTTTAACCCTCTAACTTGGTGCTTTTAATCCTATGTCAAGATATTTTTGAATTATTAACATATTCTTAAATAGTGGGTCTCGTGACCACACGGTAAGTTCCTGCGAGAAACATTGGTCCCTTGCGAGCTGTTCGTGCCTCTCATAGGGCCGTTTGGAGGTGTTTTGGATTTTCGTACTCTAACAACATCTTTTTAAGACCAAGTATAGATATTTTAAAATTATCCCCATATTCTCAAACTTGGGGTGTCGTGACCACGCGCTCTATTCCTATGAGTTATATTGGTCTCCTGCAAGGTGCTCCTGCCACTCATGGGGCCGTTTGGGAGGTGTTTTGGATTTTCTCCCTCTAACAATGTGGTTTTAAGCCTAAGTCTAGATATTTTCAAATTATAGTCATATTCTCCAATCAGGGGTCCCGTGACCATGCCATTAATTCCTTCAAGTTCCATTGGTACCTTACGAGGTTTTCGCGCCTCTCATGGGGATGTTTGTGGGGTGTTTTGGGTTTTCTACCTCTAACGACATGTTTTTAAACCTATAACTAGATATTTTTAAATTATCTTCATATTCTCAAACAAAGGTTCCCTTACCAGGAGATCAGTTCCTAAGAGTTACATTGGTCCCCGTGCGAGCTGTTTGCGCCTCTCACGGGTCCATTTGGGCGAGGTTTTGCATTTTTTTCCCTCTAATGGCATGTTTTTATGCCTAAGTCTAGATATTTTCAAATTGTAGTCATATTCTCAATCCGGGTGTCCTGTGACCACACTATCAGTTCCTGCAAGTTACATTGGTCTCGTGTGAGGTGTTCCTGCCTCTCACTAGGCCGTTTGGGGGTTGTTTTTAGGTTTTTGCCCTGTAACGGGATGTTTTTAAACCTAAGTCTATATATTTTCAAATTATCTTCATATTCTCAAAGAAGGTGTCCCGTGACAACGCGGTCCGTTCCTACGAGTTATATTGGTCGTGCGTAGATTTACCTCCTCTCACGGGGACGTTCAGGGGGTGTTTTGGGTTTCGCCTTCTAAAGGCATGTTTTTAAGCATAAGTATAATTATTTTCAACTTATCATTATATTCGCAAACCTGGGTCTCGTGACTACGTGGTTAGTTATTGCGAGTTAAATTGGTCCCGTGCAAGGTGTTTTCATCTTTCATGGGGCCATTTATAGGGTGTTTTGTTTTTACCCCTAAAGGCATGTTTACAACAAGATATTTTCAAAGTATCATCATATTCTCAAACCGGGGGTCCCTTAACCATGCGATCATTTCCTGGGAGTTACAATGGTCATATGCGAGGTGTCCAAACCTCTCACGGGGATGTTTGGGGGTGTTTTGGGTTTTCTCCCTCTAACATCATGTTTTTAATCCTAAGTCGAGATAATTTAGAATTATCAACATATTCTAACGCGGTAAGTTCCTGCGACTAATACTGATCCCGTGTAAGGTGTTTTCGCCTCTCACGGGGAAGTATGTGGGGGGGGGGGGGGGGAGGGTTCACCCTCTAACAACATATATTTAAGCCTAAGTCTAGATATATTCATATTATTCATATTCTCAAACTCGGGGTCCCGTGACTGCGTGGTCAGTTCCTGAGAGTTATATTAGAATCGAGCGAGGTGTTCCGACCTCTCACAGGGCCGTCTAGGTGGTGTTTTGGGTTTATCCTTATAACAGCATGTTTTTAAGCATAGGTATAGATATTTTCAAATTATCGTTATGTTCTCAAAACGAGGGACTCGTGACCACGCGATCAATTCTTGCGAGTTATATTGGTTCGGTGCGAGGTGTCCCCGCCTTTCACGGGGAAGTTTGGGGAGTGTTTTGGTTTCATCCCTCTAACGGCATGTTTTTAATCCCATTACAAGATACTTTCAAATTATCATCATATTCCTAAAGTCGGGGTCCCTTGATAGGCGGTCATTTCATGCGAGTAACATTGGACCCGTACGAGGTGTTTGCGCCTCTCACTGGGCCGTTTGGGGGGTGTTTTGCATTTTAACACTCTAATGGCATGTTTTTAAGGCCAAGTCCAGATATTTTCAAATTATAGTCATATTCCTAAATCGAGGGTCCCGTGACCACGTAGTCAGTTCATGTAAGTTACATTAGCCCTGTGTGAGGTATTCACACCTCTCACAGGGCCGTTTGAGTGGTGTTTTGGGTTTTTTACCCTCTAACGGCATGTTTTTAAGCCTAAGTCTAAATATTTGTCAAATGATCATCAAATTCTCCATTCAGGGGTTTAATGAACATGCAGTCTATTCCTCAAAATTACATTGGTCCCGCGCGAGATGTTCACCCCTCTCATGGAGCCATTAGGGAAGTGTTTTGGGTTTTCATCCTTTAACAACATATTTTTAGGCCTATATGAAGACATTTTCACATTATCATCATATTTTCAAACTCGGGGTACCTTGACCATGCGTTCAATTCATGTGAGTTACATTGGTCCCGTACGAGGTGTTCACGCTTCTCACGGAGTCGTTTGAGGGTGTTTTGGGCTTTCACTCTTTAACCTAGTGTTTTTAAGCCTTTGTCAAGATATTTTAGAATTGTCAAGATATTCTCAAATTGGGGTCCCAATTCCATGCACTCGGTTCATATAAGTTATATTGGTCTCGGGCGGGGTGTTCTCACCTCTCATGGGGCCCTTTAGGGGGTGTTTTGGATTTTTGCACTCTAACGATGTAATTTTAAGCCTAAGTGTATATATTTTCGAATTATCATCATATTCTGAAATCGAGCCTCCCATGACCACACAGTCAGTTTCTGCGAGTTACAATGGTACCTTCCGAGGTGTTCACACCTATACGGGGATGTTTAGTTAGTGTAACTTTTCTCCCCCGAACGACATGTTTTAATCCTAAGTCTAGATATTTTTAAATTATCGTCATATTCTCAAATCGGGGATCTTGTGACTATGCGATCAGTTCCTCCGAGTTAAATTGGTCCTATGCGAGGTGTTCCCGCCTCTCACGGGGTCATTTCGGGAGTGTTATGGGTTTTCTCCCTCCAATGCATGTTTTTAAGCCTATAACTAGATATTTTTGAATCATCATAGTATTCTGAAATCGGGGATCCCTTGACCAGGCAGTCAGTTCTTGCGAGTTACATTAGTCCCATGCGAGGTGTTCGCTCCTCTCACGGGGACGTTTAGGCGGTGTTTTAGGTTTCTCCCTCTACCAGCGTGTATTTAAGCCTAAGTACAAATATTTTTAAATTATCGTTATATTCTCGAACTGAGGGTCCTGTGACAATGCGATTAGTTCTTGCGAGTTACATTGGTCCCGTGTGAGGCGTCCCTACATTTCACAGGTCCATTTGGGGAGTGATTTTGGTTTTATCCCTCTAACGAAATATTTATAAATTATCTCCATATTCTCAAACCGTGGGCCCCTTGACCAGTAGATTTGTTCTTAAGAGTTACATTGGTCCTATGTGAGGTGTTCGCGCCTCTCATGGGCTGTTTGGGTGTGTTTTGGGGTTTCGCCCACTAATGGCATGTATTTAAGCATAAGTATTAATATTTTCAAATTATAGTCATATTCTCAAACCGTGTGTTTCATGACCATGCGATCTGTTCCTGTAACTTACATTAGTCCCGTGTGAGGTGTTCCCACGTCTCACTGGGTCGCTTAGGGGGTGTTATGGGTCTTTGCCCTCGAATGGCTTTTTTTAAGCCTAAGTTCATATATTTTCAAATTATTATCATATTCTCAAATCGGGGGTTCCGTGACCACATGATCATTTCTCGTGAGTTACATTTGTACCTTTCGAGGTGTCGTTATTCTCATGGGGATGTTTGTGGGGTGTTTTGGGTTTTCTCCACCGAACGACATGTTTTTAAGCCTAAGTCTAGATATTTTCAAATTATCATCATATTCTCAAACCTGGGGTCCTGTGACCACGCGATTAGTTACTACGAGTTACATTGGTCCCATACGGGGTGTTCCCGCCTATCACGGGGCTATTCGAGGAGTGGTATGGGTTTTCGCCCTCCAACGACATGTTTTATACCAATAACTAGAGATTTTCAAATTATTATAGTATTTCGAAATCGGGGATCCCTTGACCAGGTGATCAGTTCCTGCGAGTTACATTAGTCACGTGTGAGGTGTTCGCGCCTCTCACAGGCCTGTTTAAGTGGTGTTTTAGGTTTCTCCCTCTACTGACGTGTTAAGCATAAGTTTAGATATTTTGAAATTATGATCATATTATCTAATCGGGGGTATCATGACCATGCATTCAGTCCTTGAGAGTTATATTGTCCCCATGCGAGGTGTTCCCACCTTTCACGGGGCCGTTCTGGGAGTGTTTTTTTTGTTTTCACCATCTAACGGCTTGTTTTCTAGTCTATAGGTAGATATTTTAAAATTATCATCATATTCTCAAATCGAGGTTCCCTTGACTAGGTGATCAGTTCCTAAGAGTTACATTGGTCTGGTGCGAGGTGTTCGCGCCTCACACGTGTCCGTTTGGGGGGTAATTTGCATTTTCGTCCTCTAATGGCATTTTTTAAGTCTAAGTCTAGATATTTACAAGTTACAGTCATATTCTCAAATCGAGTGTACCATGACCACGCGGTTAGTTCTTGCAAGGTACATTGGTCTGCTGTGAGGTGTTCCCGCCTCTTATTGGGCCGTTTGGGGGGTGTTTTGGGTTTTCACCCTCTAATAGCATGTTTGTAAGACTAAGTCCCTATATTTTCAAATTATCATCATATTGCAAAATCGAGGGTCCCGTGACCATGCAGTCAGTTTCTAGGAGTTATATTTGTCCCGTGCGTGGAGTTCCCTCCTCTCACGGTGCCGTTTAGTGGGTGTTTTGGGCTTCTCCTTCTAAAGGCATATTTTTAAACTTTAGTCTAGATATTTTAAAATTATCATTATATTCTCAAATCGGGGGTCCCGTGATGACGCGGTCAGTTCTTGCTAGTTATATTGGTCCAGTGTGAGGTGTTTTCTCCTTTCACAGGGCCCTTGTAGAGTGCTTTTGGTTTTTTCCCTCTAACGGTATGTTTTTAATCCTTCAACTAGATGTTTTAAAAGTATCATCATATTCTCAAATCGGGGGTCCATTGACCAGGCGGTCCGTTCCTGTGGGTGACATTAGTCCGGTGCGAGGTGTTTGCGCCTCTCACGGGGCCATTCGGGGGGTGTTTTGGGTTTTCACCCTCTAACATGGTGTTTTTAAGACTATGTCAGGATATTTTAGAATTATTAACATATTATCAAATGGGGGGTCCCGTGACCACTCGAAAAGTTCGTGCGAGAAGCATTAGTCCCGTGCGAGGTGTTCACGCCTCTTACAGGGCCATTTGGAGGTTTTTTGGGTTTTCGTCCTCTAACAATATCTTTTTAAGCCTAAGGCTACATATTTTCAAATTATCCTCATATTCTCAAACTGGAGGTCCCTTGACCATGCGCTCTATTCCTATGAGTTATATTAGTCCCCTGCGAGGTGTTCCTGCTTCTCACGAGGGCATTTTGTAGAGTTTTAGGTTTTCATCCTCTAACGATTATTTTTTAAGCCTAGGTCTAGATATTTTCAAATTGTCATCCTATTCTGAAAATGGGGGTCCTGTGATAATGCGGTCAGTTCATGCGAGTTATATTGATCCCGTGCGTAGAGTTGCCTCCTTTCACAGGGCAGTTTAGGGGGTGTTTTTGGTTTCATGTTCTAAAGGCATGTTTTTAATCACAAGTCTATATATTTTTAAATTATCATTATATCCTTAAACTAGGGTCTCGTGACCACGTGGTTAGTTGTTGTGCATTAAATTGGTCATGTGCGAGGTGTTTTCACCTTTCATGGGGCTATTTGTGGGGTGTTTTTGGTTTTTTTCCTCTAAAGGCATGTTTTTAAGCCCACAAGTCGATATTTTCAAAGTATCATCATATTCTCAAATTGGGAGTCCCTTGACAAGGAAGTCCGTTCCTGTGGGTGATATTTGGTCCTATGCTAGGTGTTAGGGCCTCTCATGGTGCTATTCGAGGTTGGTTTGGGTTTTACCCTCTAACTTAATGTTTTAAGCCTATGTCAAGGCATTTTAGAATTATCGACAGATTCTCAAATAGGGATTCCCATGACCACAAGGTAAGTACCTGTAAGAAACATTGGTCCCGTACGAGGTGTTCATGCCGCTCATGGGGTCGTTTGGCAGAGTTTTGGGTTTTCATCTCTAATGGCATGTTTTAAAACCTAAGTATAGATATATTCAAATTATCAACATATTCTCAAACTATGGGTCTCGTGACCATGCACTCAATTTCTGTGAGTTATATTGATCCCCTACGAGGTGTTCCCGCCTCTCACAGGGCCGTTAGGGAGTGTTTTGGGTTTTCGCCCTCTAACGATATGTTTTTAAGCCTAAGTCTAGATATTTTAAAATTGTCATCGTATTTTCAAATCTGAGGTCCTATAATGACACGACCAATTCCTCTGAGTTACATTGTACCTTACGAGGTGCTCACGCCTCTGATGGGGATATTTGGGGGGTGTTTTGGGTTTTCTCCCTCTAACGACATGTTTTTAAACTTATAACTAGATATTTTTACATTATCATCATATTCTCAAATCGAGGGTCACTTAACCAGGTGATCAATTCCTAAGAGTTCCATTGGTCCAGTGCGAGGTGTTCGCGCCTCTCACGGGGCTGTTTGGGGGATATTTTGCATTTTCTCCCTCTAATGGATTGTTTTTAAGCCTAAGTTTAGATATTTTTGAATTATAGTCATATTCTCAAACCAGGTGTCCCGTGACCATGCGATCAGTTCTTGAAAGTTACATTAGTCCTGTGTGAGGTGTTCCTGCGTCTCACTAGGCCGTTTGGGGGGTGTTTTGGGGGTTTTCCCTCTAATGGCATATTTTTAATCCTAAGTCTTTAGATTTTCCAATTATCATCATATTCTCAAAACGGGGGTCTCGTGACCATGCGGTCATTACCTGCGAGTTATATTAGTCCCGTGCGTGGAGTTACCTCCTCTCACGGGGCCTTTTCGGGGTGTTTTGGGCTTCTACTTCTAAAGGCATGTTTTTTTAGCATAATTATAGATATTTTTAAATTATCATTATATTATCAAACTGGGGGTCCCGTGACAATGCGGCTAATTCTTGCGAGTTACATTGGTCCCATGCGAGGTGTTTTTGCCTGTCTTGGGACCATTTGAGGAGTGTTTTTTCCCTCTATCGGCATGTTTTTAAGCTTATAACTAGATATTTCTAAAGTATCATCATATTCTCAAATCGGGGGTCCCTTGATCAGGTAGTCTGTTGCAGTGGGTGACATTGGTTCCGTATGAGGTGTTCGCTCCTCTCACGGGGCCATTTGGGGGGTGTTTTAGGCTTTCACCCTCTAACATCGTGTTTTTAATCCTATGTCAAGATATTTTAGAGTTATTGAAATATTCTCAAATAAGGCATCCCATGACCACACGATAGGTTCTTGCGAGAAATATTGGTCCCGTGAGAGGTGCTCACGCCTCTTACGGGGCCATTTGGCGGTGTTTTGGGTTTTCATTCTCTAATGACATATTTTTAAGTCTAAGTCTAGATATTTTCAAATTATCATATGATTCTCAAACCGAGAGTCTCGTGACCATGTGCTCCCTGCGAGGTGTTCCCGCCTCTCCAAGGGCCGTTTGGGGGGTGCTTGGGTTTTCGCCCTCTAACGATGAGTTTTTAAGCCTAAGTTTAGATATTTTCAAATTATAATCATATTCTCAAATATGGGGTCCCGTGATAGTGCATTAGTCCCTCGAGTTGCATTGGTACCTTATGAGGTGTTCTTGCCTCTCATGGGGACGTTTGGGTCATGTTTTGGGTTTTCTCCCCCGAATGGCTTGTTTTCAAGCCTAAGTCTAGATATTTTCAAATTATTGCCATATTCTCAAATGGGGTGTCTTATGACCATGCGGTTAGTTCTTACGAGTTATATTGATCATATGCAAGGTATCCTCGCATCTCACGAGGTCATTTGGGGAGTGTTATGTGTTTTTGACCTCCAATGACATGTTTTTAAACCTATAACTATAAATGTTTGAATTATCATAGTATTCTGAATTCGGGGATCGCTTGACCAGGCGGTCAGTTCCTGTGACTTACATTGCTCCCATGCAAGGTGTTCGTGCCTCTAACAAGGCCGCTTAGGGGATGTTTTGGGTTTCACCCTCTATCGATGTGTTTTTAATACTAAGTCTTGATATTTTAAAACTATCGTTACATTCTCTAATCGGGGTTCCCATGACCATGCGGTCAGTTCTTGCAAGTTACATTAGTCCCGTGCATGGTGTTCCCACCTCTCATGGGTCCGTTTGGGGAGTGTTTTTTGTTTTCTCCCTCTAACGGTATGTTTTTAACCCTATAGCTAGATATTTACAAATTAACATCATATTCTCAACCCAAGGGTCCTTTGACTAGGCGATCAGTTCCTAAGAGTGACACTCGTCCCTGTGAGGTGTTCGCGCCTCTCACGGGGCCGTTTGGGGGATCTTTTACATTTTTCCCTCTAACGGCATGCTTTTAAGCCCATGTCTAGATATTTTCAAATTATAGTTATATTCTCAAATTGAGGGTCATGTGACCACGCAGTCAGTTCCTATAAGTTACATTGATCCCGTGCGTGGTGTTCCCACCTCTCACCGGGTCGTTTGAGATGTTTTTCGGGTTTTTGCCCTCAAATGGCATGTTTTTAAGCCTATATCTAGATATTTTTAAATTATCATCATATTTTCAAATCAGGGGACCCTTGACTATGCAGTCCATTCCTGTAATTTACATTGGACCCGTACGAGGTGTTCGCGCCTCTCATGGAGCCGTTTGGGGGATGTCTTGGGTTTCGCCTTCTAAAGGCTTATTTTGAAGCCTAAGTCTATATATTTTAAAATTATTATCATATTCTCAAACCGAGGGACCCACGACCAGGCGATCAGTTCTTACGAGTTACATTTATCCAGTGTGAGGTGTTTCTAGCTTTCATAGGGCTGGTTGTGGAGTGTTTTTAATTTTTACCCTCTAATGGTATATTTTTTTAGTGTAGAACAAGATATTTTCCATTTATCATCATATTCTCAAATTAGGGTACCCTTGACTAGGTTGTACATTCCTATGAGTGACATTGGTACCGTGTGAGGTGTTAGCCCCTCTCATGTGGCCGTTTGTGGGGTGTTTTGGGTTTTCGCCCTCTAATGGCATGTTTTTAAGCCTAAATCTAGATATTTTCAAATTTTAGTCATATACTAAAATCGGGGGTCCTATGACCACACGATCACTTCCTACAAGTTACGATGGTCCCGTGCAAGGTGTTCCCACCTCTCATTTGGGGGTGTTTTGGGTTTTCTCCCTCTAATTGTGTGCTTTTAAGCCCAAGTCAATATATTTTCATACTATCATTATATTTTCAAAACGGGGTTCCATGACCACGCTAGCAGTTCCTGAAGATACATTGGCCCCGTACGAGGTGTACGTACGTCTCACGGGTCCGTTTGGGGAGTGTTTTGGGTTTTTTCCCTCTAACGATATGTTTTTAAGCATACAACTACATATTTTTGAATTGTCATCATATTTTCAAACCGAGGGTCCCTTGACCCGGTGGTTAGATCATGCGAGTTACATTGGACCCGTATGAGGTGTTTGAACATCTCATGGGGCTGTTTGGACGGTGTTTTGCATCTTCTCCCTCTAATGGCATATTTTTAAGCCTAAGTCTATATATTTTTTCAAAGTATAGCCGTATTACCAAATTGGGGGTCTTGTGACCACGTTGCCAGTTCCTCCAATTTACATTGGTCCCGTCAGAGGTATTCCTTCCTCTCACCGGGCCGTTTGGGGGGGGGGGGGGGGTTGAGTTTGTGAACTCTAAGGGCATGTTTTTAAGCCTACATCTAACTATTTTAAAATTATAATCAAATTCTCAAAATCGGGGGTCATGTGACCACGTGGTCAGTTCCTATGAGTTAGAATGGTCTCGTACGAGGTGTTCCCGCATCTTACGGGGCCATTTGGAAAGTGTTTCGGGTTTTTACTTTCAAACGGCATGGTTTTAAGCCTATATCTAGATATTTTCAAATGGGGGGTCCCTTCGCCATGCGATCAGTACCTGCGAGTTACATTGGTCCCATGCGAGGTGTTTGCGCCTCTCACAGAGATGTTTGGGGGGTGTTTTGGGGTTTTACCCCTTACTTCGTGTTTTTAAGCCCATGTCAAGTTATTTTAGAATTATTGACATATTTTCAAACAAGGGGTCCCACGACAACATGGTAAGTTCCCACGAGAAACATTGGTCCCGTGCGAGATGTTCGCACCTCACACGGGACCGTTTTGCGATGTTTTGGGTTTTCTCCCTCTAACAGCATGTTCTTAAGATTAAGTTTAGATATTTAAAAACCATCATCATATTCTCAAACTGGGGTCCCGTGACCACGTACACAGTTCCTGCAAGTTATATTGGTCCCGTACGAGGTGTTCCCGCTTCTCACAATGCCGTTTTGGGGGGTGTTTTGGGGTTTCGCCCTCTAACGGCATGTTTTTAAGCCTAAGTCGAGATATTTTTAAATTATCATGATAGTCTCAAATCGAGGGTCCCATGACCACCCAGTCAATTCCTGTGAGTTACATTGGTACCTTGCGAGGTGTTCCCGCATCTCATGGGGTTATTTGGGGGGTGTTTTGGGTTTTTGCTCCCGAATGGTATGTTGTTATGGCTAAGTCTTGATATTTTTAAATTATAGTCATATTCTCAATTCGGGGGTTTAGTGACTATACGATCAGTTCTTGCAAGTTACGTTGGTCCCTTGCGAGGTGTTCGCGCCTCTCACGGGGCCATTTGGGGAGTGTTATGGGTTTTGCCATACAACGGCTTATTTTTAAGCCTAAAACTAGATATTTTCGAGTTATCATAGTATTCTAATATCGAGGATCCCTTGACCCGACAGTCAGTTCCTGCGAGTTATATTGGTCCCGTAAAATGTGTCCGCGCCTCTCATAGGGTTGTGCAGCTGGTGTTTTGGGTTTCTCCCTCTACCAATGTGTTTTTAAGCCTAAGTCTAGATATTTTCAAATTATCATTATATTCTCTAGTCGAGGGTCCCATGACACGCGATAAGTTCTTCAAGTTACATTTGTCCCGTGCGAGGTGTTACCACCTTTCACGGGGCCATTTGGGGAGTGTTTTTTACTTCCTCCCTCTAAGAGCATCCACAATGGGGATGCTCAAATCCAAGAGAAATGGTAACTTTGCAAATTTTGAGCACCGCAGTGGTGGGATGCAATTGACAAAATTCGTAGAAGGATTTGTAGAGATTCTCTAAATTTACTGAATGGGTATAGAATTTGTAAAGGATTCCTACAAACTTCATTTGTTAGTAGGAATTCCTACGAACTTTTGAAGTTCGTTGGAACTCATACGAACAAATGAAGTTCATAAGAAGTTATACATTTATATTCTTATATGTTCCTACGAACTAATGTAGGTCGTAGGATTTTTTTTTCTTCCTACGAATAACATTAGTTCGTAGGATCATGAGTTACAAATTTACTTTCCTCCTCCTCCTCCTCCTCCTCCTCCTCTATACATACTATTCCTCACGAAAGCTAAAACCCACTTTTTCATTAGGTAAGTTGCCTTTAATTGCGTTTCTCCATTATTGATGCTCTAACGGCATGTTTTTAACACTATAACTTGATATTTTCAGATTAGTCATATTCTCAAATCGAGGGTCCCTTGACCAGGTGGTCAGTTCCTATGAGTTACATTGGTCCCAGGCGAGGTGTTTGTGCCTCTCACGGGGCCGTTTGGGGGGTGTTTCTCATTTTCTCCCTCTAATGGCATGTGTTTAAGCCTAAGTCTAGATATTATCAAATTATACTCATATTCTCAAGTCGAGAGAACCGTGACCATACGGTTAGTTGCTGCAAGTTATATTGGTCCCCTGTGAGGTGTTCTCGTCTCTCACTAGCCCGTTTTGGGTTTTTGCCCTTTAACAATATGTTTTTAAGCCTAAGACTATATATTTTCAAATCATTGTCATATTCTGAAATCGAGGTCCCGTGAGCACTCCATCAGTTCCTGCGAGTTGTATTGATCCACTGGGAGGTGTTCCCTCCTCTTATGGGTCCATTTAGGGATTGTTTTGGGTTTCTCCTTCTAAACGCATGATTTTAAGCCTAAGTCTAGATATTTTTAAATTATCATTATATTCTCTAACCCGGGGTCCCGTGACTATACGGCCAGATCTTGCGAGTTACATTTTCCTTATCCGAGGTGTTACCACCTTTCACAGTTCCGTTTGTGGAGTGTTTTTGGTTTTTTCCCACTAACGGCATGTTTTTAGGCCTATAACTTGATATTTTCAAATTATCATCATATTCTAAAACAGAGGGTCCCTTAACCAATCGGTCCATTCCTGTGAGTTGCATTGGTCCCGTGCGAGGTATTCGCGGCTCTCACGGGATTGTTTATGTGGTGTTTTGTATTTTCTCCCTCTAATGTCATGTTTTTAAGACTAAGTCTAGATATTTTTAAATGATAGTCATATACTCAAATCGGAGGTCCCGTGACCACGCAGTCAGTTCCTTCACATTACAATGGTCCCCTGCAAGGTGTTCCTGCCTCTCATTGGGCCGTTTCGCGGTGTTTGAATCCCTCTAACGGTTTGTTTGTAAGTATAAGTCTAGATATTTTTAAATTATCACTATATTCTCTAAACTGGGGTCCCGTGACTATACGGCCAGATCTTGCGAGTTACATTTTCCTTGTGCAAGGTGTTACCACCTTTCACAGTTCCGTTTGTGGAGTGTTTTTGGTTTTTGCCCGCTACGGCATGTTTTTAGGCCTATAACTTGATAGTTTCAAATTATCATCATATTCTAAAACAGAGGGTCCCTTAACCAATCGGTCCATTCCTGTGAGTTGCATTGGTCCCGTGCGAGGTATTCGCGGCTCTCACGGTATTGTTTATGTGGTGTTTTGTGTTTTCTCCCTCTAATGGCATGTTTTTAAGACTAAGTCTAGATATTTTCAAATGATAGTCATATACTCAAATCGGAGGTCCCCTGACCACACAGTCAGTTCCTTCACATTATAATGGTCCCCTGTTAGGTGTTCCTGCCTCTCATTGGGTCGTTTCGCGGTGTTTGGATCGCTCTAACGGTTTGTTTGTAAGCATAAGTCTAGATATTTTAAACTATCATCATATTCTCAAAGTTAGGGCTCATGAACACTAAGTAGTTACTGGGAGTTACTTTGGACCCTTGCGAGGTGTTCCCGCCTCTCACGGGTCCATCTGGGGAGTGTTTTGGGTTTTCTCCCTCTAACGACATGATTTCAAATGTATAACTAGCTATTTTTTAATTGTCATCATATTTTCAAACCATGGGTCCTTTGACCTGGCGGTCAGTTCCTGTGAGTTACATTGGACCCGTACGAGGTGTTTGCACCTCACATAGTGTCGTTTGGGGGGTGTTTTGCATTTTCGTCCTCTAAAGGCATTTTATCAAGACTAAGTCTAAATATTTTTGAATTACAATCATATTACCAAATGGGGGGTCCCATGACCTCGCAATTATCTCCTGCAAGTTAGTTGGACCCGTGTGAGGTATTCTCTCCTCTCACTAGGTTGTTTGGTGGGTGTTTTGGGTTTTCGCCCTCTAACGACATGTTTTTAAGACTAAATCTAATTATTTTCAAATTAACTTCATATTCTCACAACGGGGGTCCCGTGACCACACAGTCAGTTCTTGGGAGTTACATTGGTCCCGTGCGAGGTGTTCCTACCTCTTATGGGGCCGTTTGGGAAGGGTTTTGGGCTTTCGTCCTCTAACGACATGTTTTTAAGCCTATCTTTAGATAATTTCAAGTTATCATCATATTTTGAAATTGGTCCCTTGACCATGTGCTCAGTTCCTACGACTTACGTTGGTCCCATGCTAGGTGTTTGCGCCTGTCAAGGAGCCGCTTGGGAGGGTTTTTGGCTTTCACCCTCTAACTTCGTGTTTTTCAACCTATGTTAAGATATTTTAGAATTATCGACATATTCTCAAATAGCGGGTCCCATTACCACATGGTAAGTTCCAGTGAGAACCATTGGTAACGTGCGAGGTGTTCGCAACTCTCACGGGGCCATTTGGTAGTGTTTCGGATTTTTTCCCTCGAACAGCATGTTTTTAAGCCTAAGTCTAGATATTTTCAAATTATCATCATATTCTGATATTGGAGGTCCCGTGACCTCGTGCACAGTTTTGAGAGTTATATTGGTCATGTGCATGTTGTTACTGCCTTTCATGAGGCCATTTGGGGGGTATTTTGGGTTTTCGCCCTCTAATGGAATGTTTTTAAGACTAAGTCTAGATATTTTCAAATTATCGTCGTATTATCAATTCGGGGGTCCCATGACCACGTCGTCAGTTACTGTGAGTTACATTGGTACCTTTTGAGGTGTTATGCCTCTCATGGGGATGTTTAGGGGGTGTTTTGGATATCCTCCCCCGAACGGAATGTTTCTAAGCCTAAGTCTAGATATTTTAAAACAATACCCATATTTTCAAATGTGGGTCTAGTGACGATGCGCTTAGCATCAGCGAGTTAAATTGGTCCCATGCGAGGTATTCCCACCTCTCACGGTGCCATTTGGGGAGTGTTATGGGTTTTCGCCCTCCAATGGTGTGTTTTTAAGCCTATAATTATATATTTTAGAATTATCATAGTATTCTAAAACCGAAGATCCCTTGATGAGGTGGTCAGTTCCTTCAAGTTACTAGGTCCCATGAGAGGTGTTTGCTCCTCTCACGGGGCCTTTTCGGTGGTGTTTTAGATATCTCCCTCTACCAGCATGTATTTAAGCTTAAGTCTAGATATTTTAAAATTATCATTATATTCTCTAATCGGTGGTCCCATGACCACACGATCAGTTCTTGTGTGTTACATTAGTCCCGGGCGAGGTGTTCCAACCTTTTTCGAGGCCGTTTCGAGTGTGTTTTTGGTTTTCTCACTCTGATGGCATGTTTTAAGCCTATAACTAGATATTTTCAAATTATCATCATGTTCTCAAACCAAGGTTCCCTTGACCAGACGATCAGTTCCTAAGAGTTATAATGGTCCTATACGAGGTGTTCGTGCCTGTCACGAGGCCATCTTGGGGGTGTTTTGTATTTTTCCCTCTAATGGCATGTTTTTAAGCCTCAATCTAAATATTTTCAAATTATAGTCATATTCTTAGACCGAGGGTCCCGTGACCACATGGTCAGCTCCTGCAAGTAACATTAGTCCTGTGCAAGGTGTTACCGCCTCTCATTGGGCTGTTGGGTGGGTGTTTTGGGTTTTCGCCTTCGAACGACATGTTCTTAAGCCTAAGTCTATAAATATTCAATTTATCATCATATTCTCAAACTGTAGGTGACCACGCTGTCAGTTCCTGCGAGTTATATTGGTCCCGTGTGAGGTGTTCCCTCATCTCATCCGGTTGTTTAGGGGGTATTTTGGGTTTTGCCTTCTAACACGCGTTTTTAATCCTATTTAGATATTTTCAATTTATCGTCATATTTTCTAACCAAGAGTCACGTGACCGCGCGGTCAGTTCCTGCGGGTTATATTGGAACCGGGAGAGGTATTCTTAACTTTTACGGGGCTGTTTATGGGGTGTTTGGATTTTGCCCTCCAATGATGTGTTTTTAAGCCTAAGTCTAGATATTTTCAAATTATCATTATATTCACAAACCGGGAGATCCGTTACCACATATTTAGTTATTGCAATTACATTAGCCTCGTGCGAAGTGGTCCCACCTTTCGCGATACTGTTTGGGGAATTTTTTTGTTTTCACCCTCTAACGGAAGTTTTTAAGCCTATAAGCCGATATTTTCAAATTATCATCATATTATCAAACCGAGTGTCCTTTGACTAGGCGGTCAGTTCCTACGAGTTACATTGGTCTCGTGCGAGGTGTTCAAGCAACTTTTTAGAATAAACACTCCATGCTCTCAGTAAATCATCAAGCATGGAGCATTGAGGGATTTTGTTGATGCCAAAAATTATCCATCTACGTGGACTAATGAGAAATAGACAACTGTCGTCCTACATGGCAACATGTATATTCATCACTCACTTGGACGTCTCAGAAAACAATTGGTCAGCTTAGAATATAGTTGGTCGGCTAATCGGCAGACCAACCAACCTTAAGAATATGATCCATTATGGATATCAAAGTCCATTCGTGCATAAAATCAACAATTATTTATTGTACAAATATAAATGCCTAGAGATATAAAGGCATTCTATCTCTTGGGTTCCTAACAACCCCTATAAATACATGCTCTCCATTATATAAAAGGACACACAACAAGAAGAACTCAATCATTGTCATCACACCATGTTGTGATATTGTAAACATCTGGGAATAAAATAACAGTGAACGTAGGCCTTCCTTACAGCCGAACCACTTTAAAAACTCATTCATTATTTCACTATTACATAATTTATTTGTGATTAAAGAATTAGATCTGTCTATTTTTTACATCAAAAGTCATATTCTTAAACTGAGGGTCCTGTGACCATGCGGTCAATTCTTACGAGTTACATTAGTCCCATGCGAGGGGTTCCTACCTCTCACGAGGCCATTTGGGGAGTGTTATCGATTTTCTCACTCAAACATCATGTTTTAAGCCTATAACTATATATTTTCTAATTATCTTTATATTGCCAAATTGGGGATCCCTTGACCAGGAGGTTAGTTCCTACGAGTTACATTGGTCCCGTGCGAGGTGTTCGCGCCTGTCACGGGGTCATTTGGGTTGGTGTATTGGGCTTTCTACCCCTCATGACATGTTTTTATAACTATAGGCTTTCAAATTATTGTCATATTCTCAAACTGGGGGTCCCTTGACAATGTTGCCTGTTCTAACGAGTTACATTGGTCCCATGCGAGGTGTTCTTGCTTGTCAAGGGGATGTTTGGGCATTTTCCTTCTAACAACATGTTTTTAAGCCTAAGTCTAGATATTTTCAAATTATCATTATATTCCCAAATTAGGGGGCTCCTGACCATGCGGTCCATTCCCGCGAGTTACATTGGTCCCATGCGAGGTATTCCCTCCTTTTAAGGAATGGTTTGAGGGTTTGTTTAGGGTTATCGCTCTCTAACAACGTGTCTTTACGCCAAAGTCTAGATATTTTCAAATAATCATCATATTCTCAAACCGTGGGTCCCATGGCCATGTGATCAGTTCTTGTGAGTTATATTGGTCCCGTGCAAGGAGTTCCCGGCTCTCTAGGGGCTTATCGTTGGGGAGGGGGGGGGGGATTTTGCCCTCTAACGGCATGTTTTTAAGTCTATAAATAGATATTTTAATATTATCATCATATTTTGAAATAGGGGTTCCCTTCTGGCGAGTTACAATGATACTGGGAGAGGTCTTCGTGCCTCACCGTTTGGGGGATTTCTCCATCTAACAACATGTTTTATAGCCTATAACTAGATATTTTCAAATTGTCATCATATTATCAAACCGGGGGTCCCTTGACCATGCAGTCAGTTCCTATGAGTTACATTGGACCCGTGTGAGGTTTGGTTACTCTCACAGGGCCATTGTGGGGGTGTTTTAGGCTTTCTCCCTCTAATAACATGTTTTTAAGCCTTAGTCTAGATATTTTAGAATTATCGACATGTTCTAAAATAAGGGGTCCCATGACCACGAAGTGAGTTCATGCGAGTTAGTTTGGTCCCGTGCGAGGTGTTTCTCCTATCAAGGGGTCATTTGGTGGTGTTTTTGGTTTTCACCCTCTAATAATGTGTTTTAAAGCCCGAGTTTCAATATTTCAAATTATCATTATATTCTCAAACCCAGGATCCCATGAGCACACGGTTAGTTCCTACGAGTTACAGTGGTCTCGTGCAAGGCGTTCCCGCCTTTCACGGGGACATTTGGGGGTTGTTTTGGGTTTTCACCTTCTAACAACATATTTTTAAACCCATAATTAGATATTTCAAAATTATCGCCATATTCTCAAACCAGGGGTCCCTTGTCCAGGCGGTCAGTTCCTGTGAGTTACATTGGTCTCATGCGAGGTGTCACGTCTCTCACAGGCCGTTTGGGGGGGGAGGGTGTTTTGGGCTTTCACCCTTTAACGGCATGTTTTAAAGCCTATAATTAGATATTTTCAAATTATTGTCGTATTCTTGAACCGGGGGTCCCATGAGCATGCGGTCAGTTCCTGCCACTTACATCGGTCCCGTGCGAGGTGTTTGCGACTCTCACAGGGCCGTTTGGGTTTATATTTGTTTTTCGCCCCTAACGGCATGTTTTTAAGCCAAAGTTTAGATATTTTCATATTATCATCACATTTTCGAATTGGGTGCCCCATGACCATGTGATCAGTTCCTGTGAGTCACATTAGTCCCATGCAAGGTGTTCCCACCTCTCAAGGGCCGATTTGTGGGATTGTTTAGTGTATTCTCCCTCTAATGATGTGATTTTAAGCCTAGGTTTACATGCTTTCAAATTTTCATCGTATTCTCAAATCTTGGTTCCCGTGACCACACGATCAGTTTTTGCAAGTTACATTGGTCCCGTGCGAGGCATCCCCGCCTCTCACTGGGTGATTTGGGGGTGTTTTTGGTTTTTTCCCTCTAACGGTGTGTTTTTAATGCCAACTCTAGATATTTTCAAATTATTAACATATACTCAAGGGGACCTATGACCACGCCATTAGTTCGTGCCAGTTACATTGGTCCCGTGCGAGGTGCTTTGACCTCTCACGGGGCCGTTTGAGGGGTGTTTTGGATTTTCTCCCTCTAACGACATGTTTTTAACCCTATAACTATATATTTTCTAATTGTCGTCATATTATCAAACCAGGAGTCCTTGACCAGCCTTTCACTTCCAGCGATTTACACTGGTACCGTGTGAGGTCTTCGTGCCTCTCACGGGGCTGTTAAGGGGTGTTTTGGGTTTTTTCCCTATAACGGCATGTTTTTAAGACAATAACTAGATATTTTCAAATTATCATCATATTCTCAAACCAGGGATCCCGTGACCATGTGGTCAGTTCGTACTAGTTTCTTAGGTCTCGTGCGAGGCGATCCCACCTTTCATGGGGGCATTTGGGGGTGGTTTTCGTCTTTCACCCTCTAACGAGATGTTTTTATGCCTATAACTAGATATTTTCAAATTATCGTCATATTCTCAAACCGGAGGTCCCTTTACTTGACGATCAGTTCCTGCGAGTTACATTGGTTCTGTGCGAGGTGTTTGCGCCTCTCACGGCCATTGGGGGGAGGGTATGTTTTGGGCTTTTGCCTTCTAACGTCATGTTTTTAAGCCTATAATTAGATATTTTCGAATTATGATCATATTCTCAAATCGGGAGTCCGTTGACCCGGTGGTCAGCTTTTGCGAGTTACATTGGTTCCATGCGAGGAGCTTGCGCATTGGGTTTATTTTTATTTTTCACCCCTAACAGATAGTTTTCAAGCCTAAGTTTAGATATTTTCAAATTATCAGCATATTCTCAAATCGTGGGTTCTGTGACCATGTGGTAAGTTTTTATGAGTTACATTAGTCCAGCACGAGGTGTTCCCGCCTCTCAAGGATCCGTTTGGGGGGGTGTTATAACTGTCCTTTTAAAACTACTATAAAGGACGACTAATTTTTTTTTAGCATCCTTTATAATAGTTTTAGGGATACTAAATATTTGTTGTCCTCTATAAGAGGGTCTAATAGGACAGTAAATAGTTGTCCTTTAAAATTTTTGGTTCCCTCTTTTTTTTCGTCCATTCCCTATTTTAGTTTTTCATTCCCTCTTCGAACAAATAACTTACTCCAACCCAATACTAAAATCGTACTCACACATTTCTCTCTCCTCTCCTCACCTGATTAGAGCCAAACCCTATACCCTATACCCAAATCGTACACCATGGTGAAACCTCAGTTCGCTCGCTCTCTCTCTTGTGAAACCTCATCTCTCTCTCTCTCTCTCTCTCTCTCTCTCTCTCTCTCTCTCTCTCTCTCTCTCTATTATCTATGTTGTCCTCTCTCTATGAAGTCGTAGGATTGGAAAAGCTGTGAAAAAGTTATCTCTCTCGTGAAACTTGTGGAAAAGTGGGGTTCTATCGCCCTTTGTCCTGGAAAAACTTATGAAAAACTCGTGAAGAATAAAGGTATACTCTTTCCCTCTGATTTTGTGATCTAATTTTTTGTTCCATTTTTCGATTTGCATGCCGAGTTTCTCATATAGAACTGATTTTTCATTTGATTTTGTTTTTTAATATAGAACTTATTTTCTGTTTGATTATAGAACTGATTTTGTGTTTGATTATAAACTGATACCGTGCAAAGTCATTCAAGTTCATAACTTATGAACTACATTACAAATCAGTTATGAATCATACATTGCAAATTGGATGACTATGTATGAAAGAAGTTTTTCATAAGTTTTTAACATTAGTATTACGTCTTATTGAGATTATTCAGAGAAATTAGTGGATCCACATGTTGTAAATCTCACCATGAAGTCACAATTTAGTAAAAAAAAAAAGAATGCTTACATAAATAGTGCAAAGAATTTTATCATAGTGAATTCAAAATGGTTTATATTCACATCACTAATTTAATTATTTATATTGACATCAAAGCACAAATATTTATTGAAAACACATCATAACATAAGTTAATGGAATTTTTTACAAGTACAAAAAATATATGCACAAATAATGTCTATAGTTCGATTTCATGAATTAAGCATCTAGACATTCAAAACTCCTTATCTCGATACCCAGCGTGTGTAAGCGTATGTCCGATGTGTCTAAACACGTCCAAAATAATAAAATGTTAATATTTTTTAACATGTCAAAATGTGTTTGGGCATATTTAGAACATGATGTCCTATAATGACACTTAAAACACTACCTACTGAGTTTACGTGATTCTTAGTTGAAACGACTTTCAAGGAGGCTCGTCATTGGAATATATAAAATCCTTACACATTGCTCAAACTATGCTTCCTTTAATATTATATCACACCAACTCTCTCTATATTGTATATGTATATACGTGCGCACTTGTTCTGTTTAAATTATATATCTTGTATATGTATGCTAATATATTTTTGTTATTTATCGAATTACATATTAGAAGTTGATATGGATAAAAAGTTGGATCGGATCACGTGATTGGAATTCAAAAGAATACATAAATTGGGTTAAAAGGTTTATTAGCTTTGCATGTGGAAATAAGAATATGCAATCGTCATGCATCAAATTCCCATGTAGTAAATGTGTAAACCGTGTCTACCACAACTTACACTCTGTGAAGGATCACATAGAGATGCATGGTTTTGATAGGAGTTATAAGGATTGGATTTATCATGTGGAGTTGATCGATGCACTAGAGTACAATACATGTAATTTTGGTAATGATGTGTCACTTGGTGATATATCATATGAATCGAGCCTAGGGGAAATATGATTGCAATGGTTCAAAAGTAAAGGGGGGTTCCAAAGACGCATGAAAATTCATGTAGTGATGAACATGGAGTAGAAGATATGGTGCCTGATGGTGACTTGATAAATATTTCAAACTCCTAAAAGATGCGGAAAGAAAGTTATATGAAAATTCTCCAGAGGGTATTACTGAACTCTCATTTATAGTTGAACTCTTGCACTTAAGGCAACTTAATGGATGGATGAATAGTTATTTCATAATTTTGGTAAAACTATTAGAGAAGACATTCCCTAATGCTAGAATTCCAAAATCCTTTTATTAGGCTAACAAACTCACTATTGATTTGGGATTCAAGTATGAAACGTAGGATGCGTGCCCTAATAGCTGTATGTTATTTCAAAATGAAATGAAACTTTAGGGAAGTGTGTCATTTGTGGGGATTCTAGATATAAATTAAATGTTGGCATTGATGTTGATCAATCATAATAGAGTAATAAAAGTACGAAAGTAGCTGCTAAAATGGTAAGGTATTGACCTTTAAAACCAATATTGCAAAGATTGTTTTTGTCATCACATACTTCTTCGCTAATTAAATGGCACATAGAGGATCATATTGATGATGGTGTGCAAAGGCATCTGACTTATTCTGGACCTTCAAAATCATTTGATGAGCGAAATCCATCTTTTGCAAGTGATAGTCGTAATGTTAGACTTGGGCTAGTAACTGATGGATCCAATCCTTTTGGTAATATGAGTGTTTCTCACAGTACTTGGATGGTTGTGATCATGCCCTTGAACGTGAGCCCCTGATTGTGTATAAAGCAACAAAATCTAATTTTATCGATTCTTATTGATGGGACAAAAGGGTATGGTGATAAGATTGATGTATTTTTACAACCATTGATTGATGAGTTAAAAGAGTTATGGAGTGACTACTTATGATCTAGCGAGTAAATAATTTTTCCAGTTGCGTGTAGCGTTGTTATGGACAATTAATGATTTCCCGTCATATGCCATGCTATTGGGGTGGAGCACTAAAGGTGAATTTGCTTGTCCTTGTTGTAACAAATATCATCAAGAGAATTAATTAAATAATGGCAAAGAGTATTGTTATTGGGGTCATCGTCGATTCTTACATCTGTGCAAAAAGTTTCTGAAAGAGAAAACAACTTTTAAGGGATATGTTGATTTCAAACCACATCCATTGAAATTATCAGGATCACAAGTTTTGCAATAGTTAAATGAGCTCGACATCGAAAATGAATACAAGAAGGAAGATGTTTTTTGAAAGAGGAAAAGAGAACAATTATAAAAGGAGCTTGTGAAGACAACAAAAGATGTCATGCCTAAGACAAGATTAAATTGGAAAAAGAAAAGTATCTTTTTTGAATTGCCATATTGGGAGCATAATTTGTTTCCCCACAATCTTAATGTTATGAATATTAAAAAAAGTGTGTAACAATATCTTATTTACATTACTGGGCATTAAAGATAAAATCAAAGATAATTTGAAGGCCCGAAAAGAACTGTAAGGGATGTGCATCAGACGATCACTACATCCCCAAACACGCGGGAAAAATTTAGAGTACATAGCTCCAACAGAGTTTACAATGAGAAACAAAGAGAATGATATTTTTTCAAAAAGCGTTGTAGGATGTTAAAGTACCAGATGGCTATTCATTGAATATTTTGAGATGTGTTCACCTTCAAAAGCGAAGTATATAGGGACTAAAAAGCCATGGTGATCACATTTTAATGCAATAATTACTTCCAATAGCACTACAGAGGGTACTGTCGAAACATGTTGTCAAAGAATTAATTAAACTAAGCAATTTTTTTTCAGTGTTATGCTCAAGTTCAAATACTTTAGCGGATATAGAAAAATTGGAAGATCGTATGGCTCTTACACTTTGAACCCTTGTCAAAATATTCCCATCGGGATTCTTTGATGTGATGGATAACTTGCTAATACATTTAGTTGATGTGTTAGTAATTGTTGGTGCAGTAATCTACCATTGGATGTATGAAATTGAAGAATATTTGCTTACTCTAAAACTTTTTGTGCGCAATCGTGCTCATCCCAAGGCCTCAATTGCTAAATCTGTTATTATGGAAGAATGCACTACTTTTTCTCGAGATATATGGATGATGATGTTGAAACTAAGTCTAACCGGTCTTCTAGAAATGATGATGGAGGTAATGACCTTAGGCGTGGTGTGAAGGAATTCCATAAATTTCGACTTGATTCAGTAACTTGTATACAAGCGCATCGGTATGTGCTTGCTAACAGTGATGCAGTTGCGGCATTTATTAAGTAAGTGATATATGAACCATAAGTAATTTTTATATAAAATTCATTATTGAATGACCTTTCTAACTTGACACATGTATGATATTTTCAAAAAACACACTATGGAACTTACAAAACAATATCCTCACGTTTCACAACAACATTTTGTGCAACGCCTTCATAATGAACATTTCCACGTGTGGTTAAAGGATTATGTAAGTATGTTTATTCATTCTCTATATTCTAATTATATTTCCATATCGTAGTTTTCTTATTTATTGAAATATTAGGTGGATGGATTGTCAAAAGATATCGAATTATCTAGTGAAATATTGAGTTTGGCATTGAGTCCTCCGGAGGATACGCTAAGGTTCAAGTCATTTATTATTCGTGGATTTTGATTTTGAACAAAGGAAATTGATATTCACCAAAAAACTCAAAATAGTTGAGTTATTTTAAAAGAAGAACAAAAGAGCAATATTAGTCAAAAAAACTCTAATCCTTTGTCTGGGGATGTTACATTCTATGGACAACTAACTGGCATTATTGAAATTCAATATTTTAATGGCAAAAAGTTTGTACTATTCTAATACAATTGGATAGAAAATCATTTGGGTAAATAAGTAGATGAGTCCAACTTTACATTAGTAAATTTCAACCACTTGTTGTACAAAGATAATCGATCGAACGATGAGCCTTTTATATTTGCATCGGAAGCAGAACAAGTGTGGTACGTACAAGACTGTTTGGAACTAGATTGGCATGTAGTTGTTAAAATGACACCTAGAGATAGGTTTGATAGTTATTCAACCACATAAGAAGAATTACAAGTGCATCCATTAGAGGCGTTTAGTGTGCAAGAGTTGGAACATGATCAAAACGTATCTTGAGTGAGACAAGATGTAGATGGATCCGTGATTGATAAATCTATGGATTATGTTGATGATTATGAGGATGATATGAATGAAGAATGAGGGTTGATAAGTTGTAAATTTACATGTAAGCATTATGACATATGTTTCTCTTATTTTTATCGTATGATTTATTATATTTTATCATATTTTTTATTAATACAATAACTAATCATATATTTCGTTTTGTTGTAACAGATTCAGTATGATTAGATCATCGTCTACTAGCGGAGCGACAAATGAATCACCTCTATCTCAGATTCAAGTTTATAAATTTTTACTTCTCAAGGAGTTCAAATATTGCACTTGAAAATAAGACTAATTCCCATATGCATTACCCCCCCCCCATCTCTTTAGCCATGTCTCTTGATCGCTCTTTGATCTTATTTACACAATTAAAACTGTTATATTGATATGAATAGTCAATGAAATGCCTATATATTTTATATATGTATTCCGTGTGTTATTTTAGGTCACAAAAGGACATATGTTTTTCCAAACATATACCCTTTTTAGATTTGTAATTTTGAGGGAGGCTCGAAGAAGCTTCATGAAGGCCACATTTAGAAGCTTTGCTCAATCAGGCATGGAATGCATACACAATATTTTTTTAGTTTTGAAAGTTTGTAGTTTTGGTCCTTTTAGGATTATTTCCTATGGAGGAAATGACGAAGTGTTAATTCGTCCATATGATAGGGGGGAAATTACTAGTTAAATTTGAACTCGTCGGTGTCTTGTATTTTGTGCATCATTTTTGGCTCACTCCTTTGATTGAGACATATTTCACTGTTGGGAAGAGACTTAAAAAACTTCCCAAATTTTATGTTTCATACTTCTCCAAATATTTAACGTCCCATGGGTCGAAATCTTACTAGAAGTTGATCGAAGTGTCTTGTGAGTTTCATTAATTTTATTGATTTGTAAGAATAGTTAATGTCTACGAATATGGGTTGCCGAAACTAACTCGACTTAGCCAATCGACACAGTTTTGGCTGAGTCTTTTGAGTCATACAATTAAGCCTTCTTGTTCTTCTTTCTCATCTGACATGTTCTTAGTATATAGTAATTTCTCAAGAAACAAACATTATGAGTATTTGAAACATCGTGGATATTGCAGTTCCATGGAAACGTATTCGAGTATTTAAAATGTTGATGAACATTCTTGTTGTCTCATACCAAATAGTTATATTCTCTCCATGTGGTCGTTCTCACAGAAATATGGTAATGAACTCTTCTCGGGCATATATTGTGTCATATGATCAATGATTGTCCATATATGCTCTGACCAATATAGTAAGAAGCTGGCATATCGCAACTGCAAGGCATTGAAAATTCACCCTCAACCCCAAGATTTCTTTTTTTCCCCTTATTCTCTCTAAAACTCTCGATTTTTTTTATTAAAAACAAGATTATATGTTAATATATAAACAGAAACAAGATGATGTAAAAAATGTGGACCAGATGTCCAAGAAAAAGTCTACAAAATGATATGAAAACAAAAGTATATCAAAAAAGAGCATTAATAGAAAAATGGTAGGGTAAGGTAGCAACATAGGTTATGTTAAAAGCTCGGTCCACCAACAGATCCAGACAACATCAAAATTAGGGCCTTTAGTCAATTTTTTATAGTAAATGAACGGGTCAATCCTTTGAAAATGAAATCCAAGGGTAGTGTATCAATTTAATTCTTTCCTATAAGTCCTTCAACATCTGATTGTTTAAAAAAAACCTCTCATTTCTTACATTCCAAACACACCAAGACAAGAACAAAGAAATGCAAGACCACACGAATTCCCTATGCTTAGAAGGTCCTTGACTAAAATTTCAGAACGTGATTTTCACGTCAAACCAACAATATCAAGCTCAAAAACTATTTTATCCCGTCGAAATTTGGTGAAGTCGTAATGTAGAAGGAGATGGTCAATATATTCGCCCTTACTGTTGCATATGACACACCAAAAGGGGATAAACAAGCGTTTGGTCTCTTTAATTGAAACACGTCACAAGTATTTATCTTTTTATTGGAATATTAACCCAAAACACGAAGTCTAACATACCAAGAAGAGTCGTAATTTAATTGACATCAACCGTATCAAGGGTCACCTAAAAAATACAACAAAAACAAAACACATCTCATTTTCCACATACAATTGATTATAATAATTCAATTATGATGTCTCCAAATGCCAAAAAATTCCAGTGATGATATTTTTGAATTCACCAACTCAAGTAGTTTCACTAGAGACCCCATACAGCTGATAATAACCTACTTATTAACTTCCCTCATTGATAAATTACATAGCAATGAAGAGGAATCATGTTGTAACATTATGTTCCCTACTTTATCAGTTGAACATTATATTCCCTGATCTCAAGAACTATATCTTTTGATGCTTCTTAAGCTACTAATGGAGGTTCAATGGTTTGAATTTTCTATTAGTTTTGATAATCTCGAGCATGAAGTTCTCAAATCTATTTATTTTGGGTTTTATTGATTCTATCATAGAAATACATAAGGTAGGGTTGCTTGTAGAGTATGAGCGAATAATTATTGCGGGTGAACTTATGGATGGTGATAGTGTCTGATAGAAAAAAAAATTCAAGATTTTGTCCAATCAGATTCTAGTTTTTTTTCCCTTTATATCTACTCTTGGCCTTGATTTGTTGCTATTTCTTTACTTATGGAACTATCATTTACAAGAAATATACTATTTTTTGAACAGGAAATATCGATGGTACACCCTCTTATGGAATGTAAATGACTTGAAAGGCATCTCACATGATGGTATATACTAAAATATATATATACATTAGAATTTTGTAAATTTTTATATATCCTTTCTCATTACTTTTGAATAGGTGACAGTAATAGAACATCCTCTCTTAAGAGGAAAGTTAGAGGGAGTGCCAAACAATGGAATGAATGGGGTAATGGTGAGAAAAAGATAATTGGTTAGGATTAAGATTTCCAACCAATTGGACCATATGTGGCGAAGTTAGCGAGTTAACTCGGTTATTATGCATGTAAAGGGGATTTATTTCCTTTGACTTTGCCTTCTTGGACAAAAGCGAATCAATGAAAGCTCGACTTTGTTTGGGAACAAGTGAAAGTAATATTAAATTAATATTGTATTAGTAAAATTGAATATTTAAAATTATTAGTATTTCTAACTAATGTATTTTTTTATTCTTAGATTAACACAAATGCACAAGACAGTTACCAAAACATATGTTGTCGTAAGCTTAGAATTAAATAGAGATCCTTTAAGTATGAGACCAAGAAGAAGTATTGTACGGAATTGAACACGGATGCTTAGTGTTTAGCAACTACAACCCCCAAGTCAGACCTAATCAATGGAAACTCTTAGAGAAATAGTGGGGTCAAGAAACAACAAAGGTATCACATTGAATTTGTAGACGGGATTTTGCATGTTATTTTTTTAATTATTGATGTTATGTTGATGATTAAACAAGTTGAATTACATGTAAAAACAAAGAAAACTCTGTTAAAATTTTCTAAAAATAATACATTGAATTGGTGGGGAGAGTATATAATACCATGTAACTTGAAATGTCATTAACATTATTTATTTTCACTTGCAGCAAGTGGAAATAGGAATATCATGAATCGAGCTTATCTTTGTTCCCACCCTATAATTAGGAGAACTTCAATTTCCATAATAAACAAACAGGTTAGTATATGTTCTTACTTTTGTATAATTATATATATATAAGTTATACTAAACTATGGTTATATTTAAGTTCTCTTAGGATTTTGTTAACATGTTTTCTATTTATATATAAATTAGATGAAGTCAAAACAGGAGTTCGTCTACAAATTGAGTGTTTGGAGATGGACACGTAAGAAAAAGGATCTCACATATGATGTCGATGATGGAGCGACTGGTAGAGAGATATAAATATTGTGATAATTGCAATGTAAATGGATTAGTTACATTACGAATTTTATTTTGCTGGATGTTTGAAAGTTTCAATTATGAAAAGAGGTGGATTGTGCTATATGTTTTTTCTCAATTTGTAGGAAATGATTAAAAGACAATTGGATCTGCTTCCATTTAATCAACAAAATCGGATTTAAGTGAGGGATACTATATTTGAGGACATGATAGGACCTGATAAACATGGACGAGCATTGTGTATGGGAGTATGCATTAAACCAACTTCATCACGTTCAACCACATCATCTAATTATAATCATAGTGAGATTTCTCGACTAGAGAAAGAGGCCAATGAGCTGGAGACTCGATATCGATAAGAGGTTCAGGCGCTAGAGAATCGTCATCAAGAATAAATTGATATGGCATGTGACGATTTAGAAAATGAAATACAAAAAAGTGTCGCGAGGGCCAAGAGAGAAACCCTAGCAGAAGCTAGGTTTGAAATCGCGCGTATAATACGAGAGGCGGGCATTCCACTACCACCACCTGCAATAGCAGAGTATACTATCGATAACCACACTTGACTATATATTAATGTAAATAACTTATAAGTGGAAATGACAATTTGAATGTATATGGTGGTGTTTATTTTTTGAAGTGTGATAAGATACTATTTTGTTTTGTTATTATATTTAAGGTTAAATTTTGGTATAATATGTCTTTATATTTTTATTTATTAATTTAATGTTATTATATTAGAGATTGAATTTAATTTTACTACATTATATGTTTATAAAAATATATATATTTTAGGATAGCTATAGTTGTCTTTTAAAATATTCATTTGGCACCACATTTTATGCACCCAAATATATTTGTGACATCTACTTTTGTCCCTAATACTTCGTTTTAAAGGACAACAACATCTGTCCTTATAAATATGTAATAATATTTGAATTTAAAAGGATGGAAAAAAGGAAAATAGTTGTTGTCCTAAATACTCAAAAGGGATAACAATTGTTATCCTTTTAGCCTTTTATGACGCCCATCTAGTATGATAACTCTTCCTGTCCTTATGACCGTCCTCAATACTATTGGGGACAACAAATGAGCTTTTGAGATAGAAAATTAGTTGTCTTTATTTGTTAATTTTCTAATAGTTTAGATATTTTTAAATTATCACCATATTTTCAAACTGGGGGTCCCGTGACCACGCGCCCAATTCATGCGCATTACATTTGTCTAGTGCGAGGTGTTTTCTCCTCTCACGGGGCCGTTTGGTCGACTGTTTTTGGCATTTGACCTCCAACGGCATGTTTTTAAGACTATAACTTGATATTTTTAAATTATCATCATATTCTCAAACCGCGGGTCCCTTGACCATGCGATCTGTTCCTGCGAGTTACATTTGTCCCGTGCGAGGTGTTCACGCCTTTCAACTAGCCGTTTGGGTGGCTTTTTTGGGCTTTCACCCTGTAAGGCATGTTTTTAAGATGCAAATTATAGTCATATTCTCAAATCAGGGTCCCGTGACCATGCAGTCAGTTATTGCGAGTTACATTCGTCCTGTCTGAGGTGTTCCCGCCTCTCAAGGGCCTGTTTTAGCGTTTATTTTTAGTTTTCGCCCTCTAATGGTGTGTTTTTAAAAATAAGTCTAGAAATTTTTGAATTATCATCATATTGTCAAACCATGGGTCCCATGACCACGAGATTAGTTCTTACCAGTTTCATTGGTCCCGTATGAGCTGTTCGCGCCTTTCACAAGGCCGTTTAGGGTGTATTTGGTTTTTGCCCTCTAAAGACATGTTTTAATCCCAAGTCTATATATTTTAAAATTATTGTCATATTCCTAAACTGGGGGTCCTGTGACCACACGATCTATTACGACGAGTTACATTAGTTCCATGCGAGGTCTTCCAACCTCTCACGGGGCCATTTGGGGAGTGTTTTGGGTTTTTGCCCTCTAATGGCATGTTTTTAAGCCTATAATTAGATATTTTCAAATTATCGTCATATTCTCAAACCAGGGGATCCCTTGACGAGGAAGTCAATTCCAACATGTTACATTGGATCCGTGCGAGGTGTTTGTGCCTCTCGCAAGGACATATGACGGGGTGTTTTCGGCCTTCTCCATCTAATGACATATTTTTAAGCCTATAAATAGATATTTTTGTAATTTCTAATTCTCGAATCGGGGGTCCCGTAACCATGAAATTTGTTTTTGCGGGTTACATTGTCCCGTAGGAGGTATTTTTGTCTCTCAACAGCCCGCTTGGGGGGTGCTTTAGGTTTTCCCCTCTAATGACGTGTTTTTAATCCTACGTATAGATATTTTCAAATTATTTTCATATTCTCAAATCAGGGGTCCCGTGACCATGCGGTCCATTCTTGAAAGTTACATTGGCCCCGTGCGAGGTGTTCCAACATCTCACTCGACCTTTTGGGGTGTGTTTTGGATTTTTTTCCCTCTAACGATGTGTTTTTGTGCCTAAGTCTAGATATTTTCAAATTATCATCATATTCTCTAACCGGGGGTCTCATGACAACGCAGCAAGTTTATGCGAGTTATATTGGTCCCGTGCGAGGTGTTTGCACCTCTGACGGGGCCGTTTGGTGGAATTCTTTTGGCTTACGACTTCTAACGGCATGTTTTTAAGCCTCTAACTTGATATTTTCAAATTATCATCATATTCTAAAATCGGGGGTCCCTTGACCATGCGGTCAGTTCTTGTGAGTTACATTTGTCCCGTACGAGGTGTTTGAGCCTCTCAACGGGCCGTTTGGGGGGTGTTTTGGGCTTTCTCCCTCTAAGGCGTGTTTTTAAGATTCAAATTATTGTCATATTATCAAAACAAAATTAGGTAACCACGCGATCAGTTTCAACGAGTTACATTGGTCCCATCTGAGGTGTTCCCACCTCTGAAGGGCCCTTTGGGAGTATTTAGTTTTCGCCCTCTAACGACAAGTTTTAAGGCTAAGTCTTGATATTTTGATTTTTTTGTCATACTATTAAACCAGGGGTTCCGTGACCACACAATCAGTTTGTAGAAGTTACATTGGTTCCATGTGAAGTCTTCCCTCCTCTCACTGGACCATTTGGGGAGTGTTTGTGGTTTTCTCCCTCTAACGGTATGTTTTGAAGACTATAATTATATAATTTAAAATTATCGTCGTATTCTCAAACCGGGGTTCCTTTGAGCAAGCGTCCCATTTCAACAAGTTACAATGGTCCCATGCGAAGTGTTTGTGTCTCTCACGGGGACATTTTGTGGGGTAGTTTGGGCCTTTGCCATATAATGACAAGTTTTAAGCCTATAACTAGATATTTTCGTATTTGCTTATTCTGAAACTAGGGTCCTGTGACCATGAGGTTTGTTCCTGCGGGATCATTGGTCCCATGCGTGGTGTCTCCACCTCTCATGGGTCCGTTTGGGGGGTGTTTTAGGTTTTCTACCTCTAACGACATGTTTTTAAGCATACTGATAGATGTTTTTAAATTATTATCATATTCTCAAATCGAGAGTCCTGTGACTACGCGCACTGTTCCTGCAAGTTATATTGGTCCCGTGCGAGGTGTTCCCACCTCTCACTGGGCTATTTAGGGGTGTTTTATGTTTTTCCCTCTAAAGGTATGTTTTTAAGCCCAAGTCTAGATATTTTCAAATTATCGTCATGTACTCAATGGGGTCTATGACCATGTGGTTAGTTCGTGCGAGTTATGATAGTCCCATACGAAGTGTTCATGCCTCTCACATGGCTGTTTGGGGAGTGTTTTGGTTTTTCTTCTTCCAAGGGCATGTTTTTACGCCAATACTAAATATTTTAAAATTATCATCGTATTCTCAATCTAGGGGTCCCTTGACTAGGCGGTCTGTTCCTACGAGTTACATTACTATTGTGCGAGGTGTTCCCCCGTCTCAAGGGGCCGTTTGGGGGGTGTTTTGAGTTTTTTTCCCTCTAATGTGGCATTTTTAAGCGTGCGTATACTTGTTTTCAAATTATCATCATATTCTCAAACCAGGAGTCCAATGACCAGGCAGTCTGTACCGGCAAGTTACATTGGTCCAGTGAGAGGTGTTCCCACCTCTCACTAGCCCGTTTGTTTTGTGTGTGTGTTTTGCCCTAAAAAGATGTGTTTTCTGGCCTAAGTCTAGATATTTTCAAATTATCGTGATATACTCAATGGGGTCATGACCACATGATTAGTTCGTGCGATCTAGATTAGTCGCGTGCGAAGTGTTCGCGCCTTTCATGGGGCCGTTTGGGAGGTCGTTTAGGTTTTTGCCACCTAACGGCATGTTTTTCATCCTAAGTCTTGATATTTTCAAATTATAATCATATTCTCAAACTGGGGGTCTCATGATCACGCCATTAGTTCCTGTAAGTTACATTGGTCCCGTTCGAGGGGCTCCCACCTCTCACTAGGCCGTTTGGGGGGTCCTTTGGGTTTTCGCCCTCTAACGGCATATTATTACGCCTATAATTATGTATTTTTCAATTATCATCATATTCTCAAATCTAGGGTCTCGTGTCCATGGGGTCAATTCCTGCGAGTTACATTGGTCCCGTGTGAAGTGTTCACGCCTCTTACGGTTCCGTTTCTGGAGTGTTTTGGATTTCGGCCTCTAATGGAATGATTTTAATCCTAATGTCCTGATACTTTAGAATTATCAACATATTCTCAAACCGAGGGCCTCACGACCACGGGGTTAGTTCGTGCCAGTTATATTGATCCCGTGCGAGGTGTTCCCGCCTTTCACAGGGCCATTTGGGGAGTGTTTTGGCTTTTCACCTTCTAAGGGCAAGTTTTTACGCCAATACTACATATTTTCAAAATATTCTCAAATTCTCAATCCAGGGGTCCATTGTTCAGGCGGTCAGTTGTTGTGAGTTACATTGGTCTCATGAGAGGTGTTCCCACCTTTCATGGGGCCATTTTGGGGGTGTTTTCAATTTTTTCCTTCTCACGGCATGTTTTTAAGCCTAAGTCTAGATATTTTCAAATTATTTTTATATTTTCAAACCGGAGATCCTGTGACCACGTGGTCACTTCTTGCGAGTTACAATGGTCTCGTGCGAGGTGTTTTCGCCTTTGATGGGGCCATTTAGGAGTATTTTTGGTTTTCACCTTCTAACGGCATGTTTTTAAGCCTATAACTAGATATTAGAAAATTATCAGCATATTCCTAAATTGGGAGTCCCTTGACAAGGTGGTTAGTTCCTATGAGTTACATTGGTCCCGTGCGAGGTGTTCGCGCCTCTCATGGGGACGTTTTTTTAGGAGGGGGGGGGGGATTTCACCCACTAACGACATGTTTTAAAGCCTATAATCAGATATTTTTAAATTATGGTTATATTCTCAAATCGGGTGTCTCGTGACTAGGCAGTCAGTTCCTTCGAGTTACATTTGTCCTATGTGACGCATTCGTGCCTCTCATCGGGCCATTTTTTTTAGTTTTTTGCCCTTAACGACACATTTTTAAGCGTAAGTCTAGATATTTGTAAATTATCGTCATATTCTCAAATCTGCATTCCTGTGACCATGCGATAAGTTCCTATGAGTTACATCGGTATTATGCGAGGTTTCTCGACACTCAAGGGCCCGTTTAGGGGGTGTTTTGGGTTTTCTCCCTCTAACGACCTGGTTTTAAGCCCAAGTCTATATATTTTCAAATTATCGTCATATTCTCAAATAGAGGGTCCCATGACCATGTGGTTAGTTTCGACAAGTGACATTGGTCTCGTGTGAAGTGTTTTCACCTCTCAATGGGACGTTTTGGGGGTGTTTTAGGTTTTTGCCTTCTAATGGCGTGTTTTCAAGCCTAAGCCTAGATATTTTAAAATTATCATCATATACATAAATTAGGAGTCTGTGACCACGCTGTCAATTCGTACGAGTTAGGTAGGTCCCTTCAAGGTGTTACCGCCTCTCATGAGGACGTGTTGGTTATTTTTTTTTAGTTTTCACTCTCTAACAGCATGTTTTTCAGCCAAAGTCTAGGTATTTTCAAATTATCAGCATATTCTCAAACTAGGGGTCCCGTGACCATGCAGTCAGTTAAGGCAAGTTATATTGGTCCTGTATGAGATGTTCCCACCTATCATTAGGCCATTTGGGAGGTATTTGGGGTTTTGCCTTCTAACGGTGTGTTTATAATCCTAAGTTTAGATATTTTCAAATTATTGTCATATACACAAACTCGAGGTCCATGACCATGCGGTTAGTTTTTGTGTCGTGCGAGGTATCCCTCCTCTCAATTGGCTGTTTGGGGATGTTTTAGGTTTTTCCTTCTAAGGATGTGTTTTTATGCCTAAGTCTAGGGAGTTTCAAATTATCATCATATGGAAAAACCGAGGATCCATGACCATGCGAATAGTTCATGTGAGCAACATTTGTCATGTGTGAGGTGTCCTCGCCTCTCACGGGACCTTTTGGGTTGTTTTAAGCATTCGCCCTCTAAGGAATGTTTTTAACCTTAAGTCTAGATATTTTCAAATTATTTTCATATTCTAAAATTTAGGGTCCCCTGACCACATGATCAGTTCCTGCGAGTTACAATTGTCTCGTCTGAGGTATTCCTGCCTCTCAAGTGCCCATTTGAGGGTTTGTTTTGGGTTTTCACCCTCCAACATCGTTTTTTATGCTTAACTCTTGATATTTTTGAATTATCAACATATTATCAAATCACGGGTCCCGTGACCACGTGTTTAATCTTACGAGTTGCATTAGTCATGTGCAAAGTGTTCTCGCCTCTCACTGGGCCATTTGAAGAGTGTTTTGTGTTTTCACCCTCTAACGGCATGTTTTTAAGCCTATCGTAAGATATTTTCAAATTATTGTCATATTCTCAAATCGGGGGTCCCTTGACTAGGAAATCAGTTCATGAGAGTTACATTGGTCTCGTGTGAGGCATTCCCACCTTTCATGGGGCCATTTGGGGGGTCTTTTGGATTTTCGCCCTCTAACGGCATGTTTTAAACCCTATAACTAGATATTTTCAAATTATTGTCATATTCTCAAATATGGGGTCCCTTGAATAGGCGGTCAGTTCCTGCGAGTTACATTTGCCCAGTACGAGGACTTCACACCACTCACGGGGCCATTGGGGGGGGGGGGGGGGTCACCGTATAACATCATGTTTTTCTCCCGTGTGAGGTGTTCGCGCCTTCACGGGGCCCTTTTTTCCCCCTAACGTCATATTTTTAAGCCTAAGTCTCGATATTTTCAAATTATTGTCATATTCTCAAATTAAGGGTCTCGTGCCTTGTGGTCAATTCTATGAGTCACATTAGCCCCATGCGAGGAATTACCGCCTCTCAAGGGCCATATGGGGGAGTTTTGGGTTTTTCCCTCTAACGACGTGTTTTTATTCCCAAGTCTAGAAATTTTCAAATTATCGTTATATTCTCAAACTGGGGGTCCCATGAACACACAATCAGATCGTCAGTGTTATATTGGTCTCGTACGAGGTGTTCCTACCTCTCACTAGGCCGTTTGTGGGGTGGTTTAGGTTTTTTTCCTCTAACGATGTGTTTTTAAGCCTATTCCTTGATATTTTCAAATTATCATCATATACACGAATGATGGGTCCGTGACCATGCTGTTAGTTTGTGGGAATTACATTGGTCCCGTACGAGGTGTTCCCGCCTCACACGAGGCTGTTTGGATAGTGTTTTGGGTTTTCACCCCCTAACGGTATGTTTTTAAGCCTAAGCCTATATATTTTAAAATTAGTGTCATATTCTCAAACCGGGGATACCGTGATCACTCGGTTAGTTCCTATGAGTTATATTCATCCCACACGAGGTGTTTGCGCCTACGCAGGGCCGTTTGGTGGGGTGTTTTTGTCTTTCAACCACTAAAAACATATTTTAGGACTATAACTAGATATTTTTAAAATATTTTCATATTCTCAAAACGGCGGTCCCTTTACCATGCGGTCCGAGTTACATTTGTTGGGTACGAGGTGTTCGCAGCTCTCAAGGGGCTGTTTGGGTGGTGTTCGAGGCTTCTGCCCTCTAGGTCATGTTCTTAAGCCTAAGTCTAAATATTTTGAAATTATCATCATATTCTAAAATCGGTGGTCCCATGACCACACGGTCGATTCTCGTGAAGTACATTAGTCACGTCCGAGGTGTCCCGCCCCTTAAAGGCATATTTGAGGATATGTTTTGTGTTTTCTCCCTCTAACGGCATGTTTTTAAGCCAAAGTCAATATATTTTCGAATTATCATCATATTCCAAAAACAAGGGTCTCATGACCACTCAATCAGTTCTTGCGAGTTACACTGGTCACATGCGAAGTGTTCTCGCCTCTCACTGGGCCGTTTGGGGAGTGTTTTGGATTTTTACCCTCTACCTGAATGTTTTTAAGCCTATAACTAGATTGTTTCAAATTATTGCCGTATTCTCAAATCAAGGAACCCTTGACCAGCCGATCAGTTCCTCTGAGTTACATTGGTCCTGTGCGAGGTGTTCGCGCCTCTCCTGGGGCCATTTTGGGTTTTTTTTGCTTTCACCCTCTAACAGCATATTTTTAAGACTTTAATAGGATATTTTCAAATTATCATCATATTCTCAAACCGAGGGTCCCTTGACCATGCGGTCAGTTACTACGTGTTACTTTTGTCCCGTGCGAGGTGTTAGCTCCTCTCATGGGGCCGTTTGTGGGGTGTTTTAAGCCTAAGTCTTTATATTTTAGAATTTTTGACACATTCTCAAACCGGAGGTCCCATGACCACGAAGTCATTTTCTGCGAGTTACATTGAACTCCTGCGCGGCGTTCACACCTCTCACGGGTCCCTTGGGGTCCTTTAACGACAGGCTTTTAAGCGTAAGTTTAGATAATTTCAAATTATCATTATATTCTCAAATCAGGGGTCCTGTCACCCCGCCGTCAGTTCTTACGAGTTACAATGGTCCCGTGCGAGGTGCTTCCATTTGAAGGGGCCATTTTGGGGAGTCTTTGAGGTTTTTCCCTCTAACGGCATATTTTCAAGCCTATAACTATATATTTTCAAATTATCATCATATTCTTAAATCGAGGGTCCCTTACGAGGTGATTAAATCCTGCGAGTTACATTGTCTCGTGCGAGGTGTTCGTACCTCTCCCGGGGTTGTTTGGCGGTGTGTTTTGGGCTATTTCCCTCTAACGTCATATTTTTTAGCTTATAACTATATATTTTCAAATTATTATCATATTCTAAAATTGGGGGTCCCTTGACCAGGCGATCAATTCTTGAAAGTTACATTGGTCCTATGCGAGATGTGAGAGATGTTTTGGGGATGTTTTGATTTTTCCCTACAATGGTGTATTTTTAAGCCTAAGTCTGGATATTTTCAAATTATCCTCATATTCTAAAACTGGGGGTTCCGTGACCACACAGTCAGTTCGTCATTGTTACATTCATCTCGTGCGAGGTGGTCCTGAATCTCACTAGGCCGTTTGTGGGATGTTTTAGGTTTTTTCCCTTTAACGATGTGTTTTTAAGCCTACATCTTGATATTTTCAAATTATCATCATATATAGAAATTGGGCATTCGTGACCATGTGGTTAGTTTGTGGGAGTTACATTGGTCCCGTACGAGGTGTTCCTGCCTCACACGAGGCCGTTTAGATAGTGTTTTTGGTCTTCACCCTCCAATAATATGTTTTTGTAAGGACACAAATTTCCAATTGAGTCCTTTGTTGTTTTGGCTCAATTCTGGACAAAAACGTTTGTGTCATAGGTTAGAGTTATTGGCCATCCTTCAAGCCTATGACATACTAAAGTTGAATATGTAGCGGCCAAGTTTAAAGCTTCATCAAAATGCTGAGTTTATTATGCCTCGTTTCTACGACAACAACATGTGTTCCGTTTACTCCTAAGGTATGAATGCATTACATTTATATAGGAGCTTGGAACAATTATTATTGGATGTAAGTTTTGTTTAAACTATTGTGTATTTTCAGAAAGTTACTCTAAAACTTTAAAATAAAGTTTCTGGGCTAAAATCAAATTTTTAGGCTTTTTAGATTTTCGTTCGATATTGTCGTTTGAACGAGTTTTTCGTTCGAACGAGAATTTCGTTCGAACGAGGTTTGCCAACAACTTACCTCTGGAGCTTCGTTCGATATTTTCGTTCGAATGAGTTGGTTTGATTGAAAGAGAATGTCGTTTGAACGAGTTTTGTAACGAGATTTCCGATCAGGCCACTGGAACTTCGTTAGAAGGGTCGTTCGAACGAGACTTCGTTCGAACGAAAATCTCGTTCGAAAGAGATTTTCGGCGGGAAATTAAAATGGAAATTTTGAGCAGTTTTTCCCACTTTTTCCACTAGTCATGCCCACTAACTTTTGAAAGACTTATCAAGTACGGGAACCAACTTTGGAAAACTAACTTTTTCATATCCTTCCATCTCCAAGAGAGAGTTTGAGAGAAAAAATTTATAGAAGAAAAAGTTGATGTTTGAGTGTTTATTTTTCAAAGAAAAATATTTAAAACACTTTTGTTTTACACCCATAGTTTGTTTATTCCAATCTTCCATATAAATATCTTTCTTTAAGTTTTAGGCATGAGTTTATCTCTACACCTTGAAGAAGAGAAGTTTGGGTTTACTTCTACATCCCTAAAAGAATAAGTTCATTGTTTTGATACAGCATTCTCACATGGTGAAAGGCACCTTGTGTGGTTGATGATGGTTCCTACAGCCTCATTAGTGAATTCCAAGACTCCGGTGGAGTTTCAAGGTTATCAACTAAGAGGAGGTCGGTACAAGAAGGAGCATCGGGGCTTGAAGAAATCGAGTCGAGTGTTGTAAGACTTTTTGCTTGTACTTGTAAAATATCATACTTAGTGGACTTAAGGCTAGGGTCGTCCGAGGTTTTTTCCCGTTGCAAGTTTTTCCTCGTACATCGCGGCATAGTGGTTCTTTGTTTATTTTATCTTTTGCAAAATCACCTAGAACGCATGCTTAGGTAAAAAGATAAAATTTTGTTTAAATCACTACTCATGTTTAATTTGGTACTAGATTATAATTTGGGTAAAATTCAATTTAATTAAAGTCGTCATTTAATTTGTTAAAATTGGTTTGGCCTAATTTGGTAATATTGAAAATATGACTTAGGAAAATTTCTAGGACTTGGGTTAAATTGGTTTAAGTGAAAAATTCATTTGTTAATTAATTTAATTTCACTTTGAACTTGATTAATTTTAATTTGAAAAGAAATTGAAATTTATAATTGTTTAATTGAACCATCCCTACTTCCGCATCTTTGAAAGGAAATTACTTTTTGATTATAAGATCTAAAATTGGGGGCCCTCATCATTTTTAAGTTGGTATCAGAGCCAAAATGATAAATAAGTTCGTTAAGAATTAAATATTTTTGGCTAAAATGGAATTTTTCCCATTTTCAAAATTTCCTATTTTCGATGGTTCTAACTATGCGTATTGGAAAGCGCGGATCAAATCGACACTAAAATCTATCAACGAGAGGGTTTGGTTATCTGTTGTTAACGGGTGGTCCCCAACTACACATCTAGTAAATAATGAGCGTGTTCCTAAACCCGCCGATAGATGGAGTGAGAATTAATTTAAAATATTTAATTTTAATTCTCGAGGTTTAAATGCCTTGTTTAGCGCGATCACACCGGATGAATTCCATCGCATTATGACGTGTGAAATCGCTAAAGAAGCTTGGGATATTTTACAACTCACTCATGAAGGTACTAGGGTCGTTAAAACTTCGAAACTCCAAAACCTCACCACTCAATTTGAAACCATCAAAATGAATGAAAAATAAACTTTTTATGAATTTTATGCTAGACTTTCCGATATTATTAATTCATCTTTTAACTTGGGAGAGAAAATACCCAACAACCGAGTAGTAAAGAAAATTTTAAGGTCCCTACCCGATAGATTTATTCCAAAGGTGACCGTGTTAAATGCTTTAGCAACTTTAGCCTCTACGAAACTATAAGAGCTCATAAGTTAGTTAAAAACCTATGAACTAGACATGTTTCCCTCTAAAACTAAAAATAAAATAGATAAGGGCGTGGCTTTGAAAGCTCGAAAGGAGGAAAAACAAGTAGTAGAGAGTGAAAGTGATAGTGACTCGGAAAATATGGCTATGTTTGCTAGAAAGTTCCAAAAATTTCTTGAACAAAGATAAATTTAAAAATGATTTTAAGAAATTTGAAAAATCTATGCATGACATGTCCGAGAGGATCCCTAAAACTATTAATTAAAATTTAAATAGGGACGAGTCAAATAGGTGTTATGGTAGTGAAGGGTATGGCCATAGGGCAAAAGAGTGTCCCACTAAACTAGAAGAGAGGGCAAGCTACCAATTTCTTTTAATGCAACCCTTAGTGATAGTGACAATGAAGAGGGACCTGATTCCTCCTCTAAGACCGACATTGTGGCTTTTATGGCTAGTCATGTGAGTGATAATGAGCACTAAACTATTAATGAAATTTTAACACATGCCACTTCCAATGTTAAAGTTTATGATTCCCTTATTTTTTATGGTAGTGAAAGTGGAGAGGAAAGAGAGAGTAAAAATGAAAATGAGGTTGATGTGAGTGAGCTTCAAATTGCTTTTCAAGAATTATATGAAGAATCTATTAAATTAAAATGAAAAAAATTAAATTTAGAAGCTAGTTTGAAAGAGTCTGTCGAGGTCATTAATGAGAGTGTTTTAGTGGAAGACCTCAGGACACTTGAAAGAGCTCTTCGTGAGAAGCTTGAATATGTAAAATGCGAGAGATATAGCCTTAAAGGTTTAATGGAATCCTTGAAAAAGTAGCTTCTTTCGTTTGAAGAGCGGAATGTTTTATTAGACTCTGACATTTTAAAATTAGAAAATAAATTAAAAGACTCTAGTAAAGTCAAATTTGATTTGGAGTGTCGTTTGGAGAAATTAGATAAAATATTAGGAACAGTTCAAATAAAAAATGACACTTGTGGTTTAACTTGTAATGAATCTACTCATAAAGCCAAAACCCATGTTTTTGGAGAATCACCTAGGAAAGCCTTTAGAGATCAATCCTTAGGTACCAATTTTTGACGTGTTTTTACTTGTGCACATTGTGGTTGAAAAGGTCATCTTAGGAAAAAAAAAATTACCTTAAATGAGGTACTAAAAAATCCCAATGTAAGGAAACTGAGTTAGCCAAGATTCCTACTTCTTGAGATCGTCATTCATCATTAATTTGGGTTAGGAGATCCGACTTGGTAGATTTACAAGATAGGGTATTTGATTCTCACATGCTTCCTCCCTTGCAAAATCTAAAGGTTGAATGTGTTAGTTGTATTTGCATACTTTAGCTTTTGTGCCTCATGCTATATCACCATGCTAAGTGTATGCTTATTTTAATCATTTTCTAGTCTATGCGTCATGCTTAATCACATGTTGGAATTATGATTTTTTTCTATCATTTGTATTATACTTCTTTCATTTTAGTTTGCTTTAAATGAAAAATACAAAAAGATTTTTGTTTATCATTTCTGTTTTACCCTTTTAGTAATTCAAGATTAATGAAAAATACAAATGATTTTTGTTTGTCTTTTGAGTGCATATTTTTATTTTTGGTTAAAAACTCAAAAAGATTTTTTTTTGTGTATTTTAGTTTGACACACTCTATGTGGCATATACTTGTGTTTGAAACCCAACTTCTTCGCTCCCATGTGGCTAGAACTTTTGGTTTAGATTGTCAATCCTTATTATGTTCTTTACCATAATTACATGGAGTAGTTGGATTTTGTGTTGATTAAATGGATTCTATTTTTATATGCCTCCTTTACACACATGCACGAGCTTTTTGAACCTTAACTTCATATGTATATTTAAGCTTTGTGAGGTTTCTCCTACCAATCTAGTCATCTACATGTTATGTGATCTAGGAGGACTAGTACATGTCAAAATCCGTTGCACGTGAGATTTGTGTGAGAAATAAAAATGATATATATAAATGTGCACGAGAAAGGGCTCCGAAAGGAATTATTATCCTTTGCGAATAGTAAGCCACTGTTTGAATGGACCTAAAAGAAATACGTAGTCCAAAGGCCTAAAAATAAAATATGTCATTAAAAAGAAAAATAATTGCCAAGGCCTATTTTTAATTGATATATTCATTCAATAATATATGCTTATTGAGGGAGATTGGATGGTATATCAACGGTTTTCACAATGTCCGTTTATCCTAGTTGCTCTTTCAATGTCATGACTCTATTGGTTTGTAGAATCATCAATATGCTAGGCTTGTATGCATTGTGTATGTTTGTTCATTGAGTTCAATCTATATTGTCACATGAGGTTATATTCAAATGTGATGAAGTTTGCAATCAATTGAGAACTCTGTGAACATGTTTTAAGTATTTGGGTCTAAATTTAATTGTTACTAGTTCACACCCCAACACTTCCGTTTCCATATGACACATTTTTGCCATACGCGTGTGAAAAGCCTATTTTATTTTATGTCATTTGTGTGTTTATATCTATATATATATATATATATATATATATATATATATATATATATATATATATATATATATATATATATATATATATATATATATATATATATATATGTGTGTGCATGTGAATTATTGGTATATTTAGTCTATGCATATATATGATATTTTTCTGTCTATGCCTTGATTTCTAGTCCATCTGTGCTTCAATTCATAATTTTTATATATCTTGTTGCATTCTTTGTTGATATCACATGCTTAATACTTTTTGTATCATATTGGTATCATTTTCTTGCATCTTAGTTGGTATCCGTTATTATTTGTTGGATTAGTTATGAATTTGTAGCCCATGTTCTTTAATGTTCTCATCACTTTATGCACAATTGCATGTTTAGCTTGTTATCCCATTCTATTCATCCCTTGTTTATTTTTGGGGGAGCATATGCTTTAATTGAGGGAGATAAGTTAACTTTTGATTCTTTAGCCTTTGTCTATTCCTGAACAAAAAGGGGGAGAATGATAGGGGGAGAAATGGTATCTAATCCTATTGTAATCTTATCTGAGTTTAGGATATTTAACTTAATGGGAGAGCGCAATCTTCTTTGGTTGATCATAGTTGATAAAGGTGAGAATTAATTTAGGGGGAGTATTTATCTTAATTGCATTTAATATTCTTGATATGCCCTATGCATTTGATAGTTTGCTTAAGTGTGCAGGAATTCTTCTAAGTAGCAACTTTCATACTTTCATCATCGGCAAAGATATTGATCCTCGGGTTGTTTGAGTCAAGAATTGTATTTTTATTGTGGGTGGGACATTTTTATTTGTCTAGTAGATCTTGACGGCCCTTTAGGATTTTTGTTGGGTTTTGTCCCGGAATAGCTAAAGGGGGAGATTTGTAAGGACACAAATTTCCAATTGAGTCCTTTGTTGTTTTGTCTCAATTCCGGACAAAAATGTTTTAGTCATAGGATAGACTTATTGACCATCCTTCAAGTCTATGACATACTAAAGTTGAAGATGGAGCGGCCAAGTTTAAACCTTCATCAAAATGCCGAGTTTATTGTGCCTCGTTTCTACGTCAACAACATGTGTTCCATTTACTCCTAAGGTGTGAATGCATTAAATATTTATATCGGAGCTTGGAACAATTAGTATTGGGTGTAAGTTTTGTTTAAACTGTTGTGCTTTTCAGAAAGTTACTCTAAAACTTTAAAATAAAGTTTCTGGGCAAAAATTGAATTTTTAGGCTTTCTAGATTTTCGTTCGATATTGTCATTTGAACGAGTTTTTCGTTCGAACGAGAATTTTGTTCGAACGAGGTTTATCAACGACTTGCCTCTAGAGCTTCGTTCGATATTATCGTTCGAACGAGTTGGTTTGTTCGAACGAGAATGTCATTCGAATGAGTTTGGCAACGAGATTTCCCATCAGGCCACTGGAACTTCGTTAGAAGCGTCGTTCGAATGAGACTTCGTTCGAATGAAAATCTCGTTCGAAAGAGATTTTCGGCAGGAAATTAAAATGGCAATTTTGATCATTTTTTCCCACTTTTTCCACTACTCCTGCGCACTAACTTTTTCCAGACTTATCAAGTGCGGGAACTAACTTTGGAAAACCAACTTTTTCATATCCTTCCATCTCCAGAGAGAGTTTGAGAGAAAAAATCCAAAGAAGAAAAAGTTCATGTTTGAGTGTTTATTTTTCAAAGAAAAATCTTTAAAACACTTCTGTTTTACACCCATAGTTTGTTTATTCCAAGCTTCCATATAAATGTCTTACTTGGAGTGTTTGGCACCAGTTTCTCTCTACACCTTGAAGAAGATAATTTGGGATTACTTCTACATCCGTCAAAGAAGAAGTTCGTTGTTTTGCTGCGGCATTCTCACATGGTGAAAGGCACCTTATGTGGTTGACGATGGTTCCTACAGCCTCATTAGTAAATTCCAAGATTCCGGTGGAGTTCTGGGGTTGTCAACTATGAGGAGGTTGGTACAAGAAGGAGCATCGGGGATTGAATGAAATTGGGTCGAGTGTTGTAAGTCTTTTTTCTTGTACTTGTAAAATACCATACTTAGTGGACTTAAGGCTAGGGCCGTCCGAGGTTTTTTCCCGTTGCGATTTTTTCCTCGTACATCACGGCGCAGTGGTTCATTGTATATTTAACTTTTGTAAAATCACCTAGAATGCATGCTTAGGTAAAAAGATAAAATTTTGTTAAATTCACTACTTATGTTCAATTTGGTGCTACATAATAATTTGGGTAAAAGTTAATTTAATTAAAGTCTTCGTTTAATTTGTTAAAATTGGTTTGGGCTAATTTGGTAATATTGAAAAAATGACTTGGGCAAATTTCTAGGACTGGGGTTAAATTGTTTTAAGTGAAAAATTCATTTGTTAATTAATTTAATTTCATCACTTTGAACTTAGTTAATTTTAATTTGGAAAGAAATTAATATTTGTAATTGTTTAATTGAACCATCTCCGCTTCCACATATTTAAAAGGAAATTACTTTTTGATTATAAGATCTAAAATTGGGGGACTCGTGCTCCAATAGTTTTTAAGCCTAAGTCTAGATATTTTCAAATTAGCCTCATACTCTCAAATTGGGGATCCCGTAACAACTCGATCAGTTCCTATAAGTTACATTGATCCCACACAAGGTGTTTACGCCTATCGCGGGGCCGTTTGGTGGGGTGTTTTTGTCTTCCGACCACTAAAAACATATTTTAGGCCTATAACTAGATATTGTTTAAATTATTGTCATATTCTCAAAACGGAGGTCCCTTTACTATGCGCTCAGTTTCTACGACTTACATTTTTCCAGTGCGAGGTGTTAGTGCCTCTCAAGGGCCAGCTTGGGTGGTCTTCGGGGCTTTTACCCTCTAGGGGATGTTTTTAAGCCCAAGTCCAAATATTTTCAAATTATTATCATATTCTCTAATCAGTGGTCCCATGACCACGTAGTCAGTTCCTGCGAATTACATTTGTCCCGTCTAAGGTGTCTCGCCGCTTAAGGGCACGTCCGAGGTTTTGTTTTGCGTTTTCTCCCTCTAAGGGCGTGTTTTTAAGCGAATGTCTATATATTTTCGAATTATTTTCATATTCTAAAACCAGGGGTCCTATGACCACTCGGTCAGATCTCGCGAGTTACATTAGTCCCATGCGAAGTGTTCTCGCCTCTCACTGGGCCATTTGGGGAGTGTTTTGGGTTTTCACCCTCTACCGAATGTTTTTTAGCCAATACCTAGATTGTTTCAAATTATTGTTATATATTTAAACCGGGGAACCCTTGACCAGGCGATTAGTACGTCCGAGTTACATTGGTCCTGTGCGAGGTGTTGGCACCTCTCCTGGGGCCATCTTGGGGGGTTTTTGGGCTTTCACCCTCTACTGACTTTTTTTAACCTTTAATTGGATATTTTCAAATTATCATCATATTCTCAAATCGGGGGTTCGTTGACCATGCAATCAGTTACTGCATGTTACTTTTGTCCTGTGCGAAGTGTTCGTTACTCTCACAGGGGTGTTTTAAGCCCCAGTCTTGATATTTTAGAATTATTAACATATTCTCAAATCAAAATTCCCATGACCATGCAGTTAATTCCTGCGAGTTACATTGAACCCCTGTGAGGCATTCATGCCTCTCACGGGGCCCTTTGTCGGTGTTTTGGTTTTTTGCCCTTTAACGACAGGTTTTTAAGCATAAGTGTAGATAATTTCAAATTATCATCATATTCTCAAATCGGGGGTCCCGTGACCCCGTTGTCAGTTCCTATGAGTTACAATGGTCCCGTACAAGGTGCTTCCACTTTTTAAGGAGACGTTTGGGGAGTGTGTTGAGGTTATTCCCTCTAACGACATGTTTTCAATCCTATAACTATATATTTTCAAATTATCATCATATTCTTGAATCGGGGGTCCCTTACCAGGCGGTCAGTTCTTGCGAGTTACATTATCCCGTACGAGGTTTTTGTGCCTCTCACAGGGTCGTTTGGCGGTGTGTTTTTGGATATTGCTCTCTAATGTCATGTTTGTAAGACTATAACAAGATATTTTAAAACTATTATCATATTCTCAAACTGGGGGTCCCTTGACCAGGTGATCAATTCTTGCAAGTTACATTGGTCCTTTGCGAGATGTTTTGATTTTTCCGAATAATGGTGTGTTTTTAAGCCTAAGTCCAGATATTTTTAAATTATCCGCATATTCTTAAACTGGGGGTCCCATAACCACACAGTCAGTTCGTCAGTGTTACATTGGTCCCGTGCGAGGTGTTCCTGCCTCTCACTAGGCCGTTTGTAGGGTGTTTTGGGTTTTTCCATCTAACAATGTGTTCTTAAGCCTACATCTTGATATTTTCAAATTATCATCACATACACAAATTGGGGGTTCGTGACCATGCGGTTAGTTCATACGAGTTACATTGGTCCAGTACGAAGTGTTCCCGCCTCAAACGGGGCCGTTTGGATAATTTTTTGGGTTTTCATCCTATAATGGTATGTTTTTAAGCCTAAGTCTATATATTTTCAAATTAGCATCATATTCTCAAATCGGGGATCCCGTGACCACTCGGTCAGTTCATACGATTCACATTGATCCAACATTAGGTGTTTGTGCCTACCGCGGGGCCGTTTGATGGGATGTTTTTGTCTTTCAACCGCTAAAAACATCTTTTCGGTCTATAACTAGATATTTTTAAATTATTATCATATTCAGAAAACAGTGGTCCCTTTACATTGCCGTCACTTCTTGCGAGTTACATTTGTCCGGTACGAGGTGTTCGTGCCTTTCAAGGGGTAGTTTGGGTAGTCTTCGAGGCTTCTACCCTATTGGGCATGTTTTTAAGTCTAAGTCTAAATATTTTCAAATTATCATCATAGTCTCAAATCGGTGGTCTCGCGACCACGCGGTCAGTTCCCGTGAATTACATTTGTCCCGTTCGAGGTGTCCCGCCTCTTAAGGGCACGTTTGAGGGTTTGTTTTGGATTTTTGCCCGCTAATGGCATGTTTTTAAGCAAAAGTCCGTATATTTTCAAATTATCATCATATTCTCAAACCAAGAGTCTCATGAACACTCAGTCGGTTCTTACGAGTTACATTGATCCCATGAAAAGTGTTGTCGCCTCTCACTAGGCCGTTTGGGGAATGTTTTGGGTTTTCACCCTCTACCGAAATATTTTTAAGCCTATAACTATATTATTTCAAATTATTGTCATATTATCAAACCGGGGAACCTTAGACCAGACGATCAGTTCCTCGGAGTTATATTGGTCCTATGCGAGGTGTTTGCGCCTCTCCAGGTACTATTTTGTGGGTTTGGGGGCTTTCACCCTCTAACAGCATGTTTTCAAGCCTTTAATAGGATATTTTCAAATTATCATCATATTATCAACTCGGGGTTCCCTTGACCATGTGGTCAGTTACTTTGTGTTACCTTTATCCCGTGCGAGGTGTTCGCTCTTCTCATGGGGTCATTTGTGGGGTGTTTTAAGCCTAAAATTTGACATTTTAGAATTATTGACATATTCTCAAACTGGAGGTCCCATGACCATGCAGTCAGTTCCTTCAAGTTACATTGACCCCTGCGCAGCGTTCACACCTCCCACGGGGCCCTTTGGGGGGTTGTTTTGTTTTTTTCCCCTTTAACGACATGTTTTTAAGCCTAAGTTTAGATAATCTCAAATTACCATCATATTCTCAAATCAGGGGTTCCTTGACCCCGCCATCATTTCCTGCGAGTTACAATGGTCCCGTACGAGGTGCTTCCATTTTTTAAGGGGATATTTGGGGAGTGTTTTGAGGTTTTTCCCTCTAACAACATGTTTTCAAGCCTATAACTATATATTTTAAAATTATCATAATATTCTTAAATCGGGGGTCCCTTACCAGGCGGTTAATTCCTCCTAGTTACATTGTCCCGTGCGAGGTGTCCGTGCCTCTCACGGGCCGTTTAGTGGTGTATTTTGGGCTATTTCTCTCTAATGTCATGTTTCTAAGTCTATTACAAGATATTTTGAAATTATTATCATATTCTTAAACTGGGTGTGCCTTGACAAGGCGACTAATTCTTGCAAGTTACGTTTGTCATGTACCAGATGTTCGAGATGTTTTGGGGATGTTTTGGTTTTTGCCATCTAATAGTGTGTTTTTAAGCCTAAGTCTACATATTTCCAAATTATCATAATATTCTTAAACCGACGTTCTCGTGACCACACAGTCAGTTCGTAAGTGTTACATTGGTCATGTGCGAGGTGTTCCAACCTCTCACCAGGACCTTTGCGGGGTTTTAGGTGTTTGTCCTCTAACGATGTGTTTTTAAACCTATGTCTTCATATTTTCAAATTATCATCACGTATACAAATAGGGGGTCCGTGACCATGCGTTTAGTTCATCCAAGTTACATTGGTCCAGTACGAGGTGTTCCCGCCTCACACGAGGTCGTTTGGATAGTCTTTTGGGTTTTCACCCTCTAGCGGTATGTTTTTAAGCCTAAGTCTAGATATTTTCAAATTTGCATCATATTCTCAAACCAGGGATCCCTTGACCACTCGGTCAATTCCTACAAGTTATAGTGATCCCACACGAGGTGTTTCCGCGTATCGCGGGACCGTTTGGTGGGGTTTTTTTTATCTTTCGACCACTAAAAACATATTTTAGGACTATAACTAGATATTTTTAAATCACTGTCATATTCTCAAAATGGGTGTCCCTTTACCACGTGCTCAGTTTCTGCGAGTTACATTTGTCCAATGCCAGGTGTTCGCGCATCTCATGGGGCAGTTTGGGTGGTGGTGGAGGCTTTTGCCCTCTAGGGAATATTTTTAAGCCTAAGTCTTAATATTTTCAAATCATCATCATATTCTTAAATCAGTGGTCCCGTGATCACGTGATCAGTTCCTACGAATAACATTAGTCCCGTCTAAGGTGTCCCGCTTCTTAAGGGCACGCTTGAGGCTTTGTTTTGGGTTTTCTCCCTCTAACGGCATGTTTTTAATCCAAAGTCTTCATATTTTTCGAATTATCATCATATTCTCAAAGCAGGGGTCCTATGACCACTCGGTGAGTTCTTACGAGTTACATTGGTCCCATGCAAAGTGTTCTCGCCTCATATTGGGCCATTTGGGGAGTGTTTTGGGTTTTAACCCTCTACCAAAATATTTTTAAACCAATACCTAGATTGTTTCAAATTATTATCAAATTCTCAAATCGGGGAACCCTTGACAAGGCGATCAGTTCGTCCGAGTTACAATGGTCTTGTGCGAGGTGTTGGCGCCTCTCCTGGGGCCATCTTGGGGGTTTTTTGGGCTTTCTCCCTCTATCAACTTTTTTTAAGCCTTTAATTGGATTTTTCCAAATTATCATCATATTCTCAAATCGGGGGTCCCTTGACCATGTGGCCAGTTACTGCGTGTTACTTTTATCCCGTGCGAGCTGTTCGTTCCTCTCATGGGGGCGTTTGTGGGGTTTTTTAAGCCTCAATATTTATATTATATAATTACTAACATATTCTCAAACCAGAGGTCCCGTGACCATGTAGTCAATTCCTATGAGTTACATTGAACCCCTGCGAGGCATTCGCGCCTCTCATGGGGCCCTTTGGGGGGTGTTTTGGTTTTTTGCCCTTTAATGATAGGTTTTTAAGCCTAAGTTTAGATAATTTCAAATCGTCATCATATTCTCAAATCGGGGGTCCCGTGACCCCGTCATCAGTTCCTACAAGTTACAATGGTCCCGTACAAGGTGCTTATGCTTTTTAAAGGGACGTTTGGGGAGTGTGTTGAGGTTTTTCCCTCTAATGACATGTTTTCAATCCTATAATTATATATTTTCAAATTATCATCATATTCTTGAATCGGGGGTCCCTTGCCAGGCAGTCAATTCCTACTAGTTACATTGTCCCGTGCGATGTGTTCTTGCCTCTCACGAGGTCATTTAGCGGTGTGTTTTGGGATATTTCTCTCTAACGTCGTGTTTTTAATCCTATAACTAGATATTTTAATATTATTGTCATATTCTCAAACTTGGGGTCCCTTGACCAGGCGGTCAATTCTTAGAAGTTACATTGGTCTTGTGTGAGATGTGTGAGATGTTTTGGGGATGTTTCAGTTTTCGCTCTTTAATGGTGTGTTTTTAGGCCAAAGTCTGGATATTTTCAAATTATCTTTATATTCTCAAATCGGGGGTCCCATATCCACACGATCAGTTTTTAAGACTTACATTGTTCCCGTGCGAGGTCTCTCGAGGACGTTTGGGGGTGGTTTGGGTTTTTGCCATCTAACGGCATGTTTTTAAGCCTAAGTCTAAATATTTTCATAATATCATCATATTATCAAATCATGGGTCTCATGACCACACGGTCAGTTCCTGCGAGTTATGTTGGTTCCGTGCGAGGGGTTCCGACCTCTCACGGGGTCATTTGGGGAGTGTTTTAGGTTTTCGCCCTCTAACGTCATTTTTTTAAGTCTATATGTAGATGTTGTTGAATTATTGTCATATTCTCAAATCGGGGTCCCTTGATAAGGTGATTAGTTCCTGCGAGTTACATTGGAATCGTGCGAGGTTTTTGCACCTATCACGGGGGACGTTTGGGGAGTGTTTTTGTCTGTCGACCTCTAACACCATGTTTTTAAGTCGATAACTAGTTATTTTCAAATTATCGTCATATTCTTAAATTGGGGTTCTCTTGACCATGCAGTCAGTGCTTGCGAGTTACATTTTCTCTCATGCGTGGAGTTCGTTCCTCTGAAAAACCTGTTTGGAGGGTGTTTTGGGTTTTTCCCTCCAGCGACGTGTTTTTAAGTCAAAGTCTAGATTGTTTCAAATTATCATACTATTCTAAAATTAGGGGGCCCGTGAACATGCGATCAGTTCCTGAGAGTTACAGTGGCCCCGTTCGAGGTGTTTGCACCTCTCACAGGGATGGTTGGGGGTGTTTTGGGTTTTCGCCCTCTAAGGGCAATTTTTTGAGGCAATAACTTGATATTTTCAAATTATCGTCGTATTCTCAAACTGTTAGATTACTTGACCATGTGGTCAGTTCTTGAGAGTTACATTGGTCCCGTGCGAGTTGTTCACGCATCTCACACTGCCATTGGGAGAGGGGGAGCTTAGGCTTTCAACCTATAACGCCACGTTTTTAAACCCAGGTCTTGATATTTTCAAATTATAGTCATATTCTCAAATCGGAGGTACCGTGAAGATGCGGTCAGTTGCTATGAGTTACATGTTCTCGTTCAAGGTGTTCGCACCTCTCAAGGGGCCGTTTGAGGGGAGTTTTTGGGTTTTCTCCCTCTAACGGCTTGTTTTTAAGCCAAAGTCTAGATATTTTAAATTATGATAATATTCTCAAATCGAGAGTCGTATGAACAAGAGGTCAATTCGGGCTAGTTACATTGGTCCCTTCCGAGGTGTTACTGCATCTAACGAGACCTTTTGGGGGTATTTTTGGTTTTTTCTCTAACGACATGTTTTAAGACCAAATCTAGACATTTTAAAATATTGTAATATTCTAAAATTGGGGGTCTCATGACCACGCCGTCAGTTCCTATGACTTACATTGGTCCCGATCAAGGTGTTCGCTCATCTCACAGCCCATTCGGGGGGTGTTTATGGTTTTTCCCCTAAAACGATATGTTTTTAAGCCTAAGTCTAGATATCTTCAAATTAGCGTCATATTCTCAAACCGGGGATCCCGTGACTACTCGGTCAGCTCCTACGAGTTACAATGATCCCACACGAGGTGTTTGCGCCTATCGCGGGGCTGTTTGGTGGGGTGTTTTTTTTATTTCGACCACTAAAAACATGTTTTAGGCCTATAACTAGATATTTTTAAATTATTGCCATATTCCCAAAATGGGGGATCCTTTACCATGTGGTCAGTTCTTACGAGTTACATTTGTCCGGTGCGAGGTGTTCACGCCCCTCAAGGGGCAGTTTGGGTGGTGTTCGGGGCTTCTTCCCTCTAAGGCATTTTTTAAGCCTAAGGCTAAATATTTTCAAATTATCATCATAGTCTCAAATCGGTGGTCCCGTGACCACGCGGTCACTTCCCGCAAATTACATTAGTCCCGTCCGAGGTGTCCCGCCTCTTAAGGGCACGTTTGAGGGTTTGTTTTGGGTTTTCTCCCTCTAACGGCGTGTTTTTAAGCAAAAGTCAATATATTTTAGACTTATCATCATATTCTCAAACCAAGGGTCTCATGACCACTCGGTCGATTCTTGCGAGTTACATTGGTCCCATGCGAAGTGTTCTCGCCTCTCACAGGGCCATTTGGGGAGTGTTTTGGGTTTTCACCCTCTACCAGAATGTTTTTAACCCTATAACTAAATTGTTTCAAATTATCGTCGTATTATCAAATCGGGGAACCCTTGGCCAAGAGATCAGTTCCTCCAAGTTATATTGATCCTGTGCGAGGTGTTCGCGCCTCTCCAGGAATCATTTTGGGGGGTTTTGGGGCTTTCACCCTCTAAGAGCATGTTATTAAGCCTTTAACATGATATTTTCAAATTATCATCATATTCTCAAACTGGGGGTCCCTTGACCATGTGGTCAGTTACTGTGTGTTACTTTTGTTCTGTGCGAGGTGTTCGCTCCTCTCATGGGGCCGTGTGTGGGGTGTTTTAAGCCTAAGTCTTGATATTTTAGAATTATTGACATATTCTCAAACTAGAGGTCCCATGACCACGCAGTAAGTTCCTGCAAGTTATATTCACCCCTGCGTGGCATTCACACGTCTAATGGGGCCCTTTGGGCAGTGTTTTGGTTTTTTTCCCTTTAATGATAGGTTTTTTAAGCCTAAGTTTAGATAATTTGAAATTATCATCATATTCTCAAATCGGGGCTCCCGTGAACCCGCCATCAATTCCTGCGAGTTACAATGGTCCCGTGCAAGGTGCTTCCATTTTTAAAGGGCCATTTGGGGAGTGTTTTGAGGTTTTTCCCTCTAATGACAGGTTTTCAAGCCTATAACTATATATTTTCAAATTATCATAACATTCTTAAATCAGGGGTCCCTTACTAGGCGATTAATTCCTCTGAGTTACATTGTCCCAGGAGAGGTGTTCGTGCCTCTCACGAGGCCATTTGGCAGTGTGTTTTGGGTATTTCTCTATCACATCATGTTTTTAAGTCTATAACTAGATATTTTCAAATTGTTGTCATATTCTAATACTAGGGGTCCCTTGACCAGGCAGTCAATTCTTGCAAGTTACATTGGTCCTATGCGAGATGTTTTGGGGATGTTTCGATTTTTTCCCTCTAATGGTGTGTTTTTATGCCTAAGTCTAGATATTTTCAAATTATCAACATATTCTCAAATTGGTGATCCCGTGACCACACAGTCAGTTCGTAACTATTACATTGGTCCCGTGCGAGGTGTTCCAACCTCTTACTAGGCCGTTTGTGGGATGTTTTAGGTGTTTTCCCTCTAACGATGTGTTTTTAAACCTACGTCTTGATATTTTCAAATTATCGTCACATACACAAATCGGGGGTCCGTGAGCATGTGGTTAGTTCATTCGAGTTACATTGGTCTAGTACGAGGTGTTATCACCTCACACAGGGCCGTTTGGATAATGTTTTAGGTTTTCACCCTCTAATGGTATGTTTTTAAGCCTAAGTCTAGATATATTCAAATTTGCATCATATTCTCAAACTGGGGATCCCGTGACCACTCAGTCAGTTGTTACAAGTTACAGTGATCCCACACGAGGTGTATGCGCCTATCGCGGGACCATTTGGTGGGGTGTTTTTTTCCTTTCGACCATTAAAAGCATATTTTAGGCCTATAACTAGATATTTTTAAATTATTGTCATATTCTCAAAATGGGGGTCCCTTTACCATGCGCTCAGTTTTGGGGTGTTTTGGGTTTTTGATGTCTAGCGGCATGTTTGTACGTCTATAGCTAGTTATTTTGAAATTATTGACATATTTTCAAATCATATTCCATTGACCAGGCAGCCAGTTCCTCCGAGCTGTATTGGTCCCGTGCGATGTGTTAGCACCTCTCAGAGGGCAATTTGGGGGGTGTTTTGGGTTTTCGCCCCTAACGGCATATTTTTAAGCTTATAACTAGATATTTTTAAATCATCTTCAGATTCTCAAACCGGGGGTCCCTTGACCATGCGATCAGTTCCTGCGTGTTACAATGGTCCCAAGCAAGGTGTTCGCGCCTCTCACGGGGCCGTTTAAGAGGTATTTCGGGTTTTCACCCTCTAAGGACTTTATTTTAAGCCCAAGTCTAGATATTTTAAAATTATCATCATATTTTCAAGTCAGGGATCCCGTGACCATGCGTCCAGTTCCTGTGAGTCACATTGGTCCCGTGCGAAGTGTTACTACTACTCACGAGGTTTTTTTGGGGGTGTTTTCGAGTTTTTGCCCTCTAAGGGCATGTTTTTAAGCCTCAGTATAGATATTTGAGAATTATCATCATATTAATAAATCAGGGGTCCCATGACCACGCGGTGAGTCCTTGCGAGTTACATTGGTCCCATGTGAGGTGTTCGCGCTTCTCATGGGACCATTTTGGATTTTCCCCTCTAACGGCATGTTTTTAATCCCAAGTATAAATATTTCAAATTATCGTCATATCCTCAAACTGGGGGTCCCGTAACCATACGATAAGTAAGTGCGAGTTACATTGGTCCAGTGTGAGGTGTTCTTGTATCTCACAGGGCCGTTTGGGGAGTGTTTTGGTTTTTTACCCTCTAACGGCATTTTTTTAAGCTTAAGTGTAGATATTTTTAAATTATCATCATATTAACAAATCGAGGGTCCCGTGACCACGTTGTCAGTTCCTGTGAGCTACATTGGTCCCATGCGAGGTGTTACATGCCTCTAATGAGGGTGTTTGGAAGGTGTTTTGGGTTTTCTCCCTCTAACGACACATTTTTAAGACCAAGTCTAGATATTTTCAAATTATCAGCATATTCTCAAATCGCGGGACCATTAACCACGTGATTAGTTCGTGCGAGTTACACTGTTCCCGCGTGAGGTGTTGGCGGCTCTCGCGGGGACGTTAGGGGGCATTTTAGGATTTTTGCTTTCAACGGCATGTTTTTAAGCACAAGTCTATATATTTTCAAATTATCATCATATTCTCAAATCGGGGGTTCTGTGGCCACGTGGTCAATTTGTGTGAGTTAAATTAGTCTCGTGCGAGGTGTTCTTGCCTCTCACGGGGCCGTTTGGGAGTGTTTTGGATTTTTTCCATCTAACGGCATGTTTCTAAGGATATAACTAGATATTTTCAAATCATCATCATATTCTCAAATCGTGGGTCCATGTACCACGCGATTAGTTCCTGCGAGCTACATTGGTCATGTGTGAGGTCTCGGCGGCTCTTACGAGGACGTTTGGGGGTGCTTTGGGTTTTATCCTTTCAATGACATGTTTTTAAGCCCAAGTCCGGATAAATTTTAAACTATCGTCATATTATAAAATCGGGAGTCCCTTAATAATGTGATCAGTTCCTGCGAGTAACTTATGTCCCATGTGGGGTGCTCGCGCCTCTCATGGGGACGTTTGGGGATTATTTTGTATTTTATCCCTATAATGGGATATTTGTAAGCTTATGTCTAGGTATTTAAAATTTTCATGATATTCTTAAACTGGGGGTCATTTGGCCATGCGATAAGTTCTTGAGAGTTACATTGGTCCCATGTGAGATGTTCACGCCTCTCAAGAGGCCGTTTGGGAGGTTCTTTGGGTTTTATCCCTCTAACGGTAAATTTTTAACCCCAAGTCTAGATATTTTTAAATTATCATTGTATTCACAAACTGGGGGTCCCATGACCATGCGATCAATTCCTACGAGTTACATTGGTCCCGTTCGAGGTGTTCGAAGCCCCTCACAGGGCGAGTTGGAGGGTGTTTTGGGTTTTCACCCTTTATCGGTATTTTTTATGCCTAAGTGTAGATATTTTTGAATTACTATAATATCCTCAAACCAGGGGTCCCATGACCACACGGGTAGTTCCTGCATGGTACATTGGTCCCATGCGAGGTGTTGGCACCTCTCACGGGGCCATTTGGGGGTGTTTTGGGTTTTTCCCCTCTAACGACATGTTTTTAAGCCCGAGTCAAGATATCTTCAAATTATTGTCATATTATAAAATTAGGGTTTTCGTGACCATGTAGTCAATTCATTTGAGTTACATTGGTCGCGTGAAGGAGTTCCAACCTCTCACGCGGCCATTTGGGGTGTGTTTTGGGTTTTCGCCCTCAAATGACTTATTTTGAAGCCCAGTTCTATATATTTTCAAATTATCGTCATATTCTCAAATCGGGGGTCCCGTGAACATGCAGTCAGTTCCTGCATATTATAATGGTCCCATGTGTGGTGTTCGTGCCTCTCACGTGGCCGTTTGAGGGGTGTTTTGGGTTTTCGCCCTCTAACGGCATATTTTTAAGCCTAAGTCTAGTTATTTTCAAATTATCCTCATATTCTGAAATTGAGAGTCTCATGACCACACGATCAGTTCTTGCGAGTTACATTGGTCCTGTGCGAAGTGTTCTTGATTCTCACATGGTCATTTGGGGGATGTTTTTGAGTTTTTTCAATTTAATGGCATGTTTTTAAGCCTAAGTCTATATATTTTAGAATTATCGTCATATTAACAAATCGGGGTCCCATGACCATGCGGTCAGTTCCCATGAGTTACATTTTGGTCCGTCGAAGTGTTCGTGCCTCTCACGTGGCCATTTGGGAGAAATTTTGGTTTTCCCCCTCTAACGACATGTTTGTAAGCCCAATTATAGATATTTTCAAACTATCTTCATATCCTCAAACTGGGGGTTTCATGACCATGTGGTCTATTTGTGTGGCTTACGTTAGTCCATGCGAGGTGTTCTCGCTTCTCTCGGGGTCGTTTGGGGGAAATTTGGGGGTTTCTCCATCTAACGGCATATTTTTAAGCCTATAACTAGGCATTTGCAGATTATCCACATATTCTCAAATCGGGGTCCATTGACGAGGAGGTCAGTTCTTTCGAGTTGCATTGGTCCCATGTGAGGTGTTTGCGCCTCTCACCAGACAATTTGGGAGTTGTTTTGGTATTTCTCCCTCTAACGACATATTTTTACGACTATAACTAGATATTTTTAAATTGTTGTCATATTCTCAAATCTGGGGTCCCTTGACAATGCGATCAGTCCATGCATGTTATAATGGTCTTGTGCGAGGTGTTCGTGCCTCTCACAGGGTCGTTTGGGGGGGTGTTTTGGGCTTTTCCCTCTGACGAAAATATTATAAGCGCAAGTCTAGATACTTTCAAATTATCATCATATTCTAAACCCTAGGGTGTCGTGACCAAGCGGTCAGTTCCTATGAGTCACATTGGTCCTGTGTGAAGTGTTCCCCCTTCTCATGAGGCCGTGTGGAGGTAATTTTGAGTTTTTAACCTCTAAGGGAATGATTTTAAGACTAAGTCTATATATTTGAGAATTATCATCATATTAACAAATAGGGAGTCCCTTGACCACGCAATGAGTCCCTGTGAGTTACATTAGTCCTGTGTGAGGTGTTCGCGCCTCTCACAGGGCTATTTGGAGGTAGTTTTAGGTTTTGCCCCCTCTAATGGCATATTTTAAGCCCAAGTATAGATATTTTTGAATTATCTTTATATCCACATTATGGGGTCTCGTGACCCTATGGTCAGCTCGTGCGAGTTACATTGATCCTGTGTGAGGTGTTTCGAGCTTCTCACGAGGTCGTTTAGGAGGTGCTTTGGGTTTTCGCCCTCTAACGGCATGTTCTTAAGCCTAAGTCAAGATATTTTCAAATTATCAACAAATTCTCAAACAAGGGTTTCTGTGATCACACAGTTAGTTCAGGTGAGTTACATTATTCGCGTGCAAGGTGTTCCATTCCTCACGAGGTCATTTGGGAGGTGCTTTGGGGTTTCCCCATCTAATGACACGTTTTTTATCCCAAGTCTAGATATTTTTAAATTATCGTCATATTCTCAAATCAAGATTTCTATGAACACCCGATCAATTCGTTCTAGTTACACAGGTCGCGTGTGAGGCGTTATATGCCTCTTACGAGGCCGTTTGGGAGATGCTTTGGGTTTTTTCCCTCTAACGTCATGTTTTTAAGCCCAAGTCTAGATATTTTAAAATTATCATCATATTCTCAAACCGGGGGTCCATTGACCACGAGATCAGTTCATGCGAGTTGCATTGTTCCCTCACGAGGTGTTGGTGGCTCTCACGAGGACGTTTGGGTGTGTTTTGGGATTTTCCTTTCAACGACATTTTTTTAATAACAAGTAAATGTATTTTCAAATTATCATCATATTCTCAAATCGGGGGTTCCGTGACCCCGCGGTCAATTTGTACGAGTTACATTAGTCTCGTGCGAGATGTTCCCGCCTCTCACTGGTCCATTTGGGGGGGTTCCCTCTAATGCCATGTTTTTAAGTCTATAACTAAATATTTTCAAATCATTATATTCTCAAACTGCGGGTCCATGTACCACCCAATTAGTTACTGGGATATACATGTCATGTGAGAGGTGTCGACGGCTCTCACAACGATGTTTGGGGATGTTTTGGGCTTTATCCTTTCAACAAAATGTTTTTAAGATCAAGTCTAGATAATTTTTAAATTCTCTTCATATTCTAAAATAGCGGTCCCTTGATGATGCGATCAGTTCCTACGAGATACTTATGTCCCGTGCGATGTGCTCGCGCCTCTCATGGGGCTGTTTGGGGGTTGTTTGGGGTTTTCTTCCTATAAGTAGATATTTTTAAGCTTGTGTCTAGATATTTTAAAACTATCATCATATTCTTAAGTTGGGTTTCCCTTGACCATGCGATTAGTTCTTGAGAGTTACATTGGTCCTGTACGAGATGTCCGCGCCTGTCACGAGGTCGTTTGGGAGGTGCTATGGATTTTCACTCTCTAACAATACTTTTTAAGCCAATGTCTAGATATTTTAAAATTATCATCATATTAAAAAACTGGGGGTCCTGTGACCACGCAATCAGTTCCCGCGAGTTACATTGGTCCCTTGCGAGGTGTACTGTCACTTGTAGGCCCGTTTGGAGATAGTTTGGGGTTTTTGCCCCTATCGGCATTTTCTTTAAGCCCAAGTCTAGATATTTTTGGATTACCATAATATTCTCAACTCGGGGTCTCGTGACCACACAGGTAGTTCCTGCATGCTACATTGGTCCAATGCAAGGTGTTCGCGCCTCTCATGGGGCCGTTTCGAGAGAGTTTTGGGTTTTCGTACTCTAACGACATGTTTTTAAGCTCGAGTCAAGATATTTTCATATTATAAAACTAGAGTTTTTGTGACCACATTGTCAATTCGTTCGAGTACATTGGTAGCGTTCGAGGTGTTCCCACCTCTCACGGGTCCATTTGGATGTGTTTTGGGTTTTCGCCCTCTAAAAACTTATTTTTAAGCCCAAGTCTAGAGATTTTCAAATTATCATCATATTCTCAAATCAGGGTTCCCGTGACCATGCAGTCAGTTCCTGCATGTTATAATGGTCCCGTGTGAGGTTTTCACGCCTCTCATGTGGCAGTTTGAAGGGTGTTTTGGGTTTTCGCCCCCTAACGGCATGTTCTTAGACATAAGTCTAGATATTTTTAAATTATCCTCATATTCTCAAACTGAGAGTGTCGTGACCACACGATCATTTCATACGAGTACATTTGGTCCTGTGCGAAGTGTTCTCGCTTCTCACAAGGTCATTTGGGGGGTGTTTTTGAGTTTTCACCCTCTAACAGTATGTTTTTAAGCCTAAATCTAGATATTTTAGAATTATCACCATATTAACAAATTGGGGTCCAATGACCATGCTATCAGTTCTTGTGAGTTACATTTTGGTCCGTCGAGTTGTTCGTGCTTCTCACGGGGCCGTTTGGGAGGAATTTTGGGTTTTCCCCCTCTAACGACAAGTTTTTAACCCCAATTACATTTATTTTCAAATTATCGTCATATCCTAAAAATTGGGGGTCTCGTGACCATATAATAAGTTCATGCGAGTTACATTGCTCCATGCGAGGTGTTCCTCTATCTATAGAGGCCATTTGGGGGGTGTTTTGGGTTTTTGCCGTCTAACGGCATGTTTTTAAGTCTATAACTAGATATTTTTAGATTATCGTCATATTCTCAAACCGAGGTCCACTGAACGGGCGATCAGTTCCTACGAGTTGTATTGGTCCCATGCGAATGTGTGCTCCTCTCATGCTACAGTTTGGAGGTTGTTTTGGGCTTTCTCCCTCTAATGGCATATTTTTAATCCTATAACTAGATATTTATAAATTTTCATCATATTCTCAAATCGGGGGTCCCTTGACAATGCGACCTATTCCTGCATGTTATAATGGTCCCGTGCAAGGTGTTTGTGCCTCTCATAGGGCTGTTTCAGGGGATGTTTTGGGCTTTTTCCATCTAACGGAAATATTTTAAGCCCAAGTCTGGATACTTTCAAATTATCATCATATTCTTAACTCGGGGGTCCCGTGACCAAGCGATCAGTTCCTGTGAGTCACGTTGGTCCCGTGCGAAGTATTCACCCTTCTCACGAGGCCGTTTGGGGGGTAATTTTTAGTTTTCGCACTCTAAGGGCATGTTTTTAAACCTAAGTTTAGATATTTGAGAATTATCATCATATTAGCAAATCGGGGGTCCCGTGACCACGTAGTGAATCCCTGCGAGTTACATTGGTCCTGTGCGAGGTGTTCGCGCCTTTTAAGGGGATGTTTGGGGGTAGTTTTGAGATTTTCCCCCTCTAACAGCATATTTTAAGCTCAAGTATAGATATTTTCAAATTATTATCATATCCTCAAATTGGGGGTCACGTGACCACGCGATCAGTTTATGCGAGTTACATTGATCACGTGTGAGGTGTTCCGTGCCTCTCACAAGGTCATTTGGGAGGTGCTTTGGGTTTTCACCCTCTAATGGCATGCTTTTAAGTCTAAGTCAAAATATTTTTAAATTATCATCATATTCTTAAAAAAGGGTTTCCATGAGGACGGAGTCAATTCATGTGAGTTACTTTGGTTGTGTGAGAGGTGTTTTGTGCCTCTCACGAAGTCATTTGGGAGGCGCTTTGGGTTTTTTCCCTCTAACGACACGTTTTTAAGCCCAAGTCTAGATATTTTCAAATTATCATCATATTCTCAAATCGGGGTTTTCATGACCACGCGATCAATCCATGCGAGTTACATAGGTCACGTAAGAGGTGTTACGCGCCTTTCACGAGGCCATTTGGGAGGTGATTTGGGTTTTCTCCCTCTAACGATATGGTTTTAATCCAAAGTCTAGATATTTTCAAAGTATCATCATATTATCAAATTGAGGGTCCATTGACCACGCGAACAGTTCCTGTGAGTTACGTTGTTCCTGCGCGAGGTGTTTGCGGGTCTCACGGGGAGGTTTGGGGGTGTTTGGGCTTTTTACTTTCAACGGAATGTTTTTAAGCACTAGTCTATATATTTTCAAATTATCATCATATTCTTAAACCCTAGGTTCTGTGACCACACGGTCAATTTTTACGAGTTACATTACCACTTTATGGAAATGGAATATGTTGTTTTGTTTGTCAGATTAGCTCTATTTTTTTGTTTGATAAAATATATCACTAACATGTATTTTTTTTTATTTTACAGTTGATAGTAAAAGGAAATCCCTAAAAGTGATTGACATTAATATAAAAGAGTTGAAGCTCATCTGGGGTTTGCATCAATCAATTGCTGGGGAGCACGCGAGACTTGCTTCCTATTTGGTGAGATATAAGAACACCAATTTTTCTTTTATTCCTTGTCCTCTTGTTCCTCCCTTGGTGATTGATCTTGATCAAGTTCCAGCATTTTCTTCAATTGTTGAAAAGTCTTCCTCTTATTTGAGTACCTCTATTGCTGACCTGATGATGAAGAAGAGGAGAATGCCTGACCTCTTTGCCAAGGTTATCCCTCGTGCTGATGGGATAAAGAAGAACAAATAGGATGTCCCAGCTGAAGGGACTCAGAAGAAAGATGTTACTCCATCTGGAGTAGTCACAACTGTTAAGGAGGTCAGTAAAAAGCCCCATGTTGTTCAAAAAGAGGTAGCACCTTTGATTGAAGGGTTGTTATTCAATAAGAGGCAGCAACTTTGATTGAAGTTGCTTCCTTGAAAAGATTGAGAAGGGGTCATTCTAAGAAGCCTGTGTATGTTGTTGTCCAACCAATTGGGGTTGGGATACCTTCTTTGAGGGCTAGTTCTCCAGCCATCGTTACTCTTGGCTTGGATAAGAAGTTGATCTGGTCTGGAACTCTTCCTGATTGCCAAGCTGATAAGACTTTTACTCCTCAGGAGAAGATCACTGATTTGGCAGCCCAACACCTTGCATCAGTAAGTGTCATTATACTCATCATTTTGATTCTTCATACCATGTTAATATTCTAATTTATGCCTTTCTGCTTGCAGTTTTTAGTGTACTTTAATAATATCCTGGAGAAGGATAAGGCCATTAAGGCCTCGACTTCATCCAGTGGAGTAGAAGAAGCCCTTTGTGGGTTGTCAAAATCTTTGGCGGAGTCTCGACGGAAGTACGAAGAGGACAATGCTACTTGGGAAAATAAAATCAAATCTGTTGAGACAACTCAACAAAAAGCTGAGGAAGCTACTAAGGAGGATGACACAACTCGGTAGGAGGATGATACAGCTCGGTAGGAGGCTGATACAGCTCGACAACAAGCTATAAATGCTTTTAAGGAGGCAGGGGAGAAATTTAAGGTTTTTGTTTTCAGTAAGGTGGACGTTGATGGTAAGCCTGAAGAGGTTAATCGATGTAAGAAAGAGCTTGAGGATAAGGTGAAGTCTTTTAAAGAACTTCTTAGGGAAACAAGTTCCTCGAAAAGGACAAAGAGAAAAGTTTATGTGAAGAAATCCTTTAGCTCTGGCTAGGACAAAGGATGGAACAAAGTTGTAACCGCTGCCTCCACTCAAATGGAGTATGCAAGTGTAAAGTTCTTTAGGGATGGATGGGTTTCCACATTGAAGGAGTTGAATATTGCTGATGATTTTGAAATATTTCAGAAACACATTCATGGCCCTCCTCCTACTATTGAAGAAGAAGAAGAAGAAGAAGAAGAAGAAGAAGAAGAAGAAGAAGAAGAAGAAGAAGAAGATGAGGAAGTTGGATCTGATGAATCTTCTTTATTAGTTGTAGGACAAACACTTACTGCTCCTATCCCTCAGTCCTCCGAGTAAGTTCAGCAGACAACACCCTCTACCGAGCAACATCAACTGTCCATCGAACAAGTAATTCCTTCCTCAAAGTCGACTGATGATGTTATAGGGAATAAAGAGAAAGTGTAAAGTTGTTTGTCACTTTACTTGTTTTGTTTTTTTGTTTTCCCTTTTGTTGTACCTTTGGTTTCACCCTCTTCTCTTATGATCAATAAAATGGACTTTGTTATTTATTCTGAGTTTTTGATTCACTTGTTCAATATAGTTGTACTGTTGTTGATTTGTTTTTACTTTTCCTTGATAGTTTATTGCCAGGATGGATCTATTATTAGCGCATGATACAGAGTTGATGAAGAAGTGTACTGACTACTTCAAAGATGGTCGTGCAGATTTCACTAAGGCATAAATGGTTCATATTCTTGGATCTGATGCCTCTGAATGAGCAACCGATGCTTACCAATATTTAAAATGTTTGCTTGATCGGGTTGTGACAAAAAATGTGGCTTACTACGAAATGATTGAATATCTTCAAGGAATGATCGAAGAACTTCAACTACGACAAAGAGAAGTCACTGCTCTTTTACATGAGGGTTATGAGAAAAAGTACCATCAGTTGAGCGTTGATCAGAGTTACGACAATTTCATTTCATCCCATAATAAGAGAGAGAGAGAGAGAGAGAGAGAGAGAGAGAGAGAGAGAGAGAAAGAAAGAGAGCTTTAGATTAAAGATCACATAAACATCGTTTAGTTGCTGGAAGAAGAGAATAATGCTTTGAGAGAAGATATGAGATAATTAAAAGTTGCCTCTTCCTCTGGAACTCTAGTCCTAGTCAATGATGAAGGTTTTTATTTTTTGGAGACTGAAAATGCTACATTGAGAGAAGAATTGGAGGCTTTAAAAAGATCCAGACCTACATCCTCCTCGTGGGGTAGATCAAGGACTGGTCGGAGCAGCATTAAAGAAACTAGGACTCAACAGGCCTTAAAAAATCAAGCGGTTCAACTAAAGGCAAAAAATCAAACATTAACTGAGATGTCCTAGAAAATTCAGTCTCATCGAGAAACTTTCTAATCAGAGTTTTGTGTTAGAGAGTAAACAAAACTTGGTGAAGAGGATTCATCAGCATGTTGATAGAATGACTTATCAATTCCACAAGATCCCTGAGAGTTTTGGATGGGGGATACAATAAAGATTTATGCCATCTTGATGCCAGGTTAAAATAATGAAACAATGAGAGATACAAATAGGGGTGGTTCAATGCTTTAGCTGTGATGCATGTTCAGAAAGGAACAAAGTTATGGGTTTGGTATGGGCCTAGATATCTTGATCTTCCAGTACCTCCTTTCAAACTAGATGTTAGATGGATTCCAGTTAGCTCCATTCCATAGTGTTTGATCTGCAAATACCTCGGTGATTAAAATTTTCATAAAGATTTTGAGATATCCCGACCTCCATATCTGCTTGATCGGCCTAGTTCGAGCAATACCAGAATGCTGCGAGATTTGAATTTCATCAACTCTTCTTTTGATCTAGATGATACTCCAGATGGAATGGATCCTGTACTTAAATCTGAAGGAAAGAAACCAATAGAATAGACTATTTGTATTTCGTTAGTGAGTTTTTAACGAAGAAAAATCATCTTTTGGTAATTTTGTTTCCTTGGAAATAAATTAATTATATGGTATTTATTTTGTTAATCTTTATGAGATCAACTATAATAGTGTTGTTCTTTGATTTTATATATATATATATATATATATATATATATATATATATATATATATATATATATATAAAGGGACAATTTGTCCTTTATTGATTTGTTTTGCCTAAACAATGGAACTTTACCCCATATTTTTTGCCTAATTGTAGTTACTTATCACCCATAAGTGCCTAAGCAATGGAATTATTTTCATCCCATGTTCCTGCTTAGTTGTAAAAATCTTATTTAGGTTTCATTGGTTCCTAGGTTTGCTTATATATATATATATATATATATATATATATATAAGGACAATTTATCCTTTGTTGATTTCTTTTGCCTAGACAATGGAACTTTGCCCCCATATTTTTGCCTAGTTGTAGTGACTTATCACCCATAAGTGCCTAAGAAATGGAATTATTTTCATCCCATGTTCCTTCTTAGTTGTAACAATCTTATCTAGATTGCCTTAGTGCCTAGGCAGTGGATATTTTACCCATATTCTTGCCTAGTTTTAGATGCGCCTTGAGGTCACCCATAATCAAGCAGGCACTGCCTTGTTTGATTGTTGTGCCAACATTATTGGTTATGTTTGTTGATGCCGACCAACTTTAGTTGGTGGATTTTGTTGCTACAAAGTTCAATTATAGTGTGTAGTGTGAAGCACTAGTACTCCGAAAAAATTTAAATCAAACCAATATTGGGAAATTATCATTTTCATTCATATTTAAATAATGGGGTACATATAAATCTACATTACAGGTAATATTTTCGCGGATGCTCTGCATTCCAAGCATTTTTTAATTCTTCCCCCTCTAGAGTTTCTAATCTGTAGGTTGCAGGTCGAACAACAGCTATGACATCTGAATGAGTTTCTTGATCACATAATCTCCTTCTTTGAGATCACATTTTCTTTGCTGATAAGATGAATTTAGGATTGCTTCATCTTCTCTGACTTCCTCGAGCATGTCCAGGTCCAGAAGTCTCATTAAATCGCTTACCGGAGAATTAAATTAAGAACCATGTGAGTAGGTAATCCTAATTCAGCAGGTATGACTACTTGACTTCCAAAAGCCAACATGTAGGGAGATTCCCCAGTTACTGTTCGGGGTGGTGTTCGGTAAGACCATAGAACTTAATGCAACTCGTTGATTCAGTTTCCTTTAGCAGCGTCCAATCTTTTTTTTAACCCGTTTAATAGAGTTCTTTCTGTGACCTCTGTTTTCCCATGTAAGGACAGAAGTCTCCGATTGAGTCTTAATGTAGTGTTGGCTCAATTTTGGACAAAATAAATTGAGTCATAGGATAGTTTTCAAGTGTATCCATCCAAGCCTATGACGTTCTAGTTGAAGACGTAGCGACCAAGATTATAAAGCTTCATCATTTGTCGGTTTACTTGTGCCTCGTTTCTCATCATCAACATCATATTCCATAGTCTCCAAAAGGTATGAATTCATTTTTATATATATAGGAAGACTGGGAATATTTTTATAAAGGGTGTAATTTTATTTTAACCTGTAGTTTATTTTCAAAAGGTTTCTTTAGAACTTTAAAATAAAGTTTTTGGGCTTAAAATCGAATTTTGACCTTTCTGGGACTTCGTTCGATATTGTCGTTCAAATGAGTTTTTCATTCGAACGAGAATGTCATTCGCACGAGTTTGCTAATGAATGTTTCCCATTGGCCTCTGGAACATCGTTAGAAGGGTCTTTCGAATGAGACTTCGTTCGAACAAAAATATCGTTTGAACGTGATTTCCAGCGGGAAATTTTTTGGGCAATTTTTTGGCAACTTTCTCCACTACTCCACTCCTTTGTTCCCACTAATTTTTCCAGAATTACTTATGTGCGGGAACCGACTCTTTCTAAAAAACTTTTTCACATTCTACAATCTCCAAGAGAGAGTTTTGAGAGCTTAATTCCAAAAAGAAAGAGTTCATATTTTGAGTGTGTTTTTCAATAAAATATTTCTTAAACACTCTTTTTTACACCCATAAGAGTTTATTCCAAGTTTCTTCATATATATATTTTCTTGGAGTGTTTGGCACCGGATTATTCTCTACACCTCAAAGAAGAGAAGTTTGGGTTTACTTCAACATCATACAAAGAAGAAGTTTGTTTGCTGTGACATACCTACTTGGAGAAAGGCTCCTTGTTCAGGTGGTAGTGACCAAAAAAGTCCAACCGGTGGATTTCGAGACCGCGGTGGACCTCCGTAGTTATTCGCTAGGCTGAGGTGTGTACAAGAAGAAGCGTCGGGGTTAGGACAGAGTCTAGTCGAGTGTTGTAAGTCTTTTTGTCTTGTACTTGTAAAATCGTACTTAGTGGATTTGAGGCTAGGATCGTCCGAGGTTTTTTTTTCCTGTTGTGGGTTTTTACTCGTACATCTCGATGTAGTGGTTTGTTTATTTTATCTTTTGCAAATTCACATTTGATGCATGCCTAGGTAAAATATAAAATTGGAACACTTAATTTGGTGCTATATTTGTTTGGGTAAAAATTCATTTAATTCAAGTCATTAATTTTATTGAATAAAATTTGGTTTGGCCTAATTTGCAAAAATGGATTAATTATTTGTGTTAGGAAAATTTCTAGGACTTGGGTTGAATTAATTGGGTTTAAGTGAAAAATGGACTTGTTGATAAATTTAATTTCACATTGAGTTTAGTTTAATTTTAATTTGAAAGAAATTAAAATTTGTTGTTTGTGTGTGTTATGTTGAGCCATCTTTATTACACATTTAAAAAGGAAATTATATTTTCAAAGTAAAAGTATTTAAAATTGAGGGTGTACATCTCCAACAAGTGGTGTCAGAGTGGGATCGCTAAATTATTGCGTTTAAGATCCTTTTAAATATTTTTTACTAAAATGGAATTTTCCCCATTTTCAAAATTTCCAATTTTTGATGGTCCTAATTATGTGTATTGGAAAGCGCGCATGAAATCGACACTTAGGTCTATCGATGAGAGTGTTTGGTTGTCAGTCGTTAACGGGTGGTCCCCACCTACATATTTAGTTGAAAATGAACGTGTTCCCAAACCCACCGATAGATGGAGTGAGAATGAATTTCAACTTACAAATTTTAATTCCCGTGGTTTAAATGTCTTGTTTAGCGCGATCACACTGGATGAATTCCGACGAATTATAATCTGAGAAACCGCTAAAGAAGCTTATGATATTTTACAACTCACTCATGAAGGAACTAGTATTGTAAAAGCTTCAAAACTCCAAAACCTCATCACTCAATTTAAAACCATCAAAATGAATGAAAAAAGAAACTTTTGATGAATTTTATGCTAGACTTTCCGATATACTCAATTCACCTTTTAATTTGGGAGAGAAAATACCCGACAACCGAGTAGTAAAGAAAATTTTAAGGTACCTACCCGATAGATTTATTCCCAAGGTGACCGTGTTAAATTCTTTACCCACTTTAGCCTCCACGAAATTAGAAGAGCTCATAGGTTATTTACAAACCTATGAACTAGACATCCCTGTAAAACTGAAAAAAATAGATAAGGGCATTTCTTTGAAAGCTCGAAAGGAGGAAAAACAAGTAGTATAGAGTGAAAGTGAGAGTGACTAGGAAGATATGGCTATGTTTGCTAGTAAGTTTCATAAATTTCTTAAATTTAACAAAGATAAATTTAAAAAAGATTTTAAGAAATTTGAAAATTCTAAGCATGACAAAGCCGAGAAGATCCCTAAAACGTTTAATGAAAATTTAAATAGGGATAAGTCAAATAGGTGTTAGGTTGTGAGGGTTATGGACATAGGGCGAGAGAGTGCCCCACTAAACTAAGGAGAGAGGGTAAGCAACCAATTTCATACAATGCAACCCTTAGTGATAGTGATAAGGAAGAGGGACCCGATTCCCCCATTAAGCCCAACTTTGTGCATTTTATGGCAAGTCATGTGAGTGAAAGTGAGAACTCCTTAATTGATGAAAGTTTAACACATGACACTTCCAAGGTCATAATTTGTGAATCCCAAAGCAATGATGGTAGTGAGAGTGGATAAGAAAGAGAGAGTGAAAGTGAAAATGAGGTTGAATTGCTTTTCAAGAATTATGTGAAAGTGAAAGTGAAAATGAAAATGTGAGTGAGCTTCAAATTGCTTTTCAAGAATTATATGTAGAATCTATTAAATTAAAACGAAAAAATTTGAATTTAGAAGCTGGTTTGAAAGAGCGTGTCGAGGTCATTAATGAGAGTGTTTTAGTGGAAGACCTTAGGACACGTGAGAGATCTCCTCGTGAGAAGCTTGAATATTTAGAAAGCGGGAGAGATAGCCTTAAAGGTTTAATGGAATCCTTGAAAAAGGAGCTTCTTGCGTTTGAAGAGCGGAATGTTTTATTAGAGTCTAACATTTTAGAATTAGAAAATAAATTAAAAGACTCTAGTAAAGTCAAATTGGATTTGGAGTGTCGTTTGGAGAAATTAGATAAAATATTAGGAACGGTCTAAATTAAAAATGACACTTGTGGTTTATGCTTCAATACTTGTAATGAGTAAACTCTGAAAGCCAAAACCAATTTTTTTGGAGAATTCTCTAGGAATTATGTTATAGATCATTCCAGGAAAGTCTTTTCGCCGAGTCTTTAGGTGCTCACATTATGGTCGAAAAGGTCATCTTAGGAAGTTTTTCTTTGATCTTAAACAGGGTCCTAGAAAATCCCAATGTAAGGCAACCGAGGTAGCCAAGATTCCTACACCCCGTGATCATCATTCTTCATTACTTTGGGTTAGGAGATCCAACTTGGTAACTTTACAAAATATGATTTTTTATTCTCATTTACTTTCACATGCTTGCTCCCTTGCTAAATCTAAAGGTTGAATGTGTTAGTTGTTTGCATACTTTAGCTTTTGTACTTTATGATAAATTATCATGCTAATTGTATGCTTCTTTATCATTGTTCTAGTCTATACTTCATGCTTTATCACATGCTAGAATTATGATTGTGGTTTATCTTTTGTATTATAGTTCTTTCATTTTAGTTTGCATTAAATGAAAAATAAAAAAAGAATTTTTTTTATCATTTGTGTTTTACATTTTTAGTAATTGAGGCTTAATGAAAAATTCAAATGATTTTTGTTTGTCTTTTGAGTAAATATTTTCCTTTGTTTGGTTCAAAATTTAAAAAACTCAAAAAGATTTTTTTGTGTGTATATTTGTTTGGCACACTTATGTGGAATTTACTTGTGTTTGAATCCCTTATTTTTCGCTCCCATTTGGCTAGAACTTTTGGTTAAGATTGTCAATCCTTAAAATGTTCTTTACCATGTCTTCATGGAGTAGTTAGATTTTGTGTTTCTATAATGGATTCTATTTTTATATGCCTCAATTGACACATGCACGAGCTCATTTGAATTTATAATGTCACATGTATATTTGAGCTTTGTGAGGTGTTCTCCTACCAATCTTATCATCTACATGTTATGTGACCTAGGAGGACTAGTTCATGTTAAAATCCGTTGCACGCGAGGATTGAGCGATAAAAGATTATATATATAAATGTGCAGTGGGAAAGGCTTCGAAAGGAAAAATCACCCTTTGCGAGTAAGCCACCGTTTGCTTGGACCTAAAATAAATATTTCGTCCAAAAGCCTAAAAGAATAATGGCATTAAAAGAAAATATTTTCCAAGTCCTTTTTTTAGTTGATTTATTCATTCAAAAGATTAAATCAATATGCTTAAATTGAGGGAGTTTGGATGGTATATCAACGGTTTTGCACAATATCCATTTATTCTAATTGTACTTTCAATGTCATGAATCTATTGGTTTGTAGAATCATCAAAATTCTAGGCTTGTATGCATTATGTATGTTTGTTCATTGAGTTCAATCTATATTGCCACATGAGGTTATATTCAAATGTGATAAAGTTTGCAATCAAAGGAGAACTCCGTGAACATGTTTTAAGTGATTGGGTATAAATTTAATTATTTTTAGTTCACACCCCAACACTTTCGTTTCCATATGACACACTTTTTCTATACTAGTGTGAAAAGATTATTGTATTTTGTGTCATGTGTGGTTTCTATACCTATATATATGTGCGTATGCGTTAGTAATATTCATTAGGTATACATATATATGGTATTTTATCTTTGTTTCGCTTTCTAGTCCATTTATGCTTCAAATTCATAATTGGTATCTATCTTGTTGCATATTGTTATTGATATCACATGCTTAGTATCTTATGTATCACATTGGTATCATTTTTTTGCATCTTTGTTGATATCCTTTATTCTTTGTATGGATTAGTTTTGCTTTTGTTGCCCATGTGCTTTCATATTCTTATCACTCTAAGCTTCATCTTGGTTTTTATCCTTTGTCTATTCTTGAACAAAAAGGGGCAGAGGTATCTAATCCGATTATAATGATATCTTAGTTTAGGAGATTTAACTTAGGGATAGTCGTGACCTTCTTAGGTTGATCATAGTTGATAAAGGGTAGAATTAATTTAGGGGGAGTATTTATTTTATATGCATTTAATATTCTTATTCCCTATGCGTTTGATAGTTTGCTTAAGTGTGCAAGAATTTTTCTAAATGGAAACTTTCATCGTCGGTGAAGATATTGATCCTTGGGTTTTGAGTCAAGCTATGTAATTTTTATTTTGGGTGGGATATTTTTTAAGTCTAGTAGAGCTTGATAGCCCTTTAGGATTTTTGTTTGTTTTTTGTCCCGGAATATCCAAAGGGGGATATTTGTAAGGACATAAGTCTCCAATTGAGTCTTAATGTAGTGTTGGCTCAATTCCGGACAAAAGCAATTGAGTCATAGGACAGTGTTCAAGTGTATCCATCTATCCTATGACGTGTTAGTTGAAGACGTAGCAGCCAAGATTATAAAGCTTCATCACCTGTTGGTTTACTTGTTCCTTGTTTCACGTCATCAACATCATATTCCATAGTCTCCAAAAAGGTATGAACACATTTTTATATATATAGGAAGACTTGGAATATTTTTATAAAGGATGTAATTTTATTTTAAACTGTAGTTTATTTTTAGAAGGTTTCTTTAGAACTTTATAATAAAGTTTCTGGGCTTAAAATAGAATTTTGACCTTTTTGGGACTTCGTTCGATATTATCGTTAGGATAAGTTTTTCATTCGAATGAGAATGTTGTTAGAAAACAAAAATCTCGTTCGAATGAGATTTTCGGCGGGAAATTTTTTGGGCAGTTTTTTGGTAGTTTTCTCCACTACTCCACTCCTTTGTTCCCACTAATTTTTCCAGAATTACTTATGTGCGGGAACCAACTCTTTCTAATTTTTTTTCACATTCTACAATCTCCAAGAGAGAGTTTTGAGAGCTTAATTCCAAAAAGAAAGAGTTCATGTTTTAAGTGTGTTTTTCAAGAAAATCTTTCTTAAACACTCTTGTTTACACCCATAAGAGTTTATTCCAATTTTCTCCATATATATCTTTGCTTGGAGTGTTTGGCATCGAGTTTTTCTCTACACCTCAAAGAAGAGAATTTTTGGTTTACTTCTACATCCCAGAAAGAAGAAGTTTGTTTGCTCTGACATACCTACTTGGATAAAGGCTCCTTATTCGGGTGTCGGTGATGAAAAAGTATGATCGGTGGATTCCGAGACCGCGGTGGACCTCCGTGATTATTCTCTAGGCAGAGGTGTGTACAAGAATAAGCGTCGGGGCTTGGACGGAGTCAAGTAGAGTGTTGTAAGTCTTTTTGTCTTCTCCTTGTAAAACCGTACTTAGTGGATTTGAGGCTAGGGCCGTTCGAGGTTTTTTTTTCCCCTTGTGGGTTTTCCCTCGTACATCGCGGCTTAGTGGTTTGTTTATTTTATCGTTTGCAAATTCACATTAGATGCATGCCTAGGTAAAAGATAAAATTGGAATAGTTAATTTGGTGCTAAATTTGTTTGGGTAAAAATTCATTTAATTCAAGTCATTAATTTTATTGGATAAAATTTGGTTTAGCCCAATTTGCAAAAATGGATTAATTATTTGTGTTAGGAAAATTTCTAGGACTTGGGTTTAATTAATTGGGTTTAAGTGAAAAATGCATTTGTTGGTTAATTTATTTCACTTTGAGTTTAGTTTAATTTTAATTTCAAAGAAATTAAAATTTGTTATTGGTGTGTGTTGTGTTGATCCATCTTTATTCCGCATTGAAAAAGGAAATTATATTTTTGATGTAAAAGTATTTAGAATTAGGGGTCTACATCTCCAACAGCCCGTTACTTTGGGGATGACGTGGTGCATGATGAATCTTTTGAACGTTAGATTGTGAACATTTAGCGGTGAACTTCTCGTTATCAAATTGGGTACCGTGATCAGTGATAAAATCATGTGGCAGGCCATATCTGCAATAATATTCTTCCCAGCGAACTGATAGACCCTTTCATAGTCCATATCAATGATAGGTTCATCTTCCACCCATTTCGTGAAATAATCAACAACGATCAGTAAATATTTGAATCGTCCTTTTGTAGTTGGCAGAGGCCCCACCAAATCTATCCTCTACATAGAAAATGGCCAAGGTGAGGTGATTCGTGTTAATAACGCCTAGGGAGTTCTTCGTATGGTAGAAAATCCCTGACACTTGTCACATTTTTTGGCGTAAGCTGTACAATTAGCGCGCATTGTGGGCCAATAGTACCCCTGCGTAGTTATTCTCTGCAAAAGAGTCCGACCAGCTACGTGAGCTCCACAAGATCCTTCATGAATTTATTCTATTAGATCTATAACTTCTAGTGGGTGAACACATCTTTGCAGAGTTGCGATTACATCACTTATGTATAAAACTCCATTGTTTAAGACATATCTAGCAGCTTGAAACTTCAACCTCTTGGCTACAAGTTGGTAGGCTGGTAAAATTCCTTCTTCGACATAAGCCCTGATGGGATCCATCCAGGAAGGTCCCATATCTAAAGTGATAAACTTCACCATGAAATCTTCATCGATACTTTTGCTGGCAAGTATCTTAATAGGAATTGTTCTTCGGAGCTTAGTGCGAGTAGTTGAGGCTAACCGAGCTAGTGCATCTGCCCTTGTGTTCCCCAGTCTTGGTATTCTAATCATTTGGATAGCTGCTAAATTGGCTATAACCTCCAAAGCTTTGGTTAAATACCTCGACATGAATTCTTCTTTTTCTGCATAACGATCGAGCATTTGATTTACCACTAGTTGTGAATCACTGAACTCCATAACTTGCTCTGCATTCACTGATTTAGCTAAGCTGAGGTACACAATTACGGCTTCATATTTAGCTTCATTGTTGGAAGCTTTGAATTGGAAATGCAGAGCATATTCTATGTCTAATCCATCTGGACTGTTAAGAATTATTCCATCTCCACAGCCTATTGCACACGAGGAACCATCAACGTATAAATTCCATGTAGGGTAATTATCATCAAATCCTTGATCGGACAAAATCCCTTTATAGAATATCCTATGCTTCTTTTCATCATCCTTCAACTTTGGCCTCTTACCAGATGATTCTGGTTGATCGGTTACCCTCTCTTCTGTCTGGTCTGCTGTCGAGAATTGGTCGGGGACAATTTTTGGTGATCCTCTAGCATCTTTGAGTTACTCTGCATTAGCCCCATGGTGGTCTAAGGTATCTGGGTAGGTGAATTCAGCGATAAAATCTTCCACTGCCTGCCCATTGAAAGAAGATCTTGGCTCATAGATAAGGTCATACTCCCCTAATTCCACTGCCCAATACATTAATCTTCCAAATTTTTCTGGCTTATGTAAAGCCTGTTTGAGTGGTAGGTCAGTATATACCACTATTGTATGGGCTTCAAAATATGGTTTTATCCTCCCACTCACCTCAATCAACGCCATTGATAACTTCTCCAGTTTTGGATATCTGATCTCTACTCCCCTGAATGCCTTGACCGTATAATAAACTAGTTTTTGCACTCCATTTTCTATTCTCATCAAAGCTGAATTGACTACACTTTCTGAGATAGTAAAGTACAAGTATAATTTTTCTCCCAACACCGGCCTGGATAGTAAAGGAGGTGTCCCCAAGTATCTCTTCAACTCGAGGAACTCCTTCTCACACTCGTCATTCCACTCGATGGTCTTTTTAAGCACCTTGAAGAATGGAAGACATCTATCAATTACTCGTGAGACGAATCTATTGAGAGTTACAACACGCCCTGTAAGGCTTTGCACTTCCTTCTTGGTGGTTGGAGATTATAATTCTAGCAAGGCTTTTATCTTGTCAGGATTTTCTTCAATACCTCATTGATTCACGATGTACCCGAGGAACATACCTTCTTATACGCCAAAAATGCACTTCATCGGGTTTACCTTCATTTGGTACTTCTCCAACTTATCAAAATTTTGGCTTAGATCAGCTATGTGATCAGCATCTTTCTTGCTTTTGGTAAACATGTCGTTGACATACACCTCCATATTTTAGCCAATCTGGTCTGCGAACACCTTATTCATCAGTCGTTGATATGTAGCACCTGCATTTTTAAGATCATAAGGCATAATGTTGTAACAATATGTTCCTCATAGGGTAATGAAAGAGTTACTTTCCCTGTCTTCTCGCTTCATTTGAATTTGATTGTATCCGGAGTAAGCATCCATGATACATAGCAACTCATGCCCCGAAGTTGCATCTACCAACTGATCTATCCTGGGCAGCGGGAAATGATCTTTTGGATAGGCCTTATTCAGATCGGTGAAATCCACACATATTCTTCATTTTTTATTCTTCTTTTTCACCATCACAGCGTTAGCCAACCAATCAGGATATTTAAAGTCTTCAATGAAAGAAGCCTTATGAAATTTTCTACTTCCTCTTGAATAGCTTGATTCTTTTATGGACTAAAGACTCTTCTTCATTGCATTACTGGCTTGATCTCTTTGTTGACATTTAGCTCATGACATAGGAAGGCTGGGTCTATCCCCGACATATCTTCATGACGCCATGCGAAGGCTTGTTTTCTATGTTTTATAAATTCCACCAGTTCCTGCTTTAATACTGGATCAAATGAAGCACCAATCTAGGTTATTATTTTTGGTTGCTCGTCATCGACATAATACTTTCCATCGCATCCATGACTTGGCCTTTAATGAGATCTGTTTCATCTCTTGGGTCTAAGGTTTCAATCTCAGACTCATCAGATTTATCCACTTGGTAAGTGGTGATTTTCTTCCTGGCATCCTCCAACTCTTCTTGTTAGACAGATGACTAGTAGCATTCCCGAGCTACCCTTTGATCGCCCTTCATAATTCCAACCCCAAAGTTAGTCAAGAACTTTAAACACTGATGTACAGTGGATGTAACTGCTTCAAACTTTTTCAGTCCTACTCTCCCTATAATTACATTATAGGTCGATTGGACATTTGTATCCATCATGAAGAATTACATCTTTTATGATCTACAAGCAGGCCAAGTACTAATCAGCATGTCCAACTTGATCGTCCCAAGCGGAAAAAAAATTCACTAGAGAAACCGATGAGGGGCCTGTGATACGGTTCCAACTGGCCAAGTTTCAAGTTCAAACTATCAAAGTAAGGGAAGAACATGATGTCTGCTGAGCAACCATTATCCATCAATACTCTTGAGATGATTACATCCTTCATCCTCATTTTTCTCATTCAAGGATCATCGTGAGGATAAAAAACGCCTTCCAGGTCATTTTTGGAAAAAACAATGACTAGCTTATCTTTATTAACCTTCCTCGAATGATCTTCTCTTCTATCTTCATTAATCTTCATTATTGAAGATGACAAATCTTCTATCTTTTTCTTGAGATTATTATTTTCTTCTTCCTCATGAAAAGAAAACATCATGTTTAAATATTATACATGCCATAAACCTCAATAATAATAAACAAAACTATGTGTGTACATTCATTATTTGAAAAGAAGACCATAGTACATGTGAAAATGTTCAATATACAAGTAAATGTAAAAATAATTCCACGTGTACTTTTGGATATTTTATAAACAAAGTACATGCATATCACCCAAAAGTACACGTGTACTTTGTTCATAAAGTACACGTGATATGCATGTACTTTGTTTATAAATTACAACTTGTACTATATAGAAAAATGATACAACTTTATTTTAATCAAAAGTACCTGTTCAACTCTTTTAACTTCTGACTGATTAAGATCCAGCAATAATGCCCCCTTTTCTACATCTCCATCTCTAAATTTTTGCACTACTTCTTCATACTTTTTTGGAGATTTTCATTAGTGTTAGACAGAAATGCATGTTTCAGCCCGCTTTCTCAATAAATCATCCAGTTGTCTAATTCTATCTGAGTCATTCATCATGGCTTCATGAATCTTTTCTTTCAAAGAATTGTTTAATAAGACAAGTTGGGCATTTTCCACCTCCAACTTTTTTATTAACTCTTTTTCTTTCAAAAGGTTAGAATTCTCCACCTTCAACTTCTTTATTTCTTCTTGAGCTTCCAAAAGGGAATTACTATCTAATTGCAACTGTACATTCACAATGGTAAGGTTGGTACTCTCCACCTCCAAAGAGGCCACCTTCTTTTGGTCACATTCAAGGTCTTCAACTACTTTAGATAGTTGGTTATTTTTTTCCAACAATTCCGTTTTCAATCTAGCAATTTATTCCTCCAAATTAACCTTCTCAAGCATTTCAGAATCTGTTGATTTCACAATTCCCTTTGGTTGAGAATTTCCCTTCTTTTTCTTTGGACTTACCATATTTTTAAGGGGCATATTCCAAACTGATGATAATTCATTGTCATTAAAATCTTCAGCAACCTTTTTTTATGATGAATCAGCATGTATAGGACTAGCTGTAGAAATGTTCAAAGACTAATTGGGCCCTTCAAACTTAGATTCCCTTTGTATAAAATTGTCCTTACAAGCTGGTTTATTGGTAGCCTCCTTCAAATTTGCTATTGTGATGGTGCAAACCAATCTCTCAAAGAAGACAATTTCCACCTCAAGATTTTTGGAGTCCTATCTTTAAATTTTTCAATAGGAGGAATAATTTCCAATTTCTCACATGCCCAATACTGTGATCATGAAAAAAATAAAAGGATATTAATTATTGTATTACCTAGTTATTCATAATTGAAAGTACACGTGATTTTTACAAATACATGCAAAGTTAAATGTGTACTTTGTAAATATAAGTTCACGTGTACTTTGTTAATATAAGTTCACGTGTACTTTATAAACTACACTTGTTATATTTATAAAACATATAACAAGTGTCGTTTGGAAGTACACGTGATCTGTATAAAGTACACATCGTGTACTTTGTAAAATACACATGTTCTTTCAAAATACACTTATTATATCACGTTTAATTTCAAAATACACCTAAAATTAATAAATAGATGCATGAATTGGTTTAAATATCACGTGATTTTTACAAAGTACACATGATTATTGGTTTGTATATTTATAAATATCAGGATGTTGTTTTGCTCATCAGTAGAGAAATGACACATCCACTTGTTGTGCTAGGTTTTGAACTTGTTGTTTTGTCAAGTGAATTTATGAGAAACTCATGCACAGTAGATGCCCAATCATACCCATTCATTTAATCAATAATGTTGACGTATTTTATAAAAAAAATATGTCAATGTGAAGTTTGAGTTGGACAAGAGGAGACAAACAAGTTTTACAAAATCGGCAATGCCTTCGTCTGTGTCCAACTCGACCGATTTCTTCAAACCCGCCAATATATCTGACTTTCTTATTTTTTTTTGAAGTATCGTGCAAGAAATGCAGGTCTTTGAGACATAGTGGGTCTCTTTTTCAGTTCTATTAATTTTATCCCCTCAACCAATGGTATGACAAATATTTCACTTATATCTATTGGCATTATTTCATTCCTACTCTTCATATCGAAACTTTTGATTTCCTTCTTGTACAACTCAATAATTGATAAAATATTTGTATCAGTCTTCTTGTGGTCCACTTCTAATACTCCCCCTCTGTAGTAGGAGTTGAAAAGCTCCTAGAATGGAGTCTTGTTAAGAAGTTCAATATGCCTATTGTTTATTTTCTCTTTAATCTTCCCAAAATCATGAAGAAAGATAACAACATTTGATCGATACTGGTCATTCTTCTTTCCAGCACGTGTAGGTTTCAATGCCACACTAGCACTAGTACTAGAACTCGATGAAGAACTATCTTCAGAACATCTCTTTTTTTCTTTCCTTTTCTTGCCTTCATATTCATCCCCATTCTATTGATCTATAAACAAATATTAAATTACTAAACTATGATGATATGTATAAAAAATAAAATACATTCAAATTAGAATAAAACGTAGACTAAAACAATAAAATACAAGCATATTTAACGAAAGTACATGCAATATTCTCACAACCAATTCATACAAGTCTCAACAAAATACATGCTAAAGGCGGTAATATATATCGTCCGTTTCATGGTAATACCTAGCAGAGGTTGTTCGACAAGTCAAAAACTAATATTCTCTCTTCCTAACATATTCAGAAAGAAGTGATACAATTGTTCCATGCTAAAAGCGCCAACATTATCAAAAAAAACCTAAGCAATATTGTTCAATTTGTTTATCTAAATCCTTCGCTTTCGATTCAGTTACTTGAAGTTGTTTCACATCAAAAGTTCACTTAATGTCTTCATAGTAGTTTTAGAAACAAAGTAACCTTTTAGCTCTATCATTCATGTGAAGGGGAAAATGAATTTCGCCATCACTAGTATGGTTGGTTATCAATGTGAAAGGTTTTGTATTGTTAAGATCTTCAAAGGTACAAGCAGTAGTTTTATAGTTGAACATGCTTGATGATATGATTCCTAAACAATAACACAACAATATAAAAAAGTAAACTCATAATACATAATAATACACGCATATTGGACTGAACAAATTCAATTTCAGTGTGCGTGTACTTTGTGAATTTTGCGTGTACTTTAAAAATCTCAAACCAAAAATCCCAAAGTACACGCGAAAATCCCAAAGTACATGCAAAAATCCAAAAGTACACGCAAAAAAGTCAAAGTACATGCAACAATACAGCACTTTAACATACATACAATGATAAATAAATGCCGTTGGCGGGGACCACAATTAATATAGGAGATAGACAAATATATCATGGCATATTTTATTCAAAATATGTACAACTTTTGATATCAAATACATATACATTGCCGTGAACGAAAATCTAAAAAACCCAAAGTAACCATCACATTCTCTAATATCTTTGGCACCATACAACACTTTAAAATACATATAGCGATAAATAAATGTCGTTGGCGCGGTCCACAATTAATATAGGAGATAAACAAATACATCATGGCATATTTTATTCAAAATATGTACAACTTTTGATATGAAATACATATACATTGTTGTGTACAAAAATCTAAAAAACCCAAAGTAACCATGACATTCTCTAATATCTTTGGCCCCACATGTAAAACACTGAGAAGTTGAATTAGGAAATCCTAAAGTTAGATCTTTCAGTGCGTGCTTCAATTACTTTCACAGATAGAGGGATAAATATATTTCATACTTGCATCGCAATACTTCCAGTTCCTTGCCTTACGATGTTCGGATGTTGAATCAACGCTCTTTATAAAGAGCGTTGATTCAACATCCGAACGTCGTCAGGCAAGGAACTGCAAGTATTGCGATGTAAGTGAAAGGACATTTTTGTCCATTATCAATTTTGTTATGTCGTACGACGTTACACCATTGAAGAAATTCAAGATTCATATCGTCATCAACGGATCCGAATATCAAAGAAGAGGAGGAATCAAAATTCTGCACAGTCGGACCGGTCCGCCTAGAGAAAAAGAACCGATCTGACCCCGGATCGTTCCGCCCATCTACCGGACCGATTCGCCTGCTGAAAAGCCAGTACACCCCGGACTACTAGCGAATCGATAAAGCCAAATTTAAAATGAACCGATCCGCCCCCCTTCAGACCGATCCGCCTCAGACCCGGACCGGTCCGCCTGGGATAAATTCGAATAGTTCCGTGTAATGTTTTTCCACCGACTCTTATTTTCTATATATATTCCTACTTCGTTGGGGTATTTCTTTAGGTGTTTGAGAAAACGTTTTTAAGAGTTCAAACACAACAGGACTTCATTTTTTGATGTGCCAAACATCTTTTTGATTCACACACAAAAATTCCAATTACTTTTGTGAATCTTTTGGAACCCTAGAACACAATTTTGTTATTGTTCAACCCTTGTGGAGAAGCCGTCTCTCTTCTTCATTGATGACCACCTGGAGTTACTGCGGGAGATTCCAGCCGACACTGTTTCTAGCCGTTGATTTGAAGGTTTGACGAAGACACCGTACGTTACACTTGTGGGCGATTATCAGGTTGTATGTAAGTCAATGTCTTGTAAATTCTTCAAAGTTCTAAAAATAAAAGGTTTTTCCCTTCGGGGATTTTTCCTTAACTTTGTGTCGCTTGCTTTATTTGTTTATGGGTTTACACTTGCACTTTAGATGCATGTTTAGGGCTAAAATTAAATAAGTGTGCTATATTAGAAAGATACGAAGTTAATCAATTATCACGCAGTCACACTTTTCAAATTGGTATTAGAGCGGGTTACGCTAATTTATCGCGTATTCCTATTTTCCGTAAAATCGTGTGATATTGATTTTTTTGAAAAATCAGTTTTGAAAAATCGTAATTTTTTCTTATAGAGCACCTATATAATAAGATGCCTATTTTTTACGGGTCTAATTATGCCTACTGGAAAGTTCGTATGAAATCGATTTTAAAATCTATTGACGAGCGTGTTTGGTTGCTTTGCGAAAATGGTTGGACTCCTCCCACGGTCACTGTTAATAACATCACCACTTTAAAACCCGTGTCAGCCTGGACTGAAGATGATTATAAATTATCCAATTTTAATTCCCGTGGTCTGAGTGCTATTTCTGGATCTGTCTCTCCTGATGAGTTTCACCGAATTATGACGTGCACCACGTCTAAAGAGGCTTGGGATGTTTTGAAATTGACACATGAGGGTACGAACACGGTTAAAGAATTAAAATTACAAAATTTGGCCACCCAATTTGAAACTATCACCATGTCTGAGTCTGAATGCTTTGATGATTTTTATGCTCGTTTGTCAAACATTGTTAACACATGTTTTAATTTGGGTGAGGTGATTTATAACACGCGTGTCGTTAAAAAAGATTTTGAGATCTCTCCCAAAACGCTTTATTCCTAAAGTAACTGTTTTGAACTCTTTGGGAAATTTGAAATCACTTAAGTTGGAAGAACTTATAGGAGATCTTCAAACCTATGAGATTGACATGTTTCCCAAAACCATTAAGGCTAAGGATAATGTCATTGCTTTAAAGACTCATTTGAAGAAAAAGAAACCAAAAGTTTGTGAGTCCGATTCTGAGGCAGATTTTGATTTTAATGATATCGTCTTGTTTGCGAAAAATTTTAAAAAGTTTCTCAAAATGAATAAAGAAAATCCTTCCAATAAAAAGAGATCTTTTTAGTCAAATAAAAAGAAAGGGGAGGCCAAAGATAGTGACAAGGAGGATGAGATCAGGTGCTTTGAGTGTGAAGGGAAAGGGCACATAGCTAGAGAGTGTCCTACTAGGATAAGAAGAAAGGGCAAAGAGACTGCTATGCCCGCCACTCTTAGTGATAGTGAGGGTGATGAGGGTGATAAGGGAGATAAGTATGATAAAGGTTTGGGACATGGGATGGTTGTCGCCTTTTCTAGTCATGTGAGCACACCCACTTTGTCTCACAAGAGTGCACACGAGAGCGATAATAGTGATTTGTGTTCTTCAAGTGAGGGAGAAATCGAGGAGGAGAGTGGAGATGAAAGTGAGCTCCAAAAAGCTTTTAGAGATTTGTACACCGAGACCTTGAAAAAAAAGAAGTATAATCGTGATTTAGGTCGTCGGGTTTTAGATTTGGAAAGAGAGAAGGAGGTTTTGAGAAAGCAGAAGTGTGATTTGACCAGCACGTTGTCTAGTCTGACGACACGTGTATCCCAACTCGAGAGTGACCTCGAACGTTCCAGGGTGGTTAAAATCAAGTTTGAGAATGCACCTAAGAAGGTTGAGAAGGTTGTTCTTAAGGGTAAAGGTGAGAAGTTAGGAATAAGTCATGACGGTGCTTCTACTTCCCAATTAGCATCCGAGTCGGTTCCCACTTTAGTGACAGTTTCACATGTGTCTCACCCTAACCCACCTAGGTGTCCCAATCCTATTAGGAAAGTGCGTCCTAGAGTTTTTGATAGAGGTGTTCCTAGGCCTATTTATGTTTTTTCCCATTGCAAGAGGAGAGGACACCTTAGGAAATTTTTCTTTAAGTTGGGTTATGTGTCACGTTTTTCCTCTACACGTGTTTCTGGGACACATGCACCCACACATGATACTTTACACGCTCCCAGAGACTACATGAGAGTGTTTGCACATTTAGGAGAGCAAGTTAAGTTTTTATTCAAGACTTCACAAGAATTGATGGAGGTTTCTCATAAGTTGTCACCACCTTTGGTAAACCTCTCCGCACCTAATGATGGAGGTTTGACTTGTTTACTAGCGTAGGGTGATTTTCATGATGACATTTTTTGCCTATTGCTAGTATGTATCATTTTTGTATAAATTTTTATTTTTTGAAAAATACAAAAAGATTTTATTTTGATAAAACTTTGAAAAAATCCAAAAAGATTTTTGTATTATGTTTGCACCGTTTATGGATGGAAACTTAGGATGACCGAGTCATAACATCATTCCATTATTTTCATGTGACTATTTGATAGTGTTTTGAGACAATAGGTCAATTCATCCTTGTGCTTTATAATGTTTGGAGTCATTAAGATGTAATTAAGTGTTTCTTCCTACATGTTCGACTCATGTTTCCTTTATTGCACACATGCACGGATTTGTTTGATTATTGTGCTTGTCTTATCACATGTTGATTGGGTGTTTTCACTTCAATCCTGTCCTTAAAACAAACCAAGATCGATAAATTTTTATAAGGAAATTGTGCATATAAGAACCGTTTTGTGAGTTTGTGTGTTTTGTTTGAAAATGGGGAAGGGCTGCGAAAGGTTCATTTTGCCTTTGCGAATACTAAGCCACCGTTAAATTGGACCTAAAAATGGAGGAATTTTATTATCCGGGGTTCAAAGAGGTTAAAAGAGCCTGAAAAAATTTAAAGGCAATAAAAAATAATATATGCCAAATATGGGCCATTTAGGTTTTCGCACCAATTCTCCAAAGTTTGAGAATTTAGTTTATACACCTCTAAAAGAAAATATGCATGAGGGAGTTTGATTGGAGAATTTAAAACGGGTTTGCACGTCCTTTAAATGCATGCAAATGTGCTAAGTAGTTTTGGATGTTATTGGGGTGGAAATCACTTTGACTTTGATTTGTTGATTTGCATAAAACGATGTCATCTAAATCCAACAATCTTTTCACCTAAGGATACTTCTGATGCTCATTCGTTAAGGGTAAACATCTGCATCATGCACATATGATTGATTGAGTTGATTTTCCTATCGAATGTGTTCACACCCATTCATTCCACTTCCATGACTTAGTTGTTTGAGTCTAAATCCATGGTGTGATTTTTGTAGAATATTTTTTTTCAAATGTATCTTATTTTTTTGTATGAAAAAATTGAAAAATAAAAAATTGTTTGTGCATTTGTTTTTTAGCATCTCCTTGAAAGAGCACGTTCGCCATATTGTTTGATGCCCTGTTTTTTGTACTGTGACACCCCGATTATGCTTATTTGATTCATTCTTCTCATTTGTCTATTTGGGGACATCATAAAAAGGGGGAGAAAGAATTATCATTTTATGTGGTAGTTTGAATTTTGCGGGGAGTTTTTTAGATATAGCTTAAGATTTTATCATAAATTGGTATCTATGTTTATCTCATCTCAAACTCGATATGTCACGTGGTATTTGCTTTGTCTCATGTGTGTAGGCATGAAGATTGAAGATTAATATATTGCACACCCTGATGAGAAAAGCTTTGAGATTTAATGATTATTGAAGATTGAAAATCAAACGATGAAGTCTTATTCATTTGTATCGTTCCAGTTTTGGGTCCATGGAAGGGTAGATTTGTATAGGCATTTTTGGTGGTTGATAATTCGGATGTTTGTTTTTATGGATGTACCGTCATAGACATAGGGGGAGATTTGTAAGGACATTTTTGTCCATTATCAATTTTGTTAAGTCATACGCCGTTACACCGTTGAAGAAATTCAAGATTCATATCATCATCAACGGATCCGAATATCAAAGAAGAGGAGGAATCAAAATTCTGCACAGCCGGACCGGTTCACCCAGAGAAAAAGAATCGATCCGACCCTGGACCGGTCCGCTCATCTACCGAACTGATCCGCCTGCTGAAAAGCTAGTACAGCCCGGAATACTAGCGAACCGATAAAGCCAAATTTAAAAAGAACCGATCCACCCCCCTCAGACCGATCCGCCTCAGACCCGAACCGATTCGCCTGGGATAAATTCGAAGAGTTCCGTGTAATGTTTTTCCACCGACTATTATTTTCTATATATATTCCTACTTCGTTGGTGTATTTCTTTAAGTGTTTGAGAAAACGTTTTTAAGAGTTCAAACACAACAAGACTTCATTTTTTGATGTGCCAAACATCGTTTTGATTCACACACAAAAATTCCAATTACTTTTGTGAATCTTTTGGAACCCTATAACACAATTGTGTTATTGTTCAACCCTTGTAGAGAAGCCTTCTCTCTTCTTCATTGCTTACCACCTGGAGTTCCTGCGGGAGATTCCAGCCGACACTGTTTCTAGCCGTTGCTTTGAAGGTTTGACGAAGACACTGTGCGTTACACCAGTGGGCAATTATCAGGTTGTATGTAAGTCAATGGTCTTGTAAATTCTTCAAAGTTCTAGAAATAAAAGGTTTTGCCCTTTGGGGATTTTTCCTTAACTTTATGTCGCTTGCTTTATTTGTTTTTGGGTTGACACTTGCACTTTAGATGCATGTTTAGGGATGAAATTAAATAAGTGTGCTATATTAGAAAGTTGCAAAGTTAATCAATTATCACACAGTCGCACTTTTCAGCAAGTATGAAATATATTTATCCCTCACATTCTCTGATGTACGAAAATCAGAGTAACTTAAAGTAACCTAACATCTTCTAATATCTTTGGCCTCACATGTAAGACACTGAGAAGTTTTATTAGGAAATCCAATTGTTGAATCTGTCACTTCACTACACACTCCAATTTTATTTATAGATAGTTCATTTGCCCCATATATAATTCATTTTGCTAAATCCTTCGCTTTTGATTCAGTTACTTGAATATTTTGCACATCAAAAGAGCAATTATTGCCTTCATAGTAGTCGAAAAAACCAAATAATCTATTCACCCTATCATTGATGCAAAGGAGAAAATAAATTTCGTCATCATTAAAACAAGAAAATACACGCATATTGGACTGAACAAATTCAATTTCAATGTGTGTGTACTCTGTGGATTTTGCGTGTACTTTTTGAAAGTTCACGCAAAATCCACAGAGTACACGCAATAAAATATGGATGTATATGTACATTATTCAAATCATGCAAATTGTGTGTTTTGCATTTAAAATGAGGGCAACAAATGTATTTTTTTCATATCATGAGGAAGAAAAATGGGATTTGATCAATCCATGTGTAATGTCTACAAATTTATACATTTTAAAACTTAAGAACATATATATTTATATATATGAGAAGGTATCAATACTTGTTTGTGGTGTTTAGAAAAAATTGATTAATAATTTGAAATGCTTGGTAGAATTTCAATGATTAGGGTTTGATCCCTTTAACTTGAGTAAAGTGTATTCGTATTGGAATTTAGGGGTATTTATATGTGGTTGTTGACCAAATTTTGATTGAGGATGAAAATCGTTTTGGTGTTTTGATTGAGCAGACAGTACGGTTAGGGTTTTTATCGAAGAGGATTTTTATCGAAGAGGGTTTTTGGTGCTTCATTTTCTGAAAAGTGTGATTCGATTTCTGAAAAGTGCGTTTTTGTTTTAATTTTGGGGTATTTATATGTTGTACCTAAACATTTAAAATTTGTTGGTCCAGGTGTTTTAGTCCAAAATTGTTAGTCTAAGAAATAGACCATAAAAAGCCCAAAAATATATGGCATTCCTTTTAATTTTGGCAAAAATACTAAATTTCGTAAGTTATTTCTAATATAAGGTTTTCTGGTCCAACTCATACTTGTAATAATAATCAAAAGTTTTCAACTCATATTAGGAAGAGATCAAATCCTTGCCTTTGTAATAATCTTTGGTCGGATACCTTTCCTCCGACCTTTATTAGACACTTGGTAAATTCTTCATCTTATCATTGTCGAGTTCTATCCAAGTTTTACAGCTTCAACTCAATGTATTGTTTACGATCATGCTTATAATAAAGATGAATCATATGAAATGATTGTTAAAAAATTGTTGTCATTCTACTATAAATGGTTTTATACTTTTTTTTTATTTTTTAAAAAATTTATGGAACTGAGGATGAGATAAAAAAAAATTGGAAGAAGTTGGTAACACAAAAAATATAATTTCTCAAATTGAGAAGTTATTATCTTCTATTAGGGAAAGATAATCTAATAATATAAATGATCATGATTCAGTTTGTAACAAACCTCTTCAACTTAAGATGCAAATTATGTATTATAGGGAGGAAATGTTTTGGAAACAAAAAACAGGATAAATTGGGTTATCAATACTGACTGTAATACTAAATATTCCCATGTTGTTAACTAACATAGAAGAAGAAATCGTATGTCGTCCATTAATGACACTTTTAAAAGAAGAATTTCTAATCATAAAGATTTGTATAATTCTTTTAAACATTTCTTTCTCGAGTGATATCTTTCAATTGTACGAAAATTCATTTCTCGCACCTATAACACATTACAACATTTAAGCCTTCCAGTGGATGGTGGAATTTATATAAATCGAGGCAATTGCAATGAGATGGGGGAAACAATCAACATTTGTATAACCAACAAAGTTAGGGTTTAAATTCCATTTTAACAAAAAAAAAAAGACAGGGTTTAAACGTGTTTAAGCGAGAGCCTTAATTTAGGTGTTTTTAATAAAAATGTTGCATAAACGAGAAAATAATAATTTATTTAAGTTAGTTAACTAAAAATGAGATGTGAAATCACATGGAATAACCCATTTACAACGGTGTCCATTTGAATGGTGTAAATAAATTTATAAAATCGTCTTAGATATGTGTTTTTCTTGTAGTTTGTTACCAATAACTCTTGTATAGTGGAGGACCAAGGATTATTAGTCAGGGGGTGTAGAAATTTTTTATAAAGGCGGGGGATTCGGGGTGGGAGCTCTGAGGCGAATTTTTTTAGCATTATTTTTCCTTTTTTGTAATTTTTAACCCTAAAAATATTATGTTTAATATTCACATTTTTATTTAAAACACCTCAACAAAATATTGATCTATATCTGAAATAACAATTAAAATACTTCAACATAATTACCTAAAAAATTTCAAAATATATTTAAACAGTTAAATGACAACAATTAAAGATAACAAATAATGATCAAACTAATATATTCACTAAATGAACCAATATTGTTTTAATAAAGCAACAAATTAATATTTTTAAGAACCCAATAAACCATTTTTTTAAAATCAACTTTTAAAGTTTCAACTAACTTAACAAATTCTTTCGAAAATTACATTTAAGGTTTTAATCATTTAACATTTTAACTTTTTTCATAAATCGTTCAAATATTTTACATTGAACTAAACAATTAAACTAACATAAATATTCATTAGGTAAAAGGGCTGAAACTAATTTCAACATTCATAAATAATATTACTTAAGCAGTGAGTGGGAGCATAGGCGAATCTTGGAGGCCAAGGAGGGCTTGGGCCCAAATAAAACTTTTAAAATTATTCTTTTTACCCTTATAATTTATAATATTTTCAGGAAAAAAATTATGTATATACATTTGACCCTCCCCCTCCCCCCCCCCCCCCCCCCCCCACACACACACACACACATTGCCCCCCACACCCACCCTAAATTTTGGATCTGCCATTGAGGTTAACAGACTCGAGAGGATGCTTCCGGAGAGGAGAAAGGATGTTGTTGGAGGGGCCGAACTTGTTGTAAGATGCCAGAGGGAGGAGGGGTTCTCCTGTGGAGTGGAGTGGAGTGGAGTGGAGTGGATGGAGATTGAGATGAGAGATGGAAGTAGCACTGGAAAAATTGACCCGTAAACACTAAACCACCCAATATCGACCCATACATTAATTTAAGAGGCCCACCTTTGTAAATTGCGGGTCAGATATAGGCTCAAGGTAAATACTCACGGGCCAAAATATTCGCGGACTCATCATTCCCCATATTAGAACCAAGAGATTCAAAAATGAAAAAAACACTCTCTCATTTCATTATACATGCCCCTTTCATTTCTCATATCAATTTAGTCTTGCTAAAAAACATTTCATTTCACCCATAAAACTCTCTCTCTCTCTCTCACACACACACACACACACATGCACACACAAATTTCACCTCTCAGATGTTGGAGTTTTCTTATGGAAAGAACGAAATATAATAATTAATTTCTGCAAGGCACGTTCTTGGAACGCTTTCTTTTAGGCAAAATTTCTCCCAATCCGGTTGAGACAGAACAAGAACCGCGAGTACACAATGGGTTTTGTAGAACCTGCCTTCAGGATACAATGCAGTATGAATAGTTGTTTGATTCAAACTATGTACTGTTTGAATCAAACCCGAGAACACTCTGAATTTGTAACTTGATAATGCCAAAGTATAGAGGACGGAGAGAGGAGAAACTAACAATTTTCGGTGTCCAAAACAGAGGTCTGGAACTCTTTTTATAGCCATTTCTATGATTGTTCTTCAACAGTCACAACTCTTCATGGAGTGACTCAGCAACCGTTGGATCGTGCCTGTTTGGAACAGCTATGATCTAATGGTTCAGATTAGGCGTCCCATCGTAAGCGAATGGACATCCCCTACACGAAACGCTACGAGTTCATCTAACGGTTTAGATCAAGCCGTTTCGGATTTTAAACCCTTTGATCGGATCATTTAATCACAACCGTTGATCTGTTTTACCTCGTCAAAACTTTAGGCTCCCACGCTCCAAGCGACGATGCGCACGTGCGAAGTGCCAAGTGCGCGTCAAAGCACGCAATGCGCCCTAAGTCGCCCAATCGCCCTTTCGCTCGCCGCGTGTCGCGCTTACGCGTGTCGCGATTGGTGGTGCTTAAGCACCACCGCGATGCGTAGGATCATAGCCTCTTTATTTGACTTGTCAACTAAGAATCTTAGTTGTCCTTTAGTTGATATACCACTACCTTTTGTAGTATTCTTCCAATGTGGGACAATATGGGATTTTGAGCATTCCCCATATCTTTCACACCCATTTGCTCATGTTTCTACTTTCTAAATTAAAACCCAAACTATGTTTAAAATAAAACACAAATAATATAATAAAATATTAACAACTAAAAATTAAACTCAATAAATATTGGAATTAATCCAACATCAGATTGAGATTTCACCTTCAGCTTGAGAATTAAAATCCGTACAAATCTCCCACTCTCTAGCTTAATAAAATTCATTACTTCGAAAAACCCATCATTTTGGGTGTCTTTTCTCGGAGGAATGAGAAGACAGTCTTTGGAGAGAAAAAAATGGGTTGGCCTAACCCAAATCTGGCCCCACTTGATGTGCAACCCGTATTTGATCAACTCAAATATATCCCAACCCATATTTGGGCAGTAAAAATGATCCCACACTTGTCCAACACCACCGAACCGGTGGTGCGAGAAAGAAGAAATGGAGAGGAGAGGAAACGACTCTCTGAATCTGAAGAAAGAAGATAATAAAAGTATAGTTTTTTTTAAAGTCATACGCATTCTTTTTTGTTATTACACTTTATAGTGTTTTTTAATCATAAGCATTTTTTTGTTATTATACTTTCGCCACTCAACTTTTAAAATGACATAAATTCAATGCCTTTGAATATGAAAAATTACAGCTAAATCTAATTTATTCTTAGCATATTTCTCGGAAAAATTCTCGAAAACACTAGCAGAACAGCCGTCCACTCTCGGAACAAACTAGATCCACCCCTGCTTGTACTCTATGTTTTTTTGTACGTAGGGTAATCCCCGAGCCCGCTTGCGCGCACCTCGAGATTAATCCCTTCTCCCCGAACATTTTGGGCAGTAAAAATACTTGCCAGACACCACTGAACTGGTGGTGCTAGAAAGAAGAAATGGAGAGGAGAGGGAACGACTCTATGAATCTGAAGAAAGAAGATAATAAAAGTATAGTTTTTTTTAAAGTCATACGCTTTCTTTTTTGTTATACACTTTATAGTGTTTTTTTAGTCATAAGCATTTTTTTTTGTTATTATACTTTCGCCACTCAACTTTTAAAATGACATAAATTCAATGCCTTTCACTATGAAAAATTACACCTACATCTAATTTATTCTTAGCATATTTCTCGAAAAAATTCTCGAAAACACAAGCAGAACAGCCATCCACTCTTCGAACAAACTAGATCCACCCCTGCTTGTACTATATGTTTTTCTTTGTACGTAGGTTAATCCCCGGTCCAGCTTGCCCGCACCTCGAGATTAATCCCTCCCCCCCGAACAAGGCTTTGGAAACCGGCGTTTAATTCTTGTGGTCCGTGGCCCAAGACGCAGATGCCAAGGTTCAAACCCGAGTGTCTGAATTTACAGCTACTCCCCACTACAACCTTGGACAACTCTTAGGTTTTTGTACTCTATGATAGTTTAATATAATATTTCATTTTGTCAAAAAATAAAACATATATTATTTTCTTTTGATTTAAGGAGAAGAGGAGTTCAAAATAATTAAGAAATAAATGGTCAACAAAAGCCATCAGACTAACTTTTGTTGAATCATTGATTGGTATATCCTTATAGTTATGTTTGACTGACGGCAGCATTCGTATACATCATCTATGCAGGTGTATTAAGTAGGTGGTTAGCAATGAAAATGTTATTCATTTCAACGCTTTAGGGTGGTTGTTAAAATATTGTGTATGGGACGTTGCACGCGCAAGTTAGTTTTTTTTTTTTTTTGATAACATATCATGAGATGGTCGGGTCAGCTTACGAGAATCTCGACTAATTTTCATTCACGATTCATGACTTTCGTTGGATAAATATTATTTTGACAGTGATGAGAATCGAACTGAGACTAAACTCAATCCACCTCTAAAACTATCACATTGATACTCTTATACCGGTGGACCAAAAAACTTGAGTACGCAAGTTCATTGTTAATATATTTTAAAAATGGCACGCGGGAGTTTGTTGTTGATATATTTTAAACAAAAAGCCATATGTATAAGCAACAAAGCACATATCTTTGCATAGAATGCGATCTTGGAGGTGATCTGATTGCGCTTGAGTTTTGGCATCATGAAGTTCATTGTGATCAGAAACGCCATTTGATCAGCCACTAGGCAGGCTCATTCGTTGGCCTCCAAAGACACCATTGCACCTTCCTCCTCCACATATCACTTCTTGTCAAGCGAAATAATTAAACCCTCTATCCTAACACCTTCTCATCTCAGAACATACAACCTTTCTTCGCTTGACCACTTCAGCACCCGCAAGTGTTGAGAATTAAACTTGTTTTTTGCAGTTAAAATAATTGGGCTTTATTAGTTTGTAATTTTTGGGTTAATGTTTGGGTTGAATAATTAGTTAGTATTGGGCCTCTATAAAGTTAGATCCATTAAGAGTTATATTTTCCAAAGAACATTCTAGATCCCTCTTGTGTATTTTGGAGAGTGTAAGAAATAGTAGATTAGTGGAGATAGATGTAGAAGGTTCTAGAGATTCAATCTTGACCCTTGATGTAAATTTAATCCCCACCATTCATTTGAGCTGGAGGATAGTATAAATAGGGGTGTTGTCTCCACATTTTGTATCAAGCAAAATTTAGTGAGTTCTAATAAAAGAGTTCCTTTCACCAAATAGTTCTCCACTCTTTTTCATATATTTTTCTCCCTCCCCTAAATATATAAACAACCTCTTCCAACAAAGTGGTATCAGAGCCAAGGTTCTAAAATGGCTAATGGTATGGTTCCTTTCCAAATCCCTCAACTCACCAAAGACAACTACAACCATTGTAGTATCAAGATGAAGGTGTTACTCGCTTCTAAAGATGTTTGGGAGATCGTTGAAAAATGATACAATGAGCCTCAAGATGAAGCCACTCTATCCCAAGCTCAAAAGGATAGATTAAAAGAAGCAAGGAGGACAAATGAAAAGGCTCTCACTCTCATTCACCAAGCATTGGATGAAGGTACGTTTGAGAAAATTGCGTTTGCCACAACCCTCCAAAGAAGCATGGGAGACTCTACAAAATTCTCATAAGGGGATTGAGAAGGTAAAGAAGGTTCGTCTCCAGACACTTAGAGGTGAGTTCAAGTCTTTACATATGAAAGATTCCGAGTTACTTTCAGATTATTTTGCTAGAGTTTTGGCTATTGTCAATCAACTGAAAACTAATGGTGAAAATATGAGCGACAAACGGGTGGTAGAAAAAATCCTCCGCTCTTTAAGTTCCAAGTTTGACTATGTTATTGTTGGAACTGAAGAATCTAAAGATACAGATTCTATGGGAATTGATGAACTCATTGGTTCCTTAAAAGCCCATGAAGAGAGACTTAACAGGAAAGTCAGGACACTTTAGAGCAAACTCTTCAAACAAAGCTTACTCTAAAAGAACGAAGAGAATACAACAACGAACGGAGCCAAAGAGGAAGAGGCAGATGTCAATTTCGAGGAAGAGGCGGTGTGAAGTTTTTCAACAATAAAAGAAAAAACTCATATCCATCAAGAGGACGTGGAAGAGGGGGCAATACGAGACCAAGGTACAAAAATCTCAAATTAAGTGTTATAGTTGTCAAAAATTCATCCATTATGCTTCGGAATGCAGAAGTAATTCGAATATTGTGGAGGAGAAGGCTAACTATGTTGAAAAGGAAAAGCACGAGGATTCTACATTGTTATTAGAATATAAAGGAGAACATAATGGTGAAAGCAAGGCATGGTATCTTGACACGGGAGAAAGTAACCATATATGTGGAAAAAAGGACATGTTTGTGGAACTCGATGAATCGGTAAAGGGCAATGTTACTTTTGGAGATGAATCAAAAGTTCCGGTGAAAGGAAAAGGTAAAATATTGATTCGTATGAAAAATGGGAAGCCACAATTTATTTCAAATGTCTACTATGTGCCAAACATGAAAACAAATATCTTGAGTCTGGGGCAACTCTTAGAGAAAGGTTATGATATCCACATGAAAGATCATAGTCTTTCTTTAAGAGACCAAAAAATGAATTTAATTGCTAAAGTACCTATGGCAAGAAATAGAATGTTTTTGCTAAACATTCAAAGTGAAGGTGCAATGTGTTTAAAAGCTTGCTTAAAGACATGTCTTGGCTTTGGCACTTAAGGTTTGGGCATCTAAATTTTGGTGGCTTAAAATTGTTGCATAACAAAAGAATGGTTAATGGGTTGCCTTCCATTAATCATCCGGATCAATTATGTGAAGGCTGCTTACTTGGGAAACATTCTAGAATGAGTTTTCCAAAAGAGTCAATTACAATAGCAAAGAAGCCCCTAGAACTCATTCATACCGATGTGTGTGGCCCTATTACTCCTTGTTCTTTTGGCAAAAATAAATACTTTCTACTTTTCATTAATGATTTTAGTAGGAAGACATGGGTTTATTTCTTAAAAGAAAAATCAAAAGTATTTTGTTCTTTTAAGAAATTTAAAGCACTTGTGGAAAAGAAAGTGGTTATGAAATAAAATCTATGCGATCCGATAGAGGAGGCGAATTCACTTCTAAAGAGTTTGAAAAGTTTTATGAAGAAAATGGGATACGCCGTCCTTTAACGGTTGCTTACTCACCTCAACAAAATGGAGTTGTTGAAAGAAAAAATAGATCCATTTTAAATATGACTCGAAACATGTTGAAAAGCAAAAGAATGCCAAAAGAATTTTGGGCCGAAGCTGTGGATTGTGCCGTTTATCTGTCAAATAGAAGCCCCACTAAAAATGTGGAATAAAACTCCACAAGAAGCATGGAGCGGGAGAAAACCCGAAATTTCTCATTTGAGAGTATTTGGGAGCATTGCATATGCTCATATGCCGGATCAAAAGCGAACAAAGCTTGATGACAAGAGTGAAAAATATGTATTTGTTGGCTACGATTCACGCTCCAAAGGCTACAAGTTGTACAATCCAATCAGTGGAAAAGTCATCACGAGTAGAGATGTCAAGTTTGATGAAGAAGGTTCGTGGAACTGGGATGCCCAGGAGCAAAACTATGACTTTCTTCCTTTGTTTGAAGAATAATATGAAGATAGCAGCAATGGAGATGTAGAAGAGCCTGTTACGCCACCTCCATCACCACCATCATCCACTCATGGAGATCCATCATCATCATCATCAAGTCAAAGTTCACATGAAAGAGCCCCACGGTTGAGAAGCTTGGATGAAATATATGAGGTAACTGAAAATCAAAATGATATAACTCTCTTTTATCTTTTTGACGATTGCGAACCTATAGGTTTTGAAGAGGCCATACAAAGCAAGAGGTGGAAGGATTCAATGGATGATGAGATAAAAGCAATTGAGAAGAATAACAAATGGGAGTTGACAAGTCTTCTGAAATGGCACAAAGATATTGGAGTCAAATGGGTTTATAAAGCCAAGAAGAATCCTAAAGGAGAAGTGGAGCGGTACAAAGCAAGACTATTCGCCAAAGGATTTAAGCAACGGTATGGAATTGACTATGAAGAGGTATTTTCTCCAGTTGCTCGTCTTGAAACTATAAGATTAATTATCTCTTTAACAGCTCAAAACAGATGGAAAATCCATCAAATGGATGTGAAGTCTACTTTCTTAAATGGCCATCTTGAAGAAGAAGTATATGTAGAGCAACCCGTGGGGTATGTTGTGAAAGGCAATGAAGATAAGATGTTAAAATTGAACAAGGCATTATACGGCCTAAAACAAGCACCAAGGGCATGGAATAGTAGAATTGATCAATATCTTCATAAAAATGGTTTTAAAAAATGCCCTTATGAGCATGCCCTATACACAAAGGTGAATGGAAATAAAGATATTTTAATTGTTTTCTTGTATGTGGATGATTTAATCTTCACAGGAAATGATGCAAAGATGATCGAGGTGTTTGAGAAGGTGATGACAAGAGAATTCGAGATGACCGATATTGGGCTCATGTCCTACTATCTTGGCATAGAAGTAAAGCAAGATAAAGAAGGAATATTTATTTCTCAATAAATATATGCAAAGGAAGTTCTCAAGAAATTCAAGATGAATGAATGTCAGCCTGTAAGCACTCCCGTGGAATGTGGAACCAAGTTGTCAAAGCATGAAGAAGGAGAAACAGTGGATCCAACATATTTTAAGAGCCTCGTTGGAATCTTGCGATACTTAACATGCACAAGGCCCGATATCCTCTTTGGAGTTGGACTTATCAGTCGTTATATGGAAACTCCAACAACAACACACTTGAAGGCTGCAAGAAGGATCCTTCTCTACGTCAAAGGTACAATTGACTATGGATTGTTTTATTCAGTCTCTAACAGTTTCAAGCTTGTTGGCTACAGTGATAGTGATTGGGGAGGAGACTTAGATGACCGAAAAAGCACAAGTGGGTTCGTGTTCTACATGGGAGACGTTGCATTCACATGGAGTTCAAATAAGCAACCTATTATCACTCTTTCCACTTGTGAAGCTGAATACGTCGCCACAACAAATTGTGTATGTCATGCAATTTGGTTGAAGAATTTATTGAAAGAGCTTAACATACCTGAAGATACGATTGAGATATGCATCGACAATAAATTGGCGATTGTATTAGCAAAGAATCCAATTTTCCATGACAGAAGCAAGCACATTGACACAAGGTATCACTACCTTCGTGAATGTGTGGAAAAGAAGGAGGTACAATTGAAGTACGTAAAGTCTCATGATCAAGTTGCCGACATCTTTACCAAGCCACTCAATCATGAAGTGTTCCACAAGCTACGAAGACTACTAGGAGTTGCAAAATCAAGTTTAAGAGGGGATGCTGAAAATTAAACTTGTTTTTTGCAATTAAAATAATTGGGCTTTATGAGTTTGTAATTTTTGGGTTAATGTTTAAGTTAACTAATTAGTTAGTATTGGGCCTCTATAAATTTAGATCCATTAAGAGTGATATTTTCCAAAGAACATTCTAGATCCCTCTTGTGTATTTTGGAGAGTGTAAGGAATAGTAGATTAATGGAGATAGATGTAGAAGGTTCTAGAGATTCAATATTGACCCTTGATGTTAATTTAATCTCCACCATTCATTTCAGTTGGAGGATAGTATAAATAGGGGTGTTGTCTCCACATTTTGTATTAAGCAAAATTTAGTGAGTTCTAATAAAAGAGTTGCTTTCACCAAATAGTTCTCCACTCTTTTTCATATATTTTGCTCCCTCCCCTAAATATATAAACAACCTCTTCCAACAGCAAGTACATGCCCTTTATATTTTTCTACCCCAACCACGAAAAAACTAGCCCATCAAAAACTGCAGACGCACTCAAAACCTCCTTAGCCCAAACACTTACCTAATACTACCCGTTTGCGGGGAAGCTCACTGGCGGAGTTTCAGTCGACTATAATGACCAAGGTGTGGAGTTCTAGGAAGCCAGAATTAATTGTCGAATCTGGGAATTCATGCATGACACTGACCATGAAGCCATGGATTTGGTCTTTCCACCAGGTTCTATATGGGGTGACCCATACAAATGTTCTGTTAGCCCAGTCATGATACAACTTAACCATTTTGACTGTGGAGGAATAGGCCTTGTTGTGTCCATGACACACAAGATTGCTGATGGATCCACTTTTTCAATTTCTTGAGTTATTGGGCAACATTGGCTGGCTAGTCTAGCCAACTAGTGCCTCCTCTTTATGTCCCAACAAAGTCCTCCTCGTCTTCTGTTACAGTGCCCGAAATTGAACTTGGGACACTGGATGGTGGTATAACAAAAAGGTTAATGTTTGCTAACTCTAAAATAGCAGAACTTAAGGCCACGGTTATTGCTCAGGGAGTGCAAAATCCCACATGTGTACAAGTTCTCACTGCTTTACTGTTCAAATCATCCTTACTTGTAGCAACTGAAAATAACTCAGGTTCGTTTATCCCGTCTATGTTGTTTCAATTTATGAACATGCGGCCCAAAATGTCCCCACTGTTGCCTTCACATGCCATGGGTAATTTCTACAATAATATTACCACGCTAGTTAGTAGTGATAGTAAGGCACGGTTGAGCGCACTAGCTGAGGAGCTTAACAAAGACAAGATGCAAATCAAGGACGGGGTAGGAGAGGTGGATGGGAATGATACTTGGTCAAAGATAGCTGACTGTGTGGGTAAAAAAGCTAAGTTATATATGTGTACTAGTATGTGTAGGTTTCCATTATCTGAGATGGATTTTGGTTGGGAAAATCCAGCCAAGGTGACTCTGCGTGAAGGTTGCATCAAGAACTTGTTTATTTTAAGGGACACTGCTAGTGGAGATGGCATTGATGTAATTGTTAATTTGGAAGTAGAACGTATGACCGGGTTTGAAAAGGACAAAGACATTATCAATTTTTCTTCTTAATTTGATTGGATGCTTCAATTGGAGTCATTGGAGATGAGTCTATACGACGCGGCCCATTTTGAATTTGGGTGTCGTGTACATTTTCTTTCACCTATCTTTTTTTTTGGGTAGCACGGTGTCTAAGCTAGCTTTGCAAGTACCTCGACTAATTCTCATTCGCGGTTCGTCACTTCTAGTGATGGTGCCGAAAGTCGAACTAGGAGCAACCCAGTTCATTTAAATTGCCTTGATAATGTGCATACTATTTCTACGTGGATCATGAAACCTTTATTCACAATGTTACTCTCTTTTGGATAGTAGATTTACCTATAAAAAAAATTGAGGGTGCTCATTTCAGTTACTTGATCTTTTGTTTATGAGTATAAAATATAAGAGAAACATATTTGCTCAGGAATTGGATGTTAGTCGCCTAGGATATACAAAATGTACCAAGTTGGGTGTTTCTCTTGTTCGAGCACCCCACAAAAAAATCACACCCCACCAAAGGTTCACTTTCCGTATAGTTGTATGGAATCTTAACATGAGCCATCCGTATGGCATCCCTGAAGTAAACTATATAATCAATGTCGACCAAATGGAATTCATTCAATATCTTACCCATGCACTTTGTTTTTCCCAAACCATTATCTTCATACAAATTCTCGATTCTTTGTTTTAGACCTTGCTTTGGATCTTCAATTCTCTTGAACATAATAACAATAGAAGAATATCTGCCCATCAAATAATGGACTCATCTTTAGTCTCATTATCTCATATTGCGGTTCATAAGATTTTTTTTTTTTTATCCACAGAGATTTGTCCTGTCCATGTAGATTATTCAAATGCGACTTTTGTTTCTTTAACTTTCTATAGTAAACATAAGTTGTGGACCACACAACGAGTCCAAATGAGTGTTCAAATTTTTCCGTCCGAAATAATCTAGATGCATTGTATGAATAGTCTAATTCAACAATTTACTCCTAGAAATTCGGTCCCACATGACGTTAACATGGAAATCAACACATAAGGATTATTTAAAAAATGTTGATAAAATTTAGATATTATAATTAAAAGAATAATGATATGCGTACGGGAACTTAATACCAAATTACTATCTTATTTGCTTGTATTATGGTGTGGATCCCCTCAGGGTACGAGTCAAATAAAGCGTGTCCGGTACTAATTCGGTACTAAGTCCCATTAAGTGTAGTATTACCCTAATTAAAAATCACACCAGAGAATTTTATGAAAAATTTTGATAATTAAAAAATAATATTTTATTTAGTCTACTGCTTAAAACTAATTTGTTACCTCATATGATTATTATAAGTATGAACTCCGTAGTATTGAATGAAAATAAATGTTGCATTGTAAATATAAATAATATTATCTCAATTGTTTATAAAATATAGAGTAAACTAACCCCATAGGTCCCTTACCTTTTCACTTATTTTAATTTCATCCCTATCCTTTTTTTATTTCAATTTCATCCTCAACCTTTCATTTTGTTTCAATTTAGTCCTTGTCCTTTTTTTGTTTCAATTTCATCCTCAACATTTCATTCTCTAAGTTTAGTCCATCTGCTAACTATTTTGTATACAATTGATCATTTTACCCCTCTTGATGAAAAATTATAAAATGGATATTATAAAATTTGAAAATAAACTATTTTATTTTATTTTTATTTTATCCAAGTTTTTTTTAAGTTTTTTTTTCAAAAATGGAATATTAATTTTAATAGTCAACATAGTTTATTTATATAAAAAACTCATTTTTTTATATTAATTAAAAATATTTAATTTGATGTCTTAAATTCACTATTGATTAGTGATGCTATCGCGGACCCACATCATTTTACGAATGTCGATCGATCCAGCGAACTAACTAATCGCGATTCTAAGACATCAATTTTTCCCCATCTATGTAATATAATTGATAAATAAATAAAAATTTGTGATGTGGGTCCGCGCCAGCAGCATAAATCAATCGTAAATCTATGGCATCAAATTAAACATTTTTAATTAAAATTAAAAAAATAATTTTTTTAAAAATAGAAAAACTATATTGACTATTAAAATTATTATTCTGTTTTTTTTTAAAATTAAAAACAACTGGGATAAAGTAAAAATAGAAACTATTGTTTTACTATTATTCCCGAATAAAAAAATATTTTTTATCCCTAAATAATAATAAAATAGTTTATTTTTAAAATTTTATAACATCCATTTTATTATTTTTCAATAAAAAGGGGTAAAATAATGAGTTGTATCCAAAATAGTTAACAGAAGAGCTAGAGTGAAACAAAATGAAAGGTTGAGGACGAAGTTGAAATAAAAAAAAAAGGACAGGGATGAATTGAAACAAAATGAAAGGTTGAAGATGAAATTGAAACAAAAAAAAGGACAGGGACAAAATTGCTATAAATGGAAAGGTGAAGGACCTATGGTGTAGTTTACTCTAAAATATATTGTAAAATATATAGTAGACGATTGTTAGGTTAAGACGCGGACTGGTTCGCTCTCTTTAAGACTTTTTTGGTTTTACCCTCTATGTGCAGTAGTATACAATCGCACCGTCCCACGATAAAACAATCTCAAAATCAATTATATATCATATAACTATTCAAAGTAGTTATATGGCATACTAATGCTCATTCAGAATTAATTACTTAATATCACAATGCTGAAATTGGGGGAATAAATATTTTCAAGAAGAAAATTTCTAGAAAGATTTTATAGAGAGAGAGGAAAAAAATTCACTTTTGTTCTATCTTTAATGTGTTAGTTCTATCTTCTTATTTTTGGCAAAATGAACTGTTGTGTAATGACCCCACTTTTATATGCTCATATATAGTTTTAAATGTTGTATTATTTCATATGTGATATGCATAATGTTAATTTATTATTTTTAGTCTAATCCTCCCTTCATAAATCATGAAATATCAAATTAGTTACAAACATAAAATTTTAAAGTTTTCGATAGGAATGTTCATATGAGAGACTAGATTTGACCATTATAATATAACAATTGACTTTAGGAAAAAACTAAAAAGTTTTAGATATATGAATTAGGTTTGTAACAAAACAAACAGTGTGTTAAACGAAGATCCGAGCAAGAAGTTATACCGAAATTACGAAATAATGGCAAATTTGTCCATCCTTTAAGTCGTATTTTGCCTTATTACCACACCATGTGTTATATTTCGATTTGTTGGAAGGGAAAGCTAGTTAGGCAGACTTAAACACCTTAAAATGACCTTTTTCTTCAGAAAAATGGATCAAATCAAAGTCTAATAGCATATCCTAAGTTAAAAGATAAGTTTTGGGGTAGAAAATATAATTTTATAAAACTTTATGGACTTAATTTTAAATAATGAAAGTTTTAAGGACTAAAATGAAAATACATAAAGTACTATTTTGTAAATAAAATATTTTCCAGGACCTCTAGGAAATATTGAAAATGTATGGTGTAAAATTACTAAAATACCCTTCAGGTGTGAAATAACCCTTATATCCTGAATAACTTTCCACCTCGTGCTTTCTTTTGGACGCATCCACTGCACACGTGTCGCCTTTATAGGAAAGGATAAAACACATGTCAATCCTTTAGAAAAATTTAAAACACGTGCCGTCGTTTGATGAACAAAGACTGCAAGGCTGCTCCGTTACGCGACACGTGAACGCCGACTGACCAAAATGAAAGCCTTATCACCCAAACACGTGTCAGCACCTAAATACCTTTGGAAAATTATAAATTGGGCCTTTGTATCATCCATTACATGAAATTATACCAAAATCTTACAAAGAAATAGTGAGAGAAAGTGCGGGGAAAGTTTAAGAAGAAGTTTCGTCTCAAGACTAACGAGCGATCCAAGACTTTATTTCTATAACCTCGAACTTCAGTTTTATGTGAGTACTCTGACATTTCTTATGCGTTTTAATTATATGATATTATGCAAACTATATATATTTCATGAACTTCTTTTATTCTCAAAGTTCACCTTATACCGATGATTGATTCCCTTGTGATATGTTTATAATTGTACATATAGACATACCGATTAAAAAGAGTTTTGAAAATGATATTGAATTTTGGAAATAAGATTCGGTCTAAGGGAACTCTCTTAATGACTGACATTCCCGTTGGGTTATCGCTGGTCTGCCCTAAATAAGGCGTTGTGAGGAACAAGTTCGATTGACCCTCAACTATCGGAGAAAAATACGGTAGAAGAATACGGTATTAGAGTGTACTTGGCCATTAAAATGATATGATTAAAAGAAAAAGATATTGAAAATTGATTTTTCATATCTGTTATATTCTGTGCTACTCATTTCTATAAACTGTCATCTCAAATTTTATACAGCAACTCCCTATCCATATATGTTTATGTCTACTCTTTGGATTTGAATAGGTATCAATTTTCTGAACAAAACCTTGGAATGTCTAGAGGTTAAACCTCACTCGTCTTTTATCTGATGTTGTACAACTGACCATTTTTTAGGAAATAAATACGCTTGGAGGGACCAAAAAAGGACTATATGAAAGATTCATCTTTTAGAGCTCTTTTTGTTATTTTAAGTAAAAAGTTTGTTATATCATATAGAGCATATTTGTCTCTCTTGTAATAAGTTTTAAATTTCGTTTTAAGTTGTAAATCGTTGTTACTTGTAATATAAATGAAGTTTCTTTTTAGAAAGTTCTGATGACATAATTCTTTTAATTTCAGTATTTTACGATTCATAACCATGTAATTGTATTTCTGTTGCATTTAATTAAGGAAATAATTTAAGTCAGAATAATTGTTGCCTTGGTGGCATGTCAAGGCACTCGTTCCCCCACTATTATTTTGGGACGGGGTCGCGACAGAGGTGGTATCAGAGCATAGGTTATGAACCCGTAGACTACTGAACATAAGTGTCGAACGTTATCAATTTTAAGTTTCCATACATAGGAGATAAGATTAAATATCCGACTTATGTGATAACCCTCCATATGTCTTACAGTCTACATATAATTGTTTATATATAATTGTTCTTCTAATTTGTAATCTTGAGATAGTATAATACATCTTATGTTTGGCCATGACTGTAGAAAATGACCAAGACGAGATCAACTGCGGGAACTAGTGGTTCAAATATGGAAGGACTAGAAGGTGCATATAAGGCAATTGAAAGTCTAGCAATAATTGTAGAGCATCGGGTGAATAATGGAGCACCAAAAGAATCCTGAACCAAGTAGTTGTACTATTAAACAATTCAAGAAGTTGAACCCCTCATCTTTTAAAGGTACTACTAACCCCATTGAAGAAGAAAATTGGGTGATGCAACTGGAAAAGATGTTTGATGTTCTTAAGTGTACATATGAAAACCGGGTTTCATTTGGAACATTCATGTTAGAAGGTGAAGCTGAACATTCGTGGAGAATGACTTAGAGAATACATGGGGAAAGGAATAATCCCGTAGGTTCGAATGACTTCTTAGTGATCTTCTACGAGAAATACTTTCTCGAAACAGTGCAAGACAAAAAAGTAGATGATTTCTTGAGTCTAGTTCAAGGAAATATGACGGTTAGTGAATATAAGGCAAAGTTTACTGAGTTATCCCGTTGTGCACCTCATGTTATGATAACCGATGTTTTAAAAGCCAAGAATTTTGAATGTGTGCTGAGGTTGAATATTCATAGTTGAATTTCCATCTTGAAGTTGACATCATATAACGATGTGATGGCTAGGGCGACAATAGCTGAGAAGGATAGTGAAGAATATAATCAGGTTAGAGAGGAGAAGAGGAAGTTTGGATAACAAAGAGGAAGGAACCCCAATAACAAACGCTTTAGGACTATACCTAATATAGGACAACCTTTAGTAAACCAACCCTTTAATGGTGATAGATGCCAACGATGTGGTAATATTCATAGAGGGAAACCATGTTACTTGGAGACGGGAAATTGCTTTGGGTGTGGCCAAAAGGGACATAAAATGAAAGATTTCCCTAACAAAGGGAAGGCTCCAACAAAGAACTTTAATGACAACAAAAATCACGGAAGACAAGGTAGAGTTTTCAATCTTTCCGATGCAAAAGCTTCTAATGCAGTAGTGTTAGGTACACTTTCTATATGTCCACAACCTTTTTAAGTTTTAATAGATACTAGTTCTACCCATTCATTTGTGTCTGTACGTTTTGTTAATCTCTTTCCTAATAATCATGAACCCTTTAATCATAGCATACACGTTTCTACTCCTTCGGGTGAGTTATTGACGGGAACATTAGTATATAAGTCTTGCCCTATAGATGTTAGTAGTCATAAACTATTTGCCGATTTGATAAGATTATACATAAGAGATTTTGAAGTCATTTTGGGGATGGATTGGTTAGCATCGTACCATGCTAAGGTATATTGTTTTGAGAATAGAGTTATTTTTTAAATTCCTAACCATCCAGAATTTAGTTTTGAAGGAACTGGCATCCTATCTCCCATACATATTATCTCTGCAATGCAAGTTTGTATTTTTCTTAAGAAGGGATGTCAAGGATTCCTTGCAAGTGTTATTGATTTGCAAACAAAAGAGCCTACTTTAGAAGATATTCCCATAGCTAAACATTTTCCAAATGTTTTTCCAGATGATTTAGCCAGTCTTCCTCCTAATAGAGAATTAGAGTTTACGATTGACCTTATTCCAGGAACTATACCAATCTCAAAACCACCTTATCGCATGTCGCCTTTAGAACTAAAGGAATTAAAAGTTTAATTACAAGATCTGTTAGATAAGGGTTTTATTAGACCAAGTGTATCCCCTTTGGGTGCTCCAGTGTTATTTGTTAAAAAGAAGGACGGGACAATGAGGTTATGTATAGATTATTGTGAACTAAATAAGGTGACCATTAAGAATAAATACCCTTTACCTCGTATAGATGATTTGTTTGACCAACTGCAAGGTGCGCAAGTATTTTCTAAGATTGAACTTAGGTCAGGTTATCACCAATTGAAGATTAAGGAGGAGGATATTTCAAAATAAACTTTTCATACTATATATGGTCACTATGAATTTCTTGAGATGCCATTTGGACTAACTAATGCACCAGCCGCTTTTATGGATATGATGAATCTAGTGTTTAGGAAATATTTGGATCAGTGTGTGGTTGTTGTCATTAATGACATCCTTATTTATTCCAAAAACATTGAAGAACACAAAAATCATTTAGAGATAGTGTTGCAAATCCTTAGGAAGGAGGAATTATATGCGAAATTAAAGAAGTGTGAGTTTTGGTTGCCTAATGTCTCTTTTCTAGGACATGTCATTTCTAAGGATGGAGTGTCGGTTGATCCTTAAAAGATCAAGGCTATACTAGATTGGCCTAGACCAACTAATGTGACGGAGATTCATTGTTTCCTTGGATTAGACGGCTATTATAGAAAATTTGTTGAAGTATTTTCCATTATTGCCAAACCTCTATCTAGGTTAACACAAAAGAAGATGAAATATGAATGGTCCGAGGAATTTGAGAATAGTTTTCAAGAACTTAAGAATCGATTAGTAATCGCCCCAATTTTGACTATTCCTTCTGAAACAAGCGGATTTGTCATTTATAGTGATGCTTCTAAAAATGGTTTTGGGTGTGTCCCAATGGAAAGTGGAAAAGTAGTAGCTTATGCCTCGAGACAGTTAAAAACCCATGAGCAGAATTATCCAACCCATGATCTTGAATTAACAGCTCTAATTTTTTCTCTTAAGATTTGGAGACACTATTTGTATGGTGAGAGTTGTGAGATTTATACCGATCATAAGAGTTTGAAGTATATATTTACTCAGAAATAATTAAACAAGATACAAAGGAGGTGGTTAGAATTGATGAAGGATTATGATGTAAATATTCACTATCACCTGGAGAAAGCTAATGTAGTAGCCGACGCTTTAAGTACGAAGTCTACAACAAATTTAACATGTCTCGTTACAAATCAGGAACCTTTGTTAAGAGATTTGAGAAGTATGGAAATAGATATACGTATCTATAGAAAAGAGGGAATAATTGCAAACTTACAAGTACCACTCATGTTGATGGAAAGGATCGAAATTGCACAAGTAAATGATCCACAACTGAAGAATCTTAGAGAAGAAGTCATCGAGGGTAAGAGAACTGAATTTGCAATACGAGATGATATATTAAGGTTTGAAAATAGAGTGTGTGTGCCATGTGACGCCCAACTAAAGAGGCAAATTTTGGAGTAAAGTCATTACTCAATATTCATATTTCATCCCGGATGTACAAAAATGTATAGGGATCTTCGAGAAGTATTTTGATGGAATAACATAAAGAGGGAGATAGCAGAATTTATATCTCAGTGTTTAGTTTGTCAACAAGTAAAGGCAGAACATCGAAAACCATCAGGATTACTGCAACCCCTACCTATCCCTGAGTGGAAATGGGAACATATTACTATGGATTTTGCGACAGGTTTACCGAGGAGTTCAATGGTAATGATTCTACTTGGGTAATTATTGATAGGTTAACTAAATCTGCTCATTTTCTTGCCATTAATATTACCCATTCTTTAGAAAATTCATCTAAGTTGTATGTGCGGGAAATTATTAGGCTTCATGGAACCCCAGTTTTAATTATTTCTGATTGTGACCGTAGATTCGTGTCTCTCTTCTGGAAAAATCCTACAAGCATCCATGGGAACAAAATTGAATATCAGCACCGCTTTTCATCCTGAAATGGATGGACAATCTGAGAGAACCATTCAAACCTTAGAGGATATGCTTAGGGCATGTGTACCTGATTTAAAAGGGAATGGGGATGATCATTTAGCATTAGTGGAATTTGCGTATAATAACAGTTATCAAGAAAGTATTCAAATGGCTCCGTATGAGGCACTCTATGGTAGAAGGTGTCATTCCCCTACATGTTGGGTAGAAGTTGGAGAAAAAAAATTATTAGGAACAAAATTGATCCAGATCACAACAGAGAAAGTGAAATTGATACAAGACCGACTTCGAATCACTCAAAGCCATCAAAAGAGTTATGTTGACAATCGCCGATGAAAGTTTGAATTACAAAGAGGATATTATGTGTCCTTGCGAATATCACCAGCAAAGGGAGTAATCCGATTTGGAAAGAAAGGGAAATTGAGTCCAAGATATATAGGAACTTTTGAAATCCTTGAAAGGATTGGATTTGTTGCATATGGAATGGTGTTACCCCCTGAACTCTCTAGTGTTCATAATGTGTTCCACATGCCAATGATGAAGAAATATGTCCCATATCCAACGCATATCCTAAGCCACGAACCTCTTCAAGTTAGAGAAAATTTGTCATACCTTAGGCATCCGATAGAAACTTTGGACCATAAAGATCAAATATTACGAACCAAGGTAATTAAATTGGTTAAATTGTTATGGCGTAATCATTCCATTGAAGAAGCAACATGGGAGCGGGAAGATGAAATAAAGGAGAAATATCCATACTTGTTTGGAAATTAATGTAAGTAAAGTTTGGGGACCAAACTTTTTATAAGGAGGGTAGGATGTAATGACCCCACTTTTATAGTTCATATATAGTCTTAAATGTTGTATTATTTCATATGTGATATGGATAATGTTAATTTATTATTTTTAGTCTGATCCACCCTTCATAAATCATGAAATATAATATTAGTTACAAACATAAAATTTTAAAGTTTTCAGTAGGATTGTTCATATGAGAGACTAGCTTTGGCCATTATAATATAACAATTGACTTGAGGTAAAAACTAAAAAGTTTTAGATATATGAATTAGGTTTGTAACAAAACAAAAAGTGTGTAAAACAGAGATCTGAGCAAGAAGTTATACCGAAATTACGAAATAAGGGCAAATTTGCCCATCCTTTAAGTCATATTTTGTCTTATTACCACACCATGTGTTATATTTTGATTGGTTGGAAGGGGAAACTATTTAGGCCAACTTAAACACCTTAACATGACCTTTTTCTTCAGTAAAATGGATCAAATCAAAGACTAATAGCATATCCTAAGTTAAAAGATAAGTTTTGGGGTAGAAAATATTATTTTATGAAACTTTAGGAAATTAATTTTAAATAAAGAAAGTTTTAAGGATTAAAATGAAAATATATAAAGTGATATTTTGTAAATAAAATATTTTTAAGGACCTCTAAGAAATATTGAAAATGTATGGTGTAAAATTACAAAAATATCCTTCAGATGTAAATTGACCCTCATACCCTTAATAACTTTCCACCTCATGCTTTCTTTTGGACATATCCACTGCACACGTGTCACCTTTATAGGAAAGGATAAAACACATGTCAATCCTTTAGAAAAAGTTAAAACACGTGTCGCCGTTTGGTGAACCAAGGCTGCAAGGCTGCTCCGTTATGCGACACGTGAACACCGACTCACCAAAATGAAAGCCTTATCACCCAAACACGTGTCAGCACCTAAATACCTTTGGAAAACTATAAATTGAGCCTTTGTATCATTCATTACATGAAATTATACCAAAATCTTACAAATAAATAGTGAGAAAAAGTGCGGGGAAAGTTTAAGAAGAAGTTTTGTCTCAAGATTAACGACCGATCCAAGACTCTATTTCTATAACTTCAAACTTTGGTTTTAGGTGAGTACTCTGACAGTCCTTGTGCGTTTTAATTATATGATATTATGCAAACTATATATATTTCATGAACTGCTTTTATTCTCAAAGTTCACCTGATACCGATGATTGATTCCCTTGTGATATGTTTATAATTTTCCATATAGACATACCGATTAAAAAGAGTTTTGAAAATGATATTGAATATTAGAAATAAGATTCGACCTAAGGGACCTCTGTTACTAACTGACCTTCCCAGCTGGGTTATCGCTGGTGTGCCCTAAATAAGGCATTGTGACGAACAAGTTCGATTGACCCTCCACTTTCGGGGAATAAGACGGTAGAAGAATGCGATATTAGAGTGTACTTGGCCATTAAAATGATATGATTGAAAAAAAAAGATTTTGAAAATTGATTTGTCATATCTGTTATATTCTGTGCTATTCATTTCTACATACTATCTTCTCAAATTTTATACAGCAACTCCCTATCCATATATGTATATGTATACTCTTTGTATTTGAATAGGTATCAAGTTTCTGAATAAAACCTTGGAATGTCTAGAGATTAAACCTCACTCGGCTTTTAGCTGATGTTGTATAACTAACCATTTTTTAGGAAATAAGTAGGCTTAGAGTGAACGAAAAAGGACTATATGGAAGATTAAGATTTTAGAGATCTTTTTGTTATTTTAAGTAAAAAGTTTGTTATATTATATAGAGCATGTTTGGCTCTCTTGTAATAAGTTTTAAATTTCGTTTTAAGTTGTAACTCGTTGTTACTTGTAATATAAATGAGGTTTCCTTTTAGAAAGCTCTGATGACGTAATTCCTTTAATTTCAGTATTTTACGATTCATAACCATGGAATTGTATTTTTGTTGCATTTAATTTAGAAATAATTTAAGCCAGAATAATTGTTGCTTTGGTGGCATGTCAAGACACTCGTTTCCCACTACTATTTTGGGATGGGGTCGTGACATGTTGTCTCTCACTTTGTCACCATACTCCAAAAAGTTGTTTTTAAGAAGATAATGTTGGTACAACATATCTATTGTGATTAAAAAATCACACCAAAGAGTTTTATGGAGAACTCGAAAAATAAAATCGTAAATTAATTTTAAGTCTACTGCACAAAATTAAATTATTACCTCATATGATTATCGCATATATGAACCTCATGCCTGAATTCCAAATAAATACTGCACAATAAAAATAAACAATATTACCTTAATTGTTTATAAATTCGTCGTAGACGATTCTTGGATTGAGTCGAGGACTAGGTCGCTCTCTTTAAGACGTTTCACGGCTCTACCCTCTTTGTGCAGGTAGTCTACAGTCACGCTGTCCCCAGGATAAAACAAGCCCAGAATCCCCTCTGTATCATATAACCATGTACCGTAGTTATATGTCTTCTAACACCCATTCCAAATTAATTGCTCAATATCCGAAATTTCAGTTTGGGGGAACAAACTGTTCTAAAAAAATTTAGGGGAATAAATATTTTCGTGAAGAAAATATTTTCAGTCTTAGAGGGAGAGAAGGAGTGATTTTTCTTCTCTTTAATTTTCTCTTTCAAAAATTCTGCAGTCCCTCGTCATTTGATTCCATTTTTTCTTTTCTTTTCAAAGAACCAAACTCAAATTCTAAAACTCTCTCAAGCTCATTTGTTTTGGCCGGATGGAGAGAATTCTTTATAGAAGGTTGAAATAGGTTAGAGAATAGTGAGGTTAGTGGGTGATTTTTTCTTTAGCCGAAATTTAAGGAAAAGTGGGTTAGTGGGCCTCCCACTTATGTGTTTAAAATAAATTTTTACAACAATCCCCCACATGGATTTTAAAAACACAATCATCGGTAATAATCCCCCTATTGAAAATTTTGGAAAATTATTGAGCAATAATTATTAGTAAAATTATGCATAAGCAAAGGTGTCTTTGGACTTGAACCTTTACGTAGTAAAGATGATTCAGATTATACTAGAGTAAATCGTAGTTTTGAACTCTATCTCTGACAACATCTCACACACAACCCTACTTGGGTGTAGTCCTCAAGCCAGCACGTTTCGGCCATGTGCTTATATCCCAGTATGTGAACGCTCTAGGGAATTTGCCCAAAATTACCATAGGAAGCGGCCATACTTCCACATCCACATAGGTGAGTCTATCAAGGATACTCATGTAGCTAGGTTCCCCACTCAAAATAGAGCTATAGATCTTCATTAAGAGTTATAATTAACTCAACCTTAACATGCTTGAGGATATCATGCTCCATAGGGATGGACTCGGAGTAAAATCCCGTAAACAATAATTATTAACATGATTCAACCCATATCACCGTGACTTGTTATTACCCTTTGAACCTATTTCTTGGGATCTCCAGTCTATAGGTTGGGTTACCACCACAAATGATTCAATATCAATTGGACTTTAGTCCGATCCCTTTCTAGGTGTTAAACACCTTCTCCTGAACAAGTCCTTTCGTCAAAGGATAAGTCAAGTTCTATTCTCAACAGTCTAAACATAATCCACACTCATAACTCATTAGTTTTTAAATTCTCAAACTATGTTGTGCTTACGACATATTTGTCGTTCTTTCGTTATGATAACGGTTCTAAAATTTTACAATAGCCATGGTTCTATTGTTGTGGATAAAATGACTGTGTCAATCTCTACCATAAATGGTATCTTATAATAGGTCTTTTAACCTTTCGTTTACTCACTAGCCATAGCTAATGGTATCACCATATACTCCATCATTAATTATGCCAATAATTAAAATTTCTAGGAGTTCCAAACAATATCAACATAATATGTGTTAAACATATATCCATTATTGATTCAGAATCAATTCTAGGTTCGTGATTTTATCAAAACACATAACCTTTCTCAATATCATAAGAATGCACTTTTTAATTATAAACCTTCACAGTACTCCCACAAAAAATTATTCCAAGTCAACTGTATTTAGTAGCTCAATTGAGACTACTTAAGATGTTCGCATAATCATCTTTTCTTATCACTATATATAGTGTTCTTATACTTGGATCATGTGGAGTACAAGATGGTTCATAATAAGCATATATCTAATAAATAGATATTCTTGTATTTCAATGTACTCGATCAATTAATTGATCCATATAGCCTTGTAATATTAACAAGTATTATTCTTGTTTCATTGAAACTCTTTAAGCTAACAATTTTTACTTAGCATGAATTTGGTTTTCTAGGCAACAAAATATTATAACCAAATATTAGGTAATCGTTCTTGCATAATAAATAAGAGTGCATTCATATTTCAACATGATTAGTGATAAACACGATTCATAATATTCTCAATTCATTCTCATTTGAAAATTTATCAAAATATCATGCCATTTATTGGTGCCTTCCATATTAATTTTCCAACTTCAAGTTGGCCCATGTAAGTTGCATTACATAGGTCACCATTCGATAAAAAATATTATATATATTTAGTTTTTCAACTCAACATCATATATAATATCAATGGCATTCAAATTAAATTAAGCTTCTTCATTTTCATGAGAATAATTTAACATGCATCATGTATAACTAAATTATATCGATGAATTTCGACTATTAAACAAAGCTCATATTCATAAATGATAATGGTCTCAATATTCCTTCAAATGATGTGTATACACCTCTTTATCTTAAAGTTATAAGATAAGTCAATTTTAAACTAATTTCTAGTTTATTTCAAGGAATTCAATCAATCATTTATGACATAACTGCTCTAAGGATTTTTCGAATCCTTTCTCAATAACATAAGCAAGCTTTTATTTATTCAAAAAATTAAGAGTTCTCTTGAACACCAAAGTTTCAGATTCTATTAAATGTTCTCTAATTATAGTTGAGAGGTACTCGATTGAGTGCCCCCACTATTCTCTTGGTATAGAGTAGAGAAGCAACATATAATGTGCCCCCACTATATCTTCAATTCATAAAATGAAATCTAAACTTATAGAGTTTCAACATTAAATAAGAATTAATCTTGTTTCTTAAATAAATACATACTTAATGCTTTCAGGTATAGCCGAATCAAAAAATATAAGTTCATTCATTCTAGTCATAATTTCAGATTTTCAAAGGTCTGAAAGTCACATATAAATTATACAATCTATTTCATAAAAAATTATAATATATAATTTTTCACAATGTATACAAAAATACTTCGTATTAGAGTTTAAACCTCTATTGCAAATCAAAGCATACGGTCAAAATGATTTTATCCAACTAAATTATTTCTACACGCGTATGAAGCACACCAAATTATTTTCAACATAGTAGAATAAAATTTTATTATATATCTTTTACAACTCATATAAATGAATAATACAAATAATTATTTATATAAAATTCTAGTGGTTTGCACTCCAAACTTAAATATTGTATAAGTCATTATACAATTTCTATGAAATCCATCTTCCATAAATTTGAGTCCAAATTTTTCTAAGTACTTAATAAATTCTTAAATAAGAAATTTATAAAGGCTTCAAAATATTTTGAATATGTTGGGAACACGACATGATACATTTTTTCTAAGAAAATGTTGTCCAAAATATTTGTTCAAACGAAAAAACTTTAAGTTTGAAATTTCACCACGACCAAAATGCTTATTGAAAATTTATGAAATTTTCCAGAATTCGTCCTTTATGAGTCTAGTTTTATACAAAATTAGAATCACTCAAAAATATTAAGTACAAGTGAAGATAAACTTGTTTTACTACAAGCTGTCCAAAAAATTCAGCATTGCGCATCCCATTTGTAAAAATTATAATAAAAGATATACAACTCTTTTTTCAGAAATTCCAAACCCCAATATTTATAATCTTAACATACTACATGCATGCCCAAATTCACAAAATTTTAGTCTATATATCATCAAAAAACTGAGATGATATTCCAATAAAATTCATAACAAAAATTTCAGATTTTTTTTTTCATCATCGATCACTTTAGTGTGGTTGAAAAATACCAACTACACTTTCATATAAACACTCCAAAAAATATTTGAACAATTTTTTTTTATAGTATACATCGCGTAAGGAGAAAATGTTTATTAATTACCCTTCGAATTCATATAACAAATGTTCATCTGTTTTCATATAACAAATTTTCATTTTTTCCAAATATCAAATTTTTATTTGATTCCATAAAAAAAATTCATTTGTTATCAATTATAAAATTTCAATTTGATTCCACATAACAAATTTTAATTTGTTTTCTTAACCACAACTGGCTCAAAATGAATTGTCTAAAAAGGTATACAATTCCATTTCCAACAATAACATCGTATGTGAAATAATATTTCACATTCATAACTAAAAAATAGGATTGACCTATTTAAAAGTTTTCCATGAAGGGGTTAATTTTGTTCAAATTCTAATTTCTCACGAAATTATTGATCGATTCCTAATTGATCAAAAATACTGAAATTTATGTATCTACTTCACAAAATATAATATTATGGAAGTTTGGGGGCAAAACGGTCATTTCTAGAGGTACAAGGTCAAAATTATAATTTCTAAACATAGATACTTAGTTGGCCTTTTTTCATTTCGACATCATAAAAATAATCATACATGTCCATAAAATTTATTTTTCGGTCTCCATGGTAGACATAAACCTTCTTAAAATTGTTAGTACACTTTATCTATTGTGATTAAAAAATCACACCAAAGAGTTTTGTGGAGAACTCGAAAAATAAAATCATAAATTAATTTTAATTCTACTGCTTAAAATTAAATTATTACCTCATATGATTATCGCAAATATGAACCTCGTGCGTGAATTCCAAATAAATACTGCACAATAAAAATAAACAATATTACCTCAATTGTTTATAAATTTTTCGTAGACGATTCTTAGGTTGAGTCGCGGACTAGGTCGCTCTCTTTAAGACGTTTCGAGGCTCTACTCTCTTTGTGCAGGTAGTCTACAGTCATGCCGTCCCCAGAATAAAACAAGCCCAGAATCACCTATGTATCTTATAACCACTGCTCTAAAAAAACTCGCCTAGGTACGCCTAGGCTTAAGGCTTAGGAGAAACGCCTCACCTTACGTTTTTCACGCCTTATTCTTGGTAAAACCCTTAAGGCACACTTTTTTCTAAAAACAACAATGATTTAGTGAAACGATGTTGCCTTTTAAAGAATTTGTTTTCAAACCGGACCATTATCTCATCCAAAATAATCAAATAGTATTTTAATTTGCATATATTCAGACATATTTTTATAATCTGTGCAATTTTTTTATTTTAATACCCTTGTTATGGTTAAAAAATATTAAAATATATTAAGAAGGCCTAAACGCCTTTTCACGCCTTTTTACGCATAGGCTTCTAAGGCTTAAGGCTTGGCCTCCACGCTTCAATCACGCCCCGCGTTTTTTAGAACCTTTCTTATAACCATGCACCATAGTTATATGTCTTCTAACACCCATTCCAAATTAATTGCTCAATATCTGAAATTTCAGTTTGGGGGAACAAGCTGTTCTAAAAAAAATTAGGGGAATAAATATTTTCGTGAAGAAAATATTTTCAGTCTTAGAGGGAGAGAAGGAGTGATTTTTCTTCTCTTTAATTTTCTCTTTCAAAAATTCTGCAGTCCCTCCTCATTTGATTCCATTTTTTCTTTTCTTTTCAAAGAACCAAACTCAAATTCTAAAACTCTCTCAAGCTCATTTGTTTTGGCCGGATGCAGAGAATTCTTTATAGAATGTTGAAAGAGGTTAGAGAATAGTGGGATTAGTGGGTGATTTTTTCTTTAGCCAAAATTTAAGGAAAAGTGGGTTAGTGGGTCTCCCACTTGTGTATTTAAAATACATTTATACAACAGATAAAAACACAAAATATATTTTATAGAGGCCATCGGTGAGATTCACCCAAAATGAGTCCAAAAATATGCTCAAATGGTATCTTAAAAGCATAAGCTAGTTGATGTTAGTGAAAACTGAGTGGGAGATAATGGGCATCTAGGTGGGAGAAAATAAGGGCAGCGGTTCAAAGTTGCATATGGGAACAAAAACAAAAGCAAACTTCTCTATTTACTTTCAAAGTGAGGTGAACCCATTTTTTTAAACATTACATAAAAAAGTAACAATAATCCCCCACTTGTAAATTTTAAAAAACATTTTTACTGAGCAATAATTTATACAATTGTGCATAAACAAAAATGTCTTTTGATTTGAATCTTTGGGTAGTAAGGACGATTCTTAATATACTACAGTATTTGTAGTTTTGAACTCTATCTTTGACAACATCTTTAGGGTAATCATCAAGCAAGTATGTTACGACTATGTGCTTCCACCCCAATATAATGAATGATCTATGGAATTTGTCCAAAATTACCATAGGAAGCCGCCACACTTCTACCACTAAAAGAAAAAACCCTTTTTATGGCCTTTTTTTAGTGTCATAAAACGCCATTTATAACCATTTATTTTTTAATTAAAATTGTCGTAAGTTTTGTTGTCATAATTGATACCTATAAAAACTGTCATATTAGGTTCAGTTATATATGAATGTTTTTTTCAAAATGATCATATATGCTATAAAAACAGTCATAATATAATCTACAAGTTGCCATAATTGAATTAAAAAGTGTCATGATAAATAATTTTTAAATATTTAAAAAGGTTATATAAAATATTTTAGCACATGTAGATTTAATATAAACAGTCATAAACTAAACATATAATAAAAAAAATTAATTACCAATATTAATGGCATAGTTGACAAATAAATCTAAACACAAACCAAAAGTCATAGTAACATAAAAACAACCTTGATTTGTTTTGTAATTGAAGTCACGTAAATCTCAAATGTACCAAACCAAGTCATTTGTCTATGAAAATAAAATAGTGGGATAAAAATAGATATATCCACCATCTACATTATTTACAAAAAAATAATGACCTACTACATGTATCATAACTAGATATACCCATTATGTACATCCTTAAAAAAGTCTCCAAAAAAATGTAGATCCAAAAATCGCTCATAAATACGTAGATCTTCCTTTCTCTTTCACAAGATTCTATCGACGCCTCAAAATCTCCAAATCATATAATATAAGCCTAAATAAGCTCCCATTATAGACTTGCCTATTCAAAGCATACTACAATAAAGAAAATTATCTAGAGTTTTATTAAATCATATTCTTTTCAACCCTCTTATGTAATGTATATCCAAATTTATAAAGATTATATAAAAAAATATGTTTTTATAACTTTTGAAAGAAACTCAAAATTTTTTCACCAACTTCATTGGTTGCACAGTCTTGATATTTTTTATTTCTCAATTTTTGGGCGATTATCCACATTAGAAACCTATCATACTCATCAAATGCATCTCCATGTATCTTTTTATGTCCCAATTATAAAATAAAACATAAGAAATTAAGCACACAACACAAACTCCCCACAATGAATTGATTATCGTTGTATACTCTACAAATAATACAAGAATTCAACCACATTTCTCTAATAGAAATGACACACATTCACATGCCTCTAATTAAATGCCCCTGCATAAGTTCAAAACAACATATATCAATCTCTTGTGCTGCGTAAAACACAACATATAGATTCCAATTTTTTCAAAGTATTACGTTGCGTATAATGTAAGTCGAAAAGATTTTTTATATAACACAATTAATTGTAAACAAAATTTAAAAAATTGGGCAGAGATTCTTCTGTTTATATGACTATCCGCCCTATTTTAAGAAATAAAAAAAACTTCGACAATATTCAAAGCGACTCCATTTATTAAATAAATTCAAATATTATTTCACTCACTAATAGGGAAAATAAACCGTTGACACGTTTATATTTCTGTTGCATTTCACATTAAAAGATTCAAATAAGAATATCCTCACCATTGGGTAATTGATACTAAACCCTAAAAATGATTGCTTCCATCCTTGCTTTTAAACAACCATAATAAAACTTTCCATTTCTCCTTCAGTCCCTCTATTGTTTGAAGGAAAGGGTCACTGCACCTGTTGATTTATCTTGTTAGCATTTAAAATTATGAGTTACGCGGAATATGCATTTCTCTGTACTTAATAATTTAACATATTTGGTTCTCATATGAAAAAACAAATAAGGTAGTATTGAAAGAACCAATTTAACCTTATTGAGTAGTGAAAGAAAGTATATAGAAGGTAAGGATGCACATGTATAGCAACCCAACTTTCCAAAGTGGTCCATTTTAATGTTTCACGTGCATTTTGTCAAACAGGAACTAAGAATGGGTGAAAACAAGAGTGACATTATCAAATTTGTATGAAAATTAAACTTAAAAAGTTAAGACTTTCTGGACAAGGAGGACGAGCCATATGTATCTAATTTTAATCCCTAATTATTGCATATCAAGTTCGTTCCTACAATACATGAAACGAAAACATAGCTAGAGTGCAAGGAAAATAAATGAAATTAACTAAAATGAAAACAAAAGTGTTGATTACCATAATTATACATTCAAGTTTAATTCTTGCGATATACTTATTGTTTAGACTTGAAAATCATTCTTGGGATCATCTGACCTCATTTTCCTAAGGCCCCTTAGATTGGGTTAAATTATTTCTTCCCCCTGTGAAAAATTTTTCCACCTATTCCAAAATCACATGATTATACCATGTAGATTTATTTATAATTATATACGAACAAAATATCTAACATTGATTACGTGAAAATTGATGTGGAAGCAAAGGAAGACTCAGACACATACACTTATACTGAAATATAAGATAAAGGTTTCTCCCTTGTCCATCTTCTCATTCGTTCATAACAATTAAGTAATTACAAGAGAGGTCAATTTTAAAGGACTAAATTATATTTCTATGACACTCTGACTAATTAAATACTGGGTGATCAGTCTATTATTAAATTAAATCAAAGTATCCGGTTGGTTCAGTCTTAGCATCACTGTCGAAAATATTTATTTTATTAATCACCTAATGATTAATTAATCTAGTGTCAAAACATTTTGTCTAGTAAATGAAATCAACTAAATTAACCATTCACACATTCACTATTTTTAATTAATAATATATTAATAAAACACCATCTAACTGAAAATGATAAAGCTGACATAATCAATCCAGTTAATAAAATTTAAACCATCAATTGTAATAATACAAACTCCAACTGAAACTGAAATATTGAAATAAAAAGAGTACAATGTATCTCTAACATAAGTAAAATGAGAATGGGCGACACAAGCCCCAACTGAGAAGCCTAAATCAAATAACTGAAGTCATAGATGTGGAGGCGTCAAAATACGAGGACCTACAACTCCCACAATAGCTACAACACATCAAAAGATTCTACAGCCAAAGCATGGCATCCCTATGGCTGGACACCTATAATAATTTCACAAGAAAAAGAGATTTTGCTAGAGACGGGTCAGAGCCCGAGTGTAAAACATTTTGAAATAATTTAGCAAGTATTTAAAAATTACAGTAAAGAAAATATTATGTGCATGTTAGTTTTTTAAGCACTCACTTGAGATCCTCACCTCTCAACTATTGTGTATTCGTAACGTACCTCTAACCCGCCCTAATTATTTTTTATCACACCTAACCAGGTCATAGCCATAAATCTTCCAATACTCACCCGTAAAAATAACATGTATTCCCCGCATACTATTATTATTAAATATTCCCACTTTACTATCCCACGTAAAATTCAGCAATAAGGTTAAGAATTCACATGATTGATTCAGTTCCATTAACATTCTCATCTACATATTTGCACGGTAGATTAAATCACAAGTGTTTATTTTTCAACACACTATTATAAATAAATACTAATACGGCACCACTAGACTCAGCTACGGTGCTTTCATACTCTGCTATCAAGTCCCAGTACATCTCGTACTGAATAAAGACAATCAGTTCGGAATCACTCCCGAATCATATAAATGCAAGTCACACATATTAGAGGCGAACATAGTTCCAAGCCTATGGGCTACGCACATACCTACGCACCCATATGACTGTTAACACTATCATTCTCACAGATAGCCCGTACCTAGGTTCTTTATTCTAAGGCACCAATCTAAATCCCCCCGAAGGCCAAGATAAGATTGCCCTCTCTTTAAGACCTCCCGTGATAGCAAGTATGGTAGGTATATCATACGCATAAATAATAGTATAATAAGTATTCACACAAACCCATCAAGCTTATTAGGTCTACACACAATCGAAATATTTTAGTTCATACGTAGCATTATTCTAATCACTACTTACAATATATTTATTTAATTACGAATACTCTCTCTCGTAATTCTCAAGGATAACTCACCGCTCCAAACGACTTAAAGTTTTATTCCCATATAACTTTAATAACTTTTCCTTATATTGAAATTAATTCCACGTTATTCAAATCTCACTCAAATTAATTACGCTGGACAAATTGGGGCTAAAACTATTTTTTTGATAATTCCTGACTTGTCGCTCAAACGAAACTGCATCTCATTTGAACAAGGTTGCAGGTCGTTTGAACGACCTCTTCACGCGATAGGCCATCTCGTTCGAACAATATTCGATCTCGTTTGAACGAGATAACGATGTATCGTCCCCAACCATAAGTTGCTACATTTTTTTCCATTAACAACCCTAAAACCTCTAGTGTTTACTACCAAACTCTCAGCAATCAGTTCCTAACATAGTTCCAACATACAAGGATGATTTCTAATACCCTAGGATCATTTAATATTGTATAAAACTTGATAAATTTTAAAATCCCCAAATCAATGAAAATAAACCCTAATTCCTCAAATTACTTATTCAAGCATTCTAATCCCAAATTTAATCATCAATATTCATCATAAATTCGTGGTTATTCCTCTAACTACATAAACGAATAATTTTCTTAAGCATGTAATCATCAATGTTCATTAATTTCACATATAATTCAAGGGTATTTATTACCTACACTAACATGAACATGATAATTGCTAAAATAAAGCAATAATTAAACACTTGCCTCACAAAATAAGTTCTGATACATTGATGTCGTTGGTATGGGTGCTATCCTCATTCTCCGATCTACGCGGTGGTGGTCTCAGTAGTGAGAAAGGTGCACTGGTTATGGTTCTGGCCCTAGAAACCTCTCCTCCTCCTTCCCCATTTTGGCATTTATGTGTCTAACACTGATAGCCCTATTCTAACCCATGTTCCTGGCCTTTTATTAATTTAATTTTTGTCATTAATTATACTCTAAAAATACAAATTACCAAAACGCCCTTTCAAAATGTCGGTTTGGGCTAAAAATATCCTAGGACGCAAACTAAACTCCTGGGTAGACTTTTCTAACTATTTCGACCCTTCTAGATGCATTGGCGCACTCGAAATGACCATTTGAGTGACTTATAAATAATTTACTTTTTACTACATTAATTTAGTCCCGACATGACTGACACACTCGTCCCAACTTAATTACCTTAATTGTCGTATTTCTCACTTGTGACAATTCTCATAAATTCATAATTATATATTACTTTATTCGCTCAGTACTATTCACTAGTATTCTCATCAATAAATACTAACCCTTATCTCACTAGTTAATATTTATTTTAATCCGAATTAATTATTAATTAAATTTCCCATAATTAAATTTTAATTAATCCCTTATTTCAAAAATCTTAAATATTACGGTGTATTACATACTTCCCCCTAATTATGAAATTTCGTCCCGAAATTTGGAAATAAAATCATACCTGGTAAAAATAATTCTGGATATTTCTCGCACTCCCAAGTAGACTCCTCGATGTTATGGTGCTCCCACTAAAGACGCACAAGTGGAGCTATCTTTGACCTCAATCTCCCCTCGCTATGGTTTAAGATAGCCACCGATCTCTCCTCGTATGAACTATCAGGCTGTAAGTCAATCTTCTCCAGCACGATGTGAGTGTGATCTAGCTCATTCTGAGGATATTGTCGAAGTGAAGAAATAGGGAACACATCATGGATCCTATGCAAGTGCTCGAGTAATCTAAGTCTGTAAGCCACTAGCCCAATCCGCTCAATAATAGGGGATGGCCCTACATACCTGGGGACCAACTACCCTTTCTTCCTAAATCAGATTATCCCCTTTATAGGAGATACTCGTAGTAGCACCAGGTCCCCCACACTGAACTCCCTGAAGAACCTCTTGGCATCGATGTAGCTTTTTTGTCTATCCTAAGAAACCCGTATGCGACTCCTAATCATCTCAATCCTAGACGATGTATCCTAGATCACCTTGGGCCTGAGTAGCTTATTATACCCCACCTCTAACCAACTAGTAGCAGAATGAAAAGGGCAATCATATAATGTCTCGAATGGGACCATGCCAATAGTAAACTGTTAGGAGTTATTATAGGAAAACTCCACCACTGGAAGGTAGTTCTCCCAACCTCCCCCAAAGTCTAGTATACACATCTGTAACATGTCCTCCAACATATGATTCGTCCGCTCAGTCTTCCCATCCATCTGCAGGTGATAAGCTGAACATAATTTCAACTCGGTACCCGTAGCCTCCTGAAAACTCTCCCAAAATTAAGAGGTCGGACACAATATCAAGGGGCACCTCGTGTAATCTCACTATCTTCTCAATAAAGATCTGAGCATACTGTTCCGTAGTTAAATATGTTCGGACTAGAAGAAATAGGGCTACCTTAGTCAACCGATCCACAATAAACCAAATGGAATTGCAACCTCTCTGAGAAGTAGGCAACCCTGTGATGAAATCCATGGAAATTCTCTCCCATTTCCACGTAGGAATATCTAGTGGCTGAAGAAACCCTGCCGATTTTTTATGGTCCACCTTTATCAATTGACAAGTGTCACATTTTGAGATGAACACTCCAATATACCTATTCATCTCGCTCCACCAATACTGTCGCGTGATATACTGGTACATTTTATCCTCTCCAGGATATACCCCAAATCAAGATCCATGCGACTCTGTCATCACTGTATGTCGTAAGTCTTCTCTCTCGAGAATAATCAGTCTACCTTTGAAGCATAAGCCTCCCTTAGAACTCACTGAGTAGGACTCTTTTTCCCTAGCTAGAAGCTGTCGAATCCTCTCTTGACAAAATGGGTCCGTCGCCTGGGCGTGTACCATCTTCATCACAATCTGGGGTGTAATGGTCATGGCTGACATGAACGATCTAGCAATCACCTTCTGATGTTGTAACTCTCTCCATTTCACCTTCCACACCTCGTCTACCTCACCCCCTTATCTACGGCTCAACGCATCTGCTACCATGTTGGCCTTCTCTGCATGATATTGGATCTCGAACTGGTAGTCTTACACAAATTCAAGTAATCTGCGTTATCGGATATTCAACTCTCTCTGAGTGAACAAGTACTGTAGTGACTTATGATTTGTGAACATGCAAAAATTTTCCCCCAATAAATAATGCCACCAAATCCGAAGTGCGAACATGACAGCCGCAAACTCTAAGTCGTGAGTTGGGTAATTTCTCTCATGTGGCTTAAAATTACAGGAAGCATAAACTATCGATCGATCCTCCTACTTTAACACCCCACAAAGCCCATGTAACGATGTGTCAGTGAAAATGAGGTACTCCACACCTGCCCTGGGGAATGCTAAAACTGGTGTCGAAGTCAGCTTATCCTTCAACTCATCAAAAGCCAACTAACACACATCATCCCAAATAAATGGTACAACTTTAGAAGTCAGATTAGTCATCGGACCCATAATCTTTGAAACCCCTGAATAAATCGTCTATAGTACCCGACTAGGCCCAAGAAGCTAGGCACCTTTGTCGGTGTATTGGGTTGTCCCCACTCCTTCACCGCTGACACTTTTCTCGGGTCCACTGATATCCCCACTCAGAAACGATATGCCATAAAAACTTAACCCCTCGCAGCCAAAGTCCACATTTTTCATACTTAGCATACAGTTGATGTTCACATAAAGTCTGTAGGACTCGACGTAAATGCTCGGCGTACTCCTCTTTGGTACGGGAATAAATTCAAATTTCATCTATAAAGACAATGAAAACTGATCTATGAACTCTCTGAACACCCTATTCATCAAGTCCATAAATACCGTCGGTGCATTAGTCAGCCTAAATGGCATAACCCAAAACTCGCAGGACCTATATCTCATCATAAAAGTAGTCTTAGACACATCTTGCTCCCAAATTCATAATTAGTGGTAACCGGACCTCAAGTCTATCTTCGAGAAGTAGGCTGATCCTCTCAGCCGGTCGAAAAAGTCACGATGAGGGGCAACATATATTTATTCTGTATTGTGACTTTATTCAACTCCAGATAATCCACACACAGCCATAAGGATCCATCCCTCTTCTTCAAAAATAGAATTGGGGCAGCCCAAGGTAAGGTACTCCTACGGATGAAGCCCTGTCCCAATAACTGTTCAATCTAATCCCGCAACTCTCTCATCTCTGCAGGAGCTATACGACAAGTTGAGTGGGCTATCAGTCAAGTTCCTGGTGCTAAATCTATCATGAACTTTATCTTCCTACTCGACGGTAGTCACGGTATATCCTAAAACACGTCGGCGAACTCCCTTACAACTGGAATCGAATCAAGAGGGATCAAAACTCCCGTAGAGGTCTCCTCCTCTATGTAAGTGAGTGGATGATCCTCCTTCGGGGTGAGGCAGTGTTACTAAAAACTTCTCCTGACTAGGGATAGAAAAAATAATGATCCTACTAAAGCAGTCAATCATGGCCCTATACATGGCTAGCCAATCCATGCCAATAACGGTGTTGTACTCAGACATATCCAAGACAATCATGTCGGCAAGAAAAATGAGTCTCCTAATCTCTATACCCACACCCCCGACATATAAAGAAAATCAATGTCCCATTACCGAATGATGAATCAACACACGTAATAGTACTATTTGCAGTATCCAATAACCCCATAGAATGTGCAAATCTAGTGGAAATAAACAAGTGTTAAGATCCAGTGTCAAATAAAATGTGCCCAGAGTCCCTAGAATAAAAAAACATACCCTAAAAGCGGGTGGATCATGTGGGACTGCAGCCTGGTGGACATTATAAACACGCCCGTACTGTATCTTCCCTTGTTAAATTAGAATTACTGGAATGGCAGGAAAAGCTGGGACTAGTGCTGGTGCTGGGAGGGTGGAGGGAAATATCGGTCTCTGGGGCTCCTAACGAGTGCCCTAATGCTGTTGCGGGACTCTATCCTTCTACGGGTAGTCCTAACATTTGTGGCCAGTGTTTCCTCAAATGAGGCACCTACCATTAAAGTTTCCTACCCTCTAATTCTATTATCCTCGACCCTGCTGGACATTACCACGCCCTCCCTTAGCCCTGATGTCCCTACTGTAATTGTTGTTGGCCCGGGTGGCCCTACTAACCCTGTTGTCCTTGATGGCCATGCCTGAAACCTCCTTTCTCCAGATGGGAACCCCTGATCTGAATCTCTTAGTAGAATACCCTAGCTGGGAACCCTACCCTCATGTCTTTACTGACTTTGAGCTACTAGTTCCCCACTGCCACTACCTCCCCCCGGTTTTGCCTTGCTGGCTGGACTTTCCAACTCGCTTGCTCCCCTTGACATGGAAGTGGTGATCCTGGCAGTGTAGTAAAGAATCATTAAGTACATCTGCATAGGAATGTAAGGAATGATTACCCAAAAGATGATGTCTAATCCTCCATGTCAGGCCATCCATGAACATCTGAATCTTCTTCTCTTCAGTAGGGACCTCAACTGGCACCAGGTTTACCAATATAGTAAACTCCTCCTCATATTGTGCTACAGTCTTCCCTTCCTATATGAGGTCTAGTAATTTTTTCCTCATCTCGGTATAAATGGTGGAAGGGAAATATTTGTAGTCAAACCGTACCCAGAAGTCCTGGATCGTCAAAACATCACGTTGCTCCAATTAGCTTGAAGGTAGCTAATATCTGCTTTTGCACCTCCGTGCACTCATACATCCATAGGTGCCTTTATATGTCCTTTTTCCATTTGTTTCCTGCCATAACATCTGAGATTCCCGAGAAATCTGGAGGGTGTGACTTCTGGAAGGCATCTCTGACTCGTTCCTGAGCAGAAGGGAATGTGTGTACCGGGGAAGGTTCCACTACCTACGCCTATGGTGGGTCCTGCTGAACCAAAGCTAGCGCTGCATTAACCGCCTGTGAAACTATAGCTTCTTCCTCGATAGCATTCATCGTACCTTAGTTCGGAGCTAGCTGCAGCTCGAGCTGGGAAATTTTGGCCCATGGAGCTCATCCCGGAGGTATCTGAAATGAGAGAGAATTTATACGTCCACAGTTCAATAAATCTTAATATAGCGAATACGTACACAAAAATTCAGAATCCAACAATCCTAATAATAAGGCTCTACATCAAAGAACGCTAAGCTGGAAGTAAAATAAGCCGTACAGATCCTAAATGACTCTAGAACCTGATGCTCTGACACCACTGGTGACACCCCACATAATTAAATACCGGGTGATTAGTCCTTTATTAAATTATATCAAGGTAGCCGGTTGGTTCAGTCTTAGTATCACTATCCAAAACATTTGTTTTATTAATCACCTAATAATTAATTAAGCTAGGGTCAAAACATTTTGTCCAATAATTAAAATCAAATAAATTAACCATTCGCACATTCACTATTTTTGAATGAAAAATTTATGAATAAAGCACCATCAAACTGAAAATGATAAAGCTGACATAATCAATCCAGTTAATAAAATCTATACCATCAATCGTAATAATACCAACTCCAACTGAAACTAAAATACTAAAATGAAAAGAGTACAATGTATCTCTAACATAAATAAAATGAGAATGGGAGACACATACCCTAACTGAGAGGCTTAAATCAAATAACTGAAGTCATAGATGTGGAGGTGTCTAAATACGAGGACCTGCAACTCCCACAATAGCTGCTGCACGTCAAAAGATTCAACAGCCTAAGCCTAGTGCCCCCGTGGCTGGATACCTACAATAATTTCACAAGAAAAAATGATTTTACAAGAGACGGGTCAGAGCCTGAGTATAAAATATTTTAAACAATTTATCAAGTATTTAAAAATTGTAGTAAAGAAAATATTTTGTGCATGTTAGTTTTTCGAGCACTCACTTGAGATTCTCACCTCTCAACTATTGTGCTTGATTGATGTACCTCTAACCCGTCCTAATTATTTTTTATCAAACCTAAATAGGTCGTAGCCATAAATCTTCTAATACTCACCCATATCAATAACCCGTATTCCCCGTATACTATTATTATTATTAAATATTCCCGTATTTACTATCCCACGTAACATTCCACAATAAAGTTAAGAATTCACATAATTGATTAAGGTCCATTAACATACTCATCTACATATTCACATGGTAGATTAAATCACAATTATTTAGTTTTCAACAAGTTATTATAAATAAATTCTAATACGGCACTACTAGACTCAGCTACGGTGTGTGCTTACTCTGCTATCAAGTCCCGATACATCTCGTATTGAATAAGGACAATCAGTTCGAAATCACTCTCGAACCATATAAATACAAGTCACACATATTAGAGGTGAACATAGTTCCAAGCCTATGGGCTACGCACATACCTACGCACCCATATGACCGTCAACACTATCATTCTCACAGATAGCCCGTACCCAGGTTCTTTGCTCTGAAGCACCAATCTAAGTCCCCCCGAAGGCTCCGCAAGATAAGACGATCCTCTCTTTAAGACCTCCCATGATAGCAAGTGTGGTAGGTATGTCATACACAGAAATAATAGTCTAATTGGTATGCACAGAAACCCATCAAGCTCATTAAGTATAAACACAACTGAAATATTTTAGTTCAAACGTAGCATTATTCTCATCACTACTTACAATATATTTATTTAATTATGAAAACTCTCTCTCGTAACTCTCAATGATAACTCACCGCTCCAAACAACTTAAAGTTTAATTCCTAAATAATTTTAATAATTTTTCCCTATAATGAAATTAATTCCACAGTATTCAAATCTCACTCGAATTAACTACGCTGGACAAATTCAGGCTAAAATGATTTTTTTGAGAATTCCTGACCTATCGTTCAAATGAAACTGCATCTCGTTTAAATGAGACTGTAGGTCATTTAAACGACCTCTTCGCGCGACAGTCCATCTCGTTCGAACGAGATCCAATCTCGTTTGAATGAGATAACGTTGTATTGTCCCCAACCTCAAGTTGCTGCCTTTTTTCTCCATTAACAACCCTAAAACCTCTACTATTTACTCCCAAACTCCCAACAATCAATTCCCAACATAGTTCTAACATATAGGGATGATTTCTACCACCCTAGGATCATTTAATCCGGTATAAAACTTGATAAATTTTGAAATCCCCAAATCAATGAAAATAAACCCTAATTCCTCAAATTACTAATTAAAGAATTCTAATCCCATATTGAAACAACAATATTCATCATAAATTCGTGGTTATTCCTCTAACTACATAAACGAATCATTCCCCTAAGCATGTAATCATCACTATTCATCAATTTCACATATAATTCAAGGGTGTTTATTACCTACACTAATATGAACTTGATTTTTGGTAAAAGACATCAAGAGTTAAACATTTGCCTCACAAAAAAAAATTCGATATGTTGATGTCGTTGGTATGGATATGATCCTCGTTCTCCGATCTCCGCGGTGGTGGTTTTGGCCCTATAAACATATCCTCCTCCTTCCCCCTTTTGTACCTTATGTGTATAACACTGATAGACCTATTCTAACCCACGTTCCTGACCTTTTATTACTTTTATTTTTGTCATTAATTATACTCCAAAATACAAATTACCAAAATCCCCTTTCGAGATGTTGGTTTGGCCCAAAACTGTTCCGGGACCCAAACAAAACCCTCGGATAGACTCTTATGACTATTTCAACCCTTCCAGATGCATTGGCACACTCGAAATAAACATTTGAGTGACTTATACATAATTTACTCTTTTACTCCATTAATTTAGTCCCGACACGACTGACACACAGGTGCCGACTTATTTACCTTAATTGTCGTATTTCTCACTCGTGACAATTCTCATAAATTAACAATTATATATTACTTTATTCCCTCAGTAATATTCACTAATATCTCATCAATAAATACTAATCCTTATCTCGCTATTTAATATTTATTTTAATCCAGATTAATTATTAATTAAATTTCCCATAATGAAATTGCATTTAATCCATTGTTTTAAAAATCGTAAAAATTAGGGGGTATTATAATTTCATATTGTTTAAGAGCTTATCTAATAAGATCAGTGATTGAGACAATTGAGATGCTATGATCCAATGCTAATTTCATTAAATTGTGCAAAGTGATCATAGATTCATCTTCCACATCAAAAATAGCTGAGAGAATGAAATTAATGCAAATCCAATTGCATTATGTAAAACTCCATTTGGTTGTTGAAAATATTTTGTAAAAATCTAGTAATAAGATGTAAATATCTACCCATGTACATTTTTCTTGAGGTAAAAAATAAGAATCAACAATGGAGCTTGAGAAAACGAAAATACCAACTTTGTTATTCTTAGTATAAGATAAACATAACTGTGCTAATTACATCATCATACTTAAAGTTAGAACACTGTAATGTAATTTGAAATGTAATTTTTTATTAGTTTCTACTATTTCTTTCTCAAACCAATAGAGGGCTACTGATTCGCACCACCTCACCCCTTAAACTACCGTAAACCAATCATTAAATATTTTTTTTCCAAATTTGAATGAAACACTAAAAGGAATCTTAGTCAGAGTGATAAGCTCGTCTTTGCTTTATCATTTTCCCAAATATAATATACCTTAAAACATCTATCTGTTAAAGCCACCAAACGTTTGGCTTCTTCATTATAATATTTACTATATCTTCTTTTTCTGCTATATACTTCTCCTTGTGGTATTTTCTAAGAAAATATAGCAGTGTACCACAAGACATTCAATCCATATATCATACCTAAATGACAGACATATAGATAGGTGTATAATTGTGTAACATAACACTTAGCGAGTGCATTGGCATGGAATATCCATGTCCTCAAACCCAGTAGAGTAATTTGGGAAGGTGACATAACCTAGAGTCATTTTTACAAGGTAGCATTTGTAACTAAAAAAAGCCTTGCACCAAAAATAGTATTGTATTCTAATAGCCTTTTGGTATTCATAATAGAAAAAAATATTATATTCTGAAAGCATTTGACATGATAATTTGTCCTTATTATGGTATGTTTCTTGAATAATCTTATAGTTGTTGGCACAATAAGCTTTTCATAGTTTATAATAAGTGATGTGGAGTTGAAGGATTGAAAATGATGTAGGAGCATAGAGGATGAGGTTTAGTGTGTATTTTTCGTTAAAATATATTTTTGGAGGATTATGATGTCATGGTTGAGGACCACTATTAATATCATCATAATCTATTTTAGAACCCTATTCATTATTCCCTTAGTCTCTACATGATGTAAAATCAGCAGAAATAATTTATACACTTTTTTAATCATAGTTGAGTTTAGTTTAGAATCTCTTATTTTATGTTCCACTTTTAGCATTAGTAATAAGTTAAATCTTAATCATTTAGACTTTATGTAAGTTAGTTGTGGTAGGATTTACTCGAGATTTATATTGTCTTAACTTCTTTCAGCAACTATTTTCGGGGTGTAAGTGGTATGGTATTTTGCCAATGCCCTGTAGATTTAGTGTAGTTGAAGTCCTCCCGCCCTCTGATTGAGAATGATCTTCTGTCAGATATATACATTATACATATACATACATTTGTGTGTGTTGAAACAAAAATCTTGTGTTTATTTACTAGACCTATAGAACAACGACAAGATCCTAAGCCCCTAAGATTAGACCAAGCAAATGTAGGAGTTAAGTTATAAAGAAGGTAGAGTGTATATGGATGCCTAAAATTAGAATCCAAATAAAATTTTAGTCATATCTATATTAAAATTCTTTTTTTTTTAATCTGTAAATTTAAGGATTCCCCATATAGATGAAAATAAGTTGTGTTATATAAGTCACCAATTTACATTCAACTAGTGGTTGGAGCTCTTGACATTGTGTCGCTCCCCATATGTGACCTTCTCCTTAGCAGTATAACTCTCAAATCCACAGTTCTTATTTTCATCATTTCGGACCCTTTATGTCACCTCATAGGATTATGGGCCAACTCGTTGATCCTATTATACATATTTAAGACCCCTCTTAGGTTTGTTGTACTTGATGTTGTGTTTAGGGCATAGTCTGCATATTGGATATAATTAACTATTACCTATTGTGGCTTGTTCTTTCCTTTGTCCATTTCTATCTCGATAGTTTACTCGGATAAAATTTATTAAGAATAAAGATTAAAACTGAGATAAATAGAGAATTATGCCATTGTTCAAACAGTTAAAATTGAAAATTTATCATAAGCTTTGAGCCGTGTTTTAATTCTATCAAAGCTTATTTATCATAAGACCTTGAATTAAAACACTCAAAGCTTAGTTCCCCTAATACTGAAGCTAGAATTGAAGAATTATTAAAATTGTAGTACCATCATATAATAATCCCATTTGACCTAAAAGATTTTGAGCTACAAGTTTGGTTAAATTAGAGGTGGTAATTTAAGTTAACATGTTTTATAAAATCGTGTCACATGACCTGACACTAGCCAAAAATGTTGATTGAACTTGTCATGCTTAGGTTGACACGCATTAACCGTGAAACATAAGTATAGAACTAGTGATTCACTTCTTCTCTACTAATCAAAACCCCATATGTCCTCCATAAATTAAAAATTAGTACAACTAAGAAAATTATTAGTAAAACAAAGTAGTCATATACCTTATACAATATGTGTTAAATAACTTTTTTCATTCCAAATTTGAGTAAGTCATTTTTTACACTAACCCAAACCTAATTACTATTCGCGTTTTGAGCATCATTTTCTTCATGGAATGCAATGGTCAACTCAAAAACTGTCTAGGGTTTGATTTGATTAGTGTATCATGTCAAAAAATTCCCACCACTAGATTAAATGAAGTATGCCTAGAATCATATAGAATGGGTGAAAAGTAACTTTTAAAATGTTGATATGAGAAGTATTAGACTAACTTCCCCGATTCATTTGATTTCTTTTTAAGCCGTGTTATATGTGAAAATGAACCCAAAGATCTATGTAACGCATAAACCCAAAGGAAGCTTGCAATACAGATAAAATTATAGTGCATCAAGTATTAAATATATTTACCTAGAGTGTTTTATTTTATCTCTGGATATCCTTTATTAGGATTGATATTTAAAATACATTACATCAAAATGTTTTATTTACATATAAAATAGTCTCTGTCAAGTTTAGAAAATGAAAAGCAGGTTAGAAAACAGATTCAATAGAAACATTGAAGCCGAAAATTATGTTGATCTACATGGCATACATAATTCAGGTGCTTAATTAAAAAACCTCGGATCAACCAAAATTTATGAAGTTTAATTTCCATTTTCAAATATCAATGAACATAACATGATTTAAACAAAGGTACATTGACAATTCTCGTTTTCAAAACTAGTTAGTTCTCAAGTTCATATTTAGTTCTATAAAACATTATTCTATAATCAATTCCATGAAGCAAACATTATGAAATTTAAGAGAGGAAAGTTGAGGTCCGATCACTCATCTATATTGTCCTTAATAATGCTCACCAATTCGTTTAGGTAATACTTTCGTAAGATTTCATTATGTCGATGCAAGAAATCAAGACTTAATAGAATTCCTTAAGACAATAAAGACATGCTATCTATTGTTGTTCATACAACTGACCACATTCTCACAAATAAATGCAATTTCGACAAACCAATAAGTGAAAATATCTTGTAACTTAGTGAGAACCCAATAATCTATACTTTAAGCTCTCCCGTTCTCCAAAGACATATATGGTCAAGGCCAAAACTGTCAGTATATTATCTAGTAATATCTTTAAATCTGATTCCACAATTATTTAGTATTAATCTTTTAATGTTCCATAATGCAGTCGCAAGAACTCTAGTGGATTTAGAACTGAAGTCATAAAGATTGTTGAGGTATGAATTTCTAGTGATGATGAAAAGGACGGAAGCTCGAGGGGATCAAAAGTGGACAGTTATGATTCGAGGAGCAACAGTGATGAAGATGAAGCTCAAAATAGTTTTGAAGTAGAAAGAGTAGGAAGAGAGAAACAAGATAAGGGTTCATCAGGTTTTAATGATAGAGGTTATAAAATAGCCAATGCATCTTTATCTAGTTCTTATAAGAATAATATAATGGAATCAAATGGTGAGGAAGAACCAATCTTGAGAACGAGAAACTTCAGCAAAATGCACTAACATCCTATAATTTACAACTCTAACTTCTAGTGTCGTGCTGATGTATTAAAAAGAACCACTGGTTGCACTTCCTTAGGTCCCCATCACTCACTTGTTCACCATAAATTCAAGGTCATACTCTGAGTATCGATCTAGAGGCCATGGGGCGCTCTTGGGCCCCGTTTGACTCCGATCAACTTTTTTGCCTAAGAGGAAGCTCAATAAATATTTAAAGGGCTCTAAATCCCCTTTCTAATGGCCCACCCATGCGCTAATCGAAATTACGATATGGATGAGAAGTTCATTTTACCCCAATAACTAATCTGGAGGCTACTAGGATAAACTCTCTAGATAGAGATAATATCAATGAATATTTAAAGGGATCTAAATCCCATTTCCAATGGTCTACCCCATGCACGAATCATCCCTATGATATAGGTGAACAACCTCTTTTCCTCCGAAGGGTTATCGGGTGCGTCCGAGCTTGATTTGACCTCGGTCATCTCTCCAAACGGAACAAAGCTGAATGAAATATCAAAGGGCTCCAGATTCCCTTTCCAACGTTCTATCATGTGCATAAATCAGCCTTACAATTTGGATTAACGATTCATTTTCTTTCAAAAACTTCTTATCTTGTAACCAATGGGTTATCATGAGCCTCATTTGACCTCAGTCACATCTCGCACCCGGGAGTATATTAATGGACACTTAAAGGGCTCTAAATACCTTTTTCAATGGTTCGTCCCATATGTGATTTTGAATTATAGTTCGCATTTTACGATCGTTAATCTAAATAACCTACCCCAAATTGCCAAAGAGTACCCTTAGGTCCCTCCTATCGGCAGTGTGTCTTGGGTTTTATGCTAATAAGCAAGTTCAGGGGGCATTGTTTATCAGCACCGCCCTTGTCCCTATAAATAGAGGCCATGACCTCACTTTGAAAATCACCCTTGAACATCCCTCTCAGCAATTCAGGGAACATTCTTTCTAATTTAGACATCTTCCCTTCCTAAAAGTCCAATTTCCTACATTTCTTCCATCATTTTCGCACTTCATTAGTAAATTCCCCTATTGTCCGCATATCACCTTCTTCTCATTGCAAGATATGCGTATCTACATGTAATACCCCGTAATTTTAAATGACTTTTAAAATGGATTATATTTTAAATTAATGGATTAATTAGATTTTATTATTAATTAATTCATTCGGGTTTATCCGAACGGTGGATATTAAAATGGATGATTCTGAATATTACTTAAAGATATTTAGGTAATATATGAAATGTGATGTCATTGATATGACTGTATGATATAAATTCGGTAATTTATATTTTTAGTCAGACGCGGTATGGGACGTGTCGGGACTAGTTTATTAAATTAAAAAGGAAATTTATTTTTCTATTGATCTAATAGTCATTTTGACTGCGTAGTTGTGTCCGGAAGGTTCGAAATAGTCAGAAAAGTCTATTTGGATGTTAATTTTGAGTCTCGGGTCATTTGGAAATGAATAGACAACCCGAAAGGGCATTTTGGTCATTTTTCTAGGGGGGATGAATAGTGATTACGGATTTGGAACTATTATAAGTATTGGTAGATTAAGTGTATGGGGGTTATTCATCTCCTCTTCACAAATAAGAGCAGCCATCTTCCTAGAGAGAGTGTAAGAGTGCTTGGGAAGGGAAAAGCTACTTGGGAAGGAGAAGAACAAGAACCAAGGTTCACCACCACCAACCACCACCGGAGTTTGACCGGAGAAGGGACAACCAACTGAAATATACTACACCAAAGGATCAGACCTACAAGAAAGGCAAGTGTTTGATAATGGCAATTTAAGTTTGTATATTGTCCATGTTAGAATAATATGAAAAGAGAAGATTATGATTGTTTGGAAGAAATAATGGAGTATTAAATGGATTTCTGGAAAACTGAAATAATATAGGAAGTAAACATATATTCTAGGATGATATTAATCCACGAAATGATCATGAATATGTTGAAGAAAAATCTGAAATACCATTGATGTGTTCTTGAAGATGATATATTGATAAATTCTGGAAATAAGGAGATAAACATATTTTTTCATCCAATCCCTTGATGATACTAAGATGTTTAGAGTATTGGAAATCGTTCATATATGTTGATATATCATGTAGAAATAATCATAACTCATTTTGGAGGTTAATATGAAGGTTTGAATGTGTAAAAATGGAGAAAAATGGAGTTTAGGATTTTGGGAGAGATAATGAATAGTAACCCGTAGCCTTTGGGGTCATTTTCGGCCAAGAAGATAAATGATTTAGCTTTCGGCCAAAACACGAAAGTTGTAGATCTTTTCGATATGGTCGCGTGGGCGCTGACCGCGTATTTTTCTAATTTTTCTACGATTTGATATGATTTTTACAAGATGATAGCTCCGGGTTGAAATCATCAACTCGGAAATCAAATCGGGAATTGGAAAAATTACGGCTACAATTAATGTCGTAGATGTTCGGGATAATTTTTGGGGTAGTTTAGAAACCCCGAAAATGAATTTGGGTTGCTAGATTTATTTGTTAAATTCCAAATAGGGATGTATGAGGAATTATGATAGGACCAGTAGGGGTGATTTGATATAACACCTGGGTATTCTTAAGTTTACAAGAGGGTTTCATCCTAAGTGAAAGAATGTGTGTTTATAAGAGATTTGAAACTATCGGTTTTAACCTTAAATAAAAAAAAGAGAACTAAACTCGTAGTAGTTCGGGGGAATGATGTTATGGACCAGTAGGATATTAGTGACTTCTTACTGAATATATGTTGAGGAAAATCCTATTTGAATCTTATGAGATGGGAGCTTAGAATACATTTGGTTGAAAGAGGTTATGAGGTTATCCCGATCGCATAGTTTAAGTTTTCGGACCTCCTCGATTGACAAAGTTAAGTAGTAGTGTATTGGAGGGGTTCCTTGTTTGGATTTCGCTTTGCGAGACGCTCCGTGAATGAACCTTAACGACGTCGGTAGTGGAGAGATGTTATAGGATGCGAGGATAATTAATGAAGTATAGATATGATATTTTAAAAGAGATATAATGATACGTATAGGAAATATCTTAGGGTAGTGATAATTACCTTATTGATATTATATTATAGGTATGATAATACCTATTTGATTGATTGATGATTATGTGTATGACATACCTAGCTTACTTGCTATCGCTGGGAGGTTTACGCGTGAGGGAAGTCATATCCTGATGAATCCATGGGATCTTTGATTTGTCGCTCGAGAACATAGGTCTATGAAAGACTTATCGGGGAGTTGATAAGTCCGTTGACTGTGGGTGCGTAGGTATGTGCGTGACCCATGGATACGAGAACTATGTTCGCCTCCAATTTGTTTGTTGTTGTTTGTGGTTCGTGGAATCTTACCGAACCTGTAGTCCCCTATTCGGCGACCTGCGATGATGGGACATGATAGCAGAGTAATGCATTGCACCGCAGCTGTGACTCGGGGTGCCGTATTATATATGAATATATATATAATGGATTAAATGGTTACATGAATATATTGTGGTTAAATCTATCTACGATGATAATTGTAGATAACGGTGAATAGAACAAGATAATGGAATTAAGTTAATAAATGTTGATGCTTATAGAATTGGAAAAGCTTAACTCATGTTAATGAGAAACGATTCAGATTAATGAATAATGATTCATGTTAATGAGAAACTAAATCATAAAGGAGAAATATAAATGGATAATAATGTGACGTATGGTATGGGACATACGGGGATTATGATATGGGAATGGAATTATAATATGGAGACTAGAAAAGAGGAACCATTAACTAGGAAGTTAATAGGAAACGTTAAGTGTGCACTCTAGTTGAGAGGTGAGTACTGCAAGTGAGAGTTGGATCTAACATGTACATAATAAATGCTTTATTGCACTTGTTAAATACTTGCTATTTTAAAAATAATCTATACATTCGGGCTCTGACTCGTTTCCTTGCATATTTTCTCTTCTATTGTATCTCTATATCAGGTGTCCAGAAACAGGGACGACAACGTTAGCGAATTTTGACAGGCTATGGATTTATGAAGTTTTGCTTAGACGCTTATCATCTTTTTGATTCACAGTATTCTTAGATAGGGCATGTCGCCCAAAGGACTCAGTTATCATTTTCTATCAGAGTTAAATACTATTGTATTTGTGTCCTTTTAATACATTTTGGATTATTGGGATTCTTGTAAAGGAATTATATTATTTGGGAATGTTTATTCCAGTTTCATTTAAATTCTTTTGAGTTATTTATTTAGTGATCTGTGTTATAGAATAAAACGTGTAGTGTTATTCTTAACTTAAAAATGGTTTTGTTGAAATTTAAATTTGAAAAGTTTTTTAACATCAGCTTATTTGAGTATTGAGTGAGTTGTAAATGTTTTCGACAGTGATGCTAAGAATGAGCCAACTGTATATTCTGTTTTAATTTGGTATGGGACTGGACACCCGGTATTTAATTAGGCGGGGTGTTACACTACACTCAAGATCTACTTCAAGTATTCATAAGGAAGTCCAATTATCAATCGTTGTCTCTAAATTCTCTTATTCTAGTATTAGTTATTTTATTTTTACTTTAGTTCTTTATTTCATTACATCACATACATTAATCTCAAGCCTTTATTAGTAGTATTTTCACATACTCTACTTTCATAAAAAAAAAACAGGAAAAAGAGATTTTATCTATAAATTCCAAAAGAGGGATTCTTGCTGCCCATTCTCACACTTAAATCATGTTTACCTCTACTCACATAAAAGAGAAATACCCCATTTGGATTTATGGGTTAATCCCCACTCTATGTTATCTTTGAACTACATGGACTTTGATTCCCCTTGGATTAAGTTGGAGTCTTAGGTAAATCCCGAGACTCGAGTCCTCCCTTATGCACATGTTATATTGTTTTTATTATTATTATTATTATTATTATTATTATTATTATTATTATTATTATTATTATTATTATTATTATTATTGTTGTTGTTGTTGTTGTTGTTGTTGTGGTTGTTGTTGTTGTTGTTATTGCTGTTCACTACACCAAATCTGTCGAATTGTCACGGTCATTGACCTTGACAAGTTGGACTTGTCAAGGTCAATGACCGTGATAATTCTGGGGGTGATAACTTTTTTTGTCACGGACTTGTCACGGTCATTGACCGTGGCAAGTTCATTAGACTTGTCATGGTCATGTCACATTCCTTGACCTTAACAAGTTTTGTCACGGTTAAGGACCGTGACAAACTAGTGACATTTAATAAAAAATTATCACGGCCAATGATTGTGACAATTTTTGGCAGAATTGAAAAAAAATCTGCTGGGCAGTATGGCCACTGCCACTGCCCAGCACTATATTTGTACCTGTTATAGAAACGTTGTACATATTCAAACAGTATATATCCAAATAAAATAAGGATAGTGCAAATATACATTCAAAATAGCGACAATATGCATCACGATATAATCCAAATATAATTCGAATCTACCAACTTAAAAATATTCAAATGTACCAACTTAAAAATAATACAATTCAATTCAAATAATGTCACTACATGTTTTGGGTAAGGTTAAATCCGAGGAGGTAAGTAGGACACACGATACATGAATTGACACACCCACTGATATACATCATTCCTCATTATTCGCGCAACCACAACGGGGAGTTCTCCTTCCTTCCTGGGTATCACATGCGTGACGAGCACCTTAGACTCAATGTCTTGAAGCTCACGTCCATAAACTCGTCCACCCTGGAGGATATTGGGGTCTCTCAACCCCCGCATCAAATAAGTCCAGTATAAACACGCTCGGCCAACCAAGTGTCGACATCGGTCGGCCGAAGGGAGCCAAATAGGGAAGTGGATCATCAAAGTCCGCACGTGTCGGCGATGAAGCAGCAAGGTCAACATCCTTTTCATCCTGCACCTCGTCCTCCCGCACCTCCTCCCCCACCACCTTCTCCTTCCCTTTCCCCTTTAGTTTTCCTCCGCCCAACGAACGCTTGATGAATGAGAACATATCTTGAACCATCGCCTCCAAACGGGACAGCTTCGCTTCATGCGAGTCCACCGTTCGAGCCAACCCGGTGTCACTCGTCTCCAATCCGATAATCCTAGATTTGGCCACCCGCGAGCTCACCCCTTGTCCTCCCCTTGCGATCAGAGCTAAGCACTTGGCTGAGTGCATCTATGGACAAAAATGCCTTGTCGGCATCAGACTGCGACTCATGCACTTTCTTAAGCTTTGCCTGAAACGAGAAAAAGCACATGATTAGTATAATAAGTAAATTAAAAAATTATAACATAATTAACAAAAAGTAAACTATCGGATTACTTAGAATCGTGTCTGCGATGCTTGGGGACACCTCCTTATCCTTCCCTTTCTTTGTCCGAAGATCCACATAAGTATGAAGCCTATGTGGCCTATCCCCAGGGCCACTCCCTGTCCCCTAAAATAAAATAAAGTAAAATTAGTATCGACCCTGCAAAGTAAAATAATGTTGAATAATATATTTTTATAGTTATAGAAAAAGAAATATTACCATCATCCTATGCTCCACCTCAGCGTAAGACATCTGGCCGGAGTAGTGCACGTCCATCTTTTTTGCCCGATTTTCCCTCCCCGATTAGCGAGATGCCAATTATCGCTCCCCGATCTCATTGTCAATGAACTTTTGTCATTGTGACAATGAGATCGTCTCCTTTGGCGGGACAGATTCATGCCTTTGGATAATGGATTCTCGTGTCTTCCCAAAGTACCGGGTCCGCATATTTTTCTTCCACGTCTTGTGTTACTACCTCAACTGCTCTAAGATGGAATCGCGTAGCTTTGGATCCAGGTTGAATTGTTCCTGTCCAACAAATGCAATGTTAGTTGCAAATAAATATAAATATAAATATAAAATGAAATTGAAATCGAAATTGAAATAATCATATGAATATAAATATATATATAAAAATATATATATATATAAGTACATTACCCGTAGTGCCACCCAAATATCTAACTTGAGCTCATATGGCACGTCCTTCCAACTAATGTACCCCGGGCCGATGATCGTCTTTACCAACTTGAGGGATCTCGCTAATATCACGACTTGTTCTCGATGACCATCCCCAATTTTCCATATTTTGGGAGCCTAGGGGCCGAGGAGCACTCATCGCCTCCACTACCACCGAGCCCAGACGACATCATCATAACAAGCATCATCATCCTCGCCTTAATACCTGAAGGAGACATTTGTTGTAAAAAAAAATTATTAGTACATATCAAAATGAATTAAAAGAAGACATGCAAATATGTACAATTACTACAAATAAAAATGAATTGTTACAGTCAAACACCTCAATTCTGAATTCCAAAACAACAGCACCTACCTCATAATATGTACAATTACTAAAAATCTGAAACATCCCCACCCCGACCCCTACTGCCCACACACTTGCACACAACACAAGAGTGAAAATGATAAAGTGCAAATCAATTAAAAGCATTAAAAATGGATGTTTCGGCACAAATTGGAATATTTATTACAAATTGAAAATTGTTTAAAATTCGGGTTATCATAAAAAATGGATTGATATTCGGTAGGAGCAGCCAAGTCATCCACACTACTATTTTGACGTTTTGGCGCGTGTTGGACAATTGACCTATTAAAGGTACGAAGCGTATATTCATGGATTAGTATAAACAAAACTTAGATTTATAGTATGTTTCATTTAATTATGCCTTATTTATATTCAAATTCAATTTATAATAGAAATTTCCATTTTTCCCATCTCCTCTAAAGGGTGAGTGGTCCTATCCCATTCAAGACCGCATTTTTCTATAATATACTTAATAGCTCATGCACATTGTTATGATTTGAAAAAAATTCGGCAGCATATCCCCGTAGTTCTCCAAGTACACGATGTATATTGGCAAATGTGAGTGTTATTTCAATTGATCAAGTGAAATAACAGTCACACTTGTCAATGTAGTATGTACCCAGAGAACATTAGGATACGACTGTAGAACTTCCTCCAAAAGTAACAACTTTAAGCCACTAAGAATATTATACAAAAATTATGCAGTCCCAAATTGTCCAAACGGGATAATTCGAGAGATCTCATTACAGGGATAATGACTCTCGAACGGGTCTAAGAGATATTGAATGCGTACGTATAAGAACTAGAAGGCTAGTATCTATGCGCACTATATGTAATTTCAAGTATGTTTCATTTAATTATCATACTATATATATATTGTTCAATATACAAAGTAATCTTAAAAAAAAGTTGAAAAATCTCACTCCCATATGGACAATAATCCAGTGGTCATGCCACTTTTAAAACTAACCAACCCAACATCGATCCACTATAATCCAACAACAATTTCAACAACAAATGTGCATCCCGTACTCCTTTTAATTCATCTACTCAATTAATTATTTTCATCAATTAAACTAACAATTACTAATTTACTAATTTACAATGAGGGGCAATCCTACTTTAATAATTAATCATATATTAATTTACTAATTTACAATGAGGGCAATCATATATTAATTTACTAAAAAAATTAATAACCAATCAATTCGTTTACAAGGGACATTACGTACAAACACGCACATACACGCACACTACACACACACAAACGCAGCCCCCCACCCACCCATCCACCCATCCCTGCCCGCTCCCCCCACCCTACCCCACCCCCTTCCCCCACCCTGCCCCACCACACACACATGCACACACCACTACAGACACACAAAAACATCCCCCCATCCATTCCCCCTCCCCCCACCCTGCCCCACCCCCACCCACCACACACACTCACGCACACACACACACATATATATATAAATGGAAGAGAGAGAGAGAGAGAGAGAAACTAACCTGAAAGTAGAGAGAGAGAGAGAGAGAGAGAGAGAGAGAGAGAGAGAGAGAGAGAGAGAAAAGGAGGGAAGAATCGGCGGGGGAAAAAATAAGGGGAAAGGGTTTTTTACTAAGACATTTGTCACGGACGTGTCATGGTCCTTGGTCATGGCAATATTATAAAGATTCTCACGGTCAATGACCGTGACAAGTCTGTGACAAGTATAGTTGTCACGGCCTTGTTACGGTAATTGACCGTGACAAGTCTTTGTCACGGGCTTGTCACGGTCATTGACCGTGACAAAAAATGCGTGTTTTTTTTATCACGGTCAATGACCGTGACAAGGCTAGCCGCTAGAAGGGTTCCAATTTACCCATTTTGGTGTAGTAGTTGTTGTTGTTGTGGTTGTTGTTGTGGTTGTTGTTGTTGTTGTTGTTGTTGTTGTTGTTGTTGTTGTTGTTATTGTTGTTGTTGTTGTTATTATTATTATTATTGTTATTATTATTTTTATTATTATTATTATGATGATGATGATGATGATGATGATGATGATGATGATTATTACTATTATTATTATTATTATTATTATTATTATTATTATTATTATTATTATTATTATTATTATATTCTTTATGGATGTCATATTCTTACATGCTTGTGTCTTGTCTGATGTATTCCTTCGTTCGTCCATAATAACTTTTGATTCGGCAAGAAGTTATATATATTTTGACATATTATATTTTAGTAACACTCCTAAGGATGAGTTCACTCCGTCCTTTTTCCATGACGCAAGTTGAATAATTTCATTATCCATCTATATTATGCATAGAAGCACACACTTCTAGGAATCCAATAGGAGAATATTAACACATGCCCATGATAGACAAAAAGGGTAGGATTGGTACCTAACACATCCCTATTCCATAACTTTGTCCCCGGACCTTTTAACTATTTGGTTTCACAAGCATCAGTATTGTCCTTAATGTCGTTCTCCCGAGACGACAACATTTATTTTGACCGTTTTACGCAAAATAGGTTGGAAACTCTATCTCTACACATTACCCCACATTGATAACGACCAAGTTCCTCTAGAAAAGGGAGTAATCTCGCGCGCACGCCAGAGGGAAGCCCTCCAGCCCCCTCAGGATGGCCACAATAGCGACTCTACTGGGGACATATTTTAAGATGACTAAATAACACTAGACTCTATTTTTATATGGGTGCTATTCTTTTCTCTATCTCCTCTATCTACATTTATGTATATCTATCTCATGATATATCACTTTTTACTCACTTATACATTTCACACACTTCTATATACTTTCCATGTACTTCACACACTTACACTTAACTTCACTTCTCCTCACATGTTCCACACGCCACTTAAAATATCCATGCTTAGGCTTCACTAGCATACACCCACACTTCCCACACTTGTATATATCTCCATGCTCACCTATACATACCACACACTACTTGTAGTTAATCCATGTAAAGGATCACTACCATATACACTCACTTGTAAATATTCAGATATCGCTCACTCATATGATATTTCCCCATCACCATGCCTAGTACACTCTCCATGATATATTTACTTTTCATAATACTTATATATGCTCCCTCATTAGTGTAGTGTTCCTTTTATTCATTATGCAAATAAAAAATAAAAATACTCTCTGTCCATAATATACTAATTAAGACTCTTGAATTTTTGCACACTACATCACCAAGAGCAAGACAATATTGACAAAAAAAATGTTATATACTGGGGGGGGGGGGCACTTTGTGATGGGCGCTGGTCTTGTGAGGCACATTTAGCCTAAGTGATATGACTCTCACCTTCCATTGACCTCGTGCCTTCGATGTATATCGAACGGTTCCTCTCGCATCATACCGCTTGACTGAACTCACGACGAGAGTATATAGCAGGGAACTTATTCACATATGTCGAACACTACACCAAAAAGGATAAATTGTCACCATTGAGTTGGCCATCATTTTCACGGTCATTGAGCGTGAAAAAAAACACACATTTTTTATCACAGTCAATGACCATGACAAGTCTGTGACAAGAGAAGTTGTCACGGACCTGTCACAGTCAATGACCGTGACAGGTCCGTGACAATTTTTCGAGTAAAAAAAACTACCTTTTTTCCACCGTTTCCATTCCCTCCTTTTTTCCCTCTCTCTCTCTCTCTCTCTCTCTCTCTCTCTCTAAGGTATATTATTCTCTCACTCTCTCTTTCCATTATATGTGTGTATATGTGTATATATGTGTGTCGATGTGTGTATAGATGTACGTTTTTCTCCCCCTATCCCTTTCCATTATTTTTGTTTGTGAAGGTGGGTGGGTGTGGTGGGGGGGAGGGGGGAAGTGTGTGCGTGTTCGTGTGTGGGAGGGGACAATGGGAGGGGGGATGTGTGTATGTCTGTGTGTGTGTGTGTGTGCGCGCGCACGCGCATGCGTGTGTGTGTGTGTGTGAATGTGTGTGGGAGGGGGCAGGAGGGGTGAAGGGGGGGGGGCGCCTTAAGTTATTAATTCACACTAATAAATTCTTAAATAATTATATTGTCTTAATTTCCAAATATTGTTTGTGTATATTTTTATTTAGGTTTGAAATTGGTTAGAAATTGTTAATATTGATTGGGTGTTATTATTTAGGGCTTGAAGCTAATTAATCATATGTATTTAAGTTCTTATGTTGTTGGAAATGAATTAATTGAGTAGACGAATTAGAAGGAGTATGGGATACACATTTTTTGGTTTGTTGTGGCTATTGGATTATATTGGACGGATGTGGTTGGATATGGAAGTTGGTTGTTTAATTTTTTTTAAATCCATAATTTATTAATTCACACTAATAAATCCTTAAATAATTATATTGGTTAATTTTGGAAGTGTCGTGACCACTGGATTATTGTCCAATTGGGGGGGGGGGAGTTTTCAACTTTTTTCCAAAATTACTTTGTATCATGACCCGTTCGAGAGTTGCACGACCACTGAGTTATGATAATTAAATGAAGCATACTTGAAGTTACATATAGTGCACATAGATACTAGCCTTCTAGTTATTATGCGTATGCCTTCAATAGCCCTTAGACCCATTCGAGAGTCATTATCCCTATAATGAGATCTCTCGAATTATCCCGTTTGGACAGTTTTAGACCGCATAGTTTTTGTATAATAATATTCTTAGTGGCTTAAACTTGTTACTTTTGGAGAAAGTTCTGTAGTCTTATCTTAGTGCTCTCTGGGTACATACTAGATGATACGATGTTAAGTGTTATTTCAATTGATAAATTGAAATAACACTCACGCTTGCGAATCTACGTCATGTACTTGGAGAACTATAGGGATATGCTGCCAAATTTTCCTCAAATTGAAACAATGTGCATGAGTTGTTAAGTATATTACAAAAATATGGGGTCTTGAATGGGATAGGACCACTCACCCTTTAGAGGAGATAGAGGAAATAGGAATTAATATTACAAATTGAATTTTAATTTCAATTTCAAATTAAAATTGAATTTGAATTTGAATTTGGATGCATGAATAAATTTACCCATCGAACCTAGCCTTCTAGTTATTATGCGTATGCATTCAATAGGTGTTTGTAGTAATGGGAACTAAATATTCACACTTTTTTTTATGATATATTACCTATAATAGGTTATTGTTTGTAGTAGTTGTGATGGGATATCCTAAATACAAAGAGTGGATGCGTGAGATAAATAGATTAGGGAATGTGTTTCACAGAGGGGCTAATGAATTTGTGAAATACGCAAAGAGATGCCATGATAATGAAGAGTTTTTGTGTTCGTGTTCTAGGTTTAAGAAGGCTAAGGTGTTTGAGTGTAAAATAGACTGCATTTGTCAAGATCGGGTATGCAAGATAGTTATAGAAATTGGGTTTTTCATGGGGAATCGAATGTTTCTTTTTATCCCCGAGCAACCTTCATAACAACCTTCAATAAGTAGGATAGATGTACAAAGGAGGATGACAATGTAGATCATAATATGCTAGAGGATTCAGTTGATGACACATATTGATTTGATGAAGTGGAAGAGAATGAAGTCATTGATGATATACAAGGTTCAGGTGCTTATGAAGATATCAGAATAAACCTTGACGATGACTACCAAAGTTTAAAATTTAAGGTGAGTCATCCGTTATACTCTGGTTGTGAGAAAGATCAAACAACTTTACATGCCATGGTTGGTTTGCATAATTTAAACACTCAATATGGTTTTTCTGGCACCAGTGTGACATAAATTTTGAATTGAGTGAAGGGCTTGCTACCTAAGATAAGCTTCCAAACATCTATCCTACTATGAAAAATAGTTTTAAAGGTTTGGGAATGAAGTATAAATCAAATCATGCTTGTGTGTATGACTACATATTATACCTAAAGGAGTATGAAAATCTCGATCGGTGTCTGGTATGCGATGAACCAAGATATGTCCAATCTATTGGCAAAGAAGGCGCAAACTCAGAAATTCCTCAAAAAGTGTTAAAATATTTTCCCACTGGGCCTAGATTAAAGAGGTTTTTCACAGTACCATGGATAGCGGAGGCAATGACTTGGCATGCTAGGGCAGAAGGATGAGAAAATCTCATGCGCCATCCTATTTATTCTACAATTTGGAAGAGGACGAATTTTGAGTATCCCTATTTTGCTCGAGAATAGCATAACATTCGTTTGGCAGTATCAACAGATGGTTTCAATCCATTTGAAAATCTAAGCGCAAATTATAGCGTATGGCTAGTGATCCTAAACCCACTAAATCTCCCTCTTTCACAGTGTCTAAGACCTAAATTTTTTATGATGTCTTTTTTAATCCCTCGGCCAAAGTCACCAAGTGAGGACATCGATGTCTACCTGTATCCTTTAATAGAAGAATTAAATGAGTTGTGGGAAGAGGGTGTGCAAGCATTTAACGGTTTTAGAAAAGAAGAGTTTACGTTGAAAGCTATGTTGATGTGGGTAATTCATGATTTTCCTGCATATGGGACATTATCCTGTTGTGTTGTATGGTTATTTGGGGTGTCCTATTTGTGGAGAAGAGACTGAATCTCTTCGTCTTCTCACTAGCTCAAAAAATTTATACCATTTCCATAGAAGGTTTTTACCCCCCTCATAGTTTTAGATTTGAAAAATGTTCCAATTTTTTACCGGGCGAAATTGAACATAGGATACGACCGAGAATACTTTCAAGCTCAGAAATTGAAAGTAAATCTTTCGATTTTGGCCCTACTATGCCACGTAAGAATCCTAAATTTAAGAATGTGAAGCATAAGAAGACCCCAACTGGGAATGAAACTGAGACAAGAAAGGCATAGTCTATGAGGTCAATTTTATTTGACTTGCTTATTGGAAGAATAACTCGATGCGTTGTGTATTGGATATGATGCATGTAGAGAATAACACCGTTGAACATATTTTTGACACATGACTTGGGAGGAGTCATTCGAAGGATGGAGAAAATGCACGAAACGACCTTAAAGCGTTCAAACCTAAGCCACAACTATGGTTAAGAGAAGATAGTAGGGGAAGGACAATAATTCCCCCTGGTGCATTTACTTTGACGAGTGAGGAAAGGAATGTTCTTTTAGACACAATATATAATTTGAAAGTTCCATCTAATTTTTCATCCAACTTGCAAAGGATTCTGAATTATTCTACCTATGATTTACATAAGATGTCGAAGAATGGAAAAAAATAAGGTTAAATTATTTGAATTTTTACATGATTAATTTTGTAATACTTTCGTCATGATCTATGCAGAAAATATGAAGCCTATGAGAACAATTAAAGACGAAAAATAATGGCACAATCAGACAACGAGTTTTGATTGTGGTTGTCACACGAGGTAACTATAATTAATATGGAGTGTTATCAAATGTCACATTATAAGAAATCTTTACTACTAACCTTATTAATTTATCTATATTCTCAGCTCTTAACGATGCGTGATGAGACATCAAGGCTTTCTCGTCTAGCCACTGGACCCTTGTTCATGGCATAAGAGTATAAAAATTATCGATTGAAAGGTTACGTGTTCAGTCCAAGGGTGTACAAGGAAAATACAAATGTAGAGAACTCGGAAATTTCATACAAGGCTCTCACTTTTTTTCGAGCGAGCGCAAAAGATAAAAATCTCGTTGAAGTTGAAATGACTTACTATGGTGTAATTCGAACTATATTTAAATTGGACTATGTGTGTCCATCACTAATCCTCACGGAGAGAGAGAAAGTATGGTGAGAGGATCTCAGTCAGGAGCGCTTCAACCGTCGTCGGGGATGTATGAGGTGAAAAATGTAGAGAGATGGAGTCACCAGTCTATTTTACTCCAAACAGATAAAAGAAGGTGGAGCCATCCTGAAGTACATCATCAAAGACGTACTGATACATACGAAACCAAAAAATGATTCGAGTAGGGTTCGGAGGATAAGTTACGGAATGGAAAGGTGTTAGGCACTCATTCCGCCCTTGCGGTCTCTCATGGATTTGTTGTTATTTTCCTCTATTTCTCCGTGATATGTGTGCATGTGTATATGTAATGGAGATAGGAATCATCGACTTGTATCATGGAGGAGATAGAGCGAATCATCCATAGAAATGTTCCTAAAAGTAATATTAGAAAATAGGATATACGCAATTATCCCTGCGTTGATCGTTATAATGGAACGATAACGCGTATGAAATAAGACGCCAGTAAGAAAAAATATATGTATATGTAAATATGTATATTCTAAGAGAATTCAAGTTAAAGAATTAGGAAAATAGAAAAATAGAAAATTAAAAAAATAGGACTCGAGTCTCGAGTTTTACCCCGAGACGCCTATGTAGTCTATAGAGGCATCAAAGTCCAAGTAGTTCGTACGCAAAACGAGGGGTGGGGTTTATCCCATAAATCCAACTAGGGACTTATCTTATACGTGCGCGCGCGCGTGTGTGTGTGTGTGTGTGAAAAGGTGTTTTAGTGTGAGAAAAGTATGAGAAAAATGTAAGAAAAGTGTGAGAATTCCCATTTGGAATTTATGAGCAAACCCTATTTTTCTTGTTTTTAGGGTTTTTATATGAAAAATAAGAGATGTGAAATAATACTAAATAAAAATTATATGAGGATAAGTGACATGAGGAGAAAAAATGCTAAGTAATAAAACAAGTAAATGCGAATTTAGGGGGATTTAAAGATAGAGTCAAGAAAGTTGGGCCTTCTTGAAGATCTTGAGCTTGATATTGAATGTTGGAGAGCTGCCCTTGCACTTGGATGATGATGATGATGGGTATTTAGTTCACTAAGTTTTGTGGAAATATGATGAAAAGTGAGGGTTGGAAAGGGATTTGGATGTAGAAATCATGCTGGCTTCTATAGAGGTTTTTTGAGTTTACTGAGAGTGATGGATCTCAAATTTTTTTGGGTGCTTTACAATGAGGTTAGGACCTCCTTTTTATAAGCCCATGGCATTGCCGATCAACATAGGGCTAGTCCTGCCAACCGAAAGGTGACTTTAAGCACACTGCCGATAGGCAAGATTTTGAAACTGCCGTTTGGCAGTCTCGTTGAGATTCCTTTGGAAAAATGGTCATAAAATGCAATCCATTGATCCAAATTGTGCACGGGGTGTACCGCTAAAAAGGTACTTTAGAGACCTTCGAAAGTCCTTTGGACTTCTCCCGGGTCTGGGAGTTGACTTTAGAACAAATGTGGCTCGAAAGCGCTCATCGGTCCTTTGGATGAAGGATCGTCGGATGCAAACGGATCATTCATCCACATGGTAAGTTCGAATCACGCATGGGGTAGACCATTGGAGAGGTTAGGAGATGAACTTTTACATTCCAAAAAGTTTGACTAAGTTTGGGGAGTTAACTTTGGTCAATCGGGGACTGAAATCATTCGATTACCTTTCGAAGTAAAATAGATCGTTCATCCGTAAAGTAAGTTAGAATTAGGACTGGAGTGGACCGTTGGAAAGGGGTTTCAGTGTCCTTTGAAGATTCATTCAGTCTCGGTCAATCTGAAGATTTGACTTTGGTCAAACGGATCTCGAGAGCGTCCGGTGGCCTCCTAAACATGTTTCGAGGGAAAACGGGTCGTTTGTCCGTACCGTAAGTTAGAATCATGCATGGGGTGGACCATTAGAAAGGGGTTTTAGTTCCCTTCGAGGATTCATTCAGTCTCGATTCAGCTGAAGAGTTTAACTTTTGGTCAAATGGAGCCTTGGAGTGCCCGATGGCCTTTAGGTCAGTACTCGGGGTATGACCTAGGTTCGTAGTGATGCAGGGGGTGCTAGAATGGGGTGTCTATAGAGCCCCTCGACGGGTGAGTTTTGAATAAACGATAGCCATCGAATAGACATCGCATAATGCCTTTGAAAGAGGTCAATTCTACGAACCTAAGGAAATGAGGATGACCATTTCATAAGGTCAAGGCCGATTCTGAGGACCTAAGGAGCGAGGATGGCCAAATCAAAGGGTCAATGCCGATTATGAGGACCTAAGGATGAGGATGATCGATTCAGAGGGTCAAGGGAGATTATGAGGACCTAAGGGGCATACTTGGGATGGTCTAAAGGAAGTGACGACCAAAGATTGAGGTCAATTCCGAGGACCTAAAGTAATACTGGGGATAACCGATTATGTGGGCTGAAGCCAATTCTGAGGGCTAAGGTTGTGATGACCAATTATGCGGGTCGAAGCCAATTCTGAGGGCTTAGGTTGTAATGACCAATTCTGCGGGTCGAAGCCAATTCAGAGGGCTTAAATTGTGATGACCAATTCTACGGGTGGAAGACAATTCTGAGGTCTTAGGTTGAGATGACCAATTCTATGGGTCGAAGCCAATTCTGAGGGCTTAAATTGTGATGTCCAATTCTATGGGTCGAAGATAATTCTGAGGGCTTAGGTTTTGATGACCAATTATGTGGGTCGAAACCAATTCTGAGGGCCTAAATTGAGATGACCAATTCTACGGGTTGAAGCCAATTCTGAGGGCTTAAATTGTGATGACCAATTCTGCGGGTCGAAGCCAATTCTGAGGGCTTAAATTGAGATGACCAATTTTACGGGTCGAAGCCAATTTTAAGGGCTTAAATTGTGATGACCAATTCTGCAGGTCGAAGACAATTCTGAAAGCTTAAATCGAGATGACCAATTCTGCGGGTCAAAGCCAATTATGAGGGCTTAAATCGAGATGGCCGATTTTGAGTGTCGAAGCCAATTCTGAGGGCTTAAATTATGATGACCAATCCTGCAAATCGAAGCCAATTTTGAGGACTTAAATTGAGATAAAACATTATATGGGTCGAAGCCAATTCTGAGGACTTAAATTATGATGTTCTCGGGGTACTCTACCTGGGAGATTACCTCGTGATTTTGATTTGAGCTAGGGAGCTGATCAATGGGTAAACTTTCATGTCTTTCGGAGACTTTGTGGGGGAATAGCTAATTTGATGTTATGAATTCCACTAGGGAAGTGATTAGGTGATCCAGGGTTTGGATGTTTTTCTCTGAAAAATTTGAGACTTTTGTCGTTATGGTTTTTGAGGATTCCACTAGGGCATAGGAGATAACCTAAAGTTTGGGATACTTTAGGGGTGATCTGGGGACGTTGTCGGGGAGAGATTCGCTTGTCTTTTGAGAGTTCCTGTTGGGTAATTAGGGGTTCCGCTTGAGGGAGTGTGAGAGAAAATAAATTTTCTTGGTGAAAATGTTTTACATCTTCCCCGGGATGTTTAGAAATTTTTTAAGGATTTTTTAGGGTTTTTTGGTATTTTCTAGGAGTTTTCGTACGAAAATTTAAGGGGGTGCTGATCGGCATGGTGTGGAGGGTGCCATTTAACAGTGGCACAGACTTTTGGATTGCCTCGAGAATGTGGAAAAGTTAGTGCCAATCGGCATGATCCTTGGCTTCCTATAAAAAGGGGGCGGGTTCCCCTTATTTTTCATAGCTTCTTGTCTTCTCTCTCTCTGCGATTTTCTTCTGCGAATCGTCTTAACACTCTAAACCTAAAAAATAATCGCTTTTGTGAGCACTGCGACACACAGGGAGTGGTTAGCTGTTGATGACTGGGCGAATGTGGAGTGGAGGGCCAGGGCGCCTCTTGCTATGGGGAGTGAGAATTATTTTGATCCATTTGAGTTGGTTGCGGATGAGCTGACTTTACCGCGAGAGCCATCGCATCATCGCTCTTCCAGGGTGGTGAACCCTGGTGGTTATGTAAGTACAAAATAACTTTTGGCATTCTTTTTTGGTGATTTCCTTTTTTTTTGGATTTTGACATGGTTTTTCTTTGACAGTCCGATGTTTTTTTGTCCACTGTGTGTGCTCGCGGGACGACGGGGCTTAAGGATTTCTGGGAGCACCTTCCACCTATGGTGCATTGGTTAGTATCATCAGCAGGCTTTGGGAGGCTGGTGTCTGTGCTGGATGATAGGCCTCGTTCGACGGCGGTCTTATGTGCTTTGAGGGAGAGGTGGTGGGACACTACCCATACCTTCCATTTTGGCTTTGGGGAGATGATTGTGACTCCCATAGATGTGCAACAGCTACTGGGGCTGGATTGTGATGGAGAGCAGATAGAGGTGGATTGCTCTTTGCTGGTGAGGCCAGAGGCGGTGCAGGCAGTGCTAAGTGATGTGGGGAAGATAGTATCTAGGGACTCTATCTGTTTGTCTCTGTTGAGGGATATTTTGCTGAGTAGGGTGATTGATGTGGAGGACGGGCTGCAGTTGAGGCAGATGGCTCGACTATTTATTTTGCTGGTGTTGGGGGGATTTCTGGTAGCGTCTACCGGCGACGCTGTCCACTTGTGATTTTTGCCATACTTGAGGATGTTTTTGAACATCCATCTCTATGATTGGGGGAGCGTGACTTTGGCGACCCTTTATTTTTCTCTGGATGCGTTTAGCTGGTGCTGTCGACAGACTTATACTAGAGCCACGTATCTTCTTGAGGTATTCTTTAGTTTGCATATTTTCCTCTCATGCATTCACATTTTCCTTGTGCGTCTCTTTTTTTTACGGATTCTTGTCTTTGGTATGTCTGGCTCTATGAGGTGATTGGGTGTAATACGCAACTGATTTCTTTGAAGGACAAGACCGTTGGGGACTTTTTCCCGTTGTATCGGTGGTGGAAGGCCAATCGGGAGTCGAGGAAGTCTCTTTCTCTACAGGCGCTGTGTCAGGTCTTGAATGTCCTGACCAGTGATAGGGTAAGACTTTTTCCTTCTCTAGTCTTGGTCTTTGTGTGATCGGATTCCATATTGACTTTTATCTACTGGGGATTTTTAGGTGACCTTTTAGCCTTGGGGGATGGTTGTTCAGAACACGGGGTCGACTGGGGTGAATGTGCAGATGAGGCATTTGCTGGCGCCTGAATTTGGCCACTCTTAGTACCTCGAGGAGAGGGTGGTCCAAAAGATTGTTGAGGAGGAGGAGGTGGTGCCACCTGCGAGACCCCCTATGTCTATGAGGCGAGAGTGGATGTTTCCAGAGTACGCGAGAATTGCAGCGATGATTGGCGAGTCCTATTTATTGTACACCGACACGAATGTACCTAGGGTTGTGTTTTTTCTGAATATTCCAATTTTTTCGATATCCAATCCGATATTTTCTAATTTTGGAACGTATATAAGGTTTCCGATTTTCGATTTTTCCGAAAAAAATCGGATCCAAAATTGGAAATAATTCTGGATTTCTGATTTCCCATTTTTTTCGATTCGATTTTTTCGAAACTATGCCGATCTTTCTGAAATATTTTTCGATTTCCAATTTTTCTAATTTTTTTAAACATTCTCATGTGTCCCACATCGGTTAGGAGAGGAAGAGAGGCCCAAAAAAGTCCTCTATCAAAGGAGAATATCCATCTATCCTCTACACAAATGAAAAAAATGGTTAAATCCTTACATATTTACATTTTGGGTTAAATCTTTTTTTTTATTTCTTTAAAATGAGAATTTTGGGTAATCGAAAATCCTATATTAATTTTTTTGAAATTTTGGAATTTCCAAAATTTCTGAATTTTTAGTATATTTTTTGAATTTCCGAATTTTTTCAATTTTTTTTTCGATTTTCCGATTTTTTTCGAATTCAGAAACTTTTTTGATTTTTCAAAAAATTGGATAGGAAATTGGAACAAATATTTTATTTTAGAAAAAATTGGAATTTTTTTCGAAAGGTCGTTTTCCGATTCGATCCGGCTGAAACACAGCCCTAGCTGTACCGTATGATTATATGGACTTTGTGACGAGTTGGATGATGGCGCACAACATATATGATGTACTACCTCGCCCTCATGCAGTTTCGAGTTGTCCAGTGGGGTCTTCCCATAATGGTGGTGGTCCGTCGACATCTGCGGAGGCGACGACTTCGGAGGTTCCCTTTGTGCGGTTGCATACCCCTTCCTATAACATTCGACGGGCTGATGGAGGGATGGTGCCTATATTGCATCGTCCTCATGCGATGAACCCATAGGAGTTGGTCTTGACAGATGAGGTCCTTCAACCTGTAGTATACCTTTTTATTCTTCTTCTTTTGGTCATCTTTGTTTGATATTGATTCTTCCTTTCTTGCAGCAAGTCCGGGTGTCCACCACTTGGCTGAGGGACATTAGGGATTGTATATCTTCGGCGACTGCCCATATTCGGGATGTAGTTCCTATTCCTTCTTGCTTGGTGTTGTCTGTATCATTCGGGGAGGAGTCTGGTTCAGGTAGCAGTGGTGCGTCATCTCGTCGCAGGGGAAAGAGAGCGTGTCGCAGGGATGGAAGCTCTTAGAGAGAGAGGAAGGGTAGATGAGAGTGAGAATGTGGGTTCGGGCTGGGTCCTATTGTTTTTTTGTTATTCTCTGATTCCAGCAAAACTGATGTAACAGAAAAATATATATGCAATGCAATGGAGTTTTTTATTATCTTTTGTTAGAAATGAATGAATGAAAGCATATGCGCATTTTACTTCGCTGCTAAGATCATAAAGTTTATTTATTTAAAATGATAAATCACATAAAGATGGAAGGGAGTTTTGAAATTCTGCTAAGAGTATCAATTTGAGTTTTCTAATTCTAACAAAAGAGGAAAAATGGAAGTTTCTAAAATAGGAGGTTGCGGATCAGCAAGCCTCTTGTCCTGCCTATCGGTAGGTCAGTCCAGTCCCATCAATTCAAGGCCTTGATTGGTACCCTCCTCAGCTTTTGGTACCTTGTGGGGTAGTATTCCCTCCGATGTCTGCAAGGGTTGTGTCCTTTGTGAGGGTTTTCAATTATAAAAATGGGTAAGGGTCGAGTGTTTTCATCACACCTTCACATTCTTACTTTCTTATTCTGTGAGATGGCTCTGCCTCGTAGCGTTGAGTTTGTTAACTACCTCGAGACTTTGGAGGCTATGTGCTCCTACAACGTTGACTACGATTCTTTCAACATGCGTCGACTCTCTTTATGGCGTAATCAGCCCATAGAGTGGAACATGATGATGGCGGCATTACAATTTTGGTACCGCAAAGACCATGTATACTGCTTTGGCTTGAAAGAAGTCTGTCCGACTAATGAGGAATTTTCTACCATGTTGGGGGTAAATCCTAGGGTGGCGGTTGTTATGCCTGACTTTTCTCGATCTCCTCGGGAGCTATTGTCTGGACTTCTCTGTGTCTCGCCCTCATCAGGTAGACCTTTTGTTATTGGAGGAATGATTTCCCTTTTGGTGGTGTTGCGATCTGTGCATTTGCAGGAGGTTGGTGATGCTGGCTATGCCGGAGCTATCGTTCTGGGCTTGGTTTCAAAATTGCTGATGTTGACTGGGGAACTGCTAGTGGACCCATAAATTGCATCCATTACTTCATGGATGTCATACCGTCGCAATCCTGCGGTGCTGATACTAGCGGAGACTTTGAATGGCCTGGATGCCTGGCGAGAAGGTCGTTCTGACTTTCTGAGGGGTAGCCCTGTGTTGCTGTTCATGTGGTTGTCTGAAAGATTCCTCTTGGTGACTCCTCCGAAATATCCTTTGTCGGTTGTGCCCAACTTATTTTCACCCCATTTCATTAGTGTTGGCCTGGATATCGAGAGCTAGGAGAACTGGTTTGTGGAGCATAGGGCTCTAAGTCTGCGTTGGTCAGTACCTTGGTGGGGACAGCTGTTGCCTATTCTGGAGCTGGGTGAATACCCATATGTTCGACTGGTTGGTCTCACACGAACCTGTTCCTATTTCCCTTGAAGGCTTCTGCACCAATTTGGCTGGGAGAAGGTCATGCCACCTCGGACACTAGATTTCTTTTCGGTAGAAGATCTGATAGAGCGCCTGCGCATGCGGCTTGGCTCTTTATGGGAGAGTCGACATTCGTCGACCCACCCTTCTCAGTCTGTTGGGAGAGTTTGGCATATCCCCTGGGATTATATGAAGTGGCTGTGGAGAATATTAGTTAGCAAGATGTTGGTAGTGGAGACTAGACAAAGGTGGTTTATCTTATTCGATACCATGAAGGGAGGTGTGGTGGTTTTTTTAGGCTGGTTCCAGCTTATCAGTCTATGGAGTGTCTGTGGCACTCTATTCAGGTAGGGGAAGCTTGGGGACCCCAGGATGTAGATGTTGATGGAGCGAGCTCCTCTGGTAGCTATGGGTAGGACTCTTGGGGAGTTCATTTTGTAATGGGGGATAAATTTGGGAGTTTATTTGGCTTTTTAGAAGGGTAGGGGAGTTATCCGTCCCTTTTCTTATGTACTTAAATTGTAATTTCTTATTAGTGAAATAAACAAGTTTTTTATCATCCAGTTGTGCTTTTTGATAAATTTTTTATTTTGAATTATCTACACCGATCGCTAAGGCATACATAATCCTTTTGTTCAAGTATATGTTAGAGTGAACTGTCATTATCAGAGATAAGAAAAAAAATATTTTTTTTATGAAAAAGAAAGGGTCATGCTCATGTAGGATGTATGAGCTGCCTACGTATCTCTGGGGGTTTTTGAAAAGTTTTAATTTTTCTAAAAGCAAGTGGTTTTTGAGACGGTCCAGGTTGACTGGACGAGCCATCTCTTCTCCATCAAGGTCTATGAGCATAGCGGCACCTCCTGGCAAGATCTTCTTTATAATGTAGGGGCCACTCCAACTGGGCTTGAACTTCCCTCTGGGGTCCTAGATGGGTTCTATGATTTCCTTAAGGGATAAGTCCCCTTCTCGGACACCGTAGTCCTTGACTCTCTTATTAAATGAATGTGTTATTCGGCGATGGTACCCTTGTATGTGGTACAATGCTTTCAGTCTCCTTTCGTTTAAGAGTGATAGCTCGTCGAGACGGCTTTGATGCCAGTCCTCCTCACTGACTTGGCTTTTGAGCATGACGCGAAGCGAAGGGATTTCTAGCTCAACATGTAGTACTACTTCCATGCCGTAGACCAGAGAGTAAGGGGTAGCCCTAGCAGAGTTTAGAATTGAGGTTCGGTAGCCCAGAGGGCGTAAGGGATTTAGTCCTCCCAATTTTAATAGATTTTGGTCATCTTACTGATGATGTCTTTGAGGTTCTTATTGGCTTCTTTGACTGCACCATTGGTCTGAGGTCGAAAGGGAGAAGATTCGTGTCTCTGAATCCCATACTCGTTGACCACTTCTGTGACTTCTGCCTCGAAGTGCAACCCATTATCTGACACTAATTCGTGTGGGACCCCATATCGATAGATGATGTTCTTCCTGATCAATTTGACCACTTTCTTGCATTCAGAACTGCGTATGACTCGACTTCGACCCATTTGGTGAAGTAATCAATGGCAACTAGGATGAATTCATGCCTATTAGAAGCCTTGGGTGTAACCTTCCCTATGATGTCGATGCCCCTGGTGGAGAACGGCCAGGGAGAAGTCATGTTGTATAATTCTCACGGAGGCAGGTGTTGAAGGTTGGAAAACTGTTGGCATTTGAGGCATCTTCAGACATAGGCGGTGTAATCATGGACCATGGTAGTCAAGTAATAGCCTTTTTGAATGATCTTTTTGGCAAGCATGTGACCGTTAGTGTGGGGTCCGCATTCCCTGTTGTGGATCTTTTGTATTATCTCTTCAATGTCATGCCTTGCGATGCAGTGTAGATGGGTTCCATCGAAGTTTCTTTTGAATAGTGTTTTGTGACAGATAATGTACTGAGCGACCAATCTTCGAAGGGTTTCTTGGTCTTTCTTATTGGAACCTTCAGGATACCTACCATTCTTGAGGAGGTGACAAATATCATAGTACCAGTAATTGGCTAGCTCGGTATCTTCTTTGGTGATGAGCTCAATGTGGTAGCAGTTGGTTAGTTTATCTTGCTTTTGGACTAGGAAGGGGGCCATTGTTATTCCTTCGGGCATGTTGACCGTGTAGGCTAAGGTAGAAAGGGCATTGTCTAGGTTATTCTTTGTTGGAGGTAGGTATTGGAAGGTGATATCTTGGAATTGGGAGGCTAGTTCTTCTAAGTGGGCATGGAAGGGTTGGAGTTTCCCGTCCTTGACTTTCTATTTTCTTAGCACTTGACCGATGATGAGGGCAGAATCCCCGTAGACATCTAGGCATTGAGTACGTTTATTGAGAGCAAATTTGAGGCCTACTATACACGCCTCGTATTCAGTCATGTTATTGGTGCAGGGGAAATCCAATTTGATAGCGATGGGAGTGTGGGAGTCATCCGGGGCGATCAGAAGTATCCCAATGCCATATCCATTTTTGTTGGCAGCACCGTCGAAGAACATTTTCCATTGAAAGTCATCTTGAGCGGCGTAAAGGATGTTTTCATCTGGTAAATCAGAGATCCAAACATCATCTTCTTCTATGGTGCATTCATCGAGGTAGTTAGAGATGTCTCTTCCTTTCATGTCTTTTTGCGTGACATACACGATATCAAACTCAGCTAGGAGCATCAACAATCAGGTCATTCGGCTCGATAAGGCGGGTTTCTCAAATAGGTACTTGATGGGGTCCATTAGGGATACAAGTTTGATGGGAAAGGCGAGCATGTAGTGTCGCAACTTTTGGGTGCAACATCCCGTATTTTTGAGGATTTACATAATTATGTGATTTATTATTATTGTTGGATTAATTAAATTAAACTGTGAGAATTAATTATTAATCCGAATTAAAATTTAATATTTACTAGAGTGGCGAGAAGTTAGTAATTATTAATATTACTGTGAGAATATGGAATATGGAATGACGATTTTATATAACTTGTTGTGAGCGAGAAATACGACAGTTTGGTATATTAAGTCGGGACACCCGTGTGAGTCGTGTCAGAACTAAATAAGTGGAATAAAAAGGTAAATTATTTTAAGTAACTCGTATGATCATTTAGAGTGCGCTGTTGAGTCCAGAGGGATGGAGATAGTCAGAAAACTCTACCCGAGTATTCTATTTGGACTCCAGGATATTTTTAGGCCAAGCCGGCACCCGGTAGGGGTAGTTTTGTAATATGAATTTTTGGAGGAATTAAATGGACGAAAATTGGAGAAATATTATATCATCTAATTGGGTACAATTAGGGTTAGGATACACAAAAATCAAGAGAGAGCCGCGGTGGGTGAGGGAGAGAAAATTTCAAAGGAGGATAGTCAATTTACACCACCTTGCACAACCACCACCACCATTATGTAGATCGGAATGCGAGGAGCGCATCCATACCAACAACACCAACGGTTCAGACCTTCAAAATAGTGGCAAGTGTTTATTGCTTGCTTTCTTTAGCGATAATTGTGTTCATGTTAGTCTAGGTTAATAAACCTTTGTTATGAAAGTTAATTTGGGTGAAATTGGAGAACTATATCATAAACTAGGGATAATTTGATAAGAATTTGAATCCCATATATAACTAAGATGATGCCTACGAAATTATGATGATTTCTATGAACAAATCTAGGTTTAATTTAGAAGTTATGCATATCAAAATAAGAACTAGGGTTCTCTATAATAAATTGGGGGTTTCAAATTATATGGATGATTAGTGATAATTTAATGATGTTAGGTTATGGGAAATCACATATATGTGTTATAATAATGTTTGGTATTAATTGTTGGAAGTTTGGGATTGATCTTTAGAGATTTTAGGAATAAAAATGGTGGGAAAACGCTGAATCTGGAGGTAGGGGACCAAACAGCCCAGGTCGCGAGATGGTGCGTAAAGTCGCGCAAAGCAGGTCATTCGAGCGAGATTAGTAAGCCGTGTGAAGTCGTTCGAGGGAGATAGAGATGTCGGGCAAAGCTGGATCTAGCAACACGTGTATGTCATTCGCGTGAGATGTTATTCTGGTTCAAGCGAGATTTCTAATTTTCTGGGAATTTCCTATTTTTCCCCTATTTGGTAAATAGTCAATTTGAGTGAGGAAAAATTAGTGTTCGATGAACCCAAAATAGTGCAGAATTATTCGGAGTTGTTTAGGTGTAATGATTTAAATATTTGGGACGGTGAGTTTACCTTGAAGATTACGATAGAGTGATAATCATAATTGTAAATGCGTCGAGAGTACTAGGTGATAAATACTTACGATATTAGTTTTGAAGATATGGAACTCATAAGAATAAAAATTAGTGGTTACTTGTGGGACTTCTTAGGATTATGTATTAAGGATTTTCGGGTGACATATTATCCTTATATATATATATATATATATATATATATATATATATATATATATATATATATATATATATATATATATTACGAGAGAGGGAATATCATAATTTAAAAATACGTTGATAGTATTTAGTGATAAAAATACTAAGTATGAAATATGACATTTGGTTGTGTGTATACCGTTTGATTGAAGGGTTATGTTTATACCCACATTTGATATTATGTGTATGACATACCTAGTTGCTTGCTATCGTGGGGAGTTGTGTAGAGACGGTCTTATCCTGAGAAAATCGGGGGGATATTTGACTTGTATCTCAGAACATAGGACTGTGAAGACTTATTTGTGAGGTTATAAGTCAACTGACTATGGGAGCGTAGGTATGTGTGTGACCCATAGGTATGTGAACTATGTTCGCCGCCAATATATATGATTTGTTTATAGGGTTCATGGGAGATTTCCAAACCGATAGTCCTTATTTGAGTACGACATGTATCGGGACATGATAGCAGAGTATGCAATGCACTACAGGTGTATCCTTGGGGTGTTGTGTTAGTGTGTATATATATATATATATATATATATATATATATATATATATATATATATATATATATATATATAATAGTGAAGGATATATATATATGTATGCTTATGGTATATCTACAATGAGATAATTGCAGACTATTAAGATTGTGAAATCTTCAATAATGTAAATAGTAAATACTTAACTTTAGTGTGATAACACATATTTAAAATGATAAGTGTTGAGACCAAATACGGAATACTACTACGAGGGGTAACTAGAAGGATAAGTCTTTTTCCTAGGTAGGAGTGTGTCAGATGGCTAGGTTGGATTAGATGTACATTAGGCATGCACAATAGTCGAGAGGTGAGAATCTCATGTGAGAGTTCGAACTAACATGCATATAATACTTGCTTTAATGCAGTTTTAAATACTTGCTAATAAATCTTTTAAAAAATTGGGCTCTGACCCGTCTCTTGCATTTGTTTTCTCTTTTGCTATATATATATATATATATATATATATATATATATATTAGTACAGGTGCCCAGTCACAGGGACACCGGTTCTAGATACTTGGATGGTTTGCCGAGCTGCAGCTGCTGTGGAAGTTGCGGGTCATTGAGATTAGACGCTTTTCTCATTTCTTTCAGTTCCTAGTTCAGATATTTCAGTTCAGGCATGTGTCGCTCATTCTCATTAGCGAGGTTGTACGCAGTTCCTTTGTAGTTCTTTTCATTTGGATTGAGTATTTATTATGGTTTGGTTTGTGACTTTGAACTGGAAGGTTTTATCCAGTCTTAATTATTCAGTATTTGATTCAGTCAGCATTCATTTCTTGTGTATGGTTTATAATTCAATGTTCAAAAATTAATTGAATTAATTGGTTTCAAATTAAATTGGAAAAATGTTTTGACACTAGCTTAATTAAATGTTAGGTAATTAATTGGATTTAAGTTTTCGATAGTGATGCTAAGAATGAACCAACCGAACATTATGTTATAAATTTTATAAAGGACTGATCACCCTATATTTAATTGGGCGGGGTGTCATAGGTGGTATCAGAGCATCAGGTTCTAGAGTCTTTTAGGAACTGTACGGCTTATTACGTTTCAGCTTAGCATTCTTTGATGTATAGCCTTATTTTAGGATTGTTGTATTTTACTGCATATGCCGTTCATGCTCTCCTGTGATTTAGTTTAGTGAATCCAATTCATATGCGAGAGCGATTGGAATTTGTACTCCGAACAATATGGGACGACCAGCAAAGGCCGTTAGCGAGACTGCAGGAGGAAAAAAATAATTGAAAGTTGTGAAGAATTTGGGGAACGGTGATTGCGATATAAGTCATAAAGAGTAATATCTAAGTGTGATAGGCCAATGGAGGGAGCTAATATAAAGGCAATAATGTAAAGTAGAGTGCAGTGACACTCAGAATTTTAAATTCATAAGAAATTTTTTCTAGCTCAGAGAAATAACAAAGTGTAAGAATAGTCAATCAAACCGAGATATTGGGTACGGGTTGACCGTTTAAAATTTTCCATCCACTGGTCAGACAGAGATACAGAAGAGATGTTGAACTTATCACCAGGAGGTCGGGTAGAGACCGACAGTAAAGGATGAGTTCACTTGGTAAGCGAACCTCGTAACCGAAGTAGGAGTCACAGAAGATAAAAAGGTCCATAAGTTAAAAATGGACTCATGGGTAGAATACCCTAGCATTAATGGGAGGTGCGACTAAGGTGACTAGTGTCAATGTCATCAAAGTATATGTTTACTAGAATATGTCAACGCCCCAGAAGAAAGGGATCCAGTCGAGTTATGATACCTAGCCAAAAGGCAAGGTTGAATTCAATAGTGTTAGTAGAACATCACCAGAAGGTATACCGAGTGGGGGGAAACCTATTTAAATGATATGATTAAATCTTAACGTAATGGTGATGGATTCAGCTAAGACCAGCGGGTCGACCATGTGTTCCATATGCCCTGTAGAGCGTAAGGAATAAAAATAACAACAACTAGTAGTTTAAACTTCCAGGTCTGAGAGAAGACGTCCCAACAAGGCCGGGAGGACCAGTGAAAGGAAAATTTCCCTACATGTAGCGATGAGGGTTACCAGTATTGAATGTATCCATATGAGAAGTGAAATTGATAGTATCGGGAATAATAAACCGTGCCTGTAAGGCATACCAGTTGGAGAAGTAAAATATCCAGTGGAGGAATCCGGTCAATAGAATTGGACCCAGGAACTAATAAATCAAGAATAGTAGGTCGAGGAAGGACCAGCGTAGTCCTCAATAACTATAGCATACCATATTTCGGGGTCGACGGGGCCCAGGAAATAAAGGGAAGGCCAGTAAGGCCATATTTGAGGCCTAGAGATATGGGGCCAATGTATCAATGTCAGGCGGGTAAGCCGTAAAATAGAATAATGTACCCACAACAAGGAAAGGAAAACTAATGAGTGGAATCCAAAGGGTATAGCGATTGTAGATAATTATGGGTCGCGAAAAGTGCGTGCGGGGACCCTACGATCAGGCTAGACTGATGAAGTCTTGTTTCATTCTTGTGAATAAATGATGAGTTCAAGTGACAAGGGTGTGTCACATCATATGTGAACAGTTAACACTAAGGATTCAAGTGTGCATCCAGTTTAGTGGGTACGCTGTCGATAACAGCCTTATTATGTAGGTGACTACCATTTGGGTAATGAAACTTTTTGTACCATCTGCGGGGAGTAGCAAGTCTGGTCACTAAGAGAAATTTGTATATGGTATTATGTAATGATTCTTGCTCCTTTGAGCTTTATGATATTAGAGCACATTATTATTATATTGTATGGTTACTGGTTACCGACGGTTTGAACGGTAGTAAATTGTGTGATAAGACTATCGTACTAAAAATTTCAAAATTTAAAAAAAAAAAATATGGTTTTAACGAGGCATCACCTGAAAGACGGTTGAGCCTGCATATATGTTGTATTGTATTGTAGACTTCGATGAGTATGTTGTCTTACTATGTTGATCCCGATGAGCAGGGATATTTTACTGATGTGATTCATGGTATATTGACTTATAATAGAGAGGGGAGGTATAGCTCCTTAATCATATAGCGCTAACAACTTGTGATAGTGAGAGTGCCGCATTGTATGCCGTCTTTAGTGACATGAGAGCGGACGAGTAGACTTTTTATGTTCTTAGATGGAAAATCAGGGATATATGTTATGGATTAAGGACTTTACAGATCTCGACGACCAGCAGTGTTAGGTAGTAGTGTATCGAGGGGTTTCTTGTTTGGATTTCTCTTTGCGAGACATCCCACGCATGAAACTTAGAGAACGTTGGAAGTTGGGAGAAGTTTTCCTTTAGTACATGGATTTAGTATCATAATGATTACCCATATACGTAGTTATAACTGTAAGATAATGGTTATATTACAAACTAAGGACGATAAATCCTTATAAGATTAATATGTGATAATGTCACCAATCGTTCACACCATGAGCAGGCCGGTGGGACAACCTAAGATATTATTAGGTGGAAAAGGTAGGGTGGCTGACTAGAACCTTACCATATAGTCATGCAAGTATGTGGGTCATAATTTGATATTTATATAACACGTCTAGTACGGTGGTGCTGCAATGCACAAAGCATAGGGTGTATGAGCATCCTAGATATTTGGGTAATAAATTTTTCATCCTTAAGTGAAAGATTGTGACACAATGCGTATTTTGGAGGTAACGGAATGTAGACGTTTTGACTTCGGGACTTAGTTGTTTGATGGTTTGGGTCAGTTAGGACCGTTAATTCCCAAATTTTCCACGAGGATGATATAGTAAGAATTTGATAAAGTTTAACTCGGGAAAGGTTGAAACTTACTTGATAGGACATGGAAAGAAGATGTTTCATGAGAATCTGAAGCTTAAAGATAATGGGAAGGACTTACGACATGCAGTGATGACACTTTCGTCTGAGCCATAGATGTGGATGTGGTTGTAAGATAGATAAAATGCGTAATGATATAAAGTTGTAGTACTGATGGCATAAGCAAAATAAGACATTGTTGAGCTCCAATTGGAAGTGGACCATCAAGAAATAATAAGCATTAGGAATTCCTTGGTAGTAATGGAAGAGTGAATCCCTGAACTATTACACAGTTAATTACTTCGCAACAAGATCACGACCATATGTGAGTGAAAGTGGGTCGTGTGATTAAAATAGCTCACATTATGACAAGTTAGGACAAATCATAACGTGTAAAAGTAAAGCCCAACCATTATTCCTGAGATAGTAAGGTTATATGAGGTACAAATAAAGTCTTTGCCCGAAAGAGTCAAGAGAGTTATGACTCGATTATTGGGAAGATTTTTCGGGAGGCCATGAATATTGAGATACGAACGTATCCGACCTAACGCACTCGCAGGAGGACGAGCAGACTGAGAGTCTTAGTTTTAAATAGTGAGGTGTGTTGTATTTCCAATTATGGGAAGGTTTAGTATAATATCTTCCACTGGTGGAGTTAGTGTAAGATGACTCCCCTTAGCTCTTTATGGATAGGATTCCATTCGAGGCATTATATATATCAATCCTTGTCATCCTTGTGCTTATTGGATAGAGGGGAGGACAATAATCTACTAGGTCCAGAGGAATTTTAGGGCCCATTAACCAGGATAGAAATGATTGGGTGTTTCATTATTGCATGATGGAATGAGGAAATTGGTACCAAGTGATGTGGGATCTTTTCCTATTATTATTAAGTTTGAACCGGTAGCGTACAGGCTTGGGTTCCATAGTCCCTTGCGGAGGCAGTATGGCAAAAATGTGTTAACATTTATAGTATATATTGTGTGTAAAGTGTATACCGTACAAGCAAGAATAAACTACTAATGAAACATAGTAGTAAGACAAATTCGTATATATCTAAATACTGATTAATCAGCTAGTGCGAGTAGTAGGAGGTTAGATAGTAATTATATAAAATGTAAGTGGTGAAACTTAAATGGTAAGGCTTGAAGAGTAAATTATAACTTCAGTGAGGTGTTCATTATTAAGGGTATTTGGTGATGTACTGTATGGGCAGTACTGCGTAGATTACATGAGATGTGAGGTAAATACCCGGAGTTGTTCTTACCATAAATGCCTTATTTTCCGAATTTTAGGACGAAATTCCGTTATTAGGGGGGAAGTATGTAACACCTCGTATTTTTTAGGATTTAAATAATTATGTAATTTATTATTATTGTTGGATTAATTGAATTAAAATGTGAGAATTAATAATTAATCTGAATTAAAATTGAATATTTACTAGCGTGATGAGAAGTTAGTAATTATTAATACTACTGTGAGAATATGTAATATGGAATGACGATTTTATATAACTTGTTGTGAGAGAGAAATATGACAGTTTGGTATATTAAGTCGGGACACCCGTGTGAGTCATGTTAGGACTCAATAAGTGGAATAAAAAGGTAAATTATTTTAACTAACTCGTATGATCATTTCGAGTGCACCGTTCACTCTAGAGGGGTCGAGATAGTCAGAAAACTCTACCCGGGTATTCTATTTGGACTCCGGGATATTTTTAGGCCAAGTCGGCACCCAGTAGGGGTAGTTTTGTAATTTGTATTTTTAGAGGAATTAAATGGACGAAATTGGAGAAATATTATATCATCTAATTGGGTACAATTAGGGTTAGGAGACACCAAAATCAAGAGAGAGCCACAATGGGTGATGGAGAGCAAATTCCAAAGGAGGAGAGTCAATTTACACCAACTTGCACAACCACCACCACCATCGTGTAGATCGGAACGCGAGGAGCGGATCAGACCTTCGAAATCGAGGCAAGTTTTTATTGCTTTATTTCTTTAGCGATAATTGTGTTCATGTTAGTCTAGGTTAATAAACCTTTGTTATGAAAGTTAATTTGGGTGAAATTGGAGAACAATATCATAAACTGGGGCTGATTTGATAAGAATTTGAATCCCATATGTAGATAAGATGATCCCTACGAAATTATGATGATTTCTAGGAACAAATCTGGGTTTAGTTTAGAAGTTATGCATATCATATTAAGAACTAGGGTTCTTGATAATAAATTAAGGATTTCAAATTATATGGATGATTGGTGATAATTTAATGATGTTAGGTTATGGGAAATCACATATATATGTTAGAATAATGTTTGGTATTAATTGTTGGAAGTTTGGGCTTGATCTTTAGAGGTTTTAGGAGTAAAAATGATGGGAAAATGCTGAATCTAGAGCTAGGGGACGAAATAGCCCAAGTCGCAAGATGTCGCGCGAAGTCGCGGGAAGCGGGTCGTTCGAGCAAGATCAGTAAGTCACGCGAAGTCGTTCGAGCGAGATAGAGATATTGCGCGAAGGAGGATCGAGCGACATGTGTATGTCATTCGCACGAGATACTATTCTGGTTCGAGCGAGATTTCTAATTTTCTGGGAATTTCTTATTTTACCCCTATTTGGTAAATAGTCAATTTGAGTGAGGAAAAATTAGTGTTCGATGAATCAAAAATAGTGCAGAATTATTGGGAGTTGTATAGGTGTAATGATTTAAATATTTGGGACGGTGAGTTTACCTTGAAGATTATGAGAGAGAGATAATCGTAATTATAAACGCGTCGAGAGTATTACGTGATAAATACTTACGATATTAGTTCTGAAGATATAGAACTTATAAGAATAAAAATTAGTGGTTACTTGTGGGACTTCTTACGATTGTGTATTAAGGATTTTCGAGTGACATATTATCCTTATATATATAGTATGAGAGAGGGAATATTGTAATTTAAAAATACGTTGATAGTATTTAGTGATAAAAATACTATGTATGAAATATGACATTTGGTTGTGTGTTTACCATTTGATTGATGGGTTGTGTGTATACCTATATTTGATATTATATGTATGACATACCTAGTTGCTTGCTATCGCGGGGTGTGTGTAGAGACGGTTTTATCCTGAGTGAACTTTGGGGGGATATTTGACTTGTATCTCAGAACATAGGACTGTGAAGACTTATTTGTGAGTTGATAAGTCAGCTGACTATGGGAGCATAGGTATGTGAGTGACCCATAAGTATGTGAACTATGTTCGTCGCCAATATGTGTGATTTGTTTATATGGTTCATGGGAGATTTATAAACCGATAGTCCTTATTTGAGTACGATATGTACCGGGACATGATAGCAGAGTATGCAATGCACTACAGGTGTATCCTTGGGGTGTTGTGTTAGTATATATATATATATAATAGTGATGGATATATATGTATACTTGTGTTATACTTACAATGTGATATTTGTAGGCTATTAAGATTATGTTAATACATATATATATATATATATATATATATATATATATATATATATATATATATATATATATATATATATATATATATATATAGGTATATCTACAATAAAATAATTGCAGACTATTAAGATAGTGAAATCTTCAATAATGTAAATAGTAAATAGTTAACTTTAGTGTGATAACACTTATTTAAAATGATAAATGTTGAGACCAAATACGGAATACTACTAAGAGGGGTAACTAAAAGGATAAGCCTTTTTGCTAGTTAGGAGTGTGTCAGATGGCTAGGTTGGATTAGATGTACGTTAGGCATGCACACTAATCAAGAGGTGAGAATCTCATGTGAGAGTTCGAACTAACATGCATATAATACTTACTTTAATGCAGTTTTAAATACTTGCTAATAAATCTTTTAAAACATTGGGCTCTGACCCTGTCTCTTGCATTTCTTCTCTCTTTTGCTATATATATATATATATATATATATATATATATATATATATATATATATATATATATATATGTATGTATGTATTAGTACAGGTTCCCAGCCACAGGGTCACCGATTATAGATACTTGGATGGTTTGCCGAGCTATAGCTGTTGTGTAAGTTACGGGTCATTGAGATTAGACGCTTCTCTCATTTCATTCCGTTCCTAGTTCAGATATTTCAGTTCGGTCATGTGTCGCCCATTCTCATTAGCGGGGTTGTACTCAGTTCCTTTGTAGTTCTTTTCATTTGGATTGAGTATATAATATGGTTTGGGTTGTGACTTTGAATTGGGAGGTTTTATCCAGTCTTAATTATTCACTATTTGATTCAACCAGTATTCATTTCTTGTGTATGGTTTATAATTCAATGTTCAGAAATTAATTGAATTAATTGGTTTCAAATTAAATTGGAAAAATGTTTTGACACTAGCTTAATTAAATGTTAGGTAATTAATTGGATTTAAGTTTTCGACAGTGATGCTAAGAATGAACCAACTGAGCATTCTGTTATAAATTTTATAAAGGACTGATCACATGATATTTAATTGGGCGGGGTGTCACATTGGGTGACCTAAACAAGCGCAACACATGCCTTTTCCAAAGAAGTGTAGTTGACTTCGTATCCGGTCAATCTGTGACTGGCGCAATAGATGACTCTCTCTTTGCAGAATTCTTTAAGGTATTTGGCTACCAAAACCCCAGCTGCAATATCGGTTATGGTTAGGTACAGGAGTAAGGGGAGACCAGGTTGTGGTGGCATAAGTATCGGGGGTTGGGTCATATATTATTTGATTCAGTCAAAGGCTTCTTGGCAGGCCTCGTTCCAAACATTGGTTGAATCCTTTCGGACGAGTTTGAAAATAGGTTCACAAATGGAGGTTAGCTGGCTGATGAACCGGCTGATGTATTAAATTTCCCAATGAATCCACGAACTTATTTCTCCGTTCGGGGAGGTGGCATCTCATGTATGGCTTTCAACTTGGCATAAATTTCTTCTATACCCTTCTCACTGACCATGAACCCTAAGAGTTTCTCCTTAGTAACACCAAAAACACATTTCTATGGATTGAGTCTCATCTGATACCATTGCAGTCATTCGAAGAACTTCCGGTGAGCGGGAACATGATATTCTCTAGTTTTGGATTTGATAATCATATCATCCACATAGACCTCGACCTTTTTGTGAATCATATCGTGCAAGATGGTTGTGGCAGTCCTCTGGTAGGTATCCCCAACATTCTTGAGACCAAATGGCATAACAATATAGCAAAAGGTTCCCTACGGGGTGATGAACGCGATCTTTTCTTGGTGATTTGGCTGCATTTTTCTTTGGTTGTATCTAATAAAACCATCGACGAATGACTTAAGAGCATGACTGACTGTGTTGTCCACGATCATATCGATATTGGGTAGCAGGTAATCATCCTTCAGAGAGGCTTTATTCAAGTCCCGATAGTCTGCGCTCATCCGAACTTTCCCTCCTTATTTCGGCATAGGCACTATATTGGCTAGCCATGTGGGATATTCGATCACGCAAATAAAGCCCACGTTCACCTATTTGACCACTTCTTCTTTGACTTTGAGTGACCATTCGGTGAGAATCTTTCTCAACTTTTGTTTAATCGTCTTATAATCTAGAAGAGTGGGGATCTCATCTTGAGCTATTTCAGGGTCAATGCTGGGCATATCGGCATAGGACCATGCGAAGACATCCACGAATTCCTTTAGTAATTCTTCAAGTTATGAGCGCTCATGATCATAAAGGGTAGCCCCTATCATAATCTCGCGTAGTTGGCTACTAGAACCGAGGTTAACAATAACAGTTTATTCTTCATTAACTTGAACGCGGTTATGTTATTTGTTATTAACCTTATTTACATCAGTTAGGAATTGTTCAATTTTAAAATCATCATCATCATCAAAAGTTTGATTAGAATCTAAATAATTATTGTAAGGCACATCAAGATACTCAAAATCTTCATTTATTTAATTGATAGGAAAGATAGCATTGAGAACCTCATCAAAGGAGGTCTCGATTATATTAGAGCAAGAATAGATAACAGAAGAAGAGATGGCGTAAACATTGGGATTGTGTGGGATTTTAATCGGTAGAACTAGCATAGCATACCAGTTGAGGAGAGGTATATCAGCAGCTTTAATCAGGTGGGATGGATCCAGTGATGTAGTACTTGAATGAACCATGCAGAGTGTCAGCCCTAGTGTGTGTAGGTTAAATGAATCCTCGGAGTCACTTACCTCAGAATCTTCGATATCTTTAATGAGAGATTGTACATGGTGTTGGGAACTTGCGACCCATGGGTAGCGGTCTTGGAAAAATATCTCCATTCCAGGCTTCATCTTCTTGTTTGTATGGTCATACCATAGTTTCAAAAAGTCGCTAAAGGGGAAGTCTTCGCCCTCTTTGATAAATCATTCATTCAAGGAGTCACCTGGGATAGTCTGGATGAAGTCTAGTCTTTTCTTCAGTCAAGACTGGTGGATCATTCTGAGATTATGTTCTGATAGTTGATACCCCAAACCACAAGGAGGGAAAACTTTTTTCAGTATAATGGGCTCAATTATCCCTTGTTGTCTTTGTCCTATCCCCAGTCCTGGCATGAAGTGCATGTTTTGAACATTTGAATCACATTGACATTGCCATGAGGGTCGTATTCTGGATAAACCCTTTCTTTGAAATTGCCCCCTATCGGGAGTAGAAGTGGCTCAACTTGAAATCTTAATAGGAGCATATCATTTGACCCATGTTGTATCTCAAGGATTTGATTGATGGTACTTTCACTCTCAGCATTATCGTCATCGCCCAAAAGGGTGATGACTCATTCGTTGGCGAAGAACTTTAATTTCTGATGGAGCGAGGAAGACACACCCTTGATACTGTGGAGCCAAGGTCATCCAAGAAATAGGTTAAAATAAGTTGGGATGTCAATAACTTGGAATCCAATGACACGGTTTATAAGGCCATCCCCTATTACAAGTTTTATGGATCCCATCACTTCTCGACGGGTATTATTATAGGCACATAAAACAGCGGAGGTTTTAGCGAGGTCACTTTCCTTCAGTCATAAGCATTTGAAGGTTCTTAATGGGCAAACATTCAAGGTGGATCTATTATCGACAAGATAGAGTGGTATTATCTTCCCCATAAATTTGACGAAGATGTTGAGTGCATGATTGTGGTTTGGCCCAATTCTGGGGATTTTTTTTCCGGAAAAGGATAGCATTCAGGTAGTGGTTAAGGATTCAACTAAATTTATCTCTTCTTCTGGCATGGTAGAAGGAGGAACTATGGGTCTGGTGAGTGACTTGATCAAGCAACTGGGAAGACATGAAAAGCCCCCATAAAGTGATGTTAGCTTGAGTTTTCTTCAGTTGATCAAGGATCTTTCTTTCCTCGAGGGTCATCTCTATAATAGGAAGGTTTTTAACACCCTTCCATTTTTCATTGGCTGTTAGTAAGCTTGGCATCTGGTAATGCCTCCCTGATCTGGTCCTGTGATTTACTAAAGAAGGGAAGAACATGAACCTTATTTCGTCATTAATCTCGGGTTGTTCTGCCGCCTTGTTTATTTCTACGATGAGTTTTTTAAATCATATCATCCCACACATGTTGACTACAGCCCCAATTTTTTCTGAAGCTTGTTCTCCATTTGAATCTTCAAATCCTTTCCCCCATTCGATGGTAACAATTATGTCTTTCCATATAAAGTCAATGTCTGATCAGCGAGGCTAGCAGGGTATAGGAGGAAATACGGGCAAGTTAGGAGAGTTTTGGGTGAGTATATGGGTGTGATTTGAGTTGAGGGATCAAATTATGGGTTCTCTTTTAGGAAGTGGCATTGGAATGATTTGGGAGTGGGTTATGAGTAGTGTTTGTCTTAGGATTGGTGGGTGGGGCAATGGCACCCCAATCAATCAGACCTTGGATTATGTTTCGAAGGTGACAGCATTGGTCAGTGGTATGGACAACAGTTTGGTGAAAGGCGCAATGGGCATCTGCCTTGAAGTTTTTTGGTAGTGGACTAGGTAATGGACGGGGGGTCTAAGGGTTTGATAAGGATTCAGCTTAACAGTGCCTGATAAACTTTAGAGAGGGGCACATGAAGTTTGGTGTATTCCTTTCGAACTGGGACTGGGAAGCTTTTCGATGCCCGCGAGGTGGTTGGTAAAGAGATGTTGTTGATGGTTGAGACTGCAGCATTGATAGGTTTATCATACTTTCTGGGAGTGAACTTTCCGGACACTTTCTTTGGTTCAACTTTTATTTTAGCAAGACCTTCCTCAATTTCTACTCCTTCTTCTCTAAGAGATCGAAAGTGGGGATAGTATTTTCCTCCCATTGTTGCTCGGACATGGGGTAAGAAGTTCTTCTTCACTATGCTGACTTGTTCTTCTTCGGACGGTCGACTGGTCATGGTGGCTGATTTTTCTCTCCATCGGGCTATGAAGTTATTGACTGATTCCCCATAGTTCTGTTTGAGTAGCTCTAAATCACGATGGGTGACCTCAATCTCTTCGTTGTATTTGTACTGACACATGAATTCTCAGGCTACATCCTCCCAACTATAGATTCTAGACTCCTCGAGAGATAAAAACAATCAGAGGGCGCTATCCTTCAAAGTTTGGTGAAATAATTGGGCCATCACTTCTTTTGAAGCCCCTAGGAGAGTCATAGAACGGTGATAACTGCGAAAATGAAAAATTCAGGGTCCACTCCCTCCAAATTTCTCAATAGTCCATGTAATTTCCAAAGATTCTTACTTTGTCGAACTTCTTAGTTAGCATATTGAGATCTTCTTTGACCTTGTTCAACGCTTCCTCTTTTGGATCCATGATCATAGGCAAGTTAGCCCCAGGCTAGGCAAGGTTTGGCATAGGAAGCTGGTCAGGCAACGGCCCATTAGCAGGAGGGGCACGTGGAGCGTGCTGATACTCCTTGCGAACCCAAATAGGCTCGAGTGGACCCATAGAGTGAGAGAATAGGATCCTGGGATCTTGAGGAACAGTAACATGGTTTCGTTGCATCTCGCAAACTTCAGTCTGGAGGTCGTCAATCATGGATATGAGCTAAGTTAAGATTACCATCAGATCTGGATGCACAACTTGATCTGTGTTCTCCATGGAAAGTGGATGAATTTCAGACTCGAAAGAAGTAGCAGGGGAACGAACGGAACTCTGGGGTGATTTGACTAAAGACCAAAGCCAATAAGGAGCCATGCCAAGGGCGTGCAATCAACCTGAGAAGGCGTAAAATGGGATTTATTTTTGAAAAAAAAAAGAATGAATTTTTTTTTTTAACATTGCTTTTCTTTTTTAGATTGAAAGGAGAAATATTTTTGGATTTTTGATAAAGAAAGGAGAAATATAACTTTTTTTTATCTTTTTAATAAAGGTAAGAGATAATGAATGGGAGATGGGTCTCAGTATGATTATTATAATTATTATGTTCTCTCTTGTATTAGGTTTACCTAAATGTAAAAAGTAAATGTCGGACGGGACCCGAGCTTGGAAAAATTAGGGTTTGAATTAATATATGAAAAAGTTGGACTTGTTACCAAGCTCATGGAAAGGATCCCATTTTGAAAAAGATGAAATCACTCCATAATTTGGGAGGCATGCTGACCCGTCATTTCGGTAGAGTTTCGGGTAAAAAAACGGAAAATTAACATGAGTGCCCTAGGTCTGATGCCTATATGTAAGTATGCAGTCTTGTTGGGTTAATTGGAAAGGGTTCCACTTTTTGGCATGACTTCCAAGATATATGTCTTTCTTTTTAGGGCAATCGGTATGTGTGGACAAGCCATTTGATATATCTGAGTATGTGAATTGCCTCACGATATACCTCATAGGGACAATATGTGTGAGAGCGAATTTGATATACTCGACGTACGTGAACGAATTCCCTGCGATATACCTCATGCCATGGCTTCGGTCAAGCGTTATGATGCAGGGAAACCGTTTGATATACGTCAAAGGTACTTGGCCAATGGAAGGAGAGATTCATATCGCTTAGGCTAACTGCGCCCTGCCGGACCAGCGCCCATCACGAATCCCTCCAATCATAGGACAAAATTTTGTCAATAGCAATGCTCTTCGATGGAGTAGCGTACAAAATGCATGATCTTTTTATTAGTATCTTATGGAGAGATGTATCTTTCATTGATGAACAACATGCTAAATAGGGGGTAAGTATGACTATGAGAAGTAAATCTACACTAAGCATGGACATATACAAGTGTGAAGGTGTGTGCTTAGTGAGCAGAAAAGAGAGGAATATATAAACAAATACTCATGTAAATAGAGTCTATCTCTCAAAACTAAATCCCCAGTGGAGTCGCCACAGTGGCCATCCCCGATCTCGTGGAGAGAGAGAAAGTATGGTGAGAGGATCTCGATGCCGCGCATCCCTCTCGAGAGCGCTTCGGCCGTCGTCGGCGATGTATGAGGTGAAAAAAGTAGAGAGATAGAGTCACCAGTCTATTTTACTCAAAACATACAAAAGAAGGTGGAGCCATCCTAAAGGACAGCATCAAAGACATACTGATACATACAAAAACAAAAAATGATTCCAGTAGGGTTCGAAGGCTAAGTTACGGAATGGGAAGGTGTTAGGCACCCATTCCACCCTTGCAGTCTCTCATGGATTTGTTATTCTTTTCCTCTATTTCTCTGTGATATGTGTGCATGTGTCTATGTAATGGAGATAGGAATCATCGATTTGTATCATGGAAGAGATAGAGAGAGTAATCCGTAGGATTGTTCCTAAAAGTAATATTAGAAAATAGGATTTATGCGATTATCCTTGCGTTGATCGTTATAATGGAACGATAACGTGTACGGAATAATACTCCACTAAGAACAAATACATGCATATGTAAATATGTAGAATCTAAAAGAATTAAGTTAAAGAAATAGGAAAATATAAAAAATTCAAAATTCAAAAAAATAGGACTCGAGTCTCGAGTTTTACCCCGAGATGCATACGTAACCTATAGAGGCATCAAAGTCCACGTAGTTCGTAAGAAAAATGAGGGGTGGGTTTTATTCCATAAATCCAATCGGGGACTTCTCTTGTGTGTATGTATGTGTGTGTGTGTGTGTGTGTGTGTGTGTGTGTGTGTGTGTGTGTGTGAAAAGGTGTTTTAGTGTGAGAAAAGTATTAGAAAAATGTGAGAAAAGTGTGAGAATTCCCATTTGGAATTTATGAGCAAACCCTCTTTTGCTTATATTTAGGGTTTGTATATGAAAAATAATAGATGTGAAATAATACTAAATAAAAATTATATGAGGATATGTGAGATAGGGAGAAAAAGTGCTAAGTAATAAAACAAGTTAATGCAAATTTACGAGGATTTAAAGAGAGAGAGTTGAGAAAGTTGGACCTTCTTGAAGATCTTGAGCTTGATCTTGAATGTTGGAGAGCAGCCCTTGCACTTGGATGATGATGATGGGTATTTAATTCACTAAGTTTGGTGAAAAAGATGATGAAAAGTGAGGGTTGGAAAAGGATTTGGATGTAGAAATCACGTTGACTTCTAGAGAGGTTTTCTGAGTTCACTGAGAGTGATGGATCTTAGATTTTTTGGGTGCTTTGTAATGAGGTTAGGCCCTCCTTGTTATAGTCTCAGGGCATTGACGATCAGCATAGAACTGGTCCTGCCAATCGACATGTGTCTTTAGGCACACTGTCGATAGGCAGGATTTTGAACCTGCCGTTTGGCAGTCTCGTTTAGATTCCTTTGAAAAAATGGTCGTAAAATGCAATCCTTTGATCCGAATCATGCATAGGGTGTACCTATAGAAAGTTAATTCAGATACCTTCAAAAGTCCTTTGGACTTCTCCCGGGTCTGAGAGTTGACTTTAGGACAAATGTGGCTCGAAAGCGCTCGTCAGTCCTTTGGATGGGGGATCGTTGGACGCAAACGGCTCGTTCGTCCGCATGGTAAGTCAAAATGGTGAACGGGGTGGACCGTTGGAAAGGTTAGGAGATGAAATTCCATATTCCAAAGAGTTTGACTTGGTTTGGGGAGTTGACTTTGGTCAACCGGGGCCTGAAAGCGTTCGCTGACGTTTCGGAGTAAAACGGATCGTTCGTCCGTAAAATAAGTCAGAATTAGGCCCAGAGAGGACCGCTAGAAAGGGGTTTCAGTGCCCTTTGAAGATTCATTCAGTATCGATCGAGCTGAAGAGTTTACTTGGGTCAAACGGAGCATGGAAGGGTCCGATGGCCACCTCCTGATCATGTTTTGAGGGAAAACAGGTTGTTCATCTGTACCGTAAGTTAGAATCGCGCATGGGGTGGACCATTGGAAAGGGGTTTTATTGCCCTTCAAGGATTCATTCAGTCTCTATTGAGCTGAAGAGTTTGACTTTTGGTTAAACGGAGCCTGGGAGTGCCTGGTGGCCTCTAGGTCAGTACTCGGGGTATAACCTAGGTTCGTAGTGATGCAGGGGGGTGCTAGAATGGGCTTTCTACACTATGTAAACTTCAAAGAGGTTGTATTTTGTTGTGATTGGGTAAGATTTGAGGATAAAAATGCTTGAAGTTGATCCTAGCACCAAATTTTACATTTGGCTGCACCTACTGAATATCAATCCATTTTTTATGATAACCCAAATCTGAAATAATTTTTTGATTTGTAATGAGTATTCAAATTATTTGTAATGACCAATGGTTGTATTGTTCTATTGCTCTACTAGTATCGGACGACAATTTAATGTTAATTATAATTTTTATCAATTTAAGCACAAATATCATTTTAATGCTAAGCTGGCATTGGTATAAATTGCTATTGGTATTGGTACTGGTATAAATTTGATATTGGTATTGGTATAAAATTGAAATTGGTATAAATTGAAATTTGTGTAAATTTATATTAGTATTGGTATAAATTGAAATTGGTATAAATTGACATTGGTAGGTTTTGGTATTAGTATGTATTGCTGTTGAAGGCGATTGTCGGCCCGGGCTACACTGATTGGAGGGTCGTCCCTATTGACCTCAAGATGAACATCGGGGGGGGGGGGGGGGGGGCAGGGGGCTGCAGGTCGAATATTTAATATTTTTATTTTTATTTATATCACTATACCAAAAACAAGAATTTGGCACGGTTTAAAGTTGTGCCAGATCAAATCTGACACGGTTTTGAACAGTGCCAGAATCAGGTGTTCTAAAATGGCCATTTTTTCTGGTGCGGTTTAAAAGTGTGTCAGATTTGACCAAACACGCACACTTCTGGCACACTTTTAAATCCTGCCAGAATTTGATATTTCTGGCATAGTTTTGAACTGTGTCAGATTGAGCACATTTTGATAAATTTTGGCACAGTTCAAAACGTGCCAAAATTTGATACACTTTTGGCACGGTTTTGAACGGTACCAAATTCTTGGATAAAAGAAAAAAAATTAATTATTTAAAAACAAGAAAATTCACAAATTGCAAATCTTGCACGTTATTGATAAACTAATGTACATACAAACTTCAAAATATTACAAGTCTTTAGTAGTTCATAGACCAAAAAAAATTGGGCGGAATTTCCTCCATTTTCTGGACATTCTAAAACCTGCTGTAATACCCCGCCTAATTAAATATCGGGTGGCCAGTCCCATACCAAATTAAAACAGAATATACATTTGGATCATTCTTAGCATCACTGTCGAAAACATTTACAAATCACCCAATACCCAATTAAGTTGGTGTTAAAAACTTTCCAAATTTTAATTCAACAAAATCCATTTTTAGTTTAAGAATAACACAACACATTTTATTCTACAACACTGATAACTGAATAGATAACACAAAAGAATTTAAATGCATTTGGAATAATCATTCCCAAATAATATAAATCCATTTCATAAATCCCAACAATATTAAATGTATTAAAAAGACCCGAATACAATAGTATTTGACCCCGATAGAAAAGAGATAACTGAATCCTTTGGGAGACATGCCCTAACTAGAAGATCACTGTGAATCAAAAGAAGATAAGCGTCTAAGCAATACTCCATAGCTCCATATCTTGTCAAGATCAACTAAGGTTGGCGTCCCTGCTGCTGGACACCTGATATAGAAGATACAATAGAAAAGAAAATATGCGAGGAAACGGGTCAGAGCCCGATTGTGAAAATGATTTTTAAAACAGCAAGTATTTAACAAGTGCAATAAAGCATTTATTATGTACATGTTAGATCTAACTCTCACTTCCTATTCTCACCTCTCAACTAGAGTGCACACTTAACGTTTCCTATCAACCTCCTAGTTAATGGTTCCTCTTTTCTAGTCTCTATATAATCCCATTCCCATATCATAATCCCCGTATGTCCCACACCATACGTCACATTATTATTCATTTATATTTCTCATTTACATGAATCGTTTCTCATTAACATGAATCATTAATATGAATTAAGCTTTTCAATTCTATAATAATAATCATTCACTAACTTAATTCCATTATCTTTCTCTATTCACCGTTATCTACAATTATCACCGTAGATAGATTTAACCACAATATATATCCATTCAATCATTTAATTCATTATATATATATATATATATATATATATTCATATATAATACGGCACCCCGAGTCACAGCTGCGGTGCAATGCATTACTCTGCTATCATGTCCCATCATCGCAGGTCGCCAAATAGGGGACAAAAGGTTCGGTAAAGATTCCTCGAACCACAAACAACAACATACAAATTGGAGGCGAACATAGTTTTCGTATCCATGGGTCATGCACATACCTACGTACCCACAATCAGCGGACTTATCAACTCCCCGATAAGTCTTTTATAGACCTATGTTCTCGAGCGACAAATCAAAGATCCCATGGATTCATCAGGATATGACTGCCCTCATGCACAAACCTCCCGTCGATAGCAAGTAAGCTAGGTATGTCATACACATAATCATAAATCAATCAAATAGGCATTATCATACCTATAATATAATATCAACAAGGTATTCACATTACCCTTAAATTATTCCCATACGTAGCATTATATCTCTTTTAAATTCCACGTATTAAAATATCATATCTTTACTTCATAATTTAATTATCCTCGCATCTTATAACATCTCTCCACTCCCGACGTCGTTAAGGTTCATGCGCGGAGCGTCTCGCAAAGCGAAATCCAAATAAGGAACCCCTCCAATACACTACTACTTAACTTTGTCGATCGAGGAGGTAAGTCAACTTTAAATACGCGATCGGGATAACCTCAGACCCTCTTTTAACCAAATGTGTTCTAAACTCCCATCTCTATCCAGGAGCCATACCACTACGCTCTTGTACTACACTCAACCCTTGCGAAATCAATAATGAGCTTAAACTCAGTCCTTGATGTTCAAATTGTAACCCTAAGGCTACCCTCACTCAATACACAAGGTTCCAATAGGTTTTTCCTCAACATATATTCTGTACGAAGTCACTTATACCCTACTGGTCCATATCGCCATATCTCCCGAATTACTACGAATTAAATTCTCCCTTTAATTAAGGTTTAAAATCGATAGTTTCAAATCTCTTATAAACACATCTTCTTTCAGTTAGGATTAAACCCTCTCTTAAACTTAAGGATACCTAGGTGTTATATTCAATCACCCCTACTGGTCCTATATTTAATCCTCATGCATATAAATTAGAATTCAACAATTGAATCTAGCAATCGAAATTCCTTTAAATTAATTATCATTATACTAATCAATTGAAATCCCAATCAAACTAATTTAAATCTTACCTAGCGCTTACTGATCTTCTTTAAGTCCCATAATATCCAATTAACAATCACCAAAGATCTACCAAAGATTTGGGATAAGAACCAACATTTAAAACAAACAACTATAAGAATTCTGGGGAGGTCGATCGATCGAAGGTAGGGGATCGATCGATCGATCCCTCAGGTCACAGCCTAGTTTTTCTGCAATTCAGCAACTACGGGTTTCACCATTTTTATTCATTCTAACCTTCATATTAACACCCCAAATGGCTTATAATCTCTACTACATGATATATCAACATATATGAATGATTTCTAATGTTCTAAACATCCTAGATTCATCAAGAGATTGGATTAAAAGCATGTTTATATCCTCTTTTTCCAGAAAATTATCAACATATTAACTTCAAGAATACATCAATGGTTTTCAGATTTTTCTTCCATAGATATATGATTATTTCATGGATTATTATCATCCTACAACATGAGTTTACGTCCTATATCATTTCAGTTTCTAAAAATCCATATAACAATTCCATTATGTCTTCCAAACATGAAAAATCATCTCTTTTCATAATTATTCTAACATGGACAATATACGAACTTAAGTTGCAAATATCAAACACTTGCCTCTAATGAAGATCTGATCCTTTGGAGTTGAATAACACAGGTGGTGATGGTGGTGGTGACCTTTGACCTTTGGTTCTCCTCCTTTCCAAGCAAGCTTTTTCTTTCCAAGCAACCTTTCACTCTCTCTAAGAAGATGACTTTTCAATTTTGTGTAGAAGAGATGAAATGAACCTACGTACACTAATCTCAAAATATTTATAATAAGACAAAACCCGAAATCACTATTCATCCCCCTTGTAAAAATTACTAAAATGCCCTTTTGGGTTATCTTTTCATTTCCAAATGCCCCGGGACCCAAATCCAACATCCAAATAGACTTTTCCGACTATTTCAACCCTTCCGGATGCAACGATGCAGTCAAAATGACTATAAGGTCGATAGAAAATAAATTTACTTTTTAATCTCACAATTTAGTCCCGACACGTCCCATACTGCGTCCGACTAAAAATCAAAATTACTGAATTTAATTCACACAGCCATATCAATAGCTTCACATTCATATATTACCTAAATATCTTCAAGTAATATTCAGAATCATCCATTTTAATATCCACAAATCGGATAAAACCCAAATGAATTAATTAATAATTAAAATCCAATTAATCCATTAATTTAAAATGTAACCCATTTTAAAAGTCATAAAAATTACGGGGTATTACACCTGCGTAATATAAAGCTCGCAGGGACACAAAATATAACAATAAACTTGCAAAAGCCCGCACTACCATAACACAAAAAAATAGAATCATGAATAAACCCCTTGTTGTAAACCATTGAGTTCTCCGTGTGTTCCACGTGAAAAAATGCTAACGATAAAATGTTACCTTGCAAAAAAAATAGGATACAAAAAAGCTACCATATCAGTAACCAAATAATTTATAAAAAAAAACTTACTAAAGCAAACAAATTACATATAGGAGTTGAAATTATTATTATATTCTAAATTTTAAAATCTGACGCAAGTTATGACTACCTGATCAGTTCCTACGAGTTATATTGGTCTTGTGTGAGGTGTTAGTGCTTCTTATAGGGACGTTTGGGGGCTTGTTTGGGTTTGTGACATCCCGACTAATTAAATACCGGGTAGCTACTCCTTTATTAAATTAAATCAAAATGCCAAGTTGGCTCAGTTAATAGCATCACTGTCGAAAACCTTTTTTATTATTACTAACCACCTAGTATTTAAAAAGTAAGTTGCCAAATTTTAATTAAAGCCTGATTAACATGAAGTAAAAGATTTAAAGCAAGAATAATATCACCATTCACCATAACGAAATAATAGAATAACCAACACATGATATAAATAAATCTGGAGGAAAAACTCCTCACAACAAAATCCCGCAACTGAAGTAAGTAACGAAATACTGAATACTGAATCAATACATGCCAAAGTCTGAAAAACTGAAATGGAAATGTCTCTAATAGAAATTGGGCAACATGCCCTACAACTGAGGAATACTGAGTATGGAATCCAAATGATATAAGCGTCTAAAAGCAAATCCCTGTAGCTTCCACAAGCAGCTACACCTCGTCATCTGAGTGAGAATCCTATGCATGGTGTCCTTGTGGCTGGGCACCTAAAAATGGTTTCACAAAAAAATAGATTTTAAAGCAAACGGGTCAGAGCCCGAATGTGGAGATATTTTAAAAACCTGCAAGTGCTTTAAAAACATTTAAAACAGTATATGCAAAATACATGTTAGGACGTGCTCTCACATGAGATACTCACCTCTCGTCTAACTGTGCACTCCTAACGTTCCTGTATCCATTCATGTGTTATCTCATAACTATCTAATTCTGAAGAGTTTCTAACACTACCACTCGGTTCACGTTTAATTTCCAAGCTTAACAACTAATTAGAGAATTCTACTTTAATTCTCGGATTCCCAATTATTAACAAAACCATTTACAGATATAAGTTCCCTTTTTATCTACATAACATTACCATAACTATACTCACAATTTAACATAGTAAATTCCTTCTCGTTTAACCGTATATTTTCACATCATAAATATACAATACAAGCACCCAAAGGCTAAGCTGCGGTGCACACATACTCTGCTATCCATCCCGGTACATCACGTACATAAGGATCACGCATTCCGAATCTCTCAGGAATCGTTCAGATAACAACATCACAAATAGTGGAGGCGAACACAGTCACATCAGATGGGTCACGCACATACCTACGCTCCCACGATCAACAAACTTATTAATATCCCAATAATTCCTTCTATGACCTATGTTCATCGAGGTAACCAATCTAAATCCGGGCAACACAAGGATAAGAAGGCCCTAAGCAAACATAAACCTCCCGTGATAGCAAGTATGGTAGGTATGTCATACACATACAATTATATACTAAGCATTCACACATCTTAGATATCTCGATATTAATAAAGGTATACTCTACATCTTTATACCATTATTCCAAATTCATATATTTCAAGTATCCCGATAATATAGAAATTAAATTGTCGACATGTCTCACGTCGTAGTTTCTGAAACTTAAAACCTATCTCGAATAGACTATTAAGTTCCTCTTATTCCCCCATATAACATCTTTACACCTAAGGTCTTTACTTCTGCCCCAAACCTTATTTCATCAACTTATTCAAATTTACACTATTAACCCAAATATTATCTCAATTATCGAATTTCATTAATTTAGAATAATTCCTCAAATTGAATTCCAATTAAGGTCCAATCTCATAATCATGCCTACTGGTCTTCCTTAAGGTTAAGGGTATTCATAAGGTCTCCAATAATATCATTCAAGGATTAACACCATTAAAATTTAATTAGGGAAAAACTTTACTCATTCTGGGAAGGTCGATCGATCGACCTTTACCTTCGATCGATCGATGGTGGTCGATCGATCGATCGAACGCACCAGGTATGGTTACGGACTGCTTCGTTTTGCAGTTACCAATTCGTCCCAAAACACCATTTTCAAGCATGAAACTCTAAGACAAGGTTACAATATCATTATACTATCATTCTACAACAGTATTAACATTCTAAAACCCATAATTCATCATTCAAAGGCTTTGTTTAGATCAAAACTACATCAAAAATTTCCAGATTTCTTCCCCATTCAAGAACATCAATAAACTACTTCTAAACTCCATTTTTAGATCATCAATGGTTCTGTTTAGAACATATAATTCGTCCAGAATATTACTACATGCAATCCCTAACATAATTCATAACTTTTAACTTCCAATATATGGGTCTAAATCATCTTCCAAGATCAATTTCGAAAATTCCTAAACATGGAAAAGCATAGCTTGAATCAAATGAATTTAAACCACTTGCCTTAATCTTTCTCTGAATTTGATGTTGAATTTGAAGGTTGAATATGTTCTCTATCTCTCTTTCTACAGAATTCTTTCCTTTCTCTCTCTCTCTACAAGTTCTTCCCAAGGATGATGACAATGGAGGTGTGTTTGGTTTTTGGTAAGTTGGGACTATATTTCAACTTCTCCCGTAGCCCATTAAGTCTCTTAGTGTAGTTAGTGGGTTTAGTGGGTTAAAGAAGAAGTAAGATTTCTATTTCTAATTTTCGTCACTTTTAATTCCCAAAAATACAAAATTACCAAAATACCCTTTATGATGGCGGTATGGCCTAAAAATATCCCGGGACCCAAACTACACTCCTGGCCAGTGTTTTCTGACTATCTCGACCCTTCCGGACGCGTTGGCGCACTCAAAATGAACATACGGGTGATAAAAATAAAATTCACTTTTTAATTCAAATAATTATATTCCTGACGCGACTATCACGCGTGTCCCAACAAAGTTTCCCAAATTGCCGTATTTCAATCTCGTGAAAATTTCAATATTTTCCAATATTCATATAATGCCAAGTATACACATTATAATAAAATACTAACTCACATCTCGTTAATATTATTATCCGGATTAATTTCTAATTAATAAACATTTAATTCAATTAATCCCCAAAAATAAATATCATAGAAAATACGGGGTATTACATACTCCCCCCCCCCCCCCTAATAACTGAATTTCGTCCCGAAATTTGGAACTAGAAAGTACCTGGTAAGAATAACTCTGAATAACGTTCGCGCATCTCATCCTCGCGCTCCCATGTGGACTCCTCGACATTATGATGTCGCCACTGAACACGCACTAACGGAACTATCTTTGACCGCAGCTTCCGCTCACTTCGGTCCAGAATAGCAATCGGCCCCTCCTCGTAGGAGCTATCTGTCTGGAGATCAATGTCCTCCACAGCAATGAGAGAATGAGCCAAATTATCTCTAAGGTATTTCCTAAGCGAGGAAATATGAAATACATCATGAATCCGATGTAAATGCTCCGGTAATCCAAGCCTATACGCAACCGGTCCAATCCGCTCAATAATAGGAAATGGTACCACATATCTCGGTGCCAACTTCCCTTTCTTCCCGAAACGCATAATCCCCTTCATAGGAGATACTCTGAGCAAAACCTGGTCCCCCACTTGGAACTCTCTGAAGAATCTCTTCGCATCAGCATAGCTCTTCTGCCTATCCTGAGCTACCCGAATGCGACTCCGAATCAATTCTATCCTTGCCGAAGTATCCTGAATTACTTCCGGCCCAAGTAGTTTGTTGTCCCCCACCTCCAACCAACATGCTGGGGAACGACAAGGTCTACCGTACAACGCCTCAAATGGAGACATGCCAATGGTGAACTGGTAGGAGTTGTTGTAAGCAAACTCCACCAGTGGAAGATACTGATCCCATCCACCCTCAAAATCAATGGTGCACATACGTAGCATGTCCTCCAACATCTGATTTGTGCGCTCAGTCTGCCCATCGGTCTGCGGGTGGTACGCCGTACTCAATCAAAACTCCGTGTCCATGGCCTGCTGAAAACTCTCCCAAAACTGTGAAACAAATATCTTGTCTCGGTCAGACACGATATTTAGGGGCACACCGTGAAGTCTTACTATCTCAAAAATAAAGAGCTGGGCATACTGTCCTGCAGTGTAGTCTGTCCTCACGGGTAGAAAATGAGCGACTTTGGTCAACCTATCCACTATTACCCAAATGGAGTCGTGACCTCTCTGTGACGTAGGCAACCCCGTGATAAAGTCCATGGATATGCTCTCCCACATCCACATCGGGACCTCCAACGGCTGTAGTAGTCCTGCCGGTCTCTGATGATCCACTTTTACTAGCTGACAAGTGGCGCATTTAGAAACAAACTCGGAAATATCTCTCTTCATACCGCTCCACCAATACTGACGTCTCATGTCTTGGTACATTTAGTCCCCTCCGGGATGTACCGCGAACCGTGAGCCGTGCGACTCTGCCATCACCTCATGCCACAATTCCTCCCCTTCCGGAACCACCAATCTCCCATTGAAGCGTAATCCCCCGTCTAAGCTAACGGTATAGGATTCGGCTCCCTCTGCCAATAATCGAACTATCTGCTCCTGACAGAACGAGTTGTTTGCCTGTGCCCTCACTACCTTCGTGACAATCTGCGGTGTAACAGTCATCACAGACATGAATGATCGAGCAACTGCATCCTGGTGTCCCAATTCCTTCCACTTTGCCTTCCACACTTCCGCCACCTCATCTACAGGTCTACGGCTCAACGCGTCTGCTACTACGTTAGCCTTCCCCGGGTGATACTGGATATCGAACTGATAATCTTTCACGAATTCAAGCCACCTCCGTTGCCGCATATTCAACTCCTTCTGCGTGAATAGGTACTGTAGGGACTTGTGATCCGTGAACAATCGAAACTTCTCCCCCAAAAGGTAATGTCTCCAAATACGAAGGGCAAATACCACTGCCGCTAACTCCAAGTCATGGGTAGGGTAATTCTTCTCGTGAGGCTTAAGCTTACGGGAAGCATAAGCTATGGCCTGACTCTCCTACTGCAGTACACCTCTAAGTCCTTGTAAGGACGCATCGGTGTAAACAAGATACTCAACTCCCGATCTCGGCAATGCTAACACAGGTGCTGAGGTTAACTTGTCCTTCAACTCATCAAATGCCAACTGACAGGCATCACTCCAAATGAACGGCATACCTTTACGAGTTAGATGTGTCATGGGACCCGCTATCGTGGAGAAACCCCGAATAAACCTCCTGTAGTATCCTGCTAGGCCCAAGAAACTACGGATCTCCGTCGGTGTCGTGGGCTGTCCCCACTCCCTCACCGTGGATACCTTCCCCGGATCAATCGATATTCCCCGATGGGAAATAATATGCCCCAAAAACTGAACCTCCTTCAGCCAAAACCCGCACTTCTCATATTTTGCATACAACTCATTCTGGCGCAGTGTCTGCAAAACTTTCCTCAAGTGCTCGGTGTGCTCCTCCTCTGTCTGGGAGTAAACCAAAATATCATCGATGAATACAATGACAAACTGATCTAGGAAATCCCTGAACACCCTATTCATCAAGTCCATAAATGCTGCTGGAGCGTTGGTCAAACCAAATGGCATAACCCGAAACTCATAAGAACCATATCTCGATAAGAATGCAGTCTTCGAGACGTCCTCCTCCTTGATACGCAACTGATGGTAACCAGATCGCAAATCAATCTTTAAGAAGCAAGAAGCTCCTCTCAACTGGTCGAATAGGTCATCGATTCGAGGCAACGGATACTTATTCCGTATCATGACCTTGTTTAACTCCCGGTAGTCCACACACAATCTCAGTGAACCATCTCTCTTCTTCACGAATAACACAGGGGCACCCCACGGTGAAGTACTGCTCCAAATAAACCCCTGACCCAACAACTGCTCAATCTGATCCCGTAACTCCCTCATCTCAGCTGGAGCCATACGGTACGGTGCGCGTGCTATAGGTCTCGTATCTGGTAATAAGTCTATAACAAAGTCTATCTCTCAACTGGGGGGTAGGCCTGGTATCTCCTGAAACACATCAGAATACTCCCTGACAACTGGGATCGAATCTAAAGGAATCACAACCTCCTTAGAGGTATCCTCCTCTAGGTAATACAAATGAGCGGTCGAGCCTCCCTCTGGGCGAGGCATCGCCACTACAAACATCTCTTGCCCCAGAATGGCAAAAACAATGCTCCCACCGAAACAATCGATCATGGCTCTATAATCAGCGAGCCAATCCATACCGATAATCACATCGTGAACATGCATATCTAATACCAACATATCTGCAGGTAATACCAGACTACCAATCTCTACCCCCACTCCCCGGCATATAAAGAAAATAAGTGACCCATTTCCCAATGGTGAGTCGACACACGTCACTGTGCTCTCCGCTGTGGCTAACAACCCTAAAGCCTTCGCGAAATGTGTAGCTATAAAACAATGTGTAGCCCCCGTATCAAACAGTACCCGACCCATAGTGCCATGGATAGAAAACGTACCCTCAATCGTGGGCGGTGCCTGTGGGACTGCTGCCTGGTGGATGTTATAGACACGTCCATACTGTAACTGCCCCTGCTGAGTCGGGACTGCTGGAATGGGTGGCAATGCTGCCATCTATGGCGGTGCAGGGAGAGCGACGGGAAACATAGGCCTCTGCGGCTCCTGGCGAGCTCCCTGATGCTGCTGTTGTGGGGCCCTGCCCCTATCAGGACAGTCCTGGCATTTATGGCCAGTCTTGCCACAAACGAAACACTTCCCTGGGAAGTTTTCTCCTCTCTGCCCTTGCTGTCCCTGGCCCTGGTGGCCGTTACCGTTCCTCCCTTGGCCCTGCTGGCCCTGCTGAAACTACTGATGTTGACCATTTTGACCCTGCTGGCCCTGATGGCCGTTATGACCCTGCTGGCCATTCCGGAATCCTCCCTGACAGTTCCTAAAACCCCCTGATCGAAACCTCTTATGATCCCCTTGCTGGGAACCCTGATCACTCAGCCTCTGCCCCTGAACAGATTGTGCCCCACCGGCACCATGTCCTCCAGTCCTGCCCTGATGGCTAGACTCTCCCGATCTCTTGCCCTCAGCCATATGAAAGCGGTGATCCTGGCAGTGTAACAAAGAAGCGTTAACCACATCAGAATAAGTGGCCAACGAAAGGTTCCCTAACAGATGCTGACGGATCCTCCAAATCAACCCATCGGTGAATTTCTCAATCTTCTTCTTTTCTGTCGGTATCTCATCCGGAACGATATTCAACAGATTAGTGAACTCGGCCTCATACTCGTCCACGGTCTTACCCTCCTGCTTCAGACTCATCAATCTCCTCCTCATTTCCGTATGAACAGCTGACGGAAAGTACTTGCGGTCGAACCGCACCCAGAACTCCTGAATAGTGAGAGTATCCCTCTCCTCTACGGTGGTAATAGACTCCCACCACTGCAGTGCAGACCCAACTAGTTTGAAAGTAGCTAGCACCTGCTTCTGAACATCCGTGCACTCATACATCCTCAAGTGCAGCTGTATATCCTTCCTCCACTGGCTCGAGACTACCACATCTGAGCTACCTACAAACTCTGGCGGATGCGCTTTCTGGAAAGCGTCACGTACACGTTCCCAAGCAGACGGTAATGCATTTGCCTGTACTGGCGCGACAACCGGCGCCTGAGGCGGTGCCTGCTGAACTACGGTAAGTGCGGCATTTACCGCTTGGGCTACTATGGCTGCAACCTCAGCGGCGTTCATCGTGCCCTGAACTGGTGCGGGCTGTAGTTCTGGCGTTGCATTCCTGGGAACCCGTGGTGCACGTCGTGGAGGCATTCTGAAATAAGAATAAAGTCTATAAGTTCGCAGTTATAAACTTAAATTAGCTGAAGAACCTAGCATATACAAAAGAATACAACAGTCCTAAATTATAGGGTTCTACATCAAAGAAAGCTCAGCGGAAACATAATAAGCCGTTCAGATCCTAAAGGACACTAGAACCTGATGCTCTGATACCACCTGTGACACCCCGACTAATTAAATACAGGGTAGCTACTCCTTTATTAAATTAAATCAAAATGCCAAGTTGACCCAGTTAATAGCATCACTGTCGAAAACCTTTTTTATTATTACTAACCACCTAGTATTTAAAAAGTAAGTTTCCAAATTTTAATTAAAGCCTGATTAACATGCAGTAAAAGATTTAAAGCAAGAATAATATCACCATTCACCATAACGAAATAATAGAATAACCAACACATGATATAAATAAATCTGGAGGAAAAACTCCTCACAACAAAATCCCGCAACTGAAGTAAGTAATGAAATACTGAATACTGAATCAATACATGCCAAAGTCTGAAAAACTGAAATGGAAATGTCTCTAATAGAAATTGGGCAACATGCCCTACAACTGAGGAATACTGAGTATGGAATCCAAATGATATAAGCGTCTAAAAGCAAATCCCTGTAGCTTCCACAAGCAGCTACACCTCGTCATCTGAGTGAGAATCCTATGCATGGTGTCCTTGTGGCTGGGCACCTAAAAATGATTTTACAAAAAAATAGATTTGAAAGCAAATGGGTCAGAGCCCGAATGTGGAGATATTTTAAAAACCTGCAAGTTCTTTAAAAACATTTAAACAGTATATGCAAAATACATGTTAGGACGTGCTCTCACATGAGATACTCACCTCTCGTCTAACTGTGCACTCCTAACGTTCCTGTACCCATTCATGTGTTATCTCATAACTATCTAATTCTGAAGAGTTTCTAACACTACCACTTGGTTCACGTTTAATTTCCAACCTTAACAATTAAATAGAGAGTTCTACTTTAATTCTCGGATTCCCAATTATTAACAAAACCATTTATAGATATAAGTTCCCTTTTTATCTACATAACATTACCATAACTATACTCACAATTTAACATAGTAAATTCCTTCCCGTTTAACCGTATATTTTCTCATCATAAATATACAATACAAGCACCCAAAGGCTAAGCTGCGGTGCACACATACTCTGCTATCCATCCCGGTACATCATGTACATAAGGATCACGCATTCCGAATCTCTCAGGAATCGTTTAGATAACAACATCATAAATAGTGGAGGCGAACACAGTCACATCACATGGTTCACGCACATACCTACGCTCCCACGATCAGCAAACTTATTAATATCCTAATAAGTCCTTCTATGACCTATGTTCATCGAGGTAACCAATCTAAATCCGGGCAACACAAGGATAAGAAGGCCCTAAGCGAACGTAAACCTCCCGTGATAACAAGTATGGTAGGTATGTCATACACATACAATTATATACTAAGCATTCACACATCTTAGATATCTCGATATTAATAAAGGTATACTCTACATCTTTATACCATTATTCAAAATTCATATATTTCAAGTATCCCGATAATATAGAAATTAAATTGTCGACACGTCTCACGTCGTAGTTTCTGAAACTTAAAACCTATCTCGAATAGACTATTAAGTTCCTCTTATTCCCCCATATAACATCTTTACACCTAAGGTCTTTACTTCTGCCCCAAACCTTATTTCATCAACTTATTCAAATTTACACTATTAACCCAAATATTATCTCAATTATCGAATTTCATTAATTTAGAATAATTCCTCAAATTGAATTCCAATTAAGGTCCAATCTCATAATCATGCCTACTGGTCTTCCTTAAGGTTAAGGGTATTCATAAGGTCTCCAATAATATCATTCAAGGATTAACACCATTAAAATTTAATTAGGGAAAAACTTTACTCATTCTGGGAAGGTCGATCGATCGACCTTTACCTTCGATCGATCGATGGTGGTCGATCGATCGATCAAACGCACCAGGTATGGTTACGGACTGCTTCGTTTTGCAGTTACCAATTCGTCCCAAAACACCATTTTCAAGCATGAAACTCTAAGACAAGGTTACAATATCATTATACTATCATTCTACAACAGTATTAACATTCTAAAACCCATAATTCATCATTCAAAGGCTTTGTTTAGATCAAAACTACATCAAAAATTTCCAGATTTCTTCCCCATTCAAGAACATCAATAAACTACTTCTAAACTCCATTTTTAGATCATCAATGGTTCTGTTTAGAACATATAATTCGTCCAGAATATTACTACATGCAATCCCTAACATAATTCATAACTTTTAACTTCCAATATATGGGTCTAAATCATCTTCCAAGATCAATTTCGAAAATTCCTAAACATGGAAAAGCATAGCTTGAATCAAATGAATTTAAACCACTTGCCTTAATCTTTCTCTGAATTTGATGTTGAATTTGAAGGTTGAATCTGTCCTCTATCTCTCTTTCTGCAGAATTCTTTCCTTTCTCTCTCTCTCTACAAGTTCTTCCCAAGGATGATGACAATGGAGGTGTGTTTGGTTTTTGGTAAGTTGGGACTATATTTCAACTTCTCCCGTAGCCCATTAAGTCTCTTAGTGTAGTTAGTGGGTTTAGTGGGTTAAAGAAGAAGTCAGATTTCTATTTCTAATTTTCGTCACTTTTAATTCCCAAAAATACAAAATTACCAAAATACCCTTTATGATGCCGGTATGGCCTAAAAATACCCCGGGACCCAAACTAAACTCCCGGCTAGTGTTTTCTGACTATCTCGACCCTTCCGGACGCGTTGGCGCACTCAAAATGAACATACGGGTGATAAAAATAAAATTCACTTTTTAATTCAAATAATTATATTCCTGACGCGACTGTCACACGCGTCCCAACAAAGTTTCCCAAATTGTCGTATTTCAATCTCGTGACAATTTCAATATTTTCCAATATTCATATAATGCCAAGTATACACATTATAATAAAATACTAACTCACATCTCGTTAATATTATTATCCGGATTAATTTTCAATTAATAAACATTTAATTCAATTAATCCCCAAAAATAAATATCATAGAAAATACGGGGTATTAAAGGGTTTTTGCCCTTTAAGGGATTAGTTTTAAGCTTAATTGATATATTTTGAAATTATCATCATATTCTTAAAGCGAGAGGCCTGCGACTATGCGATCAGTTCGTACAAGTTACATTGGTCCCGTGCGAGCAATTTGTGCCTCTTACGGGGCCGTTTGGGGGCTGGTTTGGGTTTTCACCCTGTAACGGCTTGTTTTTAAGCCTAATCTATGTATTTTCAAATTATCGTCATATTCTCAAACCGGGAGACCCGTGACAATGCTGTCAATTCGTACAAGTTACATTGGTCTCGTGCGAGGTGTTCGTACCTCTTACGAGGCCGTTGGGGGGCTGATTTGGGTTTTCACCCTCAAACGGCTTGTTTACAAGCCTAATCTACATATTTTGAAATTATCATCATATTCTCAAATCGGGAGACCAGCGACTGCGCGGCCACTTCGTACAAGTTACATTGGTCCCGTGTGAGGTGTTCGTGACTCCTACAGGACCGTTTGGAGGATAGTTTGGGTTTTCACCTTTAAACGTCTTGTTTTCAAGCCCAATCTACACATTTTGATATTATCGTCATATTCTCAAATTGGGAGACCCGCTACTACGCGGTCAGTTCGTACAAGTTACATTGGTCCGGTGTGAGGTGTTCGTGCCTCTTACGGGGACGTTTGGGGGCTGGTTTGGGTTTTCACCCTTTAACGGCTTGTTTTTAAGCCTAATCTATGTATTTTAAAATTATCATCATATTCTCAAAGCGGGAGACCCGTGACTAAGCAGCCAGTTCATACAAGTTACATTGGTACCGTGCGAGGTGTTTGTGCCTCCTACGGGGCCGTTTGGGGGTTGGTTTGGGTTTTCATCCTTTAAGGGCTTTTTTTAAGCTTAATCGATATATTTTCAAATTATCGTCATATTCTCAAATCGGGAGACGCATGACTACGCGATTAGTTCGTACTATTTACATTGGTCCCATGAGAGGTGTTCTTGCCTCTGACGGGGCCGTTTGGGGGCTGGTTTGGGTTTTCACCCACAAACGGCTTGTTATCAAGCCTAATCTACATATTTTGAAATTATCATCTTATTCTCAAATCGGGAGACCCACGACTACGTGGTCATTCGTACAAGTTACATTGGTCCCATGCGAGGTGTTCCTGCCTCTCATGGGGCCGTTTGGGGGATGGTTTGGGTTTTCACCCTCAAACGGCTTGTTTTCAAGCCTAATCTACGTATTTTGAAATTATCATCATATTCTCAAATTGGGAGACCCGCAACTACGCTGTCAGTTTGTACATGTTACATTGGTCCCGTGGGAAGTGTTCGTGACTCTTACGGGGCCGTTAGGGGGCTGGTATGGGTTTTCACCCTCAAACGGCTTGTTTTTAAGCCTAATCTACGTATTTTTAAATTATCATCATATTCTCAAACCGAGAAACCCGCGACTACGCTGTCAGTTGGTACAAGTTACATTAGTCCCATACGAGGTGTTCGTGCCTCTTACGAGGACATTTGGGGGCTAGTTAGGGTTTTCACCCTCAAACGGTTTATTTTTAAGCCTAATCTACAGATTTTGAAATTATCGTCATATTCTCAAACCGGGAAACCCGCGACTACGCGGTCAGTTAGTACAAGTTAGATTGGTCCCGTGCGAGGTTTTTGTACCTCTTACGGGGCCGTTTGGGGATAGGTTTGGGTTTTCACTCTCAAACGACTTGTTTTCAAGCATAATATACATATTTTGAAATTATCTTCATATTGTCAAACTAGGAGACCTGCGACTACGCTTTCAGTTCGTACAAGTTACATTTGTCCCGCGCGAGGTGTTCGTGCCTCTTACGGGGCTGTTGGGGGCTGGTTTGGATTTTCACCCTCAAACGGCTTATTTTCAAGCCTAATCTACATATTTTAAAATTATCATCATATTCTCAAACCGAGAGACCCGTGACTACGCGATTAGTTCGTACAAGTTACATTAGTCCCGTGGGCTGATTAGGGTTTTCACCCTCAAACGGCTTATTTTCAAGCCTAATCTACGTGTTTTCAAATTATTGTCATATTCTCAAACTGGGAGACCCGTGACAAAGCTGTCAGTTCGTACAAGTTACATTGGTCCCGTGCGAGATATTCGTTCCTCTTGCGAGGCCATTTGGGGGCTGATTTGGGTTTTCACCCTCAAATGGCTTGTTTTCAAACCTAATCTACACATTTTGAAATTATCATCATATTCTCAAACCGTGAGACCCGCAACTATGTGGTCAGTTCGTAAAAGTTACATTGGTCCCGTGTGAGGTGTTCGGGCCTCTTACGGGGCAGTTTGGGGGCTGGTTTGAGTTTTCACTCTTAAACGACTTATTTTCAAGCCCAGTCTACATATTTTGAAATTATCATCATATTCTCAAATTGGAAGACCCGCGACTATGCGGTCAGTTCGTACAAGTTATATTGGTCTCGTGCGAGGTGTTCGTGCCTCTTACGGGGCCGTTTGGGGGCTAGTTTGGGTTTCACCCTCAAACGGCTTGTTTTCAAGCCTAATCTACATATATTGAAATTATCATCATATTCTCATACTGGGAGACCCATAATTACGCGATTAGTTCATACAAGTTACATTGGTCCCGTGCGAGGTGTTCGTGTCTATTATGGGGCCGTTTGGGGGCTGGTTTGGGTTTTCACCCTTAAACGGCTTCTTTTCAAGCCTAATCTATATATTTTCCAATTATCATCATATTTTAAAATCGGGAGATCCACAACTACACGATTTGTTCGTACAAGTTACATTGGTCCCGTGCGAGGTGTTCTTGCCTCTTACGGGGCCGTTTGGGAGGCTGGTTTGGGTTTTCACCCTCCAACGGCTTATTTTCAAGCATAATCTATGTATTTTGAAATTATCATCAAATTTTCAAACCAAGAGACCCACAACTACGCGGTCAATTCGTACAATTTAAATTGGTCCCGTTCGAGGTGTTCGTGCCTTTCACGGGGCCGTTTAGCGTTTGATTTGGGTTTTCACCCTCAAACGGCTTGTTTTCAAGCCTAATCTACATATTTTGAAATTATCATCATATTCTCAAATCGGGAGACCCGTGACTACGCGGTCAGTTCGTACAAGTTACATTGGTCCCGTGTGACGTGTTCGTGCCTCTTACGGGGCCGTCTGGGACTGGTTTGGGTTTCCACCCTTTAATGGCTTATTTTTAAGCCTAATCTACGTATTTTCAAATTATCATCATATTCTCAAACCTAGAGACCCGCGACTACGGAGTCAGTTCGTACAAGTTACATTGGTCCAGTGCGAGGTGTTCGTGCCTCTTACGGGACCATTTGGGGGCTAGTTTGGATTTTCACCCCTTAAAGGCTTTTTTTTAAGCTTAATCGATATATTTTCAAATTATCGTCATATTCTTAAATCGGGAGACTCACGACTACGCAGTCAGTTCATACATGTTACATTGGTCCCATGCGAGGTGTTTGTGCCTCTTACGGGGCCGTTTGGGGGCTGATTTGGGTTTTCACCCTCAAGCGGCTTGTTTTCAAGCCTAATCTACATATTTTGAAATTATCATCATATTCTCAAATTGGGAGACCCGCGACTACGCGGTCAGTTAGTACAAGTTACATTGGTCCCGTGCGAGGTGTGTGTGCCTCTTACGTGGTCGTTTGGGGGCTGGTTTGGGTTTTTACCCTTTAACGACTTATTTTTAAGCCTAATCTAGATATTTTGAAATTATCATCATATTCTCAAACTGGGAGACCCGCAACTACGTGGTCAGTTCCTACAAGTTACATCTATCCCGTGCGAGGTGTCCGTGCCTCGTATGGGGTCGTTTGGGGGTTGGTTTGGTTTTTCACCCTTTAACGGCTTATTTTTAAGCCTAATATAGATATTTTCAAATTATCATCATATTCTCAAATCAGGAGACCTGTGATTACGCGGTCAGTTCCTACAAGTTATATTGGTCCCGTGTGAGGTGTTCGTGCCTCTTATGGGGCCATTTGGGGGCTAGTTTGGGCTTTCACCCTTTAATTGCTTGTTTTTAAACCTAATTTAGATATTTCCAGAGTATCGGCATATTCTCAAACCGGGATACCCGCGACTACGCAGTCAGTTCTTACAAGTTGCATTGGTCCCGTGCGGGGTGTTCGTGCCTCTTACAATGGTGTATATTATAAAGTTCTTCCCAAAGCACCCTTGATTGGACATAATCAGTGTTGGCATAAACCGTGACTAGGCGGTGAGTTCCTACTTGTTACATTCATCCCGTACGAGGTGTGCGTGCCTCTTTGGGGTTGTTTGGAGGTTGTTTTGCGTTTTCATCCTCTAACGGTATGTTTTTAATCAATTTAGAATGTTTATTGATTTTATAAAATTTTGAAATAGTTTCATTTGTTAATTCCTTAAATCCAACATGCTTTAACATTTAAAATAAACTCAACAGCAGCAGCAAATTCCAAAACCACCTGCAAATCCCTTCCACCAATTTAACTAAACAAGCTCTAAAATACGCCATTTTACATTTGGCTACTTGTTGCCGCTATTTCAGACCATTTTTTTATGTAATGCTGCAACATTTAAAGAGAATTTGAGACTTTGAGACTAGCCAGATTTCATTTGTATTTGGATAGCCACCCGATGAACTCTCTGCGCCATAACTTCTCGAAAGTATCCCATTTGGGCCAACAATGTCTGCAAATTTTGAAATCTTCCATTCTGTGAAACATCAATATCAACAACATTAAAAGTTCAACGTAAGATACCTGAAAAACAATTTTAATGATTTAGGCACCAAGTTAATGTTAGTATTGTACGCCATTTTGGCTCTAAAAATATGTAACTACTCCAAAGCTTCATTTTGCTTACACTAATTGCCTAAATCAACTAAAACAACCTCTCGAGTATAAAAATAAAATATATACGGGCAGAGAGAAGTGGAGCAACAAATCTTGATTATTACCTGCCTATGTATTATGGTTGCTAATAAAACCTAAAAATAAAAGGAGTTGTCCACCCAAATATTACACATTCACCTATTGTAACCAATAACTCGTTAAATTTAAGAGTCATTCAAAATTGAGTATGGAGTCTAATCAACGATCTCCTAAAATACATTTAATCTTATTGTAAATTCAAAAGTGGCCATAAAATTTAAGCATAATAAAACTAATTTTGGAACTCCTAATTTAAATTTTAAAACCCGAATCCCAAATATGACCTAAGATATAACAATCTAATTCTAAACAATATATGAGAACAAAGTCTAAGAGAACAAAACCTTAGTAATGAAGTTTGATCTTCTTGGTTAAAAAATATCCTGCAACAAAGAATAGACAAATCGAAGTTGGGTATAAGTTTGATATTTTTAAATAATTATTTTGAGAATTATTAAGTTAAGAAGTAATTAGTACGTATTATTTATATGTGAGGGGTTTAATTCAATCAAGGAAATTAGTGAGAAGATAAGTAGGTATATGCATAATTATATTTTAGTTAACATATATTAACAAAATGAGAAGTGTAATGAATCAAAATAGATGAATGGTGGAATCATTAGTTAAATTGGATTTCTAATATATAGATCGGAGAAAGAAAATGGGAAGAATAACATACTTGTAGCCTTGTTAGAAGAAGACGAGATGGGGAGAACCATGGTAGCGTGTACCATTTTCTTTCAGAACCATGGAAAGAATAACATGACCGATATCTCCGATCTTTTCCATATCAGGTTCCATTTTCTCTTCTCTATTTCCCCTTTTCTTTCAGAATTTTTTATTGTCAGTGTTAGTCTAATAGTTTAAGAATGCTAATCTTGAAACATAATTTTTTTAAACTATTTATGTATGTGTATTCAATTCATATCATGAATCGATAATCATTATATGTCACAGGATTATAGGGGATTTATTGATTAGGATACTCGTCTCTCTCTAACATTAAATTACACAACTTGCATCATCACACAAGGGCCTAGTTAATTTATCAACTACGCATCCCAATTCGTATATTTTTGTCGGGTTACGGACCGATACGACATAATAAGATAAGTTTCTTTTAGAAACGAACACGACATACTTTGTGTTTTTTCTATCTCACATAAACACGACTCACATATAAACACTTCACCACACGACTATGTACGTGAGCTTATAAAAAATGCTATGGACATATATACGAAAAATATGAACAATGGGAAAGCCTATTTTAACAACTAACAAAATAAATATGAAGCATGAAAAAGTCTTAAAGAATTATTAATCAGTTTCTTTATTTTTCCTTAATCTAAACTAACAATAGACAAAATAAAAGAACACCACTAAATAATGATGCAAAATAACAACAAAAAAATATGAAAAAAAAAAAAGGAAATATGTTGGTGCTTGGGGCAAAATAGGAAAAAAAAGACTAAAAAGAAATAAGTTTTCTTGCAGATTCATAATAAAGACATTATAGTTATGATACTTTTTCTTCAGATCCATAGTAAAAAAAGGCGCAAATATGTAAACCAAATACTCAGATATACACACTTACCATTATTGGGGGGTTGAGAGACAGAGGCGGCTCAGAACGGATGAAATCAATACCTTGCGATGAAGCAGAACGAAGAGGGAATGAAAGATACCTTGAGAAGAGAGAACGAAGAGGGAATGAAATCAATACCTTGCGAAGGTAAGCAGCTTAGAACGACTTGTTTTCCATCATCAAGCAAAAAGAGGGAATGAAAGATGAGAGAAGGTAAGCGGTGACCGGAGGTATCTGTATGTAGTTTTATAGTTATATATGTAACTATAAAACTACCAAAACCTCTTATCTCGCCGCCGTCTCTCCCTTCACCATAGAACTCTCACTCACCCCCTTTATCAAGCAAAGAAACAGAGAACACCAAAAGTACCTACATATAAATATATAGGGGAGAGAGAGAGAGTGAAAATGGTGCAGTCACTGGAGCTGTTGTTAATCCAGTTCTTGATGCAGACGCTCAGAGACAAGCGTAGGATCAGATAAAGTGGCTTGCAAAGGATCCACAAGTGGTTCCCTCTCTAATCCACCATCTCCACACCGCCAAAACCCCAAACATTCGTCAGTTGTCGGCGGTGATTCTTTGCAAGAATATCACTAGCCACTGGGCCAAGTGGTGGCTGGACAGTGCACTGGATGCCACAGTATAGCCAGTAAATGGATGAGAGGAGGGAGAGAGACGGGGAGCGGGAGATTGAAAGATGAGAGAGGAAAGAGGAGGGAATTATTTTTTTAGGGATTTTATATTTTAATCAAGTGTACTCAATTTTGGCACAGTTTAAAACAGTACCAAATTTTGGCACTATTTTAAAGTGTGCCAGATTGCCATTAAACCGTGCCAGAATTTGGCACAGTTTAAAACTGTGCCAGATTTTTAACATTCGGGTGTGGTAAATTGCTGTTTTTAGTGTAGTGTATTTATATTTATAATTGTAATAATTACTTACAGGATGGTTTGTATTTGTTTGACAATAATAATTCGGCCTTCCTGCATATCTCCGCGACCCAACGTTGGAGAAATTGAGGGATCAATCTAAGACATGAAAGAAGAATTTACGGACACGGTACTTTGGGAAAACTCGGGAGTCCATTATGAGATTTCATGATACCGTCCCCCCAAGGAGCCAATCTCATTGGCACAGTGACAGAAATTTATCGACAATCTGACCAATGAGCTGCAATTGGAATCTCGCTAATCGGGGAGGGAGAACCGAGCGAAAATTTGGATGTGCACGACTCCGGGCGGACGTCTTACGCCGAGGTGGAGCACAGGATGGTAAGTTTTTAAATTTCTTTAATTTTAGTTATTATAATTTGGCGTTAATTTTCATTAATTACTAATTTTGTATTATTTTATTTCAGGAGAAGGGGAATGGCCCCGAGGGTAGGCCACATAGGCTCGATGCCTATATGGAAATTCAGATGAAAAAGGGGAAGGACAAAGAGGTGGCCCCGAGCATCGCAGCCACCATTTTAAGTTATAAATGTTTAATTTTTTCAATTATTTTATATTTTTTTATTTACTTAATTGACTAATCGTGTTCTTTTTATTTTTTCAGGCAAAGCTTAAGGAAGTGCATGGGTCGTAGTCTGATACGGACAAAGCATCTTTGGCTACAGATGCACTCAGCCAAGTTCTCGGACCGAATCGTAAGGGGAGGACTAGGGGGTGATCTCGCGGGTGGGGAAGTTCAGGATCATCAGCATGGAGACGAGCAAAAGTGGATTGGCCCATAAGGTGGTCTACCATGATGATAAGCTATCAAGGTTAGAGGCAAAAGTCCTAGATATGTACGCCTTCATGAAGCGTCAGTTGGGAAAGCTCAAGGGCAAGGGCAAGGGCAAGGAGAAAGAGAATGTGTTAGAGGAGAAGGAGGATGAGGACGAGGACACCGACGTTGATGACATTACTTCATCTCTGATACGTACGAACTCAATGCCATATGATGATCCATTTCTCATCGTGACCCCCATCAAGCTGCCTATATCAACACTCGGTTGATCGAGAATTCATCTACTCGACATATATTATGGATTGTTGATATAGAGGGGGTTGAGGGATCCATGCTTCGGCCCGGGTATGCCGGTTCATGCACGTCCCCTCCAAGACATTGAGTCAAGAATGCGCATCACGCATGTGGTGGAGGGAAAGGAGAACTCACCTATGTGGTTGCGCAAAAAATATGGCGTTCAACATATTGGGGGTGAATTCATATGTTGTGTGGCCTTCCTTCCTCATCCAACATGCTGAAGATTGACATCATTTCTATCTCTTTTGATTTTGAAAATTGGATTGTATTTATATACTTTTGATTTTGGTACAATTTGGTTTAGGTATGATGGATATTTGGATTTCTATTTTATTTGGATATGGATTGTAAATGCCTTGATTTGGTATATGATTTGTATTTTATTTGGATATATATGTTGTTTGAACAGGTATAATTTTGTTATAACAGGTACAAATATAGTGTTGGGTAGTGGCAGTGGCCATACTGCCCAGCAATTTTTTTTAAAATTCTGCCCAGAATTGTCATGGTAAAAAATTGTGACAATTCCGTGACAAAGAATCTTATCACGGACTTGTCACAGTCTTTGAGCGTGATAATTTTTTTTTTACTTCCCACGGGCTTGTCACGGTCTTTGACCGTGACAAGTCTAATGAACTTGTCACGGTTGGCAATCATTCACCGGTTAATGACCGTGAATTAACCTAATATAGGTGTCAAACCTAGGGTACTCATATTTAGTTTGCCGCTTACCATGCGAAATTTTGCCAAAATTCCGGGTTGACACACTGTCCAAATTTTCATGCTATTTTGCCTTTTTTTTAAAACGGGAGCCTGTCCTTGAGCCTGAAAATAGGTCAAATCGTGTCTTACATATTTTCGAACCCTATTTTCCCAGGATCGGGTCTTATCGGATATTTTTTATGCACTTAGGCGAAAACTAATACAAGTTAACACATAATAATAATAATAATAATAATAATAATAATAATAATAATAATAATAATAATAATAATAATAATAATAATAATAATAATAATAATAATAATAATAATAATAATAATAATAATAATAATAATAATAATAATAATGCATCCTTTCCTTTTTCAAAAGCTAAAAATACCAAAAACAGTTTTATCCTCTTTCCAAAATACCAAAAAAACTCTCTCTCATTTTTTTAAAAATAAATTCGAACCGTTTTCCCTCTCATGTCGATCGCATGCCCGATTTCGGCCTGGCTCCCTATTGGCTTCGATCTTTCGTCAAACTGTCCCAAAGCTCCACTGCCTCTTCTACCACTTCATCTGAATATGGAGTTTACCTCCACGTGCTCTTCATGGAAAACACTGACCAAGCACCGAATGTGATGTCCGATCTGATGGTCTTCTTATCCCAACTCAATGCCAAGATTAATAGCTTTCAAACCGAGCTCCATGAAATGCATCGGCACCAGACCCAGATTCCTGAAAACCTAAGGTTCTCTTTCCTCATGTCATGGGTGCACCCGCTCCTGATCCTGTCTAGGTCCCAGAAGAGTATTAGTTTTCCCTGCCTACAATTGGGTTGTCGCCAACTCAACTCGTTATTTCGAACCTTGCCCATCTAAGGGCTAATATACCAGTACCCATGGATCCCAAAAAGGAAGAACTGAACAAGGTCAAGAAAGACCTTAAACTTATGTCAGAGAAGTTCGACCAAGTTAAGATATCCGAAAACTACATGGATTACACACATATGTCTCCTTATCCCAAAGCTAGATGGCCAGAGAGGTTTAAGATGCCATACATAGAGATGTTTTTTTTTTGGGGGGGGGGGGGGGGGGGGGGGGGAAGGGGGGGGGGGGAGACCCCTAATTGCTCACCTTCGAAGCTATCACTGAACTATGACCCTCATGGCCCAAATGTTTTAGCAGACCTTGAAAGAAATATCCTTTCAGTGGTTTTTGTCCCTTGAAGAATCCAGAATCCGTACTTGAGAGAATATCGCCCGAGAATTCATGTCCTAGTACAAATATAATGAGGAGATAGAGTTTGTTCACATAGATCAAGAACTTCATAAGCAAAACCCTAGGGAAACAGTCAGTAGCTTTATAGGATAGTGGAGAAAGAAAGATGCCACCATGAACAACAGATCATCCAAGGAGGAAAAACTCAGTATTGTGAAGAAGAACTTCTTGCCTCATATCCGAGTAACCATTGGAGGACAATATTACCCACACTTTTGAGCCCTTCGCGAAGCAGTGTAGAAATTGAGGAAGGTATTACCAAAGTGGAATCTGAACCAAAGAAAGTGACTGAATAGTTCCCTCCCCTTAAGTATGAGAAGCCTGCCAGTATTATAGCCTTAACCATCAATAACATATCCCAACTCACAACCTCTTTGATAATGGAAAGTCGCCCTAATCCTATCATGAAAAAATACACCGAGCTCCATGATCCCCTGTCTAAAGTCTACCAGGACCTGTTAAATTCAAACCTCGTCAAACTGTTTGACCCTAATTCATTACTAAATCCACTCCCTAAAAACATCAAACTAGATTCTCGTTGTGATGTCCACCAATCCGCAGGTCATACCATTGACTAATTCTTCCACCTCATAAATGTGAACCAAGGTTTAATTGACCATGGTATCGTCGCCCCACCAGCTAATCCTAAACCTAAGACCAATCATTATCCACTTCTAGCACGTATAAATGCCATTTTTTAGAAAGTGACTTCAAACTTGACCCATTTACTCAAATCGTTCCTAACAAAGCACCCGTCTGTAACACCCCGTATTTCTGAATATTCCATTTAATTAGATTGGAGAATTAAATGAGAAAATGTCGGCTTAATTTAAATTACGTAAGAGTAGTAATGTAATCGAGAGATAGATACCGATAAATGTTGCCTCATTTTATTACTTAGTGCGAGTGGTAAATAGTTACTTAACGCGTGTAGACCGTGTTGGGGTGAGAACGAGTTATAATTTTTAAGTGACTCAAATGATAATTTAGAGGTCACCAACGAGTCCGAAAGGGTCACAATAGTCAAAATAGTATACTCGTGGGTACTAGTTGAGTGCCGGGTCATTTTCGGGCTAAACCGGGACCATTCGGGGGCATTTTGGTCTCTTTACAATTATGGGAAAGAAGACCTACGAATTTTGTAACCCTAAATCTGATTATAAGGGTCGTGGCTAGGGTTAGGCAATTAGAGTTACACCATAGCCTTTGGAGAAGAGAGAGAGAGGCAACTTTCTAAGGCAAAAGAGGATTTGGGAGAGATTCAAAGGGATTTCTACCATCAACTTGTTGGGGGAGAAGGATTGATGGATGAAGATCACCAATCATCATCAACAACCACGAAATCAGACCCTACAAATCTTGAGGCAAGTTGTTTATTGCAAAAATCTTAAAGTTATAATACCCATGTGTAGGGTTTTTGAATAGTTTTGTTTAAATCATTATTTTGATTGGAGAAAGATGATAATTATGCATGTTGGGATAGGAATCGCATGTAGAATGATTTAACCTATGTAGAGGATTAATATTCAGATTATACTTGATGATTTTTCGGATTAAAATCTGGGGTTTGAATGAAAATATGGGAAGAACACCATAACTAGGGTTCTAAGAAATTTTGGGGTTTAATTCATTATTTCTTTAAAGGAATTGGATTTTTAATGTATTTGATACATTAGAAACTGTCCTAGTGTATGTGGAAACATGTTAGGATCATTGGGTCGAAGTTTGGTGGTCAATAATGGAGTTTGGAAATTTGTTAATGGAGGAGAGGTCCAGCGAAGAAGACCGACTGCGTCTGTCCCTGTTCGTTCGATCGATCGAACTCAAACTATCGATCGATCGACTAAGTCTTAGTCGATCGATCGAACCCAGCCGTCGATCGATCGACGCAAGCTGTTTCCCAAAAATTTTGTGTTTAATTCTTCGTGGAGTTCGGGAATGAATGAGTATTCTAGGATTTACATTATACTTATATGGGAGTGAGAATAAGACCAGTAGGTATATTGTTGAGGTCCGATAAGGCCATTGGGTGTAGGGCTTGGATTACGGACCGAGGAGAATAATCCGATTTAGTAGAGTATCGGGGATTTCGGAAATTGAGTTTCGGGGCGAAGTAAATTCAATTTAAGTAATAGACCAGTAGGGTAAGAAATAACTACTGAAGATATATGTAAGGGGTAACTAGGACCCTTAGAGTTGTGTGAATACTCAAATAAGTACGATTAATGAGATAAATCGTGAGGTGATTATTGTACGATAAATATATGAGATTAAAATATTACGTACGTGTATGATTAATAGGTCGGGCGTGTACCTACTGAATTATGTGATCTTTTAGGTAGAGATATTATGCCTAAATTAATTATGTTAGGGTCGACGAGACATTCCGAACTAACATAATGATATTATATGTTTGGGGTCGATGAGAAATGCCGAACCAAACCTTGAACTGGTGTCGCGATGAGAGAGTCCCGAACCAGAATATGTGTATATATGTATTTTAAAAATAATTGAGGTCGATGTGCCATTTCGAACCAATTCTTACTTGGGGTCGATGAATCATTCCGAACCAAGAGTCCTTTACGTGTATAAAAAGGGCAAAATAGCGATGACTGATATTTAGTACATATTGTGTGTATAATATATATATATACTTGATGATAATCTACTTCCGTGCGTTATTAGATTGATATATTTTATGTATTTGAAGATACATACTGAATTAGTAAGTTAAGTAGTGAAACTTAATTATGAAATAAACCTTTAGATAGAGAAAATCTATTTAGTAATTCAAGTGGCGAAACTTAATTACTTAAGTGGGAAAGTTAACAATTGTGAGAATTGTAGTAATTTTAGTAGTGAAACTAAATGGGAAGTCTTGGAAAATAACATAGATGAAATGTTACTTGAGAATTAATTAACATACGCGAGATGTTAGAGGAACGGTTGTACTGTATGGGCGGTACGAGAACTTGGGTATAGTTAAGTTCAGTCTACTACTTTGGTTTAGTTAGCTTGAGAAGAACGGCTAGATAAATTAAGTGTAGAACGTTAGGTGTGCACAAATGATGAGGGGTGAGTTAACTCAAGAGAGTGTACGAGAACCTAACATGTGTAATCAATAACCGCATTTTATATTGTGATAAACGCTTGCTAAATATTTTCAAAATGTTTTGAGTACTAACTCTTGCTATAAAATATTTTCAAAACCTTTTAGGTGTCCAGCCACAGGGATGCCATGTATGATGATTCCATTCCAGAGACTAGGAGCTGTAGCACAGTGGATGCTTACAGGATTTGGACTAGGCGATATCTCTCATTTAGATCTAGTACAGGATCTCACACTATTCTATGTATGGACTTGTTGTCCGATTTTAGTCTCAGATATTGGTTTCAGACTGGTGGTTACTCTTTTGTTGTTTGGGTTTTCTTTAGCCGATGGTTTATTCGGTAATACTTTGTTCTGTTGTACTTTTACTTGTTGTTTGAATTATAGTACATGATTATTTGTACTTTGTTCCGCATGGTTGATTTATCTATTTTAAGAAAGATAAAATTTGGCACCGATCTAATTTCACGTAGGGGATTAGTAATTAAAAAGTTTTCGACAGTGATGCTAAGAATGAACCATTTGAGAAACCTGTTTTAATTTAATGAAGGCCTGATCACCCGATGTTTAATTACGCGGGGTGTCACACCGTCATCCCCACAGTCTCACCCAAACTGCTAAAGGTTTGCCCATATTTTTTGCTACCCCTACATATTTCATCGATCAAGCTTTATTATTCCTCATGAGGGACTGCATTATTGTCAGCACCTGATCTAGGGGGAGGCATGGAGTTACAGACTATGTTGAACCAACTCTTAGAATTTGGGTTGAAATTGCCTGCAGAGATGACCGTTGATTGTCAGAAGTTCAGTTGCTTATTCACGAAAGCCCGAAAGTAAGCTCGAGAATCAGATAAATGGGTGGTACTTGTTAAAGAAGTCAGTTTAGATGATATGGTACAAGCCATGGCCATATGGCTTAGCAAAAAAGTGAAATCTGTAGCATCTTTGAGTTTCTCACCGCTTTAATGCTCCAGGGACAGTTGGTCCTTTCACTCCTACACTTGCCCTCTGAGTGGGAGGATTTACATGATGAAGATGTTGAGGTCATTGAGTGTATTGATTACTCTTGGCAATAAGACTTAGTCGCCACTAAATGGTGGGGATGATATTGATAACTCATATGATTAACCAAGCCAGGAAGAAGTTAGTCCAGTAGCCAGCTTATGTAGAATGATATCCTTTGAAGATCTATTAGAGGACTATAAGGTGGCCATTCAGCTCGAGGTAGATAAAGCTATGGGATTCTTGTTCTTTCCTTCTTATGTGAATCACATGACCATATTAGGGAGACGCTACAAAGATCTGATTCCTCATGCAATCGAAACAAATAAAGGAAAGGGAGTTATTGAAGAACTTTCCATGACCATCGAAGAAAGAAAAGTCATTGATCAGATCAAGAAGACCCAAGCCAATATCACTCTATGGGGACTCTTCATATCCTCTTAGTTGCACATAATTTCCTTAATAAAGCTCCTTACAATATCCACAGTCCTTCCTTCCACTACTCCCAAAGAAGCCATAAATATGGTTGAATTCCTAACCTCTTCTAGACTCATATCCTTCTCTGAAGAGGAAATGCTGAAGTACGGTCCTGATCATAATTATGATCTTAACATTTTTGTTCAAGTCTTGGGAATGATAGTCCCACTTTCACTTGTCTACAATGAATGTTCTCTTAATATATGTCCGCTCAAAACCTTAAACTATTTGGGAATGAAAGTTAGTGATCTCACTCCCACTTCTATCATCGTGTGTGGTTATAACAATACCCGTTGAGAAGTAATGGGGTATATAAAACTCACATTAGGGGTTGACCCTATCAATCTTGTCATCAATTTTTAAGTCATCAACATACCTGCATGCCAATCTTCTCCTTGGTCATCCATGGCTTCTTAGCATTCGAGCAGTATCCTATTGTCTTCATCAGAAATTGAAGTTCTTCACTAAAAGTCAAGTTATCACCATTTTTGGGGGTGACAACAATACAAACAATGCCCACACTAGCAATCCATTGTTAAAAATCTAGCTTGGGACAAATGACATGCTCATTTATGGTTTCAAAATTGATCCACTTCCCCTCTCAGTAAGAGAAAATTTCAAACATTGAGTCTACCCAGAACACAGCCCTTATGGCAATCTCAATGTGATTTAGATTTTCAAGAGCATGCATTTCATGCCTGGAATGGGGCTAGCCTGACGTTAGCAAGGGATCCTTAAGTCCATTCTCTTGAAAGAGGCCTCTCCCCCCATGTCTCTTGGGTTACCAACCTTCATCGGTTGAACTTAAAGCTCTCCATAAATAGAGACTCAATTATATTCGGACCGTTATATAATCACATAAGTGTACACTAGTTATAATGTTCACACATTCATTAAGTTCACATATACATATAACACTCTTTTATACGTACATACAAAGCATTTTCAAGTTGTCCTCCCGGATGCATTCCCCAGTATCATATCAGGCTCTAGGTACGTCACGTACCACTCCTCGGCCACCGGGTTAGAATCTCATAATCGATCCCAAATCGTAAACACATAAATTGGAGGCGGTCATAAACATACATATGTGGGTCATAACCATACCACATTACCCTAAACACACATACATCGGTCATGCAACAGCTTTATGACCTAGGGACACATCCCAACACCTATTGGTCACGCTAGGGTTGCTCGCCCACTATGTGCAACCTCCAACGATAGCATATTTAGAGCAGGTATGTTCATACACACACACACACACTCACAAGTATATATATATATACACACACACACACACACACACATAAGTCTACCCGGACTCCCGATTTATCAAGTATTCAATTTCTTATTATAAATTCTAAAATTTCACATTTCTGGCCCACATGCTAATATGTATAGCACTTAGCCTAATACCTATCAAAATCCAATCCAATTTCATAATCGATATCCTAGTACTTTTCATCCTAGTGTACCCATAGTTTCACACCCGCAACTTACTCCCGTATGACCTAAGGTACTTTCTAACTGTCCCTTACTATATTCAGAAGTTAAACTTCGTTATTAGGATCCCATAAACCAAATTAAGTCCCAAACGATGCATGAAAAAACACACAAGGCAAAGGAGGCCAGCATAGCAGACCGAACCGATTCGGTTTGATGGGCTACCTTGACGAACTTTTAACGAAATTGTTCTCTTTCACATCAACCCTATGAGTTCCAACATTCACCCAAACCCCAAATATACATTTTAAAACAATACCAAACATAAATTTGCAGAATTCTACATATAAATCACCCCAACAACATCTATTACATGAGATTATCAATCTATATCAGGAATTGTGCATAATTTCCAACCCTAATTCAAGATCTCATCTTTTACGATTTTAATTATTCAATATTGTGTCTTTACCTTTATATTTGCATCAAATATAACCTATAATCATGATAAAAGTTCTCTTCAATGATTTCATTAGTCAAAATCCTCATTTTTACGGTTTCTCCCACCCAAAGTTTGTGTCTTCCTACACCAAATTTCTAGATGAATGGTTGAAACTACACTACGATTATATCATGTTAAATACTTGCCTTATGATTGAAGATATTCTGAGTTCTTCCCTTTGAGTTCTTCTTTTCGTAGTGTTCTTGTGCCATGAATGATTCAATCTCCCTCTCGGATCACTTATCTTTAATTTTCTTCCCTTTTTCCTTCTTCTTTCTCTTGTTTTTCAAAGATTTAGCTTTTAAAATGGTTGGATGGATTACTACTCCATCCACCTTCCCTAATTATAACCCTAAACTCTTCTAATACCGAAATTAAGTTAGGTTATATATGTAAAATGATCTGAATGCTCTTTTTCGGGTCCTAATTGGCCTAAAATGCCCCCGATACCCAAATACAACCCTCGGGTACTTACTTCTGACTACCTCGAAATCACCATCCGATTTATTTAACAATAATTTTCTATCTCATTCCAAATAAGACCCTATCCGCGCGTCCTGAATGAGATACCGTTGAACTCGTCGATTTTACTCACTTACGACGTAATATTATTTAACATGTTTTTATTTACTTATCACACGGTAAATATAATTCCATATAACTATCAATCCTATTATTTAGTAATTAATATTTATTTAATTCACTTCAATTCTTAATTTAATGAAACTACCTGCATACGTGTAATTTAAAATGCTAAAAAAATACAAGGTGTTATATACTCCCCCCCCCCCCCCCCCCCCCCCCCAATATATTGTTTAATTTATGTGCTATATCTTATGCCAACACTATGATTTATCATAAATTTGATTTTCTTGCAACAAAATATCATAAGAATATGTTAGCTAATCATACTTGTTTAAATAAATAATAATGCATTCATATTTCAACATACTTAATGATAAACATGATTTATATTATTCTCAACTCATTCGATGAATTATTAAAATATCATGTCATTTATAGGCGTCTTCCATGTTTATAAATTCTCCAACTTCAAATTCGTCTAAACAAGTTGCCTTACTTAGGTCACCATTCATAAAATGATATTATATACATTTAATTTTAACTCAAGATCATGTATAATTTTAAACTTTCACGAGAATAATTTAACAAGCATCATGTATAATTAAGCTATCTTACTATGATAAATCTTGACTATTAATTAAATCTTATATTCAAAAATGATAATGGTCTCATTATTCTTTCAAAATATGTTTGTTGACCTTATTATCTTAAAGTTATAATATAAGTCAATTATAAACTAATTTCTAGTTCATTTCAGGAAATTTAATCAAATATTTATGACATGACTTCTCGAAAGATTTTTCAAAATCATTTTCAGTAGCATAAGCAAGCTTTTATTTTTAAATCACTCTGTTAAAGATTAAAGTTTTAGATTCTATTATAATACTCTTCAATTGTAATTAAGAGGTACTCACTTGAGTTCTCCCACTATTCTCTAAGTATATCATTGAGAAGTTACATGTAATGTGCCCCCACTACATCTTAAATTCGTAAAATGCAATCTAAACTCATAGAGTTTCAGCATTAAATAAGAATTAATCTTATTCCTTAAATTAACTTCATGCTTTCAGGTATAGCCGATTCAATAATTGCATGTTCATTTATTCTAGTCATAAGCTCATACTTTCGAGATTCTGAAATCCACATATATATTACATAATCTATTTCTTAAAAAGATGAAAAATGTCATTTTTCATATAGTATTTTTCACAATATATAATATAATATTTTTTATTAGATTTTAAAATTTCATTTCAAATTATTCAACTATAATATATTTACCAAAGTAAAGATTATTTTTGCACCAAATTAAATTATAATAAAATTCTTCAATTATTATCATTTTGACATTTGGATTCTGTTTACTCAATATGAAGTTTGACATATGAGATCTCTACTCGTAATATTATACTTTTGTAGGTTTAAATCCATACATAGATCAAACAACAACTAAAAAGTATAACACATTTGATTTCATATACAAATACATAGAGTAAAATATTTGTCTTAGAGTTTTAAACATAGCATAGGGTTAAAATAATTTAACCAACTAAATTATTTTTACACCAGTATGATGCACAACAACTGATTCCAATATATAGTCGAATATAATTTTTTTTTTATCTTTTTCAACTTATAGTAAATGAATAATATGAAGGATTATTCATGTAAAATTCTAGAGGTTCCACTTGTGAACTCAAATGTTGCATAAATACTTATATAATTTCAAGAAAATTCATCTTCCATAAATTTGAATCTAAATTTTTTTAAGTAGTTCATAAATCATTTAACAAAAACTTTATAAAGGTTTCAAAATATTTTGAATCTATTGCGAACACTTACATGGTATATTTTTTAAGAAAATATTGTTGTCCAAAATATTTGTTCAAAAGGAAAAACTTCAAGTTGTGAAATTTCACTAAAACCAAACCACTGCATGAATTTTTTTTTAAAAATTCATAATTCATCCTTTACAAGTATAATTTTATAAAAAATTAGAATCACTCAAAAATATTAAGTTTAAGTTAAGATAATCTCATTTTACTTGAAGTTGCCCCAAAATTTTCGCATTGTGCATCATATTTTTAAAAATCATAATAAACGATAATTGCTTTTTAGAAATTCCAAAGTTTCAAATTCATAATATCTGTGACACTCCATATAATTAAACATCGGGTGATCAGGTCTTTATCAAATTAAAATAAGTTTCTCATATGGTTCATCCTTAGCATCACTGTCGAAAAATTAATTAATTACTAACCACCAAAGTTAATTAAACCGGTGCCAAATTTTATATTTAAAATAAAATAGGATAATAGAATAGTTTGCAAACTAAAACAACGTACACAAGTTACTATAATCCAAACCACCACTAACATGTAAAAGAAACTAGGTCAACCCGAATAAGTCATCGGCTAAAACCATAATAAAGTATTAATCCACAATCCAACCACTAAGTAAAACTAATACAAAACTGGAACTGTAATGGAGTCAACTGACAAATTATCTACATAAGAAAAATAAGAATGAGATCCTATGCTAGATCTAAATGAAAGAGTCGGCTATTCAATAATCCTGTCAGCATCCATAGTGCTACATCTCTGAATCCCTAGAATGAAATCAAGTATGGCGCCCCTATGGCTGGACACCTAAAAGGTTTTGAAAACATTTTTATAGCAAGAGTTAGTACTCAAAACAATTTGAAAACATTTAACAAGTAATTTATCGCAATTAAAATCGGTTATTGATTACACATGTTAGGTTCACGCACACTCCCTTGAGTATCCTCACCCCTCATCTAATGTGCACACCTAACATCATATACTTAGCCCACCTAGCTATCATACCCAACCTATCTCGACAAAATTATATAACTGATCTTATCAAGTCTACTCTCTCGTACCGCCCATACAGTACGCTTTATTATTAACATCCTCGCGTATATCAGTTTTCATATCACATTCACATGTGTTATCTTTAATCATCATAATCAAGTCTCACTACTTAATTCATAAAGTACTTCAGATTTATCATTTGAGTTCCATAATTAAGTTTCACTACTTAATTTACTATGGATATTCCCAATCTATTTTTAATCTTGAAATTAAGTTTCTCTCTACTTTATTTATCATTTAGATGTATATCTATATCTATATATATATATATATATATATATATATATATATATATATATATATATGTATGTATATTTCACACAATATATACTATAAGGATTAATGGTCCGACTAATCATCGACCCCAATCATCATATCATTTACATTGGTTTGGATATCCCTCGGCCCCGAAGTAAATGTTATGCATATGTATATTGGTCCGGATACTCATCGACCTCAATATCTTTTAACTTCGATTTGGTCCGGATAATCATCGACCCCTAATCGAGATTTCATGTATTGGTTCGGATAATCATCGGCCCCAATACCGAATTAAGCATACTTTAGGTATTCACACAGTCTAAGTATCAATATAATAGGTATTCACACAACTAAGTTATTTATACTTGTACGTAATATTTTCTCTCTAATATTCACCGTACTTTATCATTCATTTTCGAATTTAATTCACTTTCGTAATTATTTGGGTGTTCACAACACTCTAAGGTTCTAATTACCCCCGATTAAATAATAATTCAGTAGTCATCATCTTTACTCTACTGATGTCCATAGTCTCATTAGATTCCCATAATTCTTTATCCATCTCTCATATTTATTAAGAATTACTTCACCAAATCTCATTCCCGTCTTAATTCTCTCTTTAAGATGAAGCCATACTCCCCTCGTAGGCCTACTATGAAATAATAAATCTCCCAATATTATTTTCACAAGTGCATAAGTATTCCCCCACCATATCCATTTGGGAATACAAGAGAAAAAGGGAAATTTTAGAAATTTCAAAGCATCGGACCGATCTGCTTCCTAGGACAAGACCGGTCCTCTATTTTGTTAAGTCCGGACTTATCTGCTTCCCAAGATCGGACTAGTCCGTTTTTCTGCAACTTATTTCTCTATTTCGCAACAGCATTTTTACACCTTTTTGATACCCAAATCTTATAAATTCTTCACCAAATTCACAATCGATTGTTCCTAGCTATTTTTACCAGAGTTAAGATGGATTCTAACGTTTCAAACACATTAAAACTTCACCGAAAATAATCAAGAATGAATCAAACCCCCAAAACTCTTTCATAATCTAGTTTTGTGTTCATCCATTAAATTTCATTCAAAACCCAGATTGAAATCCGTAGTAATAATCAAAACTCTCCTGATTTACATTCCTCTATAGATACAAACCATAAATACATGTAATTTTACCCAAACATGAAATCAATTGGTGCTTTTCATCAAAGATTTTGAACTAAAAATCAATATATTTATGAAATCCCTACACATTGGTATTATAACTTCAATCAAATTTGCAATAAATAGTTGCCTTAGATTGATTGATCTAATTTCATGGTTCTTAGTTGATGATTGATTGTTTCTTCTCCAATCTTCCTTTCCAATTGTCTTAAGGTGCAAGAAACCCTTTACCACCTTCTCAATTCTCTCCTTAGGCTTTGAAAAAATGGTTCTCTCTTTTTCTATAATGGCCTCTCTAATATTTTGTGTTATGATCCCTAACCCCAATCTCTAAATATCAGATATATGGATCTAATTTTCGTAGGTCCCTTGACCTCTTTTAGAAAAATGACCGCGACACCCTTAATAGGTGTCGGTTTGGTCCAAAATTGACCCGAGACTCAAACTATACCCCTGGATATACTATTCTGACTATTTCGATCCATAAGGAATCATTTGTGACTTCTAAATTCCCATTCGAGTCACTTAAAATATATTTCTCATTCCTCACCTCAAAATAGTCCACACGCGGCTCCCGGTGAGATAAAATAGAATATGCACATATCACTCGTTATGCCGTATAATAATAATCATTTATTATTTACTATTCACACTCGGTAAATTTCATCAAAATATAAGTCAGTATCTATATCTCGATTAATATTTAATAATCACATTTATTAATTAAATTACTTCACTCGCGTAATTTAACTAAAACGTATTTTTTTTAATTAATTTTTGTATTAATTAATTTAAAAGTACGCAGAAATACGGGGTATTACAATATCATCATACTATATGGATGCTAAAATACACGATATTTCAGTATGTATATCATCAAAAATCTGAGATGATATTCTAATACATTTCATAATAAAAATTTCAGATTTTTTTTTCTTTTCATCATCGATCACTTTAGTGTGGTTGAAATTATCAACTACACACACTTCAACAAATATTTGAACAAATTTCTTTTGTAGTAAATATAGCACAAGGTGAAAATGTTTGTTTTTTACCCTTTGAATCCTTATATAAAATTTTCATTTGATTCCATGTAATACCTTTTCATTTGTTTTTAAATATCAAAATTTCATTTGATTCCATATAAAAAATTTAATTTATTTTCAAATATCAAATTTGTATTTGATTTCATATATCAATTTTTCAATTAATTTTTTAACCACAAGTGGCTCTAAATGAGTTGTTTAGAAAGGTAGAAAATTTAATTTTCAACAATAGCATCTTATGTAAAATAATATTTTACATTTATAATTGATATATTTAAGAGTTTTCAATGAAGAAGTTCATTATTTCCCAAATTCTAATTTTTCATATAATTATCGATTGATTTCGGTGACTTAAATACTAAAATTTATTTTTCTACTTATCAAAATAAAATATTTAGGAAGTTTAGGGGATAAATTGTAATTTCTAGAGTTAAAAGGTCAAAATTGTAATCTCCATGAATTATAAAGGCAATTGGTAATTAATTAAAACAAATAGTTTAAGATCCTTTATCAAATTGAAAACATCAGTGTTAACATAAAATTTACTTTTCGGCCTCCATGATTTGATATAAAATGTCTTAAAATTGTTAGTACACTTTTTATATTGTAATTAAAAAACACACCAACTAGTTTTGTGGAGAACTCCAATAATAAAAAGTAATACTTTAATTTAGACTATGACTCAAAATCAAATTATTACCTCATACGATTATTGTTAGTATGGACCATATGGTATTGAATCTAAATAAATGTTATAGAATAAAAATAAACAATATTACCACAATTGTTTATAAATGTATAGGAGGCGATTCTTGAGTTGAGTTATGAACTAGGTTTCTCTCTTTAAGTTGTCTCATGACACTACTCTTTCTATACATGTAGTATGTAGTCACGTCGTCCCCATGAGAAAATAAGCTCACAATCAACTATATCTCATATAAATATACACTATAATTTTATGGCATACTAACACCCATAATAAATTAATTACTCAATATCGCAATGTTGAAAATGGGGGAATAAATATTTCGGGAAGAAAAAATTTCTAGAAATATTTTAAGAGTGAGAAAATTATGTTTAAGTTTTGATATGTCTTTTCTATGTTCTATCTCATTTCTTTGGCAAATGAAGAGCTCCATCTGATTTTCTCACCATATTCCAAAAACATGTTTTTAAATAGATCAAAAACATATATATGGGAGACAATGGGCAAGGTAACTAAGTGGGAGAAACAAGGGCAATCGTTCAGAAAAGTCAAAAGCAAACTTCTTTCTTCACTTTCAAAGTCAAAAGGTGAACGCATTTTTTTAACTTTACACAAAAAAATAAAAACCAAAACTGCAATCAAACTGATAAGATCCCACAAGGAGATAAATATGAGATATAGTCCTTCATATACATTATAGAATACTCGCTAATGAATATTTATTTGTTCTCTATCTTTTATATCTCTAAAACACTATACAAACATTAAAGGTTACTCTTTAGGTAGATTGTCCACGTGTCACAACAAATACATTCTCTTTTTCCGTCCGGTTCCACTTTTCCCACTCTTCGTTTCTTCTTCTTCCCCATTACTTCTTAATAACTTTTCTTACTCTTCGTTTCTTCTTCCCCATTATTTCTTGATATTCCCAAAAATATAAAGCCTCTCCATATCTTCAAGCAAGCACCTGTATATGAGATCCATATCTGATTCCACTCATCACTTTAAAACCCAGGCTGGGGTATCCTCTTAAAATGGGTTTATGGCGGATGGGATTAGACAAAACAAGCTGCCTCTGATGGCCATCGACGGTGACGACAACGATCCTCCCCCACTCGCATCCATAAAGCATAATGATTCTTAGTTTGGCGGCATTTGCAAGCGGCCATGCGGCCGTTTTGTAGCTGCGATTTGTGATCCCTGAAAAAAACTCGCAGATGGCTCGACACTTTTGACACCGCACAGGAGGCGGCCCGTGCCTACGACAAAGCCGTCCGGAGCCATTTTTCCTATTTTAACCTTTTCCTACTACTTCATTTTACTTGTATGTACAGGCGTTTACCGAAGTCTATATCATGACTCTCATCTCTTTCGTTCAGTCAGACTGATATAATGCTTTAGATATAACCCATACTTGTATGAGGTTCATTGAGTTTTAAATTGAAACAGATGAAGTAAGGTTGTATAAACCCATTTTAAAATGAAACAGTAAATCCCATACTTGTATGAAACCGTCCATTTTAAAATGAATCAGATTTAGGTTGATCATGATGATTATTGGAATTGGTGTTATCATGTGGTTTTTAAGATATGACTGTGTACGGATCATCTCTATGTATGATACTCCTCTGTCTCTCTCTCTATCTACATGTTTAGCTTATGTTGTTTTATTCTGTATTTCTTAAAATTGGGTTATATCTAAATTTGAGCCTGAGAGTTTGATGACGTTTTAGGTCAAACTCTTAGGGTGAGTACGGACAGTGTCCATGAGAAATTGAGCATTAATAAAAAAAATAATGGGAGGGAGAATGATGATAAACATATAAATAATATTCTTTGATGGGAAATGTTTATTGTAATGAGGTTGAATTAGGTTTTTCTTCTTTTCAGGAATTTTCTTTAGATTTGGGCATTATTCTCAATTTTAAATTTTCATTTCAACATTCCCATTCTTTAAAACTAATCAGTCATTGTTGAATCTCCTATTTTTAAAGCTCATAAGGCGGGTAAGGATTGAATAACATTTCTCATCCTTTATTAACTAGTTGTTTTATCATTATTATATCATTTATTAGTTGGCAAATGAGTAATACAGTTTTTGTGGGTATTTGAAATGAGTTTTTTCAATTTGCATTTATTATTATTACACTTTGTCTTTTGAAAACATACTAATAATTAAGGCTGTAAATCGAGCTGGGTGATCCGGGCTTGGGGTTACTCAGGCTCGGCCCGAACTCACTTACCCATGCTCAAGCCCGAGCTCGGCCCGAATTATTTTTTCCCACCTAGGCCCGAACTCGGCTCATATATATTACGGGCTTCGGGCCCGATTTCAATTTTTTTGCTAAAAAAGTTCGAATTAATTTTTTTTTCTTGTATTTCCATCATGGAAAAAATTACACATTAAAATCTAATTGATATTTCATGAAATAAAATATATAATTATGAAATGTATCAAATTAAAAGAAGGAAAATAAGAGTGAAAACCTACAAATGCCTATTAAATTTCATACATTTAGCAAAATTTGATCACTAACAAAAGCCTATTGTGACTTGAGCAATTATATAAATTATTTATTTATTTATTTGGAAATATGAAGTTCGGGCTTCGGGCCCAATTCGGGCTTGGCAAGGTTCGGCTCAAGCTCGGCCCGAAATTCATTCGGGCTTGAAATTTTGGCTCAGGCTCGGCTCGGCTCGGCTCAAACTCAAATAAAACTCTACCCGAAAATAGCGGGCCGAACGGGCTGACTTCGGGCCTCGGGCGCTCAATTTACAGGCCTACTAATAATGAATATAAGTGAAGTAGGGAAGGTAACTCAATGTGTTCTGTGTGAGCTTCAGTTGTAATAGTATATTTAGAAGTAACACTTGCACAATCAAATTGCAAGTAACACTATTTTTTTATTTTTCTGTACAAATATACAAGTGTGATGATTGATGTCTATATACCCAAATAACTTTAATTATGTGGAGCATTAAAATAAATATTAGATAAAACATTGTCTTTTATGATACATTGATGTTTACATTTGGTATTTACACATTTAGGTGATATTTCAAAGGTGTTACTTACTTCATGATACAATATTTTTTTTATGATTTGTTGAGGATTTTAATAATGTGTTATGTATTGAAAGGTGCAAGGTGGCAGAGATTTATTTTTGATAGTATAAAATGCTACAGGTAGTTCATTTTAGTGTGTTTCATAGAACATTTGTGTTCGCAAACATGTTAAATTATTAATATTTAATGAAGAATATTTTATATAATAGTATTGGCATTTGAATTCTTTTAAATTGTTGCGTATTAACTACTTTGGTCACAAATTTTATTTAATCTATTTGTTTGAAATGTTATCCACCCTTGGTTTCTTAAATTTTTTATACCGAGTACTCTCCCTCACTAAGATTACAGTGGTAGTAAATTTGCTTAAATCTATATGGGTGTAATTTTGTATATACATCTTTATTTATTTGAACCTAGACCTTTTTTACTTTTGTAATTTTGTATATTTTTTTAAAATAAATATCCATTTGGGCTTTGAGTGAAAAATTATTATATACATCTTTGTTTATATGTATGTACCAAGTAGTTGTATAAAGTGTTAACAAATCAATTGCTTCTAAAGTGAGCAACTTCATGTTCTAGATTTGTCATGTTTTGGTGAAATGCAGTAAACTTATATTATTTGTAACGGTAAAAGTTCTTTTTTCTTATTATTTATTACAAAACGTGAAAGAATATCAACGACTAAGTGAATACACTTTGCGTTCATATTGATTATTAAAAAATTTTATTCGGTGCATCGCGCGGGTTCACTCCTAGTCTATATTATTACGGTAATATGAAAGAATTCAATTACGATTTCTGAATGTTTAGAATGTCCACGTAGGCATCCTAAATAATTTCTCTCCTCTTTAATTATGAAGAGCCTCTCATTCTTGCCATATATCACAATCGTGCATTCGTCTTTCCATTTTATTCTCACATAAATGATCATACGCTTGGTCTTCTCACCTATCCGCAAAGGTGTCTATCCATTTCCTTTCATCTCCTCTCCCATCCATTACTACTACTCTCTCTCTCTCTCTCTCTTTAAAATTCCTGAATTCAATTTCCATTTGTTTTCCCAACACCTTTATTAATTTCAACTTGATATTATCAAGGAATACATAGAAACAAAAGGTATTTATGCTTACTACGTCTCCATTTTCGCTATTTTAAGAGTCTTTTAGATTTTATTATATTTATGTAGATTAGAGCTGGGTTTTCATGTATTTTTTATAATCCAAAATCTATACTCTTCTAAGGTGCTTTTATGTGTGGGTCATTGTTTTTTATGTTTGAAGCGTGTAGCTTAGATATGGTGGAGAGAGAGTGGAGTTCAGGTTGAGATTAAAGCCATTTGATGTGTAGACAACATTAGCATTGGGGGATACTTTGTAGCGAAACTGCAATGTGATCCATTCCAATAAAATTCATACAACCACATAACCTGCATTGTTTGATAAATCATAATGTTTTATTCTAAGCAGTTTATTTCATATGTTTTTTGGGATTATTTTATAATGGTATGGACTTTTATAAACTAATTTCATCACAAAAGAAAGCATTTTAATAATAGGTTTAATTATTTGTTGCTAAAAAAACTCTATATTCAATCACTATAAGACGTAATTTATTTTTCAGATCATTTATTGGGACATATACCAAATAGTCCTTCGAACATTTTTTAATACTCATTTAGTCCAAGCTTTTTTATTTTGCCTCAAAAAGTCCTTTGCCACATATTTTGAAGAGGGAGTGCTGCTGGCGCGGACCTCTAAAAATAAGAGAATATTGAGTGCTTGAGGGACTAAATGGGTTAAATTAAAAATATGTGTCCTTTTTAAAAAATATACATTTATAGTAGGGACTATTCAATAATTGACCCTCATTTTATTTGGTTGTGTATTTTAGCCCCCCCCCCCCTAAAGCAAACATGGAATTCAAACCAATTACAAGTATTTACTCATATCATAAACTATTCATTCATACAACATTAAAGTCTTTTAATTCGAATTCATTTCCCTTACTTTATATATACAGTGAATTCCTAATTGCCTACACTGTAAAAGAAAAATGTTTCATCAATTTTGTTCTTTATATAATTGAATATTTATTGAATATTTGTATTTCATTTATTTTTGCCATTTTAGTTTCATTTAGTACTTTCCTTATCTTACAAGCCAAGGAGCACACGAAGTCCTTTTGAATTTGAGAATCGATGTTATGTGTTATTAAGACTTGGGCTTAAATTAGTGTTACTATGTTTGTTGAGTTTAAGAGTTGATGTTCAGTGGTTCCGTTACTTTGAATTAGCCGGTGATTTATTGGTTCCGTTACTTTGAATTAGCCGGTGATTTATTAGGGAAAACATTCATAGGATCTGATGGATTTGGGTATATATGTACGTAGGTGTATCCATTGTTTGTAGTCGTAGGTGTAGTTCTTGAAATTTACGGTATGTGGCTGGTCTGCAACATTTGCACCAATCATTAAGTCAAGTATATAAATAGATATACATACATTTCATTTGTATGTATGGATTTGTGATACTCTGCATGTATAAATTTAAAGTATTCTACCGTGGCTTCGTGACTACATCTATTAGTTTTGAGTTGATAGTTTTTACTTACTTTATATTGTCATTTCATTTACTTACAAACAACGAGTGTGTAAAGTATTATATCCATTTTTTTTTTTTACTTTTAGAGACTTCGTATTTGTGGAATATTAGTTGAAAGATTATTATAAGTTTTAGTTTATGTTGTTTCTTAATATTAACTTATGTTAATAAATTTATCATGTACTTTTTTTTTTCTTTTAGGTGGATTTATTTTTAGGAAGATTTGGAATGTTCAAATTCTATTTTATATGAACGTGATAATGTGTCTTGGTCCATGTATAACATGCATTACAATTTTAACATGAGCATAAAACGACACCAGCATAATTTATCATACTACACTAAACAACACGAACATCACTATAGGTGTAATATATTTTTTATCTAATTCTTTTTGCAATATTTGTGTAAGGGCTCTCTACATTCTTAAATTTGAAGAGAATCATCATGCAATGTAATTGGCATGCGCTCGCGCGGGTTGAATGCTATTAAAAAGTGATGCTTTATTTCACGAAGATCATGGTGAGTGGTGTGGGCATTAAGCCTATATGTAATTGTAATCTCAATATTAATAATAACTCTAACATATCTACGAATAGATCGTCGAACCTCATACATAATAGTGTTCAGTGGGTATGTTATTTTTATGTATTGCATTTATTATATGATTTGTGAAATTGTTACACCCATGGCATTAATTTTGCCCATATAATCGCACCTATGTGGGAAATGAGTTCCTCCCTACTGAAAAACAACAATTTAAGCGTATATCGTGATTCATGGTATTAGCGTATATTATTAAATATTGGGTACTTCATGATGCTAAGTCTATTTTTATAGAATTCTAAAATTATACTTTCATTTTCAGCTTTTATTATGCAAATATGAAATAGGCATTTATAAAAAATCCAAAATATATTTTATTTTTTATTTTTTTTAGTCTAACATATTATAAAAAATAATTTTTATTATTGGTAGCTATATAAACACATTCAATGATATAAATTATATATCCTATTATTCTTCTAATAATATCTTAGAGGGGTGAAATGTTATTCTTTACAATAACTTGGAATAAATACTCAATGAAACAATTTTTAGAGATTAATTTAACTTATTTTTAATGTCACTTTACGCACTGATTTTGCTTGACAAATCCCTTGTCAGATCACTTTATAACTAGTGGTGAGCCTGCGAGATGCTCCGACGAGGTGCAATGTGCTCGATGCGTGGGTGATTTATAACTTATTTACAATTTGTTATGCAAATTTTATATAAAACACTTTTTAAATTAATCTAAACAAATATTTATTATCACAATATTTATTCCTACTTGGAATAATGTGTATACCACATTGAAGTATTTTGCACTATCTTCATGAGACTACACTGCATAAGTCACATTCTATCTTAAGTCATAAAAACACTTCCCATAGAAATGTTTTGAATATATCAATTTTATTGACTTTTTAATATAGCCCTATTTTTTCAGACATAAAAACATAGTATTATTATAGAATATAATAATCTCTAAAATAGCCTTATTTTTTCGACTTAAAATCGAGATAGAGTTGGGTCATTATTTAAAAGTGAAAGATGTGAGGCAAAGAGGGATGTAGAATAAACTAAAAGGATAAAAAATACACAACAATTAAAGAGGGAGGTATAAGGGCGCTTCATATTACAATAAAATAGGGAGATAAAAGGATGTTTGACAGTGAGAGAAATAATAAAAGAGAGTGTAAAGGTGTTCAACAGTAAGAAAGAAAAATGGATAACAGAGTGATGGTGGAGGTGATGCTTCTTTTACAAAGTGAATAAACGATTCAAATAAAGATTTTATCATACACCATACATACACAATCACAGATGGTTTTTGTAATTGGTTATATATACAATCTTTGGCATTGAATATAAAAAAATAAAAAATAAAACTGTTTAAATCAAACCTACCCAACATCATAACATGTGAATTAAATTAACCTCAAATTTTAACAAAAGCAATATAAAAAAAGTTAAATATTAATTCAAGGTGTAACCTATGTTTTTTTTAAATGGAGGAGAATAAAAATAAATGACTACTAAAATGGGGGTAAATATTAAATAATTCTAAATTTTAATTAAAGCTATCACCTTGTTGTATAACACCATCTCGAGAATCCCCAAAATTTTCGTACATTCTGAAGTGCTTCCAAGGAAAATTTCAGATTACACTTCATGTTATGATAATACAGATATATAAACACTAAACGATTGGAAATTAATAGTGTGCAAAACTCCAGCAACTGAAAATGAGGGCTTCCATTAAAATACTCACAAACTAATAAAGAAAAATAGGTCAAAATATGACAAGCCTTATTGTCTTCCAATGATTAACTTGTTCAAAATGTTGAAAACCTAATAATAAACCTATGCAAACAAAATGCAAAATATGTTTGCATAATTTTTTGTAACTTACTTATTTAACCTATCATAACTGAAATTATATAAACATATATTAAACTCTTCCACAAGGGTTTATAAGATCAACACAAACTCGTGATATAAATTTGAAAAGAAATTGAAACAGAGCATAGTTGGAACACAAAAAATTGTATGACCGGACACAGGGTCTTGCAACCAAAGAAATGTTCTAAAAAACATGGGGCGTTATCTAGGCATGGACGCCAAGCCTTAAGCCTTAGAAGTCTAGGTGGTCCTTAGTCGTGAAAAGGCGTTTAGGCCTTTTTAATATATTTTAATATTTTTTAACCATAACAAGGCTATTAAAATACTAAAATTGTACGTATTATAAAAATATGTCTGAATATTTACAAATTAAAATACTATTTGATTATTTTGGATGAGATAATGATCCAGTTTGTAAAACAATTCTTTAAAAGGCGATATCGTTTTACTAAAGCATTGTTGTTTTTAGAAGAAAGTGGGCCTTAAGGGTTTTACCAAGAATAAGGCGTAAAAAGCTTAAGTTTGTGTGTTTCTCCTAAGCCTCAAGCCTAGGCGGGTTTTTTAGAACAGTAAACCAAAGTGGAAGGGGGGCATTTGTGCTTAGAGTGTGGGGTGATTGTGCTTGTGCCCAAAAGAGAAAAACTCCAATAATCACCCATAGAAAGAAGAGAAACAAGTGAGAAAAATATTTGATTTAACAATAAGTATAGGTCGATCTCGTGATTTTTAGGTGTCAGCCGCGACACAATGATGTGTCGTGCCACGATTAGTTATTTCTTTATAAATGTGGGTCCGTGCTAGCGGATCTAATCAATCGCGGCATGGCACGTCACTGAGCCACAGTTAACACATGAAAATCATGTGTCGGAGTAGAAGGACTCTTGATTTAAAGGGTAAAGTCCATAAGAAAAAGAGTTGTAAGTAACGTTTTCTCATTAAATGGAGAAAGGGATTAACTGAGGAGAGAGAAATAACATCACACAAAAGAACGAGGGAGGATGGAAGGATAGAGTGAATGAGTGAAGAGTAAAAAAATCTTACATGAACGCTCTCTAAACCAAATAGAATTCATTCTAGTTGGGCATTTTATAATCTATATTATACCTCTAATACAATAGTATTAGAGGTTCATAAGGATTTATTTCTCCATGATTTAATGCTCTACCCGTACCCAAAAGCCACTTCCGTCCATCTCTTTTTTAGGAACCTATTGGCTTTCAGATTCTCAATGTCCTTTCATTTCTCTCTTTCGTCCATATATCTAAGAGACATTGACAAGTCTGCTCTACCCGTAACCTAGATCCACTTCTATCTCTTTTTTTGGAACCTATTGGGTGAGAAGGTTAATCACAAGATTTTCCTTACACCACCTAATGTGCAAGGTCCGAAAAAATTGGAATCAAATCATTTGCAATCGGCATTGATAAACCCAGAACCAGTTTAGGTACAAACGTACACCCCTTATCCGGTACCAAAAAATAGGAAATTGCACAAGCCCAAGGCAAAAACATGAACAAAAGACAGATGAGTTTTGAGGAGAAGTCTAAATTGGGGATTAGTTTGTAGAATATGCCACCGGAAGCAATGGATCAGTTGGTGCGGATTATGAAGAGGAATTTGAAGTTAGCCCATGATGAGGATAAGATTAAGCTTGATTTAGAGACTATCAATAATGAGACGCTCGATAGATTCGTGAGACATCAGAAGAAAGCAAGGAGGAAGTGGTAATCGGTAATTCAATTTCTACAGTTCAGGTTAATAAGGTAATGATTTCATTAAATAATTTGTTCTAGCTAATTTGATTATATGATAATCAATATGGGTCATAATGGTGTCTTTTTGTTGATTCATCGAAGCCTATTCTTTATGTTGTCCCTCCAATGGTATAAGACTAAAAATAGCCTTTTTATTTACTTTTCATCATGAACTTAAGTTTTGACCCAACACCACAGGTAAAAAATATTATGTTCGGGTATAAGCGTGCAAGTTTCGTCTCTGCACCAAATATTATGTTTTTCACTAGCATTTTGTTTAAATGTTAGGGTTTGTTTGTGTAACAGCCCGCACTTTTGGGGATAATTAAAATTCATAAGTAAGTGTAATTTGGGAATTTAAGAAATTATCGTGAATAATAAATCTTGGAGTTTTCAATGATTACATGATTTTAGATTGGTGTTATATTTACTTTTTGGATCAAGTAAATAAGCTAGAGTTTTTTAAATTATATGTTGTATCTGGGTAAAAAGACAAAGGATAATATTTTAATGGAAAACTCGCATTTAGATGTATTGGGTTTAATTAGTGATTTGCGGTCAAGTACCTCTGACGGAGATTTCAAGTGCGCGGTTGATCTCAGAATGGACGAGATAGTCAAAATATAGTTCTCGGGAGTAGTGTTTGGACTCCGGGAATTTTTTGGACCAGTAGGGACTCGTTATTGAGTAAATGAGTCATTTTTTGGGTTTAATAAGGGATAAACACTTTTCTCCCTTATAAAGACACGAGAAAGAAAGAAAGAAAGAAAGAAAGAAAGAAAGAAAGAAAAGAGAGAAAGAAGAGAAAGAGAAGAGAGGACGGAAAAAGAGGAAGAAAATGGAGATTCCGGCCAAACTCCGTAGGATTCGACTCGAGGTTGTCGGATTTTATTCTCCGGACAAGTGTTTACTTGCTTTATTTAATTTAGTGTGTATATTTCATATCATAATTGGTAAATTAAGAAATTTGAGTTATAACCCTTAAAGTAAATTTAGAAAAACTTGATTAAGAGTTTACAAATTGATGTATTATAAACTCTAATGGATTTCTAGTGTTAAAACCATGTTAATGGAGTGTAAAATTGAATTGAAATGGAAGAAATGTCAAAACTAGGGTTTTTATTATTTTAAGGTTCAAACCTAAGAGAAAGAAATGGTCTAATACCACAAATTTATGGAAGTATTAGTTTTAAATCAGTGTTAGGATGTTAATAGGGTTGTTGGTTGAGATTGGAAACCATTAAAATGGAGTTTGGGTTAATATTTGGGTATTTTGGAGATTGAAAAATCGCCCAAATAGTGCCCCTCGAACAGGCGGAATCGATTCGGGTCTAGGCCGAATCGATTCGCCTAAGGGGATATGTAAGGCTGCCTTGGGCCGAATTGATTTGGATTTAGACTGAATCGATTCGCCCTTGAGGACCTGTTTGCATAACACTTTCCGAATCGATTCGGATTGGGGGCCGAATCGATTCACTATAAGGGCGAATCGATTCTCTTTGGCCAAAATTGTTAGTTTTCTTCCCTTAAAAGTATGGGGAGTTAAATTACAATTTAGGGTTTTATATGAGGAATCCTAGTTATGATATCGTGACTCCTAAATATTGGTTTTGAGGGTGAGTAAACCCTTAGATGAAAAATAAAACCTTGGATTAGTGTAGGGTACAATCCGGGGAACGAACCTAGTAAACGTTCAGGATGGACAACATTTGAGAGAGAGTTCTTATGCTGTTGGGAATAGGTATTTACGTTATTTGAATGTATGTGAGCTGAATACATCTGAGTAAATCCTAGGACGCGATTACTAGGAATTAGTATTTTCAGGATTAGATGTGTATAAATCCTTAAAAGTGATTAAAGTGCGAGTTATACGATAAGTGAGAGAATATTTATGAGTTTAGTATTCTAGGTGTGTGAATACTTATATATTGTTACGAGTGAGAACATTTTGGGGATATTAGCCATCGTTATGTGTGGTTGACAATTATATCCATGTATACATTTGAGGAATGATACTTGTATATATATACGATGTGATTACATTATATATTATATTATATGAATATATATATATATATATATATATATATATATATATGCGTGTGATTGGTATATGTGTATCTTAGAGGCTGATTTCCACAGGCTTTCCTTTAGTATAGGGTTGGGACAACCAAATTATATATTTTCTCTAGTGCGATCCAGGGAGGTTACACGATGGGGGTGAATCCCATGGCTTGAGGAGAAGGGAGAGTGTAGTCCCCAAGTCATATCGTCCCGCGTTCGAGTGTTATGTGTGTAACTCCACTTGCAGAGGGAACATGACCGCCTCCACCTTTGTGTGTTTTTACCATGACCATTGAGTGAGTCTGGCTTGGTACCATGGTACAATGAGTAAACCCGGAGTTGGATCGGCACTATGAGACTGCATCCTCGAGTTATAGCTCGATGGGATGGTTATTATACTTGTGTGTATAGTATATTACCCGTGTATGAGAACAAGATAGTATATATCTCTAATAAATGTAAAGAGATAAATGAAAAAGGATTTATTCTCATTCCGGGAGACTTTATCCGGACTTAAATTGTGAAATGAAAAATAAAATGAGTATGTTATGTATATGTATTTATATGGGTATATATGTATACGTTATGTGCTGAGGGCCTAATGGATCTCGACGATCGACATTGCCAAATAGTAGTGTATCGGGGGGGGGGTCCTTATTTGAATTTCGCTTTGCGAGACACCCCACGCACGAACGTGGCACAATGTTGAGACTGGGGAAAAGTTTAGCCCTGAGTACTTGGGTTAAATAGGATTTGTAGAATTTTTGGTGAAACGATTAGTTAGGCAGGGTAGCTTAACTAGGTTATGTAGGAAATATGCGTTAGGTGTGCACATTAGAAGAGAGGTGAGGGTTATCTCATGGGAGTGCGTTACCAATTTAAATATGAGATAAAACATATTTTTCATAAATAAAGTATTTATGCACTTGCTAAATATTTTCACAAATCGAGCTCTGACCCGTATATCTATTTTTCCTCTCTTTTGCTTTGTGTGTGTGTGTGTGTGTGTGTGTATATATATATATATATAGGTGTCCAGACACAGGGAGACCTGGATGACGATTCCTTCGAGTCAGACATTTGCTGCAGCAACTGTGGATGCATGCAGGTTTACTATAGACGCTTCTATCCTTGTCATCTAGATAGGAGGTACTATATAAACATTCAGGCTGATAACCCAACTGCAGTTATTTATTCTTTTACTGCCTTTTAGGCGGATTCGTTTTGGTTGTATATTGTTAAATCGAGTGTTCGGTTATTTTTAGTTCATCTCAGTTTCATTTATATATAAATTGTGTGAATGTTTTAATTGATAAATTTGTGTAAAAGATTAGTTAAATAAAATTTTGATGTCAGCCTAATAGGTTATTAAAAATTAATTTGGTTTTCGACAGTGATGCTAAGAATAAACCATATGCGACTCCTGTTTTAATTTGGTACAGGAGTGATCGTCCGATATTTTATTAGGCAAGGTGTCACAGTTTGGTAGCTTTATTTGTCATGGAAAATATGACAAATGGTGGTAAATGAAGGTTTGTTCATCATTTTGTACGTTTGATAGCCTTTATTTTCCATGACAAGCCACATGCACGTTTTATCATTCTTTTGACAAATTTGTGGGCAAATTTTGCTTACCTATACACGATGAAGAAGTTTCCGTACAAATTTCCCATTGCTATGAAATTTATTGTTTTTAAACTTGAATCTCGGTTAAAACTGTTTTTTTAATTTTTTTAGTTTTCGTTATAACTGTTTTTCACTAAAAACAATTTTGTGTTAAAAATTTTTTCTAAAAAAAGAACTTTTCACTCAAAACTGTTTTTCGTTAAAAACCGTTTTATTTTTGTCAAAACTGTTTTTTATGATTATTTTTTTTCATTAAAAACCTTTTTTAAATGTTTTTTCATTTTCGTTAGAATTATTTTTTAAAGTTGTTCTTGTGTTCAAAATGTTTTTTCTAAAAAAAATTATTTTTTCACTAAAAACTGTTTTTCTTAAAAAAGTTGTTTTCTCTTTGTCAAAACTTTTTTTTTATTGTTAAAATTTGTTTTTTATCAAAAATTGTTTAAAATGTTTTTTAATTTCCGTTATAACTGTTTTTTTTTTGTAAAAATATTTTTTTTAAAAAATTGTTTCTCACTGAAAGTTGTTATCTGTGTTGAAATTGTTTTTCTAGAAAACTTATTTTTCACTTAAAACTGTTTTTCATTAAAAAAAACTATTTTATTTTTATCAAAACTGTTTTAATTATTAAAATATGTTTTTCATTAAAATTCATTTTTTGTTAAAATTGTTTACATTTATCACTTTTTCCATTAACTCTATCAAACATATCACTTTTATCACCTGAGAAATTGATGTTATCAAACAATCCTAACATTTTTACTATAGAATTTTCCATAAGAATTTTTGCCATGACACTAATTTTTTTGCCATCCAAGCTATTTGCCCACTTCGCAACGAAAAGGACCCTTAATTCTTTAAATAAAAAATTGTGATAATCAGGTATCAGACCCGAAGACAGAGGATTGATGATCCTTACAAATGACTCTCTCTACTTCCTAAAACCCACCTCACCTTTAAGAGTGACAGCAGGAGCGATAGGAGCATCGCCACTTGCTAACGACGTAAGAACAAGCTTTCCAGACTTCCTGACCTCTAATCCTACCTTGCCCCTTTCAGGAAAATGGCCTTCCCCATCAAAGAAGCAAGAACCAAGCCCTTCCACCCATATGGGTAAACGAAAAATCCAACCGCCAACTTTAACGTCAATAGTGAGGTAGTTATTTACAATGTGATTGCGAATGGGTGGACGTCAAGTATATTATAGTGATTGCGAATGTGAAAAACGATGGACAAGTGTTTAAAATGTGACTATTATTATCAAGAAACATGAAAATGGAATAGAGAGGTGATGGTAGACTGTTGTACAGATGGAGTAAATCTGTTGTGGGAAGATCAATATGAGCTGAAAAACATGCAATATTGGATTTTAGGTGGGAAATTAAGTTTCCAAATATTGGATTTTAGGTGGGAAACTAAGTTTCAAAATATATTTCCATGGTAAGTGAGGAAAATATTGAGAGTTATGTATCATCCTTTCAATTATTAGGTATTTTAGTAATAAATTGGACATGTGAATTTTCATAGCATATGTTATACTATCCTTGGAGTTTTTGTTATATTTTAATTTGTATGGAAATAAAAATTTTAGTATACTGCATTCTTTCTACGAGTTGTAACTATGCTATATTCCAACTTGAATTCGTGTGGAATAAATTAGATTCTTGGTGTATGATGATCATATTGTGCTTGCAAATTCATTTGTTCAAAGATGTCATGTGCTGCTATTTATTTATACTTTGTTTTTGTTATATGGGGATCATAAAAAAAGAAGAAGCTAAAGTAATAGTGATAAAGGACAAGGTGATCCAATACCACTTATAGAGAGTTCGTTTTCTAAGTTTCCCATTTGATGGCATGGTCATAGTTTAAGTTGGACATTAGGTTTATAAGTTTTGAAGAATATAAAGTGTTTGGTAATATTACTAAAAGTGTCCATAGTAGGAACTTGTACTTAACTTGATAGATGATGTGCCTTTGTTTTATTCGGACATGAACATGAAACGATTTAATTTTTTTAAGATAATATGAATATAATCCAAATAGGACACGACATGGCATAACACTAAACACCACGAATAACATCATTTTTAAAATTTATGTTATATTCGGCTTAAATAGACACGATAATATAAATAAAACTATATCAATCAATAATATTCATATTCAGGGGTGGAGGCACATGTCAGTGAGTGAGGGAAAGTGCCACACCCCAATTCTTATTCTCTATAGAGATGGGCCCCTTTTTTTTAATTTTACATATATATAAGGTGCCCCACCTGTTTAAAACAACTCCAATTGTTTTAACTTTACATTTAACTTACTAAGAAACACAAGACACGTCTTTTTTTCTATTGAAAACAAAGGTCCCCTCTTTGTCTCCTCTTTAAAAACAATCAATTTAGGGTATAGTTGTGCTGTTGGCGGTTGGAACTTGGGGGACTCTCTCTGCCAAAACTGACAAAGACAACAAATCTTTGCTTTCTCCAAGTTTGAAGGTAACTCTCTTTATAATTGTGTGTATAACAAATTTTTGTTTTCTCTCTCTGTGTCGCACAATTAACTTAGGGTATTTTGACGACAATATTTTTAAAAAAAAAAATTTAGGGTTTCATTTAGGGTTAATTTTTTTTAATTTTATCAAGAATGTTATCTTGATTCGTTGAAGTTGTGACTATTTTTAAAAAAAAATTAACTGTGTTTGTTTTTGTTTCTAATTTAGGACTATTTTATCATGAATGTTATGCTTCTGATTTTTTTTTTAATTTCATATCTTTCAAAAAAGATTATAATATTTACATAAGTTTTTTTTTTCCAGTTATGGAAAGATTTTATAAAAGAACTCTAAAAGAAGTTTCCGATTCGGTTCCTCCTATTCGAAACCCTAATGGTGAAGTGGAAGAACCTATATGCAAAAAGGTAAATCTAAGTCGTATTGAGGTTGATTTATCAAATCTTCCTTCGGATTATTTTTTACGACCTCCAATTTCTGATTATGATCCCAACAATCAAGATGATGTTCGAAGAGCTTATTTGCAAAAGGGCCCTTGTCAACCTCTTAATCACACCTTTCCACACAAAAAAAAATATGTGATAAATTTCTTCGATTTAATCTAATGTGGTTCACTAAGTATGGAAGTTGGTTGGAGTATAGCATAAAAGAAGATGCTGCTTTTTGTTTGTATTGTTATCTATTTCGTACTGAGTTGGGTAAAAATGACACTTTTATGAGTGGTGGATTTATGAATTGGAAAAATAACAAAAGACTTCAAGATCATGTTGGAAACCCCACAAGTTATAACAATGAAGCGTATAGAAGAGGCCAAGATTTAATGAATAAAAATCAACACATTGAGACACTAGTTGCAAAACATTCTAAGTAAGATAATATTGACTACCGAATTCATTTAAATGCAACTATTGATGTCATTCGATTTCTTGTGCGTCAAGGGTTCTCTTTTCGTGGTCATGACAATCAGAAAATTCATTCAACAAGGAGAACTTTCTTGAACTTTTACAATGGTTAACGAATCACAACAAATTAATCTATCGTGTAGTTCTTAAAAATGCTCTCAGCAATCATAAACTAATAGCACACGAGATTCAAAAGGATATTGTAAATGCAATTGGTGTTGAGACAATTAATGTTATCCTAAAAGATCTCGATGGAGAATTATTTGCAATTTTAATTGATGAAGCTCATGATTCATCTGTCAAAGAGCAAATGGCCATTGTTTTGCGATATGTGGACAAGAGAGGTTGTGTAATGGAAAGATTTGTATCCATGATACATGTCCGTGAGACTACGACACTTTCACTCAAAACAACACTCGAAGAATTTTTAAGCAATCATAAGTTAAGTATTACGAGTTTGTGTAGTCAACGCTATGATGGGGCTAGTAATCTGCAAGGCGAGTTCAATGGTCTTAAATCACTCATATTGAAAGAGAACAAGTCTGCATTTTATGTACATTATTTTGCACGCCAACTTCAATTGGCACTTTTTCATATCGCAAAAGATCTTCCAGATATTTCTGCATTCTTTTACTCTGTCATTAATTTAGTGAATATTGTTGGGGCATCATGTAAGCGTCGAGACATTCATCGAGCTAAAGAAGCTGAGAGGGTGTTTGACCTACTTGAAAGTGGTGAATTATCATGTGGTCGTGGGTTAAATCAAGAGAGTAGTCTTAAACGACCTGGTGAAACACGTTGGGGATCACATTATGGTACATTGATAAATTTGATTTCTATGTTTTCGTCTGTGTTAGATGTTGTCAAGGATGTGATGTTTAATGGCTCCAGCGATCAAAAGGGGCAAGCTTGCACATTATTAAAATTGATGTGGTCTTTTGATTTTATCTTCACGTTGCATTTGATGAAGAATGTGCTTGGAATCACTAATCATCTTTCAAAATCATTGCAACAAAAAGATCAAGATATAGTGAATGCTATAACATTTATTAGATTATCTAAAGAGCGTATGAGAAAAATGAGAGATAGTGGTTAGGATTCTCTTCTTATCGATGTTTCTTCATTTTGCACGAGACATGATATAGCCATTCCTAAATGGAAGATAATTTTATGCTTTTTGGAAAGCCTAAACGTAGAGCTGAAGTAATAAAAAATTTACATCATTATCAAGTTGATTTATTCTATCTTTGTGTTAATAAACAACTTGTTGAGCTCAACAATCGTTTTGATGAGGTTAATTCAGAATTGCTTCTTTGTATGTCATCCTTAAACCAAAGTGGCTCATTCGTTGCTTTTAATTTCTAGAAGTTGGTTCGTCTTTCTGAGTTCTATCCTAATGATTTCTCTGAGGGTGAGCGCATTGAATTTCAAAACCAACTTGTGCTTTATGAAATGGAAATGAAATCTAATGATGACTTCTCATAATTGGACGGGATTCTCTCTCTTTCTAAGAAGATGGTAGAGTTGCGAAAGCATATTGTGTACAACTTGGTTTATAGGCTTATAAAATTGTCACTGATCTTACCCGTTGCTACCGCTACAGTTGAAAGGGCATTTTCAGCTATGAACATTATGAAAACGGATCTCCGGAATCGAATGGGGGATGAGTGGATGAATGATTGTGTGGTCACGTATGTTGAAAAGGATGTTTTCGACAGTGTTAGCAATGATGCCATTATGGACCGTTTCCAAAAAATGAGATCCCGTAGGGGACAATTATAAATTGTAATTTAGGAGTTTGTTATTTTTTGTGGAGCGATATCATTAGTTAAATATCTTTTTTTTTTGTATGAAATGACATGTGTTGAATATTTATAGATTTTGATAGTTAATATTGTTGGAAATAAATGTTTGCCCCACCCTTAAAAAATTCCTGGCTCCGCCTCTGTTCATATTATATATTTACGTCCGCACATCGCGCGACTATAGCAATCAATAATATTCATATTATATATTTATTTTCGCATATCGCGCGAACCACGCGCTAGTATAAAATAAATAAAGAATATCAAGTTATATTGATTGTTTGTTGAAAGAAAATAATAGAAATACCAAATTTCAATTGGAACTGAACTAATGATACGTTGATACATGAGATGGATACATGTTTTTCTTCTATTGGATGTTGTTTTGTGTTAACTGCATGAATCTTCACTGCTAATTAATTTGACACACTTGTCTCGTGTTATGTCCGAGCGGTTCTACATGAACTGCATGTAAAACCGCATTGGGACCGCATTTTTGTCTTTTTCCTTTTTTTTTTTAATTCTTTTGTTTTTAACAGTTTTCTATATATAAAAATAAACAGTTTTTTTAAATTAAAAAAAACAGTCTTTTATAAAATAAAAAAAAACAGTTTTTATATATAAAAAAAAGCAGTTTTCCTATTAATATTAATTTTTTTTTTTATTAAAATTAAACAATTGATGTGGCACCGCGTCAGCGGCACTAATTAATCGCGATATTTTATTGAAAAAAATATTGCGATTAATTAGTGCCGCTGGCGCGGACCCATATTCAACAAATGTTTTTGGTCCGGCATTTCAATTTTTTTTTTAGGTTTCTTATTCTTTTGTTATAAACAAATGTTATAAAAACAATTTTTTATATTAAAAAAACAAATTTTTTACCACTTTTTAATTTATAAACAATTTTTTTATATTAAATAGTTTTTTTTAAAACAATATAAAAAAAACAATTTGTTGAATGTGAGCGGCGCCAGCGGCACTAATTAATCGCGATATTTTTTTCAATAAAATATCGCGATTAATTAGTGCTGCTGACGCGAGAACAAATGATAAATTGAAATGCCGGACCAAAAACATTTGTTGAATGTGGGTCCACGCCAGCGGCGCTGATTAATCGCGATATTTTTTTTAATAAAATATCGCGATTAATTAGTGTCGCTGGCGCGGATCCACATTCAACAAATGATTTTGGTCCGGAAATGTGGGTCCGCTCCCGTGGTACTAATTAATCGCGATATTTTATTAAAAAAAATATCGCGATTAATTTGTGGCGCTGACGCGGACCCATATTTAATAAATGATTTATGTCCGGGAATGTGGGTCGCCGCCAGCGACACTAATTAATCGCGATATTTTATTGAAAAATATCGCGATTAATTAGTGCCGTTGGGGTGGATCCACATTCATCAAATGATATGGGTTCGGGAATGCGGGTCCGCGTCAGCGGCGCTAATCAGTCACGACATCATGTCAATAAATATATATATTTTTATTTATGAAAAAAAAAATTTATTTTAATAAAAATTGTTTACTTAAAAAAAACTATTTTTTTTATACTAAAAGAAAAACTGTTTTTTTTCTTTTTGTTATATAAAAAACTATTTTTATATTAATTATTAAAAACATAAGAATAAGAAACGTATAAAAAGAAAAAAGAAAACTGTTTTTTTTAATATAAAACTTATTTTTATATTAATTGTTAGAAACAAAAGAATAACAAAAAAAAAAAAAAAAGTGGAATGGCTAGGCGATACATTAGGCGGTTCATGTAAAGTTTTCGGTTAGAGTAATGCTATACTACCCGGGTGTTAACCCCGGGTTAGTACAGCGTGGAAATCTTTTTTTTTTATTTTTTTTTTCCTTTGGTTTTTTATGTGATTTATTACCATTATTTAACCTTTTTTTATTTAAAAAAACCGTTTTATTAGAAAATAATATTTTTTATAAACTTAAAAAAATGTATTTTTTAAAAACACTATTTTAATATAAAAAGATTTTTTTTTCTGAAAAAAACTGTTTCAAAAAATAAAAGTTGTTTAATATAAATATTTTTTCTACATTTTGAAACAGTTTTAAGAAATACAAAAATTGTTTTAAATGTTGTAAAATTAAAAAAAATAGTTTAAAAATAATGGGTGCCGCTGGTGCGGACCTTTAAAAATAAGATAATATTGAGTAAATGAGTGTTTTAGGGATCAAATGAGTTAAAAATAATTTTAAAAAAAAAAAAAAATTCGTATTAGAATAGTTTTATTTCTAAAAAACATATTTTAATTGAAAATACAGATTTATATTTTTTTCGAAAAAAACTGTTTCAAAAAATAAAAGTTAGTTTAATATAAATAAAAAACTTTTTATTTTTATTTTTAAACAGTTTTTAGAAATACAAAGGGGTGCCGCTGGCGCGGACCGTTAAAAATAAGTAAATATTGAGTAAATAGATATTTGAGAGACTAAATGAATTAAGATAACAAAAAAAAAGGCAAAAAAAATAATAATAAGAGACAACCTGAGAGATAGTGTCGGGGTAATTAAAAAAAATAAACTTAAAAATAATGGATGCCGCTGGCGCGGACCTGTAAAAATAAGAGAATATTGGGTAAATGGGTGTTGAAAGGACTAAATGAGTTAAAAATAATTTTTTAAAAACAAAAAAAAAACTATAGTTTTATTTTTAAAAAATAAGGCGCCAACTAAATAAATGAGGTGCCAACTAGATAAATGGGAACAAATAAGGACCAATAAGATTGCCAACTAGACAACCCGGTACTAGGACCCGGGTTGTCTAGCATTTTTCTTTTAGAAACACAAAAGGGTGCCGCTGGCGCGGACCGTTAAAAATAAGTAAATATTGAGTAAATGGATATTTGAGAGACTAAATGAGTTAAGATAACAAAAAAAAAAAAAAATAATACTAGACAACCCGAGAGATAGTGTCGGCCAATTAAAAAAAATAAACTTAAAAATAATGGATGTCGCTGGCGCGGACCTGTAAAAATAAGAGAATATTGGGTAAATGGGTGTTGAAGGGACTAAACGAGTTAAAAATAATTTTTTAAAAACAAAAAAAAAATTATAGTTTTATTTTAAAAAAACATATTTTTATTGAAAATAAGAATTTTTTTTTTTTGAAAAAATCTATATTAAAAAATAAGGTATCAACTAAATAAATGAGGTGCCAACTAGATAAATGAGAACAAATAAAGATCAATTAATTTGCCAACTAGACAACCCGGTACTAGCCCGGTGCTAGGACCCGGGTTGTCCAGCATTTTTCTTTCGGTTATATCCCCAAACATTTCACGTACAAGGTAAAGCAAACACTGCAAAAGCTGCTCCCAGTCCCATAGAGACATGGGCTTTACAGAGGAAATCAAACCACGAATAAATAAGCTGCTGGCATCTATCTCATGTATTCCTGACAAAAGAGACGGTCATTTTGTACCGCTGATTCCCCAAGCAAGCTCTTTGCTCCCTGCCCCTTCCTAAATGTTTTTAATTTGTTCAACCAAACAACTACAAACTAATTTCGGATGCGTACCTAGCACATACCTGAATAAATGGGTTACTTTTGATCATGCATCTAATAATTTTGTCCAATTAAACTTTGATTATTTTTAAAAAGGTAAATTATTTAATGGCCTTTAATAATTGTTAGATATTTATATTGAGTTTCTAATATATTTTTTGCACCTATTAATCTCTTAATGTTTATCACTTGTTTTTAATAAGCGCTTTAGTTGAAAAATATTCAACGAATTTTGCATAATTACTATTTTGATCATAATTTAACATGTAAACTTACTTATTTCATCTTATTTAACACTCCAAATTTTTTTGACTCACTTACTCTTATATATAAAAACATTTCTATTGATAAAAAAAACGTCTTTTACTTCAAAAAAGTGATTTTAACGTTTTTATTTAAACAAAATAGTTTTAAAAAGTTCTAAAAATTTAAAAACTATTGTTTATATAAATAACAAAACATTTTATTTATAAAAGCATTTCAATAACATTTTATTCATAGAAAACACTTAAGTTTTTCTTTATATATGACAAATAGGTTTTTAAACTAAAAAATTACTAAAATGTGAGGAATTTTTTGTATAGAAAATACCTACAGTTTTTGAAAGTTTTTATCTATAAAAACATTTTTGATATAATAAAAACATTTAAAAATAAAAAGCTAATTTTATTTTTAAAAAATTAGCTTTTATAGTTTTTTTCTATAATTTTTTTTAAATAATAAAAATTACTTGATAGTTTTTTATCATTTTCATTTATACAAAACAGTAAATAATTGTTTTAAGAAATAGCACACACTTTTTTTAATAAAAATAATGGACATTTTTAAAACAAAAGATAGTTAAAAATACAGTTTTTATTTATAGAAGTAATTACATTTTTAGGAAAGAGTTTATAGTTTTTTTTAATGAAAAATGCTTTTTTTAAATAAAAAAAAGTACAAAATACTTAATGTTTTTTATAATAACAACTTCTTTTTTTCTAATATGTAATTTATATTTATTTAAAATCTAATGTTTTTAATGTTTAACAGATTTTTAAGAAAAAGGAAATTATACAAGTTTTAAAATGAATTTTAATGTTTAATATTTTTTAAACTACTAAATAGTAAAAATTAGGTTGAAAAGTTTTATCAGGTTGGCCCGTTTGATTCTGTGTTCAGAGACCTTGATTTAAATGTCATTTTTAAATACAATTTTAAAATTTAGTTTTTTTTTGTTATAATTATTGGTGCGCGTTTGGTAAACTTGTTTTTAAATACAGTTTTTTTAAAATTTAATAAAATTGAAAAACATGTATATTTATATTATACATATATATATGTGTGTGTGTGTGTGTGTGTGTATAAACACATAGATTAAACTTTCATACATATATGATACATGAATGTATACATACATATACATGCACATTTAGTATCATGTATTTATATATATATTTAATGAGATTTGTTGGGAAGTTTATATATAACCGTACATACATACATAAATGTACATATGTATATATATGTCTATATAATGATATTGCATGTATAACTCACAATAAAATTATATACATACATGAATTGATAATATTTTTTAATATATATGTATAATATGTATATTTTATATTATTTCATACATTAATAGTACATGTATAAAACTATATATAGGTATCATGTATTTATTGATAATATTATTTAACATATGGATCTTAGTATATTATATAATGTAATTATATAAATATATGTAATTTTGTGTACATGTACTTATATATTTTTTATTTATATGAATTACACACACACACACACACACACACACACACACACACACACACACACATATATATATATATATATATATATATATATATAAAGGTATAAAATATTAAGAATGAATCATTCTGAGTAGAAAAATAAAAAACAAAAGTTATAAAACACCCTTTTGTTGTTTTCCGAAAAAGTTGATTATAACACAAAAATATGATAATTAAGTGTTTAAAAACGGGTTATCAAACGCAAATTTTTATTTGAATTGTATTTAAACATAGAAAACAGAATTATAATTGCAAACTAAACAGGTCCAATGCCATTTTGCAAGTTTAAAATATGTGAGTTAAGCAAAATCCTTTGACGTTAATGGAAGGGCTTAGTAAAACAAGTAATAACCGGTAAGGGTTTAATAGATACAAAAAATACATTAGGGGCTCAATAGAAAAATTTAACAAATATTAGGCGCTATATAAGTAATTTATCCAAAAAATTAGACTTTAGCAAATGGTTATAACTAAATTTATGTAATGCTCATTATTAGTTTTTAACCACGCATGTGGGGTTGGTTTGTGATGATGTATTTGTAATTCCCAATAGGGATGGCAATTTAACTTGACCCGTACGAGCCCCGCCCCTAATGGGGTGGGTTTTGAAACTTGATTAATAAACTAGGAGCGAGTATGGAGTTAAAAAAAAACTCGTTTATTTAACGGGGTGGATTAGGATTTAACTCAAATAAAGCCGCCCCGACCTGACCTGACCCGACCCATTTATCTTAAATCTATATAAAAATACCACTTATAGTCATATTAATTACGAAAAAACTATATATAGGCTCCGCCTAGGCACGCCTAGACTTAAGGCTTGGAAGAAACGCCTCGCCTTACGCTTTTCACGCCTTACTCTTGGTAAAACCCTTAAGGCGCACTTTTTTCTAAAAACAATAATGCTTTAGTAAAACGATGTTGCCTTTTAAAGAATTTGTTTACAAACCGGACCATTATCTCATCAAAAATAATCAAATAGTATTTTAATTTTCATATATTCAGACATATTTTTATGATATGTGCATTTTTTGTATTTTAATAACCTTGTTATGATTCAAAAATATTAAAATATATTAAGAGGGCCTAAACGTCTTTTCACGTCTTTTTATGCTTAGGCCCGTCTAGGCTTCTAAGGCTTAAGGCTTGGCCTCCACGCTTCAATCACCGCCGCGTTTTTTAGAACCTTAATATATATATATATATATATATATATATATATATATATATATATATATATAGATTATACTCTCCCTCTTTTCTGGGCTCGCCGCCAGGTGACACATGTCCGGTCCCCATTCTTAAAATGCGGACTAGTCCGCACAAGAGCAGAACTGATATATAATAATGCTCCAGTGCGGACTAGTCCGCATTTTAAGAATGCGGAGCGGACATGTGTCACCTAACGGTGCCTCAAGAAATTATCGCCTAAATTGTAGGCACACTCTCTCTCTTTTCTGGGCTCACCGCCAGGTGACACATGTCCGGTCCGCATTCTTAAAATGCGGACTAGTCCGCACTGGAGCATTATTATATATATATATATATACCATTTAAGAAATCCTAAAACTAAAAAACCCTCATTATAATTATATCACTCTCTCTCCTCCTCTCCTCCAATTTCAGACGGCGCTCAATAAAATTCTCCTCTCCTCTCCGAAACACCACTCCGGCTTTGGTTCTCCGGCAATTTCAGATGGTATTTTCATCTTTTTGTTTGTAAATCATCTTTTGTTCATTTTTTTTACATTTTTTTTACAGTATCTCCATTTATAGTTCTATACATGTCATTTGATGGTCGATTGTGGATTTTTTTACAACTCGTCTCTGGCCATTGTTCTCCGAAACACCACTCCGACTGTTTGTTTGTAAACTTAAGCTGAGATAATTCGAAATCCATCTTTTTTGTTGTTCTTAGATTTTTTTAGTTTTAGCATATGGATTTGATTCTGGATTCATTGCTTTTTGACTCTGGATTCATTGTCTTGGGAGTTTGTACGTTTGTTAAACATTTAGTTTTTGTTTAAGTATCTGTCCAGTTTACGAGTACTATTTTTTGCTGTTAGATTTATTTGGATTCATTATAATATTTTTTTTTGCTGTTGGTTCACGTGCACACAAGATTGGTTGTGGAATAATATTCAAGGTACTTGTTTATTTTTTTCATTATTAATATTCATGCTAATTGTTTTATCTATCTAAGCATTCTTTTTTCATTAATGCTTGTATCATATTTTTGTACATGAAGATTCTACCGCCGATTCGAGGCTTATGATTTGTGATGAAGAGTCTTAAGGTAACTTTTTAATAGTTAAAATGATGTAAATATTATTAAATTATGTTTTAATTTATTGATATTATTTTTTAACATGTTGGAAATATTACCTTTTCAGGTTTTGAAGAGTTGATGATGAGGATGATGTTGAAGTTCGTAGAGAGTCACTTGATTAAATTTCTATGTTGTGCTACTTCAAATTTAATCCTCTATGTTTTTATGTTTTGTCTACTTGTATTTGAGATTGTTGGGGCCATTTTTATGTTGTGTAACCTTTTATTGTGGATAAGTTGAATTTTTAGAGACATTTTCTACGTAATGTTAAAATATTTAAGTGATGTCGAAAATTTAATGTTGAGATCCATAGTCACTTTAGTACATGCTGAATTTTTTAAAGTAAACATTCTGAATTTTTCTAGGGCATAGTACATGCTGAATTTTTTAAAATAAACTAATATATGTTAAATTTTACAAAATAAACATGCTAATTTTTTTAGCATTCCAAAATAAATGGGGCGGTTTGTGACCCGTGAAATTTAAATGGGGCTGGTTCGGATTAATACAAAAATATTTACACAGGTTTGGGGCTCCTACAAGTGGACCCGTCACGTGTCGCGGGGCGTGGCAGGGTGGAATTTTTTTAAATGGGGGTGTGGTAGCGTTTTTGAAAACCCGCCCCGTTGCCATCTCTAATGATGCTTGCAGTGAGGGGAGCTATTTTCTGAATGGTATGTGGAGAAGACAAAACATTATAAATATGAGTTTTTGAAAAGAAACTTAAGAAAACCACCACAATCCACTCTAGATGGCCACAAACTAGGCATACTTTATCAATGAATGTTATAAGTCCTTCTCCATTAGTGATATTACTCTATCCTATTATTTTTTAAAATTACTATGTGATTTGATGTTTTTTTATTTTAATAATTATTTTAGTTAAAAGTATATCCAGTGGTGCTATTTTTAAAAGTATTTTGTTATCTTTAGTGTCAATAATAGAGTATTTTCAAATAATGTGTTGGTCCAATTATATTGTCCATATAATATGGAAATACCATTTGGAAATCTCTACATATAGAAATTATCATTAGTATTTTCTATCCATTCACCTGCCACATCGTCTAGGAATCTTTATACTCTATATAAAAGCTCATTAGTATCTCTCCAAAGTTGACACGTCAGATTTGACAAGCCTTAATATGGCTTGAATGATTTTGGTGAAGAGAGAGAAATCTCATTCTCAAATCCTAAAAACATGATCCCTAAAAATGTGCCTTGAATGATTTTGGTGAAGAGAGAGAAATCTCATTCTCAGATCCTAAAAACGTGGTCCCTAAAAACGTCATATTCTATGACATATATGCAGGTTAGGATGCCCTGCTACTACCCCTCTCTGTCGTCAAGTTCATAACCCGATTTAACAAAGTATTAAAGAGAGTGGGGTTAATGGAAAACCCATTTCAAAACAAACAAAGAAACTCAAGCATCTTCAGTAAAATGAGTAACTCACCAAGGAGATGTTAAGAGCTGAGAAGAACCGTAAATGAATTGGAGGGATTAGTTTTAGGGTAGAAGAAAAGTCATTTTCAATAAATAAAAATGAGGATTAATATCTTCTTTTTAGAAAGAGAATGGACTCTTTAGAATTCTCTCATTTTAATTATGCAATAAGAGAAGAGTGGATGAATTTGGGGTGTTCTAGAGGTTTGCGTCATAAATAAACGAATAGCAGAGTTATCGATTCAAATGATGGATGCCACTCTTCTTCAAACTCAAACAGTCTCCATCTGGAAAAAAAAACTCGGGTGAAGGCATTGTGGTGGAGAATCGCCGGCGGGTTCTCACCGGAAGCAGGGGGGTTGCTGGGGGTCGCCGGACGGAGGTGCTCGCCGGAGCTGGGTGTGGTCGGTAGGTATAAGGGTGGTTTAGAGGGAGAGAGAGAGAGAGAGTGATGTTGGGTTTAATGTTTGTTAATGGAGGGAGAGGAGAGAGAAGGTGAGAGGTTGAAGATGGAGTAGTGGGGGTTATGGTGTGTGTGGGTGTAGATTTGTAGGATGTGTGTGTGTGTGTGTGTGTGTGTGTGTGTGTGTATGTGTGTGTTTAATTTGAACCCTAAATAAAATCACACAATTAAAATTAATAATAAAATCTAACTAAAAATAAAATAAACTAAAAACAATAAAAATAAAAATATTAAAACCATTGAATATATGTTTTTTGAATTGTAGTGAGTGATTAAGTAATTATTGTAATGTTCATATATCTAAGTGTATATGTAATGCCCGTGCATCGCACGGGTTGCATACTAGTAAACATAAAATCATGTATCACCCCTATTTTTAACGCCCAATTGATCCAGATGTACACCGAACATAAGGAGTGATTGGGAGTATTTTTAGTCGATTCAACGCTGAATGAGGGGCATCATACGTAAAAGCTGAATGAAGTGGATGGGCGTGGGAGTAGTAGTTTACTGATCTAATAGATGGATGAGCACACGTCTCTACTAAGCCGAATGTCCTGTCTTCATCAATTGAATGGCCGTTGGACAATTTGAACTCACAAGACTTTGTCAACATGTCATTGCCATAAAAGACTATCACGCTCCCTATTAAGGTGATCTAGAGTTTCAACCCATGCGAAGATACCAAGGGCAAAAATGTGTATCTCTTAATTCAAATTCCTTCAACATGTATGCAACAAAATAGGAATAACGTTGTAAATGATGAATATATAAAGCCTCATGTATTGTAAAGGAAAGGTGGAATATTAGAAGGCTGAAACGCTCTCTGTAATTTCCCAAAATAATAAAAGATTTCCCCTACCCCATACATCTCATGTTCAGTATTCTTATTACATTCTTTATCTACTAAGCATCGCAAAACGTTGTTTTACTTTTATTGTGTTTTTTGTGTGAAAATCATATTTTTACCTCAACATAATTGGTGCATCTATGGGAATGACAGTTACCAAGCCATGAATAACAACAAAGTAATACAAGCCATAAACGGTTTCAAGGAGCAATAAAATGTGCTCCAAGACCATCCCGCTAAGATCCTTAGTCACTTGCCGGCTAACAAACCACCAACAATAGAGAACATATGAATCAAATACCTTTAGTAGAACATAATTTAGAGAAAGAGGCTCATTTTCGGCCCCCACCTCTCTGGACACTCTCCTCTACCGTCCACCGGGAATTAGCGGCTAGGCATGTGGACCTTCCACCAGTCATTATCAATGCTAGAGATGTCATGCGTGCAACTTTACTCTGCCAATAAGTAATGAACTTCCCATGCTGTCCAATTTCAAGCTCCCAAGGGTGGATTCATTTGAGGGGACATCAGGACCTAGGGACTACATAGACCACTATAAGGCCAGACCAAATCAGGCATCGAACATTTGTTATAATTTTGAAAGTCTTAACGAGGACTTAGTTTAACCGCCTGCCACCTAACTCCATCACGTGTTTCAGGGAGCTCTCATAATGGTTCATCTAACACTTCATTACAAGTAGGGTTCACATGAAGACTATCGACCATCTGTTCAACGCCCTCCAGACTATGGACGAGAACCTCAAAAGTATGTGAAGAGGTTTAATAATGAAATCCTATATATAAACCATTTGGATGGGATAGTGGTCGCCTAAGCCTTCTTACGTGGGCTATACAATAGCAACACCATTTATTCACTGTCAAAGAACCCACTTACTAACATGGTCAAATTGATAAAGAAAGTGGATAAACACATCCATGCGGAGGAAACCATTAGCAACCGGGGAGATTTTGAGAAGGGGATAACTAAGGATGACCAGAACAAGTGGCTATTTGTTCTGAAGGGGAATCAATGGACCAATCAAAAGCAAATCGAGTAGTACACTCCACTGAATATGACCATGGGTAGGGTGCTGAATGTCATGGCCGACTCGAAGATATTGAGGTGGCCAAATAGATAAAAGAACAGACCTTTCAAGACAAAGTTCAACATTTCCATCTAGATTATAGCCATGATACTACTGATTTCATCCATATGAAGAGTTAAATTGACGCGTTGGTGTAAGGGGCATTTGCGAGAATAAGTGCAGAAAGGTAACGATAGATAATATGAGTAGAGAAACGAATGAAGAGATGATCGACGCAAAAGCCGATCAAAAGATCGAGAATAGGGGAGAAAGGAACCAAAGGTGGAAATACCTGAGAAGGGGAGGAGGATTAATATGATATCCAATGGGTTTGCAGTCGAAGAGGAATCAACATCGTCTCATAAATTGTACAAAAGATAATAAAGGGAGCCAATGGAGGTACAAACGAAAAAAGACATTGATGAATGAGAGGATATAGCCTTCACGCTGAAGGACTCTTGGGATCTGATCACTCCTCCCGATGATATCCTTCAAATAAAAGTGTTGATATCAAACTAGACAATAGAAATGATCATGATCTACATGGGGAGTTCGATGGACATTATTTATTATGACTAATTCGAACATACGAAACAAGGGGGAGCCCAACTAAAGCATGTGAAAATCATACTCTTGGGTTTCTCAGGGGAATAGATCTATACAGATGGGTCGATTGAGTTACCCTTTATGATAAGGAGGGAGCCAAACTCTACCACATAGAAAGTATAATCCTTGGTAGTCAAGCAGGCTTCGGCCTATAATGTCCTGATCGGACGATCGACCCTGAGTAGACTTAACATAGTTGTATCAATAAAATACCTCACCCTTCGATTCCCAAAACTAAACATGACTGGTATTTTATATTTAAAGAAACACTGAACAAAATATGATTCGGATCCAATCGCGTTCAAGGAGTTTCTTTTTTCATAATTAAAGAAAAAGAAGGAGACATTCGATATAAATGGGTTAGATCTGATGAAGAACCGACCACGGGGTACCCCGTTAAAAACTTAATTTCGATTTCACTATACCACAACTGTTCGGAAAGAATAATATATGTGGGGTCATCACTGACTAAGAAGAATAAGGATGAACTGGTTTCATTTTTGAAGAGGCACTATAGGACATTTGTATAGAACCATAAGGATATGTAAGGCAATGATGCCTCGGTAATGACCCATCAGCTAAAGGTAAATCATACTAGCTGATTCATTATATAGAAGAAAATGGCATTTTCCATCGAGAGGAGTCAAGCGTCCCATGTTAAAGAAAGGAATTTGTTTTAACGTAGGTCTTATCCATAATTTTATATACCTCGAGTGGCTATCAAACGTTATGATAGTCAGAAATTCGAATGGGAAGTATTGACTTTTTGTGGATTACTCTGATCTGAATGAGGATTGACTAAAGGATTCGTACCGATCTCCAAGGATTGATGAACTGGTAGATGTTACAACCGGGCATTAAGTCCTATTATTAATGGATGCTTACTCTGTATATAACCAAATCCGAATGCACCCAACTAGATAAGAGAAAACTTCATTTGTGATAACTAGGGGACGTACTACTACCAAGTGATGACATTCGATATGAAGAACGTTGGGGCCACTTATTAAAGAATCATTAACCAAATGTTTGAGGAACAGATATAAAAAATAATGGAAGTATACATAGACCATATGCTAGTCAAAAGTCTGAAATAGGAGCATTATGTAGATGATTTGGAGGAGACTTTTAAATTCCTCGACTAATACTAAATGAAAATGAATCTAGAAAAGTGCTCCTTTGGTGTGCCATCGAAATTTTTGGGTTTTATGGTGACACAAAGGGGAATATAGATAAACCTAAAAGGATCAAAGAGATATTAGACATGCGAAGTCAAAAGATCGTGAAATAGGTAAGATAACCAATTAAAGGGTAGCAACACTAAACTAGTTCGTGAGCAAGGAAATCTATAGTTTCATCCCTTTGTTCAGAACACTCAAGAAGGCATTCATCTGTACAAACGAATGTGAACATGACTTTCAATTTTTGAATAATTATATGGTAGAATTTTCTATCCTCTTAAAGCCTATTCTCGGAGAAGAATTGTACTTTTACCTTGCCATCTCTTCAGTGACAATTATTCAGTCTTGATCAGAGATGACACAGGAATTTAACGACCAATTTATTATGCCAGTAGGGTATTTAGGGGAGAAGATTCAAGATACCAAATGTTGAGGTCGTATTTTTAGGCTCATACTATAGTTATTCTGATCGATTATCCACTCAAGTAGGTCCTCAATAAGCTGGAAGTCTCTCTATGATTGATGAAGTGTCCAATTGGGCTTGGGGAGTTTGACTTACATTACAAACCAAAGGTAGCTATCAAGGTATAGGTGTAATACCCCGTATTTTTATGCTATATTAATTTGGGGATTTATTAAATTTAACGTGAATGATTTATTTAATAAAAATTCGGAAATTAATTATGTTATAATTAATAACGTGACGAGAGTTAGTAATTATGGGAAATTTGTTGAATATTACTAATGAGTAAAGTAATATATAGTATATTGGTTACATTTAATGTCATGAGTAAATTAAATGACGATTTCGGAAATTTAAGTCGAAACGTGCTCGTGTCACGTCGGGACTAATTTTGTTAAATAAAAAGTGAATATTTTATAAGTTGCTCGTATGGTCATTTTGAGTGCGCCAACGCGTTCGGTAGGGTCGAGATAGTCAGAAAAGTGTACCCGGGGGTGTAGTTTGGGACTCGGGGCATTTTTAGGCCTAATTAGTACCCCGGGAGGGCATTTTAGTCATTTTACATAATTGGGTAATTAAACCCACGAAATTCAGCAACCTATATCAGCCATTTAGGTTAGTCTTTTAGGGTTAGAATATTCAGAACACAAGTGACGGCCATTGGAGAAGAGAGGAGAGAGCTCCAAGGCAATTCAAGGCCAAAAAGTCATCGGTTTGCACCGCCGCCACCACCAACGCGTAAATCGCGAGAAGGGGAACGCAACCAAACCGGATTCATCTGCAAACCAGACTTCTGAAAATCCCAGGAAAGTATTTATCTTGCGTATTTTCGTTAGTGCAATCCTCATGTTAGTTTAGGGATGATTAGAGATGATAAATATGGAAGAAAACCCAATTTGTGTTAGGAAAATGCATGTAGAATTGATTTATATGATATTATGGAATCCTTGCCATGTAGAGGAATATAACCCATGAAATTTTGATGTTATATTAGAAGGAAATTCTGGTGAAAATAGATTAGAACCTTCATTAAGAAAAACTCTAGGGTTCTTGATGATTAGATGGGATTTTGGGTTAATTATCCATGTTTAATGTTAGATATACACATGCTTTACGTTGAAAACATCTGGTATATTGTTATAATGATAGTAGTAGGATTTTTGGGACGTTTAGAATGGAAAAAAATGGTTTTGGATGAAGAAAATTGGTAGAACCCGTAACTGCATTTCTGCAAAATTTTCGCAGACCTGCTTGATCGATCGATCGAGCCTAGAGCTTCGATCGATCGAAGGTTCGATCGATCGAGCCCCAGATCTCGATCGATCGACCCCTCCTAGCAGACTCCTATTTCCCTTGTTTAATTAGTTAAATTAAATTTATCGCAAAATAATTCTTGGGAATTCTTAATGAAATATTTTGGGAGATAGGAAAGACCAGTAGGACATATGAATAAGTGTCGAGAACTTTATTATAAGACGAGAATCTTGTTCTTGGGATAATTATATAATGAACGACGAAACTACGTATTTCAAGTGAGAGATTGCGGCGAATAGCTACGATAGTAAATAGAGGTATGCCTACTGAATTTTCTACTTGGAAGGATAGAGTGAGAAAACCCTTCGAGTTAAGGTTAGAGATGAAACCTTATACGTAATACTAATAATGTGAAATTAAGGAAAAACGTTGTAATTATGGGTGACGAGAAGAACCTACATTAATATGATAAAAGTGGTATATTTATATGATTGTGTGTACATATATTATATACTTGTGAAAATCATGCCCACGCTACTTGCTATCCCTGAGGTTACCGTGCTGGGACAAGTCTTATCTCGATGGGACCTTTATGGGGGATATTGACTTGTACCCTAGAAGATAGATATCCTTGGTACAGGCTATCGATGTGATAGTTCAGACGGTCCTAAGAGACGCAGGCATGTGCCATCCTCTTAGAGACTTGGAATCTATTCTTCGCCTCAATATTGTTTGTGTATTTATGTTAATACAATTTGAGAGTGATTCCGATTGTATTCCCCTTAATATGAGTGATATGGGGATTTGGATAGTAGAATATGCCCGCACCATAGTTTATTTTGGGGTGCATGTTATTATATATATATATTATACGAGTAGTTAATATATATATGGAATTCTGAAATTTGGAAACTACCTAGTGTGAATTAATATGTAGGACATGGTTGATGACTCAAATAGTAAATACTTGTTTTGTGAAAGTATAATTTGTTACTGAGAAACTTTATAAATTAATAAAAGCTAAAACGAGAGTTGTGCCGCTAATTGGAAGTATTTTTTTTAATAATATTGTTCGGTTTTGAAATCTTATGAGTAAGTTAAGATACGCTAAATTATTGAGAAGGTTAGTACGATAAAATGATAAGATAAACCGTTGGGAAGGTTAGTGCGATAGGTGTGCACATTAGAAGAGAGGTGAGTATTTCTCAAGAGAGTGACGTACTAATATGTTGTTGCATTGGCCTGTATCAATTTATATACTTGCTAAACGTATTTTAAAAATCAAACACACTTCGGGCTCTGACCCATTTTCTCTCTCTGTCTCTCCCTCTCTCTCTTGTATATATATGTATGTATTACAGGTGCCCAGCCACAGGGGCGTCTTGCTTAGGATCTCTTTGAAGGAACGCGCTGCAGCTTAGGTGGGAGTTGCAGGTCTCTTGATTAGACGACTTCGTTCATTCGGATCCCCTCTTAGTATTTTCATTTAGTTGAGCATGTGTAGCTCTTTCCATTATTCCATTGTTATTGGACATTTATATTTAAGTTATTTACAGTATTGTTCTATGGGATTTATTCACTTTGGATTTGTGACTTTAGTTTTCGTATGTTGACATTCGATTGACGAATGTAATACATTATTTGGTTTATGTTGCAGAATTTAATATGGTGTGATTCTTACTTATTATATGTTGTTAATAAAATAAATGTTTTCTTGAAATAAAATTTGGAAGGTATGTATGAAAATGGTTTTGACACTTAGCTTAATTATTTAGGGTGTTAAATTGGAAAATGTATTTTTATCGACAGTGATGCTGAGAATGAACCAACTGTTTACCTTGATTTAATTTAATAAAGGAGTGATCGCCCGGTATTGAATTAGGCGGGGTGTCACAGGTGGTATCAGAGCATCAGGTTCTAGTGTCCTTTAGGATCTGTGCGGCTTATTATGCTTTCAGCGTTACTTTCTATGATATAGAGCCCTAATACTAGGATTGTTGTGTCTATCTCTTTACATTGGAATTTCGTACTTCTGCGATTTGTTTATTTGAATGATGAACTCATCCAAATTTACTTAAATTTTCAGATGGATTGTCAAGAAGAACTAGCTAAGACAGTTAAGGGAGTCAACGATCAAGATCGACTCACACCTCAGGTATTCCCAGGGAGAATATCAACCGCCGAGTTAGCGGGTATCGTGGCACAAGCAGTTACCACTGCATTCCTACAATACCAAGAACGCAGCCTACAACTTAAAGGAGGCAAAAGACCTAGAGAGGTTAACCAAATGCATATGACTAACGTTGAGAATTTTGCGAAGGCACCGAATCTGCGACAACAAAATAATCAAGATCGAGTCAGTTTCGGAGGTAACGAGATTTATATTCAGGGACAAAAGTGTCAGGGCCAACGAAGCCAGGTTCAGGATGAAATCACCAAGAGGTGTTTCGGTTGTGGAATGGAGTATCACAAACGTAAATCTTGTCCAAATCAGACTGGGGATAAACTACAATCTGACCAGCGAAGAATTTCGAAACTCTGCTATAAATGTGTACAACCGGGTCACAAGTGGATGGATTGTCCTCGCCCTGACATAACTTTTCCCCAGATTTCCCCTCAAGGCCAGCAAGACCAGGGGAAAAGCGAGACTACTCAACACCGTAATAAAGTGAAGCAGTTTCGAGGGAGGTGCTTCCAATGTGGCAGTAATGGCCATAGGCGTCAGGATTGCCCAGAGAAGAATAGGCCCCCCCGACAAGAATGTTCTAACAATAAACCCCAGAAGCCAGCTCCACCACCCTTTCCAACAGCCTCAGTTCAGCAGAGAAAGCTATGGGGCGAACGTGTTTATAACTCCTCACAGGCAATATCTCCGCACGCATCCCCCGCGATTGAGGGTATATTTTTTTTCTATCCATGTTACTATGAGTCGAGTTTTGTTTAATACTGGGGAAACACACTATTTTATAGCTACTTATTTTGCGAAAGCCTTAGGTTTATTAGCCACAGCAGAGAGCACTGTGTCGTGTGTAGACTCACCACTGGGAAGTGGGTCACTTAGTTTCTTTATATGCCGGGGAGTAGGGGTAGAGATTGGTAGCTTGGTATTACCTGCAGACATGTTAGTCTTAGACATGCACGAGCATGATGTGATTATTGGTATGGATTGGCTCGCTGCTTATAGAGCCATGATTGATTGCTTCGGTGGAAGCATTATTTTTGCCATTCCGGGGCAAGAGATGTTTGTAGTGGCGATGCCTCGCCCAGAGGGAGGTTCGACCGCTCATTTGTATTACATAGAGGAGGATACCTCTAAGGAGGTTGTGATTCCCTGAGATTCGATCCCTGTTGTCAGGGAGTATTCCGATGTGTTTCAAGAGATACCAGGCCTACCGCCCAGTCGTGAGATAGACTTTGTTATAGATTTATTACCAGATACGAGACCGATAGCATGCGCACCGTACCGTATGGCTCCGGCAGAGATGCGAGAGCTACGAGATCAGATAGAATAGCTGTTAGGTCAGGGCTTCATTGGTAGGAGTACCTCACCGTGGGGCACTCCAGTCTTGTTTGTGAAGAAGAGAGATGGTTCACTGAGATTGTGTGTGGACTACCGGGAGCTGAACAAGGTCACGATACGGAATAAATATCCGTTACCTCGAATCGATGATCTGTTCGACCAACTGAGGGGAGCAACTTTCTTTTCGAAGATAGATCTGAGGTCGGGGTACCATCAGTTACGTATTAGAGAGCAGGATGTTTCAAAGACTGCCTTCTTGTCGAGATATGGGTCATATGAGTTCAGGGTAATGCCGTTCGGACTCACAAATTCCCTAGCCGTTTTCATGGACTTGATGAACCGATTATTCAGAGAGTTCTTGGATCAGTTTGTCATCATCTTCATAGATGACATCTTGATATATTCACACTCCGAGGAGGAGCATGCCGAGCACTTGAGGTGGGTTCTTCAGACTCTCCGAGAGCATCAGTTGTATGCTAAGTACGAGAAGTGTGGATTCTGGTTGCGAGAGGTACAGTTCTTGGGCCATGTTGTTTCTGAGCAGGGGATAGCAGTTGACCCGAGTAAAGTGTCAGCGGTGAGGGAGTGGGGACAGCCCACGACACCGACGGAAGTACGTAGTTTCTTGGGATTATCCGGATACTACAGGAGATTCATTCGGGGATTCTCCAAAATAACGGGTCCATTGACAAATCTGACTCGTAAAGGGGTAACATATGTTTGGGATGACGCTTGTCAATTGGCTTTCGAAGAGTTGAAAGACAATCTTACTTCAGCGCCAGTCCTTACTTTACCGAAACTGGGTGTGGAATACCTGGTTTACACCGATGCGTCTTTACGGGGACTTGGAGGAGTACTCCAGCAGGAGGAGAAGGCTATAGCTTTTGCTTCCCGCAAGCTTAAGCCACATGAGAAGAATTACCCCACCCACAACATGGAGTTAGTAGCGGTCGTCTTTGCTTTGAGGATATGGAGGCACTAGTTATTGGGGGAGAAATTCCATTTGTTCACAGACCATAAGTCACTGCAGTACCTGTTCACTCAGCGAGAGCTGAATATGCGTCAGCGCAGATGGCTAGAGTTTGTGAAGGACTACCAGTTCGATATACAGTACCATCCGGGGAAGGCCAACGTAGTTGCTGATGCGTTGAGCCGTAGACCGGTAGACGATGTAGCGGACGTCTGGAAAGCAAAGTGGAGGGAGTTGGGTCACCAGGACGCAGTAGCCCGTTCTTTCATATCCGTTATGTCAGTCACACCCGAGATTGTTACGAGGGTGATACAGACACAGACCATGGACCCGTTTTGCCAGGAACAGATTGTACGACTTCTAGCCGAGGGTACTGAGTCCTATTCTGTTAGTTCTGATAGAGGTTTGAGGTTTAATGGGAGATTGGTGGTTCCAGAAGAAGCCGAACTACGTCATGCAGTGATGACTCATTCTCATGGGTCCCGATTTGCAGAACATCCGGGAGGTAATAAGATGTACCAGGATATGAGGCGACAATACTGGTGGAGTGGGATGAAGAAGGACATCGCCGAGTTCGTGTCCAAGTGTCCTACCTGCCAACTGGTAAAGGTGGACCACCAGAAACCGTCAGGATTACTTCAGCCATTGGAAGTACCCGCGTGGAAGTGAGAGAGTATTTCCATGGATTTTATTACAGGGTTACCTACATCACAGCGGGGCCACGATTCTATCTGGGTGATTGTAGACCGTTTGACCAAGGTGGCTCATTTTCTGCCGGTGTGGACAGATTATACCACAGGTCAGTATGCTCAGTTGTTCATCGCGGAGATTGTCAGATTACACGGGGTGCCCCTAAATATTGTGTCAGATAGGGACAAGATTATCGTGTCAAGTTTTTGGGAAAGCTTTCAGGAGGCTATGGGTACTGAGTTGAGGTTGAGTTCAGCTTACCACCCACAGACAGATGGACAGACAGAGCGTACTAATCAGATGTTAGAGGATATGCTACGCATGTGTGTTCTCGATTTTGGAGGAGGTTGGGAGGCACATCTTCCACTGGTAGAGTTTGCTTATAATAACTCTTATCAGTTTACGATTGGTATGGATCCATTTGAGGCTTTGTATGGCAGGCCTTGTCGTTCTCCAACTTGTTGGCTCGAGGTGGGGGATAACAAGTTGCTAGGACCAGAAGTGATTCAGGAGACCTCCGCGAGGATTGAGATAATCAGGAGTCGTATTCGGGTAGCCCAGGACAGGCAGAAGAGCTACGCCGATGCGAAACGGTTCTTCCGGGAGTTTAACGTGGGAGATCAAGTGTTATTGCGTGTATCTCCTATGAAGGGAGTGATGAGATTCGGGAAGAAGTGGAAGTTGGCTCCGTGGTACGTGGGACCATTTCCCATCATCGAGAGGATTGGGCCGGTTGCATACAGGTTGGGACTGCCAGAACATTTACATCGCATCCACGATGTATTCCACATCTCGTCGTGGAGACGATATCTTCGGGATGATATGGCCCATACTCACATTGCGATAGATGAGATCGACTTAAAGCCTGATAGCTCTTATGAGGAGAGACCAGTGGATATTCTAGACTATAGTGAGAGGAGATAGAGGTCGAAGTTAGTTCCACTTGTGCGAGTCCAGTGGGAGCATCATAATGTGGAGGAATCCACTTGGGAGCGCGAGGCAGATATGCGCGAGAGATATCCAGAGTTGTTTTTACCAGGTATGCCTTATTTTCCGAATTTCGGGACGAAATTCCATTATTACGTGGGAAGTATGTAATACCCCGTATTTTTATGCTATATTAATTTGGGGATTTATTAAATTTAACGTGAATGATTTATTTAATAAAAATCCGGAAATTAATTATGTTATAATTATTAACGTGACGAGAGTTAGTAATTATGGGAAATTTGTTGAATATTACTAATGAGTAAAGTAATATATAGTATATTGGTTACATTGAATGTCATGAGTAAATTAAATGATGATTTCGGAAATTTAAGTCGAAACGTGCTCGTGTCACGTCGGGACTAATTTTGTTAAATAAAAAGTGAATATTTTGTAAGTTGCTCGTATGGTCGTTTTAAGTGTGCCAACGCGTTCGGTAGGGTCGAGATAGTCAGAAAAGTGTACCCGGGGGTGTAGTTTTGGTCTCGGGGCATTTTTAGGCCTAATTAGTACCCCAGGAGGGCATTTTAGTCATTTTACATAATTGGGTAATTAAACCCACGAAATTCAGCAACCTATATCAGCCATTTAGGTTAGTCTTTTAGGGTTAGAATATTCAGAACACAAGTGACGGCCATTGGAGAAGAGAGGAGAGAGCTCCAAGGCAATTCAAGGCCAAAAAGTCACCGGTTTGCACCGCCGCCGCCACCAACGCGTAAATAGCGAGAAGGGGAACGCAACCACACCGGATTCATCTGCAAACCAGACTTCTGAAAATGCCAGGAAAGTATTTATCTTGCGTATTTTCGTTAGTGCAATCCTCATGTTAGTTTAGGGATGATTAGAGATGATAAATATGGAAGAAAACCCAATTTGTGTTAGGAAAATGCATGTAGAATTGATTTATATGAGATTATGGAATCCTTGCCATGTAGAGGAATATAACCCACGAAATTTTGATGTTGTATTAGAAGGAAATTCTGGTAAAAATAGATTAGAACCTTGATTAAGAAAAACTCTAGGGTTCTTGATGATTAGATGGGATTTTGGGTTAATTATCCACGTTTAATGTTAGATATACACATGCTTTACGTTGAAAATATCTGGTATATTGTTATAATGATAGTAGTAGGATTTTTGGGACGTTTAGAATGGAAAAACATGGTTTTGGATGAAGAAAATTGGTAGACCCCGTAACTGCATTTCTGCAGAATTTTCGCAGACCTGCTTGATCGATCGATCGAGCCTAGAGCTTCGATCGATCGAAGGTTCGATCGATCGAGCCCCAGACCTCGATCGATCGACCCCTCCTGGCAGACTCCTATTTCCCTTGTTTAATTAGTTAAATTAAATTTATCGCAAAATAATTCTTAGGAATTCTTAATGAAATATTTTGGGAGATAGGAAAGACCAGTAGGACATATGAATAAGTGTCGAGAACTTTATTATAAGACGAGAATCTTGTTCTTGGGATAATTATATAATGAACGATGAAACTACGTATTTCAAGTGAGAGATTGCGGCGAATAGCTACGATAGTAAATAGAGGTATGCCTACTGAATTTTCTACTTGGAAGGATAGAGTCCACGAATGTCACGTATTAAGTGAGAAAACCCTTCGAGTTAAGGTTAGAGATGAAACCTTATACGTAATACTAATAATGTGAAATTAAGGAAAAACGTTGTAATTATGGGTGACGAGAAGAACCTACATTAATATGATAAAAGTGGTATATTTATATGATTGTGTGTACATATATTATATACTTGTGAAAATCATGCCCACGCTACTTGCTATCCCTGAGGTTAACGCGCTGGAACAAGTCTTATCTCGATGGGACCTTTATGGGGGATATTGACTTGTACCCTAGAAGATAGATATCCTTGGTACATGCTATCGATGTGATAGTTCAGACGGTCCTAAGAGACGCAGGCATGTGCCATCCTCTTAGAGACTTGGAATCTATTCTTCGCCTCAATATTGTTTGTGTATTTATGTTAATACCATTCGAGAGTGATTCCGATTGTATTCCCCTTAATATGAGTGATATGGGGTTTTGGATAGTAGAGTATGCCTGCACCATAGTTTATTTTGGGGTGCTGTTATTATATATATATATATATATATATATATATATATATATATATATATATTATACGAGTAGTTAATATATATATGGAATTCTGAAATTTTGAAACTACCTACTGTGAATTGATATGTAGGACATGGTTGATGACTCAAATAGTAAATACTTGTTTTGTGAAAGTATAATTTGTTACTGAGAAACTTTATAAATTAATAAAAGCTAAAACGAGAGTTGTGCCGCTAATTGGAAGTATTTTTTTTAATAATATTGTTCGGTTTTGAAATCTTATGAGTAAGTTAAGATACGCTAAATTATTGGGAAGGTTAGTACGATAAGATGATAAGATAAACCGTTGGGAAGGTTAGTGCGATAGGTGTGCACATTAGAAGAGAGGTGAGTATTTCTCAAGAGAGTGACGTACTAATATGTTGTTGCATTGACCTGTATCAATTTATATACTTGCTAAACGTATTTTAAAAATCAAACACACTTCGGGATTTGACCCGTTTTCTCTCTCTCTCTCTCTCTCTCTCTCTCTCTCTCTCTCTCTCTCTCTCTCTCTCTCTCTCTCTCTCTCTCTCTCTCTTGTATATATATGTATGTATTACAGGTGCCCAGCCACAGGGGCGTCTTGCTTAGGATCTCTTGAAAGGAACGCGCTGCACCTTAGGTGGGAGTTGCAGGTCTCTTGATTAGACGACTTCGTTCATTCGGATCCCCTCTTAGTATTTTCATTTAGTTGAGCATGTGTAGCTCTTTCCATTATTCCATTGTTATTGGACATTTATATTTAAGTTATTTCCAGTATTGTTCTATGGGATTTATTCAGTTTGGATTTGTGACTTTTGTTTTCGTATGTTGACATTCGATTAACGAATGTAATACATTATTTGGTTTATGTTGCAGAATTTAATATGGTGTGATTCTTACTTAGTGAATGTTGTTGATAAAATAAATGTTTTCTTTAAATAAAATTTGGAAGTTATGTATGAAAATGGTTTTGACACTTAGCTTAATTATTTAGGGTGTTAAATTGGAAAATGTATTTTTATCGACAGTGATGCTGAGAATGAACCAACTGGATCGATAATTGCGTTCAATATATAAATAATGGAATCCTTCCACAATATCATATGGAAGCCAAAAAGGTGAGAGTTAAGACAATAAAATACCTACTTTATGAAATTGTTTTATACCTATGAGGGTATGCCCAACCAACCCTGCATTGTGTCCATTCTATAAAAGTAACAACGATTCTGAGAAGACTCCAAGAAGGTATTTAAAGAGGATATTAAGGGAAAAGGAGCTTAGCACAAATGGCCCTGATACAAGGTTATTATTATCCAATAATGAGTAAGGATACTAAGCACTACGTCAGAAAAGTGTGATCGATGTTAATGAAATGCGAATGATACCTCTCAGCCAATTAAAGAACTATTAGTAATCGTATAGCCATGGAAGTTCACTTTATGTGGGATGGACATCCTCAATCCTTTTCTAACTGGTAAGGGTTGATGCAATTTCCTCCAAGTAGAAATTAACTTCTTCACATAATGGGATGAGGTCGAGCCTTTGGCTAGGATTATCGACCAGAAGGTGGACTCATTTATTTTGAGGTACATACTTGGTCGATTCGACAATTCGCATGCCCAAATTTTAGATAATATCAGAAAATTCCATAGTATGAGGATTTATAATCTATGTGAGCATTTTAAGATCAAGCACTATCTGCCCCAGGAATCAGAGGTGCAACAGTTGGGTATAAGTGACGAACCAAACATTCTTTCATTGGATAAAAACCAAATTGGAGAACTCTAATGGGATATGAGTAGAGAAGATAATCTCCATCTTGTGGGCATACAAGAAGGAAGGGAAGATGCATCACTAAGGATGGACATAACCCAAAAAAGGATGTCGAATACTATAATAGGAGAGTAAGGAACATATCATTCAGGTTCAAAGACCTAGCCCTCAGGAAAATGATGCAATCAATAAAGGATATAAGTCATACGAAATAGGATGACAACTAGGAAGGCCCATATGCCATAACATTGATAATATAATGAAGGACTAATGGTCTAAGGGATCACGAGGATCGCACCCTTCCTCGACCTTGGAATGTAGAAAACTTGAAGCTTTATAATCAATAAGAAGGAGGTCGAACATGTGTAAGAACAATTTTTTTAGGACTGTTCATAGCATAGCTTAGGGTAGTTTGGCGTTTCCCATTACAAATCTTCACGCACCGTCAAGACAAACCGAACTCAATCATCTTAAAGTTTAAATAATTCTCAACATCCCGATGAGGTATTAAACAATTTAGAGTTTGAATTAATTTATAAAATTATATTTTGGGATGTTTATTTTTATGAAAAACGGACATGACTTTTTATTTTAGAAAATATATTTTCTAATTTTATTGTAGGTGGAGTTTTTAAAACTGTAAATTTTCATTTAAGTAGTTCAAACTACATCCCCATGTCATTCAAAATACATCTCAAGGTCATTCGACCCCTGGTTTCAAACTAGCTTCAAACGAAGTGTACTACTTCGATATTGTTTAGGTCGTTAGAAGGGAGATCAAATCTCGTTCGAATGAGATCAACATCTTGTTTGTACGAATATGCATTCTTATTCGAACGATGCTATGCCTTAATTTTTTTATAAATACTTGTTTCGTGTTCAGATCGTTTAAGACTTTTGACAACTCTCTTTCGACATAACTTTTGGAAAAGTTTTTCAGGTTTTGTGTTGAAAATCACTTGTTTAATTCACAAAAAAATATCCTTGAATATTGTTCTTATGAATTGGTTTATAACCCTAGAAAGTTTTGTATCTATTGCATACACCTTGGTGGAAAGGATCTCCATTGCTGACCTCTGATACTTGTAAGGATTTACTGCTGAAGATTAAGGCTGAGGGTGATGGAGGACTACAGTCTTGTGATTCTTATGAGGATCATAGTTATTATTCATTAGAGATTTGCAGAAATCAGTGCACTATGCTTGTGGAGGTTATCAAGTAGTTTGTAGATAGACTATCTTATAGAATTCTAAGTGAATAACAGTTTTTACCCGAAAGTGTTTTTTTTTTCTAAAACATGGCCTAAGTTGATTGCATTTATTTAATTTATCTTTTTATCACACTGATGCATGCTTAGGATAAAAAGAGAAAATATATTCTAAGTTGGCTTCTACATTTATAAGTGATATAAAAACACTAATCGGGTTTCGACCCTTCTTAATTTGGCATGGGAGATTTTAACTGCATTTTACCTTTCACAAATTGGTATCAGAGCCGGTTGAACTAACTTTTCATGTAGATCATATTTAGTGCGTTCTGGTTATTTTTTGTTCATCTCTCTTATTCTTGATTTTATTCTCTCTCGATGGAGTCTCATTTGAATTTGAATTTTGCCGAAAGAATTGAAATTCTTAAAAATCATTTTAAAAATATTTTGGAACTTTTTCAAACTATTCAAAATGAAAGAAATATCAATCGTGAGAAGTTTGTCAAAAATTTTCCAAGAATGAGAGTGATGATAGGGTTCTTATTTTAGAGAAAGAATTAGAGGACTTGAAAAATCCCAGGGTTTGTGTTAGTGTTAGTGAGGATAAAAATAATTTTGTTAATGATTATAAGGCACGTGAGAAGACTCTTAGGGATAAGTTTTCCTTCATTTAGGGGGAATGAGATAACCTTCAAGGAATGATTGAACATATGAAGAAGGAGTCCCTCAAATTGGGAGAGTTTAATTCTTTGTTCGAGTAAAAAAATTTTGAAGTTAAAAGATGATTTAAAAGACTCGAGTAGTGTTAGTAGCGATGGTAATGGCTCTCATATTTCTATTGCTTCGAGTGCTAAAGCCAAAACCATAGTTTATTTTAGAGGGTCAACCAAACCAAGGACAATAGTGTAGACACCACATTCTAGGACCCCCTAAGTCTCTCCTTAGGTCCCTATTACCTTCCCATTTCACTACAAATCCTAGGTCATACTCTGAATACCGATCTAGAGGGCATCGGGCACTCCTAGGCTCCATTTGACTTCGGTCAACTCTATCATTAGAGATAAATATCTTTAAATATTTTAAGACCTCTGAATCCCCTATCCAACGGTCCACCCCATGTGCGAATCGGCATAGATGTTCGAACGAATGGACTATTTTACTATCGAAAATCAATCTAGGGGCCACCGGGCACTCTCGAGCCCCAATTTGACCCAATTAACTTCATCGCCAGAGCAAAATATCTTTAAATCTTTTAAGGGCACTAAAACCCCTTTCCAAGGGTCTACCCTATTCTCTAAATGGCATAACCATTCAAACGAACGATCCGTTTCCCCCAAAAACTGATCCGAAGGCTATTGGGTGATCCTGAGCTCGGTTGGAACAAGTTTAACTCGAATAATAATGAATGAATTTTTGAAGGGAACTAAATACCCTTTCTAACGGTCTTCCCCATACACGATTCTGACTTACAGTATTGAAAAATCATCCATTTTACTCCGAGAGGTCACAGGACGCTTTCGGGCCTCGGTTGACCAAGGTAAACTTTCCAAATCGAGCGAAACCCTGTAGAATGTCAAATTATATCTCCTAATATTTCCAAAGGTCCACACTGTATATGATTCTTACTTATATCTCCTAATATTTCCAACGGTCCACCCTGTATATGATTCTTACTTTCCATACGGACGAACGATTCGTTCCCGTTCGATGATCTCTTGTCCAAAGGACTGATATACACGTCCGAGCCACATTTGACCTTCAGTCAACTCCCAGACCTGGGAGAAGTCCAAAGGAATCTTGAAGGTCTTTGAATTAAATTTCTAACGGTATACTCCGTGCGCGATTTGGATCAACGGATTGTGTTCTACGACTATTTTTTCGAAAAAATATGCACAATACTGCCAATTGGCAAGTCCATTTCCCTGCCTATCGGTAGTGTGCCAAGGGTCACCTGTCGATTAGCAGGGCTAGAGTTACGCTGATCGGCACCACCCATCACCATATAAATAAATGACATGACCTCACTCCGAAAAGCACACCTCAGATCCATCAGCATCAGTTATCTCAGCAACATTCTCTCGAAATTAATGAAGTTCTTCCATGTGAAGTTCCATTCAAGCTTACATTCCCATCCTTTTCATACCCAATTTGTCAAAATATCATTCTCTCTCATACAATCCTCATCTCACATTCAAGGGAGTTCATACAAGATTAAGGATCAAGATTCAAAGAAGGTTCAAATCCTTCGCCCTCTCTTTAAAGTTCTTGTTTGCATAAATTACATTAGATTCATAATCTAGTTCTCACTTTAGTTCATACACAATAATATCTACATTTTTATTAGTGAATTGCACATACTTTATTTTCTATAAAAAGCCCCCCCAAAAAAAGAGGGTTACACATATAAATTTCGAATGGGATTATCCATCCCACTTTTTCAAAACTAAAACACATTTTTTCTACACACACACCTATAATAAAATCCCGTTCGAATATATGGGATAAACCACACCCTCACACCGCATTCAATATATATGGACTTTGATGCCTCTATAGGCTAATAAAGTTTTGAATAGAACCAATAAGAAGAGACACAATGGCAAAAAGTTGCACAATATGCCAGCGAGGAAGCCAACACTGACCACAAAATTATACACGCATACAAAATCTCAACAACAAACATTTCCATTAAAAAAAAAACTTTCTCCAACAACACAAATCACAAAATCTCAATCTTACCTCAAAAATAAAAATTGTATATTAACTTATATCCCCATCAAGGAATTGAAACCAAAATATCCCAAATTAGGTGTTCCTAAAATGCCCAGATCACAAAATCTTAATATAAAATCGAAAATCCATCTCATTTTCTCATCAATATAACATAAAATGGTAATCAATAATTCACAATCATCCGAATAAAGCTAAAGTAAACTTGTTACATATATTTGTTTAAAATATCAATGAAATAAACTTGTTACATACATTTCAAAGATTTGGTCAGAGTTTACCTTGATTCGGAGCTTTTCTCAGTGGCCAAATACGATGGAGCTGCTACCTTTGGTCGATTGAAGTCTCAGTGGCCAAAATCAATCGTAGGTTTTTTACCGGTGGAGGTTTTTTATCGGTGAGAGAGAGAATGGAAGAAAGAGCTATCGAGAGAGAGAGAGAGAGAGAGAGAGAGAGAGAGAGAGAGCTGGCCGGAGAGATGATGAAGCTGGCCGGAGATAGATAGATAGATAGATAGAGAGAGAGCTGGCCGAAGAGAGAGAGAGGCGAGAGCGTCAATGAGATGAAAGAGAGACGGGCTTGAGCGGGAATGAAAAGAAATGGTATCTAATGTTTTTTTAGGTCTTTTATATTTTAGTAAGTGTACTCAATTTTGGCACACTTTAAAACAGTGCCAAATTTTGGCACTGTTTTAAAACGTGCCAGATTGTTATTAAACCGTGCCAAAATTTGGCACAACTTTAAACTGTGCCAGATTTTTAATATCAGGGTGTGCCAAATTGCTATTTTTGGTGTAGTGCTACCTTTCTCCACAACCACTTCATGTAGTCCCTTGAGATATGCCAGTCTCTACCAACAGACTGGGATGGATGGCTCGACGGCCGATGATTCTCCTATAAAGAGCCAAATCGCATGCGCATACGCTCGGTCAAATCATCCATAGGAAAGAAGTCTAGTGTTTGAGGTGGAACAATTTTTTCCCATCTAAATTAGCGCAGAAGTCTCTAGGAAAAGTAAAAAGAGGTCTGCCTGAGGCCAACCAACCGAACATATTGGTATTCCCCCAGTTCTATAATGGGCAACAACTCCCCCCACCAATGCACTAACCAACGTAAGCTTTGGGCCCTGTGCTCTGCAAATAAATTCTCCCAGCTCTCAATGTCTAGGCCTACACTAATAAAGTAGTGTGAAAATAAGTTTAGCACAACCGAAAAAGGATACTCGGGTGGGACCATCATACGAAACCTCTCCAACAATCATATGAATAGCATTATGGGGCTACCCCTCAATAAGTCAGAATGACCTTTCCACCAGGCTTCTAGACAATTCAAAGTCTTCGCTAGTATCACCACTGCAGGATTGCGATAGTACGACATCCAAGAAGCAATGGTTGCAAGTTGTGGGTCCACCAGTAATTCCCCAGTCACCAACAATAGTTTTGAAACAAAGCTCAGGATGATGGCTCCAGCATAGCCAGCATCACCAACATCCTGAAATTTCATATAATTCAACATTACAGGAAAAAGATCATTTCTCCTGTAACTAGTGACCTATATGCTGAAGGCGAGATATAGAGAAGTCCAGCTAACATCTCCCGAGGGGACTGAGAAAACTCAGGCATAACCATTGCAACACTGGGATTTATCCCTAACATGACAGAGAACTCTACATAGGTCGAAGAGACCTTGTCCAACTCGAAACGAAAACATGGTCCTCAGGGTACCAAAACTCCACCGTTGTCCTCAACATGTTCACCTCTATGGGCCAGTTATGCCATAAGTAGACTTTACGCATGCTGAAAGCATCATAGTAAACATTATATAAGCACATTGCTTCCAAGGTTTTGAGGTAGTTCGCAAACTCAACACTACCAAGAAGAGCCATGTTGCAAAGAAAATAAAGAATAATGAAAAAGGAAAAGAATGTGTAGGTGTGAAGAAGATGCTCCACCAACACTCCTATATATACTTGAAAACCCTCAAATAAAGACAAAGAACCCTGCAAAAATTGGAGAAAAAGTTACCCCCCAAGTACCAAGAAATTGAAGAAGGTGGAATCAAAGCCTTGGATTGATTGGACTAGACTAATATGCCGATACGCAGGATAGGGATCATGCCGATCGACAACCCCCTATTTTTGGGAAGTTACCTTTTTCCTTTTTTGTCAAAACCAAAAAACTCAATAAAATAATTTCTATTCTCAAATGCTCTCAATTCTTCTTTATGCTTTTCACTTGTCTTGTTTTTGAAATAAATTCTCTCCCAAAATTATTTTTAATCCTTTTTACGGTCTTAGTAGAAAAGTAAAAAGAACATGTGCATCAAATCAATAAAAATAAACAAAAACTTCATTTTATTTGCTTTAATATTTGTTGTGTTACATTGATTTTGCAGAAATAAAGAAAATACAATGGGACTCGGCCCAAACCCACCTACATTTCTCTCTCTCTCTCTCTCTCTCTAGGAACCTCCTTCCCTACGGCATGATCTCTTCCCCCAATGATGAGATGATGTACCACCAGTCCTCGAGCTAAACCCTTCCTTAGACGAGGTAGACAACACCACATCAGAAGTAACCGAAATCGCACCTGAATGTGGGAGATTACCGAAGATATCCAATCCCGAACATCCTTTACCAGGTGGTGGAGACCCAAATATGTTGCAAAAAGAAATATAAAAAGAAAATCAGTCAATCTGAAGCAAAAGAAGAAATTAGAAAATCAAAAAGTCAAATAGATGAAAAGGGTATTGGTGGCTTAAGGACCTCCTCAGTCAAAACCAGCTCCTCCAAATCCATCGCATTAGGATGATGTAGTGAATGCATCGACCTCCCATTAGCCCACCGGATATTATAATAAGGTGGATCCATCTGCACAAAAGAAACCTCTGAGGTTGTTGTCGCCGCCAATGCCGATGCACCACTTACGCTGTGGGAAGACCCCACTAGTCGACTCGAACCCGCCTGGGGGAGAGGAATCACGTCATATATGCTGGGTGACATCAACCAACTCAACATAAATTCTAAGTAATCATACGCCGCCACTATGTCAGTGTAGGACGAGTAAGGCTCGCCCATTATCGCCTCTACCCGCGCATCATCCGCCATCTCTCGCACTCGCCCCATATACATCGATGGCCTCGCCGATGGCACAATAACTCCATCCTCCATAAACTTCTAGAATACTCTCTCTATGAGGAACCAAGATTAGCCAAACTCATGCGCCAGGAAATGCTTCATCTGTGCATTCCCCCTAGTCAACTTTATGTGTTGAATGGTCGTCCCCCACGGATAGAAGCTCACCTGCAAAAATCCCCAGAAAATAAAGATCCATATTAAAAAAGATCATAAAGGAAAAATGATCTTAGAAGATAAAGAAGGATTTACGCGCTCACTCGTCAGGCCGTTCAAGACTTGACGCATCGTCTTCAGAGAGAAAGAGACTTCTTTGACTGTCAATTGGACCTTCGCCATCAATACTTAGCAAGGAAGTCCCCAACGGACTCATCCTTCTAATCTATCAATTGGGTGTTAAACCTAATCACCTCATGGAACCCCGTCTGCAAAGGGAAAAAGTCAAGCATCTAAGAAATCAAGAATAAAATTCATAAAGGAAAAATTCTAATGCATAATGGAAAATGCACAAAATAAAGAATACCTCCAGAAGATACGTGGCTCCAGTAAAAGTTTGTGGTCATCATCGGATGAACGCATCATGAGAAGAATAAAGGGTCACCAAGGTCAGGCTCCTCCAGTCATAAAGAGGGACATTCAAAAACACCCTTAGAAAAGGCTAAAATCAGAACGGGATGACGTCGCTACTCGTCGCCATTAAAAAATAGCAGAATAAACAAATAGGCCATCTGTCACACCTGCAACCCGCCCTCCTCATCAATCCTCCTACTCAATAATAACTCCCTCAGAAAAGACAAATGAAGAGAGTCCTCAGAGACTACCTTCTCCACATCACCTAACGCCGTCGTCACCGCCACTAACGTCACCCTCAAAGTCCTATCCACCTCAATCTGCACCCCCTCGTAGTCCAACCCCAGTAACTGTTGCACATCTATCAGAGTCACTGATATCTCCTCAAAGCTAAAGTGAAATGTGTGGGTGGTGTCCCACCACCTCTCCCACGCAGCACAAAGAACATCCGTAGAATGAGGCATTTCATCTAGTGCAAATGACAGTCTCCCCAAATCGGTGTATGACACCACCCAAAGCACCACCAACAGAAGGTTCTCCCAAATGTACCTAAGCCCCCATCACCCCTCAAGCATGTAGAGTCAACATAGATACATCAGACTATCAAAGGTAAAAAAGAAAAAACCCTTGTCAAAATCCAAGAAATAAGGTAATACCACCAAGAAAAAAAGAAAAGAATACCAAAGGTCATTAATAGTTACATAGCCACTAGGGTTCCCCACACTAAAAGAATGAAGACACGATGGCTCATGCAAGAGGGTCCGCTCATCCACAATAGGTTCGATGAGTCAAAGGAATTCTCACTTCCCAGTGCAAGGGGTGACCTAGCCCATTCCAAGTGATGCACTACTTACGAAATCAACCATTTCTTGATTTTACAATGTTAAAGTACTTCTCATAAGGTAATTTCAGAAGAATTCAAGTCAGAAAGCTATGAAAAATGAGGAGAACCCGCCTTTTTTTATAGGAGGCTAAGGGGCATGCCGATCGGAATCTCCCTGCCACCCACCGATCGACACTGTCCCTCCACCTACTCGAGGTACCCCAAAAGACAATGCCACTGCCGTTTGGCACCTCTCACACCATGTCGATCGGCACCCTCTCAAAAATTTTGTACAAAAATCCTCAAAAAATGCCAAAAAATCCTCGAATTTAAAAAAAAAATACCAAATTAATTTTAGAACCTTTTTCACCAAAAAAAACATTTTTACCACGCTAATATCCCCAGGGAAACCACAATATACATATCCCCAGTGGATTCCCCAAATTTCACAAGAAAACTTAAGCCCTCAGAATTGGCTTTGACCTATAGAATTGGCCATCTCTATCTTAAGCCATCAAAATTGGCTTCGACCCTCAGAATTGGTCGTCTCTACTTAACTACGCATAATTATATTTGACCCACAGAATTGGTCATATATATTTTAACCCCTCAGAATTGTCTTCCACTCTTAGATTTGGTCATATATACTTAAGCCCGCAGAATTCTCGTTGACCCTCAGAATTGGTCACTTCTATCTTAAGCCCATAGAATTGGCTTTGACCTATAGAATTGGTCATCTCTATCTTAAGCCTGCAAAATTGTCTTTGACCCTCTGAATTATTCATCTCTACTCAAGCCCATAGAATTGCCTTCGACGCTCATAATTGGCCATTTATACTTAAGCCCGCAGAATTGACTTCGACCCTCAGAATTGGTCGCTTTTGCTTAAGACCGTAGAATTAGTTTTGACCAGCAGAATTGGTCATCTCTACTTAAGCCCCCCAAATTGGCTTTGACCATTAGAATTGGTCTCTTATATATTAAGACCACAAAATTGACTTCGACCCTTAGAATTGGTCGCTTCTACTTAATCCCTCAGAATTGGCTTTGACACTTAGAATTGATCATCTCTACTTAAGCCCGCAGAATTAGCTTCAACCCTCAGAATTGGTATATTCTACTTAAGCCTGCAGAATTGGCTTTGACCGACATAATTGGTCATCTCTACTTAAGCCCTCAGAATTGGCTTCGACCCGCAGTATTGGTCGTTTCTACTTAAGCCCTCAGAACTAACTTTGAACCACAAAATTAGTCGCTACAACTTAGGTCCTCAGAATAGACCTCGGCCGATAAAATTGATTGCTCCCTACCTTCGAACTCATTCATCACCTCCTTTAGGTCCTCAGAATCGACCATCCCCAGAATCACCTTAGGTCCTCAGAATTGACGTTGACCCCCTGAACCGGTCATCCCCATCCCTTAGGTCCACAAAATTGACCTCTTTTCAAAACATCATGTGGTGTCTATTTGATTGCTTTCACTTATTCCAATCTCACCCATCGAGGGGATCTGTAGACACCACATTCTATAACCCCCTAAGTCTCTCCTTAGGTCCCTAGCACCTCCCCATTTCACTACAAACCCTAGGTCACACTCCAATTACCGATCTATAGGCCATCGGGCGCTTTCGAGCCCTGTTTTACTCCGGTCAACTCGATCATCAGAGAAAAATCTCTTTTAATATTTGAAGCGCTATGAATCTTCTTTTTAACGGTTCACCTCATGCACAAATCGGCATAACAGTTAGGATGAACAAACCATTTTACTACCGAAAATCAATTTAGGGGCCATCGGGCGCTCCTGGGCCCCGATTTGACCCCAATCAACTTCATCATAAGTGAGAAAGCTCTTTGAATATTTGAAAGTCACTAAAACACCTTTCCAATGGTCTGCCTTGTGCATAAAATGGCATAATCGTTTGAACGAACGATCTAATTTCCCCTAAAAATTATCGGAGGCTATCGGGCTCTGTTTGACCAAGGTAAACTCTTCATCTCAAATGAGACCGAATGAATCTTAGAACATATCTAAATACCCTTTACAACGATCAACCCGGTACATGATTATGACTTATGGTATGGACGAATGATTCGTTTTACTCCGAGAGGTTACCGGACTCTTCTGGATACGACCATTTTTCCCAAAAAATCTGCACGAGATTGTAATTGGCAGGTCCATTTCCCTGCCTATCGACAATGTGCCAAGGATCACCTGACGATTGGCAGGGCTAGGGCCATGATGATTGTCACCATCCCTCACCCTATAAATAGAGGGATGACCTCTCTCCAAAAATAACACCTCAGATCCATCAACATTAGTGATCTCAGCAACATTCTCTCAAAATCAACAAAGTTCCTCCATGCGAAGTTCAATTCAAGCTTACATTCCCATCCTTTTCATACCCAATTTGGCAAAATCACATTCTATCTTATACAATATTCATCTCACATTCAAGGGAGTTCATAAAAGATGAAGGATCAAGCTTCAAAGAAGTTCCAAATCCTTCCCCCTCTCTTTAAATTTCTTGTTTGCATAAATTACACAAGATTCATAATCTATTTCTTACTTTAGTTCATACATATTAATATTTACATATTTATTTTGATATTTCTCATACTTTATTTTCTATAAAAATTCAAAACAAACAAAAAGAGGGTTACAACTATAAACTTCGAATGGGATTATCCATTGCACTTTTTCAAAACTAAAACACATTTTTTCTACACACACACCTATAATAAAATCCCGTTCAAATCTATAAGATAAACCCCACCCTCACACCACATTCGATATATATGGACTTTGATGCCTTTATAGTCTATGTAGGCTTTTCAAATGAAAACCCGAGACTCGAGTCCAATTTTCCAACTCCCCAATTTTCAACTTTTTCCAAAATTATCCAATTTTCTAATCTTCCAAGTTTTCTAAATCCCACATTTTCGCATTTATCATATATATATATATATATATATATATATATATATATATATATATTATGTTTGTTAGCGTTTCATCCAACACATATTATCGTTTCATCATAACGATCAATATAGAGATAAAGGCATAAATCATATTTTCTATATATTATTTTAGTAATATTTATATAGATGACCTCACTCTATCTTTTCCATGGTAAGAGTTGAATGATTCCAATCTCTATTATATGTACACGCACACACACTTCGTGGAGAAATAACAAAAAATAATAACACAAGCCCATGAGAGACGCGATATGGGTGCCTAACACCTTTCCATTCCGCAACTTAGCCCCCAAACCTTCGAACTATTAGTTTCGTATGCATCAGTTAGTCTTCGATGACTCTGTTTTAAGGCGACAACATGCTCTTTTGCCTGTTTTGTGCAAAATAGGCTGACGACTCTATCTCTTTACATAAATCCCACACTAACGACGACCGAAGCATTCTTAAGTAGGGCGTGATACCTTTCAATCCCTCTTCCTTCTCCATTCCCCCTGGGAAAAAAAGGAGATGGAGGGGCGCTCTCTTTAATCGGGATGGACACAATTAGAAAAGGTCAATCCATAGGTAAGATTCCTCATGTTTACACATGTTCACATTATGGTAGGAAAGGTCACCTTAGGCGTTTTTATTTTGATCTTGGAAAAGGTCTTAAGAAATTTAAGGATAGTGCCCTGTCGGTTCCCATAACCCCTCGAGTTAGGTATGCACTTGTTTGGGTTAGAAAATTTGTTTTGGAGATGCTGAATGTTAGAGTGGTTGATTCTCACATTCTTAAAAATGATTTTTTACATGCTATTTCTTATGGATGATTGCTTGCCTATTTTTATTTGCCATACTCTAATTGTGCTTGATGATATATGTTTCCTAGTGTTATAAGATGTGTAATTTTTGTATTATATTTTTCTTTATCGAGTCATGTTTGAAAAAGAAAAATACAAAAAAGATTGTGTTTTGATAAAATTTATTGAAAAATAAAAAAAATTCCAATTCTTTCGTATTTTAGTTTTACACAACTAGTATGGCATATTGGTGTATTTCAATCCATTTCACTACGCAATTTCCATGTGGTTAGGACATTTGGTTATAACTTTAGACACTTAGATTGCCTAGAACCATGTTTATGAAGTTTTTTTGAACTTGATTGGATTTACGAATTCGAATTTGTATATGCCTCCGCACACATGCCCAAGCTTATTGGATTTTGACTTCATGATGTATATTTGAGCTTGGTGAGATCTACTCCTATCAATTTTATCATGTACATGTTTATTTGACTATGGATGATTTGTGCATGTAAGAACCATTGCCTATGAGGATTTGTTTAATATTGAAAAATTGATGAGTGTACATGGGAAAGGGCTGTGAGAGGCAAGTGAACTCATCATGAAAGCCACCATTTGAAAAGGGCCCAAGAAAAAATTAAGGCAATAAAAAGAGCAAATTTGCCAAAAGGAGGCCAAAATAGTTTAGTTTTGCATGACCATTCAAAAAGGGAACACTTCAAAAGAAAAGAATAGAATATATGATCATGTTTATCTTTTGTGGGAGTTTAGTTGAAGATCAATGGGTTTGCACAATGTTACCTAGTTATGCTTATTTTGCCATGACGCTATTGATTTGTAGAATCATTAATATTTTAGGCTTGTGCGCATTGTGCTTTTTTTGTTCATTCAGTTCATCTTTGTTTGTCATTTGAGGCTAAAGTTTAGTTTGATAATGTTTTTTTCTTGAATTATAGCTTCTTGAACAAATTTGAGTCTTTGGGTTATAATTCTTTTGTTACTAGTTCACATCCATTCATTCCACTCCACACATTTGGACACATCGATACTATGATAATGTGTAAACCTTGTGTTTTGTGTCGTGTTTTTTTGTCGTTTATAACTATATATGTGTACCGGATTTACTTCGATAGATTTTACATATATTATATGTGGTATTGTATGATATTTTCGTAAGTTTCATTTTTTGAGGAAAAAATGAAAAATTACAAAAATAGTTGGTGTTTGTTTGCCTCCGAGATGATCATTACACATACTTGATTTATATCTTTTTGTGATGCTATCTCATCTTATACAGGATGCTTCATAATTCATGCTTATGTTTCTCCTTCTTTGTCTATTTGTCTATTTCGATAAAAACAAATGGGGAGAGAAAATTAAAACGAGTTTGATTTATGGGGGAGTTTTATTTATGAGTTTTACTTTGTTTCAAACTCGATGCATCACGAGGTATATATTTTTGTCTCATGTGTGTAGGTTTATCTTTAGCAATATTCAAGACACACGGATGAAGATAATGTTTGGAAAGTAAAAGGAAGACGAAGTTTGAGGACAAAGAGACTTATGCCATTTCGTTATAGGGTTGGGAAGGGTGTTAGTATTTTAGTCATAGTAAATTTTATTTCATAGGAGATTTCTTATTTTAATTTGGTGTTCGGTCATGTTTGTTTGTTTTGTACCGGAATAGCCGAAGGGGGAGATTTTTAAGAACAAATTTTCTAAGATTGTTCATAGCATAGCATTATGCTAATTTGGCGTATCCTGTTACAAATCATCACACACCGTCAAGACGAACCGGACTCAAGCATCTCCAAGTTTGTAGATTTTCTGACATCCTTATGAGGTATTAAACAATTTAGAGTTTAAATTAATTTACCAAATTATATTCTGGGATGTTTATTTTTATTAAAAATGAACATGACTTTTTGTTTTCGAAAATATATTTTTTAAGTATACTGTAGGCGGAGTTTTTATAATTTTTCATTTCAGTCGTTCAAACGGCTACCTAATGTCGTTCAAACCACATTGACATGTCGTTCTAACCACATTGAGATGTCATTTTAACTACATTGACATATCGTTCTAACCACATTTAGATGCTGTTATAACCACATTAGGATATCATTCGAACAACTTTCCACCACCTCAAATTTTTTGTTAGCATATAGAAACCTATTTTGTGAATCTCTTAAATTTAGAATTTTACTTTATGCAAACTGTAGAACAACTGGAAAATAGTCTTTTCTTTTTAGGGGAAAACTTGTTTTTGATTCACACAAATTAATCCCAATTACTTTTGTGAATCATATTTGGAACCCCAACACTTCTGTAATGAAGTTATTCTTGTGGAATGATGTCTCTACGGCTGATCTTGAGGATACTTAAGGGTATTCACTACTGAATGAGGAACTACGGTTCTTGTAATTCTCGAGGGAGTCATTGATAACCTGAAGGCTGTGATATTTTTAGGTTCTTGCGGGAATTCATTATAGTATTTCACTTGTAAGTTTGTAAGTTGCAATTTACATTTTATTAGTGAAATAAAGGTTTTGCCTTGGGGTGATTTTTCCTGAAATTATTTGTTTCCATGCTTATATTATTTAATGCTTTCAATCATATAAATGCATGTTTAGGGCTTAATAAAATAATTTTTTTTATTGAGATCTAATTAAATAAGTCAACTCCATTGAAATATTGCAAACTCTCAAATTGGTATCACATTGATTGTTCTTAGCATAGCTTTAGGCTAGCTTGGCGTATCCCGTTACAAATCGTCACGCACCATCAAGACAAATTGAACTCAAGCATATCCAAGTTTGAAGACTTCCCGACATCCCAATGAGGTATTAAACAATTTATAATTTGAATTAATTTAAGAAATTATATTTTAGGATTTTTTTTATGAAAAATGAATAGGACTTTTTTTTTTCAAAAATATTTTTCTAAGTTTACTGTAGGCAGAGTTTTTAAATACTTTAATTTTTTGATCCATTCGTTCAAACGACATTCCCTTGTCATTTAAATGACATCACAAGATCGTTCAATCCTTGGTTTCAAACAAGCTTCAAACGAAGTATACTATTTTGATTTTGTTTAGGTCGTTAAAAGCGAGATCAAATGTCGTTCAAACGAGATCAACATCTCGTTTGAATGACTCTGCATTCTCGTTTGAACGACATGCCACCTTAAGTTTTGTATAAATACATATTTTGTGTTCAGATCGTTTAATACTTTTACAAACTTCATTTCAACATAACTTTTACGAAAGTTTTTAAGTTTTGTGTTGAAAATAACTTATTTAATTCACAACAAAACATCCTTGAATATTGTTCTTGTGAATTGGTTTAGAATCCTTAGAAGTTTTGTTTCTATTTCATACACCTTGGTGGAGAGGATATCCATTGCTGACTTGTGATACCTTTGGGGATTCACTATTGAAGACGAAGGCTGAGGCTAATGGAGGACTGCAGTTTTATGATTCTTGTGAGGATCATAGTTATTGTTCATTAGAGGTTTGTGAACATCAGCTCACTATGCTTGTGGAGGTTATCAATTTATTTTTAAGTTGACTATCTTGTAGATTTTTAAGTGAATAAAAGGTTTTACCCGAACGGTTTTTTTCCTGAAACTTGGCATAAGTTGATTGCATTGTTTGATATATTCGTTTATAACATAGATGCATGTTTAGGATAAAATTATATAATTTGTTAAAAAAAGTCTTCCACATTTAAAAGTGATATAAAAGAACTAATCGGGTTTCAACCATTCTCATATTGGTATAAGAGCTTTTAGCTCGTTTTTACCTTTTCAACATGATGAAGCACCATTCGATAGTCGGTGTTTGTAAAGAACTTTTACATCTACCATTTTTTTCTTTAAGTACATTAATTTTATATTTACTTCCTTTTATCTTATTGGAATGTATCTCTTTCCAACACTATCATTATCAATAAAGGAAAATATTTCTCCAATGTTGTGCTATTCTCTTCTGCCCACCCAACTTGAGATATACCTATTTATCCACCAGTATAATGGTCAGATGTTAGCCTAAACATTCAGTTCATACCAGATTATGACCCAACTACTAGGTCAGATGAAGGCTCACACCGGGCTAAATCATGGTATGCCTTTCCAAACTCGAATGTCTCAGAAGAACACCTTGACTAGTCAACGATTTAACTCATAACCCCCTCATATTTGATTTTATCTGCACAGCTTTATCCACGTGAGTATAAATTGGTCCATCTACGAGTAAAGAAGGGCTTTATTTGATCACTCAATTTATTTTCAAAACAAAATAGGGATATATGGGGGTAATAAGGCATGCATTACAAAGTTCGGTGCAAAATTTTATTTTATAAAATTGATAATCGAAACATAAAATGATAAATATCATATCCCTTAAAGAATTGAGATTCAGAGTATAAATAACTCGGTTCATCAACCAAGTTTAAAAAACTAGTTCACTATTACATCACAAGGCAATGTAATATTCAATTTTCACGGATCAAGTTATCGGAAGACATTCAAATAACACAATTCATGAAGGTACCTATATTGAGAACTCCTAGGGTTTGTTTTTTGTGATCTAGATATTTAGACATTCAACTGGTTGGACTTAAATTTTGACAAGATTTTATTTGTAATTATGTCATGTCTAGATGCCTGGGCCAAGCTCTCTAAGATCTCTACTCAAGCCTATATCAAATTCAGAATCCAGACATACTAAGGTAGTCTCATACATATTCCATTGGCTCATAGGATTTATTACACATCACGTAGGACACCACACGCCACTGCATTTTATCATGACTAATGATTGTGTGTGGGTATTATTAAAAAGAATTTTTTAAACTGTTTAAAATTTAATTTAGAATTAATGTGACTAAACATTTTCATAAAAATATTTTTTTAGAATTAAATTTTTGATGTTTTAATATTGGTTAAAATTAGTTTTAATGAAATATGTATGTGATTGTCAATATGTATGATAGTGTGATGATATTGTATGTATGCATGCGTGGTAGTATATCTTATAGCCATAGCTTTAATTTTTGACATGGTTACTTGTCCCTTTAATGATGTACACCTACCCGAATTGACCTTAGTAGATTATGTAGTGTATAGCCCATAGTTATTGGTGTGTTGATAGTTGATGACCCATCACTGACCTTAGCAGATTTTCGTTTGACCACATAATCTTTTAGCTCACGATTTTCTATTAAAGGCAAAATTGGTTTTTATCAAAACGCCATCGTTTCCCTTTAGTTTCAACGGTTTAGGTTAGCGGCCTACAACCCACGCAAGCTGATTATACAAAAAGATTTTGTTTTATCCAAGGTTCTAAAAAACGCGAGGCGTGATCGAGGCGTGGAGGCCAAGCCTTAAGCCTTAGAAGCCTAGGCGGGCCTTGGCGTAAAAAGGCGTTTAGGTCTTTTTGATATATTTTAATATTTTTTAACCATAACAAGGCTATTAAAATACTAAAATTGTACATATCATAAAAATATGTCTGAATATTTGCAAATAAAAATACTATTTGATTTTTTTGGATGAGATAATGGTCCGGTTTGCAAAAAAATCTTTAAAAGGTGATATCGTTTCACTAAAGCATTGTTGTTTTTAGAGAAAAAGTACGCCTTAATGGTTTTACCAAGCATAAGGCGTCAAAATCTTAAGGCGGGGCGTTTCTCCCAAGCCTCAAGCCTAGGCGTGCCTAGGCGGAGCCTAGGCGGGTTTTTTAGAACAGTGGGTTTATCTATGTTAACGATTTTCACCGCCCACGATTTCTCCTCAAAACCATTGATATTTTTTTACTTTTCCTTATACGACGTCGCTTCAATAATTTGTTTCAACGGTAACATGCATTTTTGGTTTATGCGTAACAACTGTATGCTACATGTCAAATTTTTAAAGGGGTACTTTGTGTTTCTTTCTTAACCACACGATCTATTATTATCTATAGTTATGTGTTCACTATTTACAACCCATGTCTGTCTTATTTACACCAATCAACACACACCCACTAACTCTATATATACGAGCCTTTGGGTCTCCATTTTTAGGTAACCGAGAAAATTATTTCTGTGCACAAAGTCTGCCAAATTTTTGAGAGAGAAAGAGTATACAAAGTGAAATTTACATCTGGTTTCTTCAAAACATTGATTTCCTTTCGTAAATCAAAATCACAAATGAGGAATGGACCACTCTCGTTCTGAATCCGCACTTCGTTTTTCAAGGATATAAGTCTTTTGTAAGTGCTTCTCTCTTATAAATATATTTTTAGATCTGACTTTAGATCAATTTTACAAAGTTGGTTGATCCATGTTGTAGATTAAAATATAAGAATAAAAAAACTCAGTGTTTTTTTTAAATGGCTTACCCAAAGATGTTACAAAACCACACACTAACTTGTTGTGATTGTTTGCAATTGATCTTGTGTTAATATATTGTGGTTATTTCGCATTAGATCTAGCAATTTAGATCTTGAAAAATTCTAGTTTGATATAGATTTTTGTTTACATCTCAACTCACATGAAAAACTTTATTTTGTGTTATTTTTTGCAAGACTTGTTGTTAAAATTGTTGTAGGCTAAATCTGACCTAGATTTTTTTTTTTTACGAAAACTAATTCACACAAAAATCTATTTTGAGTATTCTGGTTGTCTTGATTAAATCTAACTGTGTTTATTTAAAACAATTTGTTTTAAATAGAAGCCAAGAAAACTTAGTTCATTATATTCTCATATGTTAGGTTTAGAGAGTTAAACCCGAAGAGGACTTATTTGTATAAAGATTAAATCTTGACTATTCTCATTATATTGTTTTAACCATATACTTGACTTGTTCTTTTTGTGAACTTAGATATGATTTTGGACTAAAACTTGAACATTAACCGATTGGACTTTTTATAATTGGATCCATAGTGTGTTAGATTAAAATCTGATTTAATCTAAAATTACTCTTTAAAACAATTTGTTTATAATTAACTTTGTGCTTTTATTGTATATATCTTTGAAGTCATAATATTTTGTGTGCGTTGTTAAATTGTATATGATTACTTGATCTTAAGTGATTTTTTAGGATCTTTGACACATCATTTTCATATCACTTTTAGAATCACTTTGTACACCACTATTTACATAAGCACTGATTATTGTGTACATATTAGATTAATTATGATTGTTGTGAATGTTGAAAAGAAAGTTTGCTGAAAGTTGTGATATATAGCTTGATTTAAACAAAGAAATAAATAACATAAGTTTTTCTATTAATATTTAGGATATCAATTTTTTTCCATAATCATTTGAGTTGTAACATTAAGGGTGACTGTGTCATATAGGATAGGACACATCACAAGAGCACTGCACTACCACCAGTCACTATTAGGATCAATAGGCACTGAGCCAACCTGCTTTGAGGAAGCTAGAAGGGAGACTGAGACGTGAAGAAAGCAAAATGGACAAGACATGCATAGTGAAGGTAATTACCAAAGAGCAGCTAGAGAAAAGAGCATCTTGGCCGAGATAGTTAATAGCTTGTTCTAATTTATCTTGCTTTGAGTCTTGTTGCATGTTTATGAATCATTCCTTATTGATTTTGTTTTAGTGGACTTGGTAGGCTAGGTGATCATAGAGGGTCTGTCGTTTTTCCTAGGGAAGGGTTTTTGCAACGTAAAATAAACACCGTGTGCTTTAATTTATTCATTAATCACGCAATTTGAAAAAGTAGGATCAGAGTCTAGAAACAGACGTAAATAAACTGGATTAATTATTACCTTTTTAATCACTTAGTTTAATCAAGATAATTAGTACTTTTAATAACTTTCCAAATCTATTTTAGTTTAAAGTTTAGTTATAAATTTAAGTAAAGTTTAAATTGGTCCCCTCTTGATAATCTGTAGAACTCGTAGGTAATTCAGGTTTATTCAACACTTGTTTAGTTCCGTACATTAGTCTATTGCGCTATAGTCGCCCGCTCAAGTGGTATAAGAGCTATAATTTGCAAAATATATTCTTTATAAACTCCTGGTAAACTCTTTTTATCTTATTTTCTTGGACGATTCAAGTCATCCGCTTAGGTTACGAAATTTAAGTAGACCTCCTATTTTTGATGGCACAAATTTTCCATACTAGAAAATTAGAATGATTGCATATATTTAAGGCACATTGGAAGATGAAGTTTAGGATTTAATTGAAAAATCATTATTGGAACCCAACTACTCCTATAGCATAAGGTAACACTATTTTTAGAAAGCTTAGAACAACTGAATTAAGTGCTGATAAAAAAAAGATAAGAAATTTCAATAATAAGGGCAAAAATGCGATTTTCATAAGTGTGAGTGGAACTAAATTAAAACGCACATATCATTACACTACTATCAAAGATGCTTGGGATAATTTAGTAATAGCATACGAGGGTGATTCTAGGGTAAAGGAATGTAAAATGCAAATGTTGGTTTAACAATACAATATGTTAGTAATGAAAGATAATGAACCATTTGATGACTTCTATATGTGTTTGACTGATATCATTACAAGCTACATGTGAATGGTATAGAATATTCTGATAAAGAAGTGTGTGCTAAAAGTTCAAGGTCCCTTGCCCCTAGATTTGACCATAAACGTTACATCATAAAAGAGGTTAATGATCCATTTCTCACTCCAAAATTGCTAAGCTCAAAATCGAGAACTATGGAACTTGAATCAACCTTTAGGAAGACTCTTACATCTAATGCCAAGAATGAGTTGAACAATTCTTCTAAATTTGATTTTAAAAGTGCAAGTCCTAATAAAAACAAGCATAAGGTAGTAAAACAGCAATCTGAGTCGGATAATTAATCTGATGTGGAGTCGAATAAAATTGACAAGATTGACAATCATCTTGCTGTTATGTCTTCACAGTTTAAAAAACTTTTGAAGAACATAAATGATGTTGCTAAAAGACGTATGAAAGAGAATCATTAGTCTAGTCATTCTACCCGACCCCATAACAAAAGTTCAAAACAGACTCGTGATTATGATAGTAGAAGTAGTAATACTGATAAATCTAAATTGTCTTGACACAATTGTGGGAAACTCGATCATTTCATTGTTAATTATAGGTCTAAGACACAGTTCAAGCATTCTAATAAATGCAAGGATCATATAACTAAAACTTGGGATGAATCTTCTGATTCTGAATTAGAAGATAACCAAGGATATTTTGAATCAAATTGCATTGCATTTTTAGGTGAAGTTTATGACTGTTGCAAAGATATATACTTAATAGGGATGACTGATTCTGAAGAAGAATGTGAATTTGATAAATTACTTGATTTGATATATTCTTTTGACTCTTTGTTAGCTATACAACCTTCTATGCTTGAATTGACTGCTTCGTTTGCTGCAAAACGTGTTGTGTGTGTGTATGATACTAAGTCTGATGATAACAACACTTCTCACACGGACAATGATAGTGATAAATTTTTTATTGGATATGATGATTACTCAAAACTATTTGTTAGAACATTGCAAAATATACAAGAATGATCAAATCTAGTTAAATTTCTTAGTGAGTCCATAGAAAATCAATATGGGATAGTTAAGCAAATGAATGAAAGATAACTGTATCAAATCAAATTTTGAAAAAGAAAGAAGTGATTTTTAGGAGAAAAAAATATGATTTTGACAATGAAATCTCTGATCTTAATGAGAAGGTTTCTATTTTTGAACAAAAATATATGGCCACATTGGTTGATCTTGAAAACTCTAAAGAAATGTGTGTTGATGCTTTTAAAAGGATTAAATGAATAGACTTAGAAAAATCAAAAGAAGATTTTAATTTGGATAAACTTTTGGACTCTCAAAAATATGATTTTAATACAAATGGACTTGGTTATGAAGAAAAATTTCAAAATAATCCATATATTAGACCTACTATATTTGTTAGGGATAGTACCCAAGTCAAACCAAATCGGAGTAGTTCCACCGTTAATAAAGGAAAACTGATTTTGATTGAAAGTACTTCTAAACCTTGTTTTGATCTCAATTATCCTCTAGTAATGTATGTTGATTCTCCCAATTACATTCCATCCCCTAAAAGGACAAACGTGACTACTAAAAATGACGTAGGTGGCTTTATGTTTAGAAAGTCTATCCCTTATGTTAAACCTCCTTCTTTTAATTGCTACTACAGTTTTTGTGATGTTTTTGTTCACCGAAATTAGGAATGCCTTAGTAATACCAAGAAAGGTTCTCATTTTAAAGGGCTTAATCAGAAAGTGAAATGATATAAAACAAATTCTAAGCAACGCACTAATAATAATTGGAATCATTTCTTCAATAAGTCTAGGCCTCATATTAAAAAGAAAATCCTTTCTAAAGAAAAATTCTATCCTAGATTCCGAAAGGCAACAAAACCTTTGAAAACTTTGCCTATTTGGATTAGGACTTGTGCTTTTGAGACCTCAAATGGATTTTTTAAAATCAAAGAAATTCCCAACTAATGTTTGTAACGCAAGCATAATTGAGGAAATTACGAACTCTCCTCATGAGAAGATTAAGGTCTTGAACACCATCAAACCTTTAGATTTGTTCAATGATGGGGGAGGTGATTTTAGTGAAATTAGAGTTATCAAGTATTGTGAGGATAATGAATATTTTTACCAGTTTAGTGATCCAAAATCTCTAAAACAAATTGGGGTAGTTCCTACTATCGCTGGTGATCTTTAACTTGTTGATATAATTTCTAATTACTAGATCTCTAATTACTAGACTGGGGTAGTTCCTACTATCGCTTGGGTAGTTCTAACTTGCTGGTGATCTCTAATTGCTCAAACAAATTGGATTATATTATTTGAACCATACTTGACTTGTTCTTTTTGTGAACTTTGATATGATTTTGGACTAAAACTTGAACATTAAACTATTGGACTTCTTATAATTGGATTAATAGGGTGTTAGATGAAAATCTAATTTAATCTTAAATTATTCTTTAAAATTGTTTGTTTATATTTGACTTTATGTTTTTATTGTATATATTTTGAAGTCATATTGTTTTTGTGTGTATTGTTAAACTGTATATGATTACTTGATCTTAAGTGACTCTTCAGGATCTTTGATACATAATTTGCATATCAATTTTAGAATCACTTTTTACCCGACTATTCACATAGGCATTGATTATTGTGTACATATTAGATCAAATCTGATTGTTCAGAATTTTGAAAAGAAAGTTTGTTTAAAATTGTGATAAATCAAGATAGATTGATTTAAACAAAGAAAGAAAGAACATAACATTTGATAATGATATTTACGATATCAAAAAATTATTGCATAATCATTCGGGTTGTAGCATTAAGGGTGAGCGTGTCATATATAATATGGCACATCACAAGAGCATTGCACTACCACCAGTCACTATTAGAATCAATAGTCACTGAGCCTACCTGGGCTGAGGAAGCTAGAGGGGAGGCTGGGATGTAAAGAAAAAAAAGTGGAAAAGAGATGCATAGTGAGGGTAATTGTGAAAGAGCAACTAGAGCAAAGAGAGGCTTGATCGAGATAAGTAATAGCTTGTTCTGATTTATCTTACTTTGAGTCTTGTTTCATGTTTATGAATCATTCCTTATTGATTTTGTTTTAGTGGACTTGGTAGACTAGGTGACCGTAGAGGGTCTGTCATTTTTTCCAGGGAAGGGTTTTTGCGACGTAAAAGAAACAACCTGTGCATTAATTTCTGCATTAATCACCCCATTCAAAAAGGTAGGATTAAAGTCTAGAAACAAACCTAAATAAACTCAATTAATTATTATCTTTTTAATCACCTAGTTTAATCAAGATAACAATTAGGACTTTTAATAAATTTCCAAATCTATTTCAGTTTAAATCTTACTTATCAATTTAAGTATAGTTTAAATTCCTCCTTTCTTCATAATATGTAGAACTCGTAGGTAATTTGGGTTTATTTAGCACTAGTTTACTTTCGCACATTAGTCTATTGCGCAATAGAGATATAAGTATCCTCATTCTTGAAGCCAGTTGGAGGCGAAGGTTCAACCAATAGCCTTAGGTATTCAATATACCATTACGTATCTATAACACGCCAACCCAGATTTAAGGGTTAATAAAGGATCAACCCAGTCCGATTTGTACATTAATTGTGAAGTGTAGTGAAACAACTTAAATAACGTTTGTAGTCCAGTTTTATTATTATTATTATTTAATGTTACTCCTGTTAGCATGCGATTCCAATTTTCATCAACTATGTGTTAGAACCCAAGGGAAGTGCCACAAAGGCTAAGTAAACCGAGCCACTAATAGTAAATGTAAATAATTACTTGTATAACGTTCTCAAAGTATATGGAACAACATAAAACCTTCCGTAACAAAAGGAGGGATGTGAGCAAAATGCTTAGTGGGAACATATACAAATGCAATATAAAAAAGAACGGAAAAAAGAACACTTACACGCTACAATCACATGCATGTGAAAACACGTATATATCTACATATATACTTTTGGAAATACATGTCCCGATGTATTATTTCGAAAACATTATTTAACGTCGTTTATCACCTTTGTCTTTACATAATAATTATTTTTTATCTTATGCTTAAAATTAGCATATTCTTCCTATCAAATCACCCAAATATACAATTTACAATTATTTGGAAAAACCTTTCATTCACTCTCAAACCTTTATTACTCGACGTTATTAATTCACGCTGGGTTATTAATCATTACTTAAGACTTTATTTCAATGCATACACACACTGTGTTTAGAAAAATACCCATCTTCCTTTGAAAGCCTCATATAACACACGCTTGTGTTAATTATGATTCAAACCTCATTAGGTCACTTGAACATCATTTAATCACCTCATTTAACCATCCCATATTACCACATGAATATGAAACCTTGGTGCATTATTCTTGTATTAGTAATTCAATGAATCACTACCATTCATTTATGCTTCTTTCATCAATATTAAATTCATCACTTAGCATTATCTTTAGGGATTACGCCAACCCACACACCCATCACAACACATGAAAACCCATAGTTTCAGGGTATTTCACCGCCCGTCACCAAGCACCAAGTAAACTATAGTTGGTATGGGGTCTTTCACTACTAGGGATAGCATAGCCCTGCTTAATTATTTAACCCTATAGCATCCAATACCATTATCGTGCCAATGTGTTCGACATTTTTCATATTGTCCACAATAATTTACCTTTTTTGTGCCGAAGCCAAAGCCTTGGACTTAACGTCCATTTTCCCATTATTCATTTAGGAAAATCATTATATTCCATTAAAGTTCTTTTTTTCACGCATGTAGACTTCACCAAAAATCATTTGCATTTAAGGACTCATTTAATTCTTGCTACATACGTGTCAAAACACTCTTTAACATTTTGTTTCCTTAAAATGTTACACTTTAAGTAAATTGCCAATTTACTCAATTTACATCAAAATATGTAACTTCACTTTTATTTTCAAGTGTTATTTACAAAAACAACCTTTTAAGCTTCAAACTTAACGCGTAGGCATTTTAGTCTCCATGACACTTTTTTAACTTATCTCTTTATCAAAAATCACATTTTTTCACATTACTCCCTTTAATACATAAAATTCTGCTTTTTTACATTTAAAGTCTACACATTTATTTATGAGTTTTAACATTAAAAACTCATTTTAGTCAACATTTACACATTTGACACTTTACATTTCAAACTTAGTGTTAGACACTTTAATTATGATTTTTTTGTATAAAGACCCATACTTAATCATTTTATTCACAGTTATCCTTCTACACTTTTATTATTTACATTTTCACCCAAAGTTTGCAATAAGACTTCACTTTCTCATATTTACACTTTTAACCCCAAAACTTATTTTAATAAACTAAATAGTATACTTTGTAAATGAAACTCCATTTTCTCATTTCATAATGATTCATCAACATTAAAATGACTATATTAATCTCATAAAAAGGGCATATGCATACTGTTGATGTAAAAAACTAGATCGCTCTATTTTTTCAATCACAGATAAATAAATAAGACAAAGATTTTTAAAGTGGTTCGGCTAGGAATAAAGCCTACGTCCACTGTTATGTTATTGCTGAGTGTTTATGGAATTCTTGATTACAAGTTCTCTCAAGAAATTCCCGTCCCTTACAATGAGGATTGTACAATGTATTTATAGCCCTGAGGCTGTACATGAAAGGTCCAATACATTAAATGATTTACATATGAAAGGGTAATACATTTAATGCAGCGTGTGCGTCAAGAATACAATGGATAGTTGAACAGTTGTCCGCCTGGTAATTAATGATGCGGCCGAGATGCAGTTCGGACCGCCTTAGTTGCTTGTTGATCAAGAGTTCCTCGGAGTACTTAGAGTATCTCGGGATGATAGAGTTCCTCGGTGTGATATAGTTTCTCGGAAAGAAGCACGGTTGGTCGGGAAATGATCTTCCTCGATGCTATTGTGCCATATAGATTGACACGTGCCTTCATCTTCTTCGTCCACATCAGCACATTAATTTTGGTATCAACAGAAGCCCCCAATGTTTCATATTTTGAACTTTGAAGAGTATGGAACATTCTTTCTCGATATATGGCAATATTAAATGTAATTCCCGGGTTTTAGGAACATTGTATTCAAATTTCCTTCTTATTTTGCAGTTTCCGCCTTTTTGATAAGCGCTTTGATATTCGTGCAAATTTTGTCCTTTTAGCCGCCGAAAGTTTAGTAGTTTCTTTTTGGTAATCATTTCTTTCGCCGCTTCCCAATGCAAAGTATTTAAACTTCTTTGGTAACCATACCATCGTCTACGTTTTTCATTCTCTGCATTCAAACTTTCTCTTCTCTTCTTCTCTTGTGCGTTCATCTTTGTTTCCGTTCGTTGTCAACACATCTCCTTTCTTTCTGTAAGATCTTCTTTCTTTCTTCTGTATCTCTTTTATTCAATATGGTTTATATTGTGGAATCTGTTGAGAAATTCCGTTCTGATTTTTCCATTCCTTCGTGGGTAACTCTAGAGGTTCTTTCTGAGCCTTTAGATTACTTTCGATTGGCTGAGGGACATTGGTTCCCCAGTCTTTTTGTTGCTGAATGCGGTTTTTCCTTTCCACCAAACCCATTATGTCTTGAGTTTTGTCAATATTTTGATCTTGTTCCTGCAAAAATAGCCCCCAATTCATGGAGAATAATTAACGGGGTGCACAAATTAAATCTAACTCATGGGACTCGTATTGGGATCCCTGAAATTATGTTTTGTTATAAATGGGCCGTTTTAGATAATATTTATTATTTAAAAACTAGGTATTTGAATAGGGCTCTTCTAGTTAATCTCCCTGACTCAAATAGGGATTATTTTGAGCATGGGTTGGTCATAAAAAATTGGCAACATGCGCCTTTATCTGGGAATGAAGTATACAACGGTCCCAGATGCCCCCCATACGGCAATGGGATATGTTTATTTTTCATTTTATTTTACTTATGAAATTACGCTTTCATCATGTTTGACAAAATGTATGACTGATATTCCATTATGTATTTATTTGCAGTTGATAGCAAAAGGAAAACTCCAAAAGAGTCAGAAGTGAATATCAAGCATTTGAAACTTATCTGGAATTTGCATAAGACCATTGCTGACGAGCATATAAGATCTGCTTCATATTTACTACAGTATAAGAGTTACACAACCTCTTATACTGCTCGCCCTGTTGAACCAGCTTCAACACCAGAAAGTTCATCTTCAGATTCTCATATCCCCCTATCTCAGAGAATGGGCAAGAAAAGAGCTCCTCCTGCTCTATTTGGCGACACTTCTTCTACTGTTGGAGCCCAGAAAGGCAAAATTGATGTCCCAGAGGGGACTAAAAAAATAGATGCTGGTTCGTCCAAAGTTGCCGAGAAGCCCCCAGTGGCCCCGAGCAAGAAAGATGCTCCTGCTGATGTAATTGCCATCTCTCCGACCAAGACTTCTTCCTTGGTTGATACTGCTGACCGTCCTTTGAAGAGATTGAGGAAATCATCCTCAGTTAATCTTGCTGGAATTACATCTTCTCTACCCGCTGGTGGTAGTAGTGTCTCAAAAAGCATTCTTCCGAGTTCTTCAACGAGCTCAGTTATACCCGAGGTTCTCGGGGTTGATGAAAAAATTCCTAGGGATACACTGACATCCCTAGCTGCTCGCCATCTTTCTTCAGTAAATTTCTCATACCTTTGGTCTTTTTTTCTTGAATTCTTATATTTGTGTTGACTCTATTGTTTTTCTTATCTTTCAGCTGGTGAACTGCTTCAATACCATCGTGAAGAAAGATCAAGTTATTAAAGCTTCCACTTCCTCGTCCGATGTTGACGATGCTTTGTTGGGTTTAACCCAATCTGTGAAGGAATCTCGCCAACAGTACATCGAGGAGAAAACTGTTTGGGAGAAAAAATTGGCTGTGGCTGAGGCTGATAAGATGAAGATGGATGAAACCTCCAAGAATTTGGAGGAGAAAATTAAAGATTTGGAGGTTAAACATCAGGAATCTGATGATAAATTGAAGAAGGCAGAAGAAGAAATATCTACTCTGCGAGATATTAAGGTTAAGAAAGAGGAACTGGAGGTGAAGCTCTCCTCGGAGAAATCGAGGAGAAAAGTTGCAATCAAGAAACATTTCAGCGTTGGTTGGGAGAAAGGATGGGAGAAAGGGATAGCTGCAATGACGTCCCAAGTCCAGTATGGGGAGTTGAAATACTTCCATGATGGTTGGGTAGCTGCTCTGCAAGAGCTAAAAGTCCAAGACGATTCTGAGCTATTCCAACGGCATCTCCCTGGTCCTCCTCCACCAATTGTGGAAGAAGAAGAAGATGAACTTGCTTCAGATGAGTCTTCCATGGCTATGGGCGATCAAGTTTCTGCCTCTCAACCCTCTGCCACCGAGGACGTTTCCTCCATGCCTCCTCCTCCTGAGAAGATTCCTACCGATCAAGCTGTAGTTATCACCGAGCAACCGAGCTCCTCGTCCCAGCCTCCCGAGAAAGTCTTGGGAGACAAGGAAAAGGTGTGAAGTTGTTCGGTAGCCTTTCTGTATTTCCTTGTAATCGAACGATGTAACTTTTTGATGATCTAATAAAATATATCTTTGCTTATCTCTGTTGTTGATAACTTGTTTTTGTTGATTGTTGTCTTTTTCTTGTCATTAGTTTGTTGCTAGAATGGAATTGATCTCTTCTCATGATACCGAGCTGATGCAGCAATGTCATCAATACTATAAGGCTGGTCATACAGATCTTAGTACATCGGAAATTGCTGATATCCTTGGTCACGGTGCTTCAGAGCAGGCTATTGAAGCTTATCAGTACTTGAAAGCTTTACTCGACCGAGCAGTGGCCAACAATGTCGCTTACTATGAGTTGATTGAAGAGCTTCATGGTTCCTTAGAGGATCTTCAAAATCAACATAACGAATCAATGGCTTTGTTACATGCAGATTATGAAAATAGATACCAGCAGCTCTCTTCAGAAACAGGCCACAAGAAGATCATTGCTGGGTATGATGTCAGGGAGAGGACCCTAAAAGGTGAAATTGAAGCCTGTAGACAAATCTCCGAGATCCTGGAGCAAGAAAATAATAATTTGCAGAAGAAATTAGCTCAATATGAATCTGCTGCTTCATCCTCTACTGCATTAATACCAGTTACTGATGAAGGCTTCTCGTTCTTAGAGGTCGAAAATGCCAAACTGAGGCAAGAGCTGGAGGACTTAAGAAGATCTGCCATTTCTGGAACTGCTCGGGGACGAGGAAGAGGTTCTCGGGGGCGAGGAAGAGTCAGCCAAAATGTTGAAGAGGCTCGCACTCAATCTACTCTGGAAACTCAAGCATTCCAGTTGAAAGTAAAAGACCGTGCTCTGACTGAAATGTCCAATAAAAATCTGTCTTTGGAAGATCAGCTGGCGTCAACGAAATCTGCCTTGCATAACAAAGATCTCTTTGCCAAAAGCCTTCATGAACAATTGGATAGATTAACCTTCCAATTCCATAAACAGCCAAGAGAATTCTGGATGGCAGGATACAATGAAGCTCTCGTTCATCTGGATGCTCGCATTGAACATGCTAATAATGAAGGTTACAAGCAAGGATGGTTAAATGCATTGGGTGTATTAAAGTTGGAGCAAGGGCATTTTTTATGGGACTATCATGTTCCATCATTATTAAACCTGCCTGTACCACCTTTCAAATTGGATATGGCATGGATTCCAGCTCGTTCCATTCCTCGCAGTCTAATTTCAAAATATCTTGGTGATTATAGCCTTCACTCCCAAGCTGAATTATCTCGTCCTGAGCATCTTTTGGATACACCTTCTGTTATGAACGTCAGAATGCTCAGAGATGTTAATTTCATCAATTCTCCCCTTTGCCTAGAAGACCCTCCTGCCGGCGAGGAACCTGTTTCTAAAGCACAAGGCAAAAAACCAATAGAATAGTAATATCCATGTAACAATTTAGTACCTTCTTGTAATTTGTAATTTATTCTAGATTAATGAAAAGATTTTCATTTTCTGTTTGCCAATTTTTTTAGTCTTGTGTTTATCAAGCACATTTATATTTGTACATATGTATCTATGTATCTGTTAAAAAGATAACAATATTATTGTTCAATAAGCAACTTAATAAAAGTTACAAGTATTAGTAATGTTTCTTGATCACTTAATAATAAAGTAATGAGTAAAAATGTTCAAACTGTTTCCAACCAACCAAGGTGGGTGAATAATGTTTGTCGACCAATTACAGTTGATGGGTTTTTATTCCCGACCAGCTATACTTGGTTTATTTATAAAATTGCGTCCGACCAACTAAGATCAGTAATTTGTCCTTGCCGACCAACTACAGTTATTGGGTTTTTATCCCCGACCAACTATACTTGGTGTATTTTTTAAACATTTTGTTCTTCAAAGAACTCATTGTAATAATATTACCTCCCGAGAAACATAAGTTGTAATATGAGAGTATATTTTTATCTTACCAACCGTAGTTGATCATGCTGGTGTACACTTTCTGGCTCCTTAAAGCTTTTGGTTCCTTAGAGCATTTTTGGCTCCTTAGAGCATGTCCTCCTAACCAAAGGAGGTTGGCTACTTATAGCACTTTTTGCTCAATAGAGCTGTCCTCCTAACCAAAGGAGGTTGGCTCCTTAGAGCACTTTTGCTCCGTAGAGCTGTCCTCCTAACCAAAGGAGGTTGGCTCCTTAGAGCACTTTTGTTGTGTAGTGTATTACACTAGTATTCCCCGAAAAACTTTCATCCAGAAAGAAAAATGGTGAAACATCTTTGTTTTATTCATAATGAAAGAAATGCTTTACATTTGACATCATTGATAATACTTGCGCAGGTGTTCAGCATTCCATGCATTTTTAAATTCCTCTCCTTCTAGAGTTGCTATTCTGTAAGTTCCTGGTCGAACAACTTCTGTAACTCGGTAAGGTCCATGCCAGTTTGCTTCCAGTTTATTCTGCTTCTGAATGACCTTCTTTAGCACATAATCCCCTTCTTTTAAATCACATTTCTTTACCCTTTTGTTGTAAAACAGAGCTGTTCGTTGTTGATAAGCAGCATTCCTAGTGGCTGCCTCTTCTCTGACTTCCTCGAGCATATCCAAATCCATCCTTCTCATCAGATCACTGATCGGAGAATTGAAATTTAACACCCTATGTGTTGCTAGGCCCAACTCGGCAGGTATCATAGCCTCACTTCCAAATGCTAGCATATATGGTGATTCTCCTGTTGCTGCTCGGGGAGTTGTTCGGTAAGCCCACAAAACTGACTGTAGCTCATTAATCCAATTTGCTTTAGCCTCACTTAACCTCTTCTTCAACCCATTTAGTAATGTTCTGTTCGTCACTTCAGTCTGCCCATTGCTTTGGGGATGGCCTGGTGCTGAATGAAACTTCAAGACGTTTGACTGATGACAATAGGCAGCAAATTCTTCATTATCAAATTGCGTTCCATGGTCTGTGATGAAAGCGTGGGGGAGACCATACCGACAAATGATATTCTTCCATATGAACTGATACACCTTCTCGTACGTCATATCAATTAGTGGTTCAGCTTCCACCCACTTAGTAAAATAGTCTACTGCCACGACGAGATACTTGAACCTTCCTCGGGTCGTCGGCAGTGGTCCAACCAGATCAATTCCCCACATGGCAAATGGCCAAGGTGATGTTATGGGTGTCAACAATGCCTGTGGAGTTCTTCGGATGGAAGAAAAACGTTGGCACTTGTCACACTTCCTAGCATAGGCTATACAATCAGCTCTCATCGTCGGCCAGTAGTATCCCTGTGTCATCACCCTTTGCAGTAGAGTCCGACCTGCTACATGAGCTCCACAAGATCCTTCATGGATTTCTTCAATCAATTCTTTGACTTCTGATGGATGCACACATCTCTGCAAACCTGCCATAATTCCTCGTCTATACAAAACACCATTAGTTAACACATACCGAGCAACTTTATACTTCAATTTCTTGGCAGCTAGTTTGTCCTCCGGTAGTACTCCTTCTTCAATGTATGCTCTGATAGGATCCATCCAAGATGGTCCTAAATCAAGGGTAATAATCTTCACTGTCAGATCTTCTTCTATGCTCCGACTTTCTAGTACTTCAATTGGTATTGTTCTTCGCAGTTCGGTGCGCGTAGCTGACGCTAGTCGGGCCAATGCGTCTGCTTTAGCATTCTCCATTCTCGGTATCCTCACCAATTGAATAGCATCAAATTCTTTCAATAACTCCATCACTTTTGCATGGTACTTCACCATTAACTCTCCCTTCACTGCATATATTCCCATTATTTGATTCACAATTAATTGAGAATCACTGAAAACAATTACTTGACGTGCCTCCATAACTTTCGCCAAATGAAAACCTGCTATCATAGCCTCATATTCAGCCTCATTATTGGAAGCTTTGAATTGGAATCTCAAGGCGTACTCCATATCAATATCATCTGGAGAATTTAAAACAATCCCTGCTCCACAACCAGCCGTGCAAGATGATCCATCTACATATAATCTCCATGTATGTAACTCGTCTTCAAATTTCTTATGTGTTAGAGTTCCTCGGTGAAATATCATCTGTTTTCTTTCTTCATCCCCGGGTATCCTTCGTTCCTCGTCGGTCATTTGTTCGCGCCCCTCTACCAACCGGAGTTGGTCGGGGTTTGAATATGATGATTTTTCTACATCCACAAGTCCTTTTACCAACCTTGGTTGGTTTGGATCTGTGTCTGTCGATCTTGTATCGTCCACAGGTAGGTCAGCAAGCATCTTTTGCTCCTCGGGGGTATCAGGGTATGTGAACTCTGCTATAAAATCTGCCACGGCTTGCCCTTTCAACGATGATCTGGGTTCATACACAATATCATATTCACCGAGCTCTATTGCCCACTACATCAATCTTCCTGATTTTTCTGGCTTGTGAAGGGCTTGTCTTAACGGCATGTCGGTATACACAATGATGGTATGGGCCTGGAAGTATGGTCTCATTCTTCTACTTGCTTCAATTAATGCCAGTGCCAATTTTTCCAGCTTTGGGTATCTGATTTCCGCACCTCGGAAGGCCTTGCTTGTGTAATAAATTGGCTTCTGGACTCCATTCTCCAATCTGATCAACGTCGAGCTAACTGCATTTTCTGATACTGCCAAATACAAGTACAGCTTCTCTCCAGTTATTGGCCTAGACAACAATGGTGGGACTCCCAAATACTTCTTCAGATCTTGAAAGGCTTTCTCACATTCATCAGTCCACTCAAAACTTTTTCGTAGTGTTTTGAAGAATGGGAGGCATTTGTCAGTTGCTCGGGATACAAATCTGTTGAGTGCTGCAACTCGTCCGGTAAGACTTTGCACTTCTTTCTTCGTCGTCGGGGATCGCAGCCCTAAAAGAGCTTTGATCTTTTCTGGATTTGCCTCAATACCTCGTTGGTTGACGATGTATCCGAGGAACATTCCTTCTCGTACTCCAAAGGTACATTTCGTCGGGTTCAGCTTCATCTGGTATTTATCCAGTTGATCAAAAGTTTGACTCAAGTCAACCAAATGATCTGCAGCTCTCTTGCTTTTGGTGAGCATGTCGTCGACATAGACCTCCATATTGCGGCTGATTTGTTCGGTGAATACCTTGTTCATCAACCGCTGATATGTTGCACCTGCATTTTTTAAACCAAAAGGCATAACATTATAACAATAAGTTCCCCTTGGGGTAATAAAAGAAGTACTTTCCCTGTCTTCAGGTTTCATTTTGATTTGGTTGTAGCCAGAATAAGCATCCATGAAGCTGAGTAGCTCGTGTCCCGAAGTAGCATCTACTAGTTGATCAATTCTGGGCAATGGAAAATGATCTTTTGGGCATGCCTTGTTGAGATCAGTAAAATCAACACACATTCTCCATTTGTTGTTCTTCTTCTTTACCATCACCACATTCGCCAACCAATCTGGATATTTCACGTCTTCAATGAATTGGGCTTTCTGGAGTTTCTCGACCTCCTCTTGTATGGCCTGGTTCTTCTCGGGACTAAACACTCTTCTTCTTTGCTTCACAGGCTTGATCTCCTTATTCACATTGAGTTCATGACATAAGAAGTTTGGATCTATTCCTGGCATGTCTTCATGACTCCAAGCAAAAGTATTCTTCCTGTTTCTCAAGAAAGTTATCAACTCCTGTTTTATTGAAAAATCCAACGACGACCCTATCTGAGTTATTCGTTCAGGATGTTCGTCGTCCAGGATAACAATTTCTGTAGATTCCACAACCTGTCCTTTTACGAGCTGAGATTCATCCCTAGGGTCAAGAGTTTCAATTTCTGTGCCTTCCTCCACTTGGTAAGTAGTAGTATTTTTCTGTAATTCTTCAAGTTCCTCTTGCTCGGCAGACGAATAATAGCATTCCCGAGCTACTTTTTGATCACCTTTCATAATTCCTACTCCAAAATTCGTTGGGAATTTCAAACACTGATGAACTGTAGATGGAACTGCTTCGAACTTCTTCAATCCAACTCTTCCCATGATGATGTTGTAGGCGGACTGCACATTCTTATCCATCACAAAGAAGCGTATTCTTTCTGTTCGACAAGCAGGCCAAGTTCCAATGAGTATATCCAACTTGATCGTCCCAAGTGGAAAAACTTTCTCGCCAGCAAAACCCAGAAGGGGTCTGTGATAAGGTTCTAATTGAGATAATTTTAAATTCAAGCTATCAAAGCATGAATAATACATGATGTCTGCTGAACTACCATTGTCTACTAACACCCTTGAAATGACCACATCCTTCATCCTCATTTTGATCACCAGAGGATCATCATGAGGGTAGAGAACACCTGCCAGGTCGTTTTTTGAAAAACCAATCACTAGCTTCTCTTTGTTTACCTTCCTCGGACGATCATCCTCGGCCAGGTTTATTCGCTGAATGTATGAACAAGCTTGAGCCTCTCCGAGATAAGCTTTTCTTTCTGCAGTAAGGTCTCCTTCTCCTGCATCTCCTCCTGTAATAACATTACAATCAAATGACCCAAAACGTATGGAAAATACCTCGCGTTCAGGTTTCCTTGGCTTTTTGGGAAGATTGGGGTCATCATCTGGATCCTCTTCATGGTCCCTCCTCTTTTTCTCCTCTGCACGACGAGGAGATCTAGATCTCTCTCTAGTTCTATCATCATTCTTCCTCTCACTCCTGCGATCTACGTACTTTGACAATTTTCCTCTTCGGATGAGTGTTTCAATCTCGTTCTGAAGGGCTATACAATTTTTGGTCATATGGCCATGATCTTTGTGAAACTCACAATATTTGGTCTTATTCCTCAGGTCAGGATCTGTCTTCAGTTTCTCTGGCCATTTGATTTCCTCGTTATTCCTGATTTCTTCCAAAACATGATTAATACCCACTTTCAATGGAGTATAATTATCATACTTCTTTAGGGCTTCCAACTTCATCCTGTTATTCTTGGAATATTTGTCACCACCATTACTTTTCTGATCTTTCTTCTTAGAATTGTCGACCTCCACTTTAACTTCTTTATCCATATTCTTCTTCGCAGCCATAGCTTCCTCGGCATTCATGATTTTGGCCGCCTTTGCCATCAACTCCGACATATTTTTAGGTGGATCTTTGGCCAAAGTGTAATACAGCTTGTTAGGCAGCAAGCCACTCATCAGAGCAGTGATTGCTGTCTTTTCTTCATAATCTATGACTTCCAACTTTTCGTTATTGAAACGAGTTATGTAATCTCTAGTACTTTCACCTGATTTTTGTCTAACACTTAGCAAGTGTGCTACTCATTTTACCGGCTTTGCTCCAAAACAAAAATTGCCAATAAACAGCTCGGCTAACTGAACAAAAGTTGAAATCTTTCCCCGAGGAAGATTATTATACCATATCTGTGCAGATCCGGTAAGAGTTCCCGAGAATGCTCTACACCTCATCTCGTCGGGGACAGCGTAGATATCTGCAGCAGCTTGGTACTGTTCTATATGAAGTACGGGATCTGTCTTTCCATCATACTTGGGAGTCACTACGGGTGCTTTGAATTTCGACGGTGTAGGGAAATCCACAATGGCTTGCACAAAAGGTGTTCCTTGAACAAAAGTTCTCTGTAAGGGATTTCTCGCCTTAGCCATTTCTCCCAGTCTATCCTCCAACCGTTGAATGGAACCTTTCCATGCTTCATTCCCTTCCTCGGGCCGCTTAGTCCGAGCAACTGATTGCTCTGACGTAGCTTCCTGAGATTTATCTCGACGAGTGGTTGGTCGCGACTGCGCAGATCCTTCTCTCAAACCTGGTGGTGGTCGAAAACTTCTTGATGGTGCCCTAGGTGGACTCATGTTCCTCCTTGGTCCTAACCGACTAAAAGGATACACTCTACTTAGCCTTTCCAAAGCGCTAGTTCTCTCCGGAGAGAGAGTGATACGTTGATCTGTATCCGAAGCCCGTATCGATGAAGTTCGCCCAGGTTGATAAGAAAAATCATTAAACTCCTCATTGCGATATGATCAAGTACGTCTAGATTGCGATTGCCTATGATCACTCCTTTGCCCTGAATAGGTAGGTGCACCGCCCTGAAGAGTTTGAATGAGTTGCCTCATAGATTCTTGCATGGCGGTTTGTCCTTGAGCCAGATTCGTCATAATTCCAGCCAGATCTGGGGATGCAGATGGATTTGGATGATTTCCAGTATTTCCAACATTCCGATTACTGGATTCTGGATTATCTGCCATTGGTGACAAATGATTTTTATGAAAAACGATAATAACAGTCGTTTCCCACAGACGGCGCCAATCTGTTGATGTAAAAAACTAGATCGCTCTATTTTTTCAATCACAGATAAATAAATAAGACAAAGATTTTTAAAGTGGTTCGGCTAGGAATAAAGCCTACGTCCACTGTTATGTTATTGCTGAGTGTTTATGGAATTCTTGATTACAAGTTCTCTCAAGAAATTCCCGTCCCTTACAATGAGGATTGTACAATGTATTTATAGCCCTGAGGCTGTACATGAAAGGTCCAATACATTAAATGATTTACATATGAAAGGGTAATACATTTAATGCAGCGTGTGCGTCAAGAATACAATGGATAGTTGAACAATTGTCCGCCTGGTAATTAATGATGCGGCCGAGATGCAGTTCAGACCGCCTTAGTTGCTTGTTGATCAAGAGTTCCTCGGAGTACTTAGAGTATCTCGGGATGATAGAGTTCCTCGGTGTGATATAGTTTCTCGGAAAGAAGCACGGTTGGTCGGGAAATGATCTTCCTCGATGCTATTGTGCCATGTAGATTGACACGTGTCTTCATCTTCTTCGTCCACATCAGCACATTAATTTTGGTATCAACACATACCAAGAGTTTTTCACATCAATGAAACCATTTGTTCACCCTAAAAACATGAGTTTAAAATATTTTTTATTTCATAAAATGTTTATGAATAGTGGGCTGAAAATTATCTATTTTTAAAGCCCATTCAATCCTTCATTTTAAGTGCCCCTTGTTACTCAAAACCTTAAGAGTTTCACTAATAACCCATTAGTGAACCATAACCATTTTCTACATTTTTTTAGATCCAATATTTGTGAAATAATATTCTAAAATTTATCACTAACTTTAATCTCATAAAAACCGAACTCTAATCTTGATTTTTTTTAATATTAAAACATGGAGTAATCATCAATAATGCATGAATGAATATTTTTAACATTTAAGACCTTAAATATGAAATAAATCATGCTAAAATATTGCCAACTTTAAACTACTTTAAAGTTATGAGTTTCTCACCTCAAGGTCTTCAATGGAGGAAAGTGGGTTTTGTGGAAGATGGGTGAATCCCCCACATTCAAAGGTGTCCTCAAAGGGAGTCACTTTAGCTTCTCTTACATGCTCCAAACTTGACTCCTTGGATGGCTCAAGCAAGACCCCTTCCAAGCTCACAAAATCCCCTTTCTTGCTCCCAAACCCCCTCCAAATGCTCCCACAAGCTGTCCGCCCTTGAAATGGAGCTTTAATGGAGTTTGTAAGATACTTTAATGGCATTTGGGTCGTGATATATGGGTGAGAATGAAGAGATACAAATTGCAGGCCCTTCCTGCCTCTTGAGAACTCAAATGGGAGAGATTAAATAAAAAGAAATTTGATAACCCTTAAGTGACAATCTTGGAACCCACCTCCCTCTCTTATAACTCACTTATGGGTCTACATAAAGCCTTGACCAAAATGGCAGCCATTGGCGTGCTTAGAAGAGGAATAATGTTCTAAACCAAGGTCTGAAACAAGCTTTGAAAGAGACCTCACCAATCAACATCCAACAAAAAAATCCATTTGAAAAATGCCCCCAAACACCAAAAAATGGTGATTTGCATCACTTTCTCTCTCCTATTTTTTTTGAAACTTTTAACTAGAGATTCATATTCCCTCCATTCTTTTGGCTAAAAAATATATTTACATTAGTCGTTTGTCCTCCCGGATTTTACTATACAAGGTGCGCAAGAATCGGGACCTCTGCGCAAAACACATTTTTTTCGAATTTTCTTTGCATGGTAATATTCCTTATATTTTTATAAGTCTAAATGTCTTACCGATTGTCCTAAATAATTTGTGAAAGTTCGCATCCTACGCGATCCGTCCTGATGAAAATCCACCTAAAATGGATCTAAATAATTTTTTTCCAAAGACATCGAAGAACATAAAGTTGCTCAAAATTAAATTTTAAGTCAATCTGGAGATTTTCATAATTTGTTTAGCACTTTTATTTTTTTGACGAAAAATAATTTTTTATTTATTGTTTGAGTTTTGACTTTATGGAATTTTATATGTATTTTTTGAACCCTATAAAAGTGATCATTTGAATATTTGGGGCCATGATGTATCCTACAAAAATTGCGCAAAGTTACATATCTTACGCGTCGCGTACCGCCCAAATTACTGCATTATTAACTATGACCATGTCACAATCATTCCTTGGTGCTTTCGCGTCAAACTTAACCAATATATTTACCAGGATTATTAGAACTTAAATACTTATCCAAGAAAACCATGCGGCATGGGGATTTTTCTCCTTAATTATTTTTCTTAATGCACCACTTTTTATGCCATTTGGCGTAATCCTCTTCTATATTTATTTCTCAATTTTTTTTCTTTGAATATTGTATTTCGATTATCATTAAATAATTATTTTCTAGGATGGGGTATTACATATCTATGAATGAAGGTGAAGATATAGGTTCTTCCTGAGCTCCTTCACAGTTCTCACGATTCAAGGAAGAAATATCCGTGGTAGGGTGGGCCTCTTTGACCTGGATCTGGATCCTTCATAACCTTGATGGAATCAATTTTATCCTTGTATTTTTTTACTAAGTTGGTGATTTAGCTTTGTGTTTTCATTTCGAAGATGATCCCTATCTTTATTAAGATTGTTCTTCTTAATCACGATATGGTCCTTGGTAGTCTTATGAGCATCACACTGTGATTGAGTTACTACGAGGGCCTACTCAGACCTAGTGCAAGACTTCTTCTTGATCTCCAGTTCAGTATTGAACCCCAAGATGGTCTGTGACTCATCTTTTTGGCTCAATGATCACTTACAATGAAGAATTGTATTTAGTTGTGATAGAAAGGATACGAGATGAAGATATAAACATGTATTTACGTTAGCTTTAATTAGATCATCTCCTTAGCACAAGCAGTTAGGCCCCCTATCAGACTACCAATATCACCAGAGTTAATGGCATCCTGGAAAGCCAAATAATTTTCCTTTAGAGAATAATAAGAAAGGTGGGGGACTTCAGACCTGCCTTCGGCCACAGGTACCTCTTCAATATCCTCATCATAAATGATCATCCTCTACCGAGTAGAAGTTTGTGTGGTTTTGACCTCCATGGGAATTTTTTTACCCACCTTCTTTGAAGATCCTTTCATCCACCAGATGAATGGAATATGTCTCTTAAACCACATTAATGGGGCGAATAATTTTGGAAACCCGAGTCATTAAACTGGGGTTTCACATCAGCAACATGAGGGTTCAATTTGGGAGCAAAAAACTAAGAGGCGATCAATGATCGGTTCATCCTTTGAAGATCTTGGAGCTATGCTCATCGAGACATGTCTATGGAAGCTACCAAAATATGCCAGGAAAGTTAATTAGGATATAAATCAAAAGGTTTTATAGAATGAATGAATTATACATAAAGAAGTAAGAAATTACGAATGTTGAAAGAGGACTAAGGGAAGGAGTCCCTTTTTCAGTCTCAACTCGGAGTCAAAGAACATCTCTGTCACACACATCTTCACCTCTGATAATAAAATCAAGTTGCGTCATCCTCTTAAGGTCGTAGAGCTCTATGAATGGCCAGGCCTTACTCACAACTTCTAAAATTCTTTCCTTTTGAGCTTCGAAAATATCAGGAAGATCGTTAAAAATACCTATATCACATCAAGAATAAGGAGTGTTAGTACAAACATATTTCACTAGGAAATTTAACATTAAATTAAAAGTACTTGACTCACTCAGATCGAACTTATTCTAGATTAGGGGAATGATGAAAAGGTGACTAGTGACGTCGTTCTTAGTGTCACACTCCCACACCCCACCCTTGATAAAAAGAAAATGATGCCTACATTAATGCTTGGAGGAAGGTATTTAAGTGAAAAAATTTTCACCATTGTTCCTACAGGCTTGGGTATGCCACCTCTCTTACGAGGCCAATGGTTTGTAGACAATTTGTATATCATCCACAGTTAAGGCGTGGTCAGAGCCTAACAGATCTTGGAAATGTATCATAGAGAAAGCCCAAATCCTCTAACCATTTGGTATTATTTGGGAAGGGGCAATATTGATGAATGAGAGGACATCATGAATGGGAATTGGAAGGGAAATTCCAAACTCAACTTGAAAACAGTGCTAAAAGAGATAAACTTCCCCACACGATCATTCATGGAACTATTCATCTCATCGGTGAGCCAAATGGACAAGGCCCTTCAAAAGATCAAGTTGTTTATCTTAGTCATAGGCATTTTTCTCAAGCATACAATTTACGACCTCAAAAGGGAATGGAGGTTGCCAATGGTGTTTCCAGTCTGAAGGGGATTAAAAGGGTCCGCATCTTGAACAGTATTTTAGGCTCTAGGCGGAGAATTGGGCCTTTTGGCATTTGATGAAAAATCCCCTTGAGTGGCAACACTTCTTCAGTTGTGTTCAGGCCCAAAGACATCCACAATATCCACCATGTTCTCTAGGACCCATTGTGTAATACCCCATAATTTTAATGCTTTATTTAAATGGTGAAATTTGTTATTTATGATTATATGTGTTTGTAGTGGAGTTTGATTTCACTATTAATATTTTCATATGTGTTTATGATTATAAGTTCATGTAGTGATATACGATGTCACTATTTATATTTTCAAATGTGTTGTGTTATGCGTATATTATTATAAATGAAAATTGGACTTAATACACGGTAATGAATTAATAATTATTTAATAAATAATTTGAAGTATTATTCATATTGGACTCGTACCGGTTAAAATATTTGGTATATTAGTTGGGTAGTTCATACTAAAGTTTGGGTAAAATATAATGTTTGGTTAATAATTAAAATAATGGGTTTTAAACCCTATGCGTTAGTATATAATTTAGGTTGGGTTCTAAACTAACTGGATGTAGTTTTCGCCTGAATAGGATAAGGCCCATGTGGGGTCTAATTCTAATTTCTTAGTTAGCACAATAAAAGTAAGATTAGGGTTAGTCTGAACAAATCTAAAATACTTGAGAAGAAACCCTAAGGCTATAAAAAGTCTAGAGAGAGAAAGCACATGGAAAAGAAGAAAAATTAGGAACTATTAGACTTGGAGAAGCAGAGAATTGGGAGAAATTGGATTAGGATATCATCTCTACATTCAAGGAAGGTTTACATACTATATTGATATAATTATTTTTGGTTTTAGAATAAAGTTATTCATTGGATTCTAAATCTTATTATTTAAATGCTTGATTTAGATAGTTAAACAACGAACCTTAGATGTAGCTTAACTGGTAAAATTAGGATTGTGTTCATACGTTGATTTTGTTACAATTTATCATGAATTTGGATTATGTTTAACAAATTGAGGTTGTAATCTGATTATACTTAAAGAATTGGAAAAGACCTTTAGTTATTTCATGAGAAGATTAGAAAATTGGACTTTATGGATGTAATTCGATTTTAGGGTTCTAATACTTTAGATCTGAAATATAACTCTAAAGCTTTACATAAATCTCTAAAATTAGAAATATAGCAAATAGTTTATTTTTGTAAAGTTTATATGACAATTCAGGTTAAATATGAGGTGCTAAAACCTTGAAGTAGGCTGTTAATGATGTTTATGGATAGATGGGTCATAACAAGGGCATAAGTTGACGAAAGACGAATTTCTAAAGTTTTTTTGCTTCATCCATTTGAACGGACACATTCATGGATCGTGTGCATGGGCTGTGTGAACAACTAGGTTTTAGTGTCATGTGCACGACTAGGGAAAAGTTTAGGATTTTTCATATTTACTGAAATAGGAAGATTAGATGGAAATAAGAGACCTATACATGTTAAGATACTGATCTAAGACCTTTAATCATATATGAGAAGTTATATAAATTGATGATAATTAAGTTATTCTATGGATGTAAGACTTATACTCATTCTACAATGTGGGTGACATATTTTGTGTATTATGTGCAACATACAAAGTGCGAGTTCTCGTGAGATACGTATTATAGTTGATATCCTTATGGGGAAAGCACTATGATGATTAGGGAAGATAATGTGGCTACCCTTATGCGATAAATGGGTTTTACCTTTTTATTTTCCTCGAACATTATGTGTTAAAACTCCTGTTGTATCTCGTGGAGATTTATATGGGATGATCATTTCATATAGCTTTTGGGTAGGGTCTATATGAATGGTGTTAAGGCGTAGTGATTATCCTTAGTAGATACTTTGATTGTTATAGGTGTGAGACAACCTATAACTATGATTAGTAGGTGTGAGTGATTTTTTAAGGCAGTTGGAATAGGCCTTCGTTATATGATGGCTAATGAGTAGCCCATTTATAATGTACATGTTATGGACTATACTTATGTACATGTAGACTTAGAGATTGTCTGTATTCCTTCGTATGTTTATATATTGGATATGTATAGAATCTTTAATAATAGAACCTTTACCTAAAAAGACTTACATTATATGGATGAGAGAGATCATATTTTTTGATATAATAGATACTTTAGATTTATAACATGGTTATAAATGGAATTTATACTTAAGCAAAATTAATATGAATAAGATGTAATCATGGAGTACATATGAGGTTTGGGATTAGACTCATGTGATAGCTAAGGTTTTTTAGTTTGGGGAGTTCCTTATTTGAATTTCCTTTGTGATATGTCCCATGCATGAGGATGGCTTATGTCGAGAGTTAGGGACTTTTTGGCATGATACCGTTAGAAAGTGCTTAACACATGGATTGAGGAAAAATGTTTTTAATCACTATTCGTAGTGACATTAGAAGTAAATTTTTGAAGACCTCGTCTGTTCAATCGCGTGGTGTCTAGTATGAGGAGGAGTTCAACTATCTCTCTCTTTCTACATCGAGAGATAAGTCTCTGGGTGTTTACCCCTTCTTATGTCAAACATTTAGGAGGCGGGTCACCCTCCTAGATGGTTTCTGGCCAAAGTAAAAGTTGTGAATGAACTTATTATCAAGATCTTTAATGTTTATTCTCTAACCCTTAGGCAACCTTATGTACCATATGGGTTCTTCTCTAGTGAGAGTGCTCGAGAATGCTCAGCATCACATTTAGTATGGAACTGATTACATACGTGTAGTCGATTGGTAAATATTCACATGATGAATGAGATTTTAAATCACATCATCTTTATGTGCTACCACTGGAGGTTTGAACCTAGCAAGAGTGAGATAACTAATAAACTCTGGGATAATGGGTGATGCTTTAATATATCCCCATTAAAATGGGTTCTTATACTTTATCGGGTCCCAAAACTTATTTTGTAGCCTCTGAATGGACCTTTTACAAGGTCTATCTCTTTTTGGATGGTTATCTATGAACCCTTCATTCCTCATAACCTCTATGATCCTGTTAGGAAGATTATCGAGGTCCTACGCAGGATGAACCCCTTATGGCCAGTGTTCCCAAACATTCCTCAGAACACTGCCTCATGTCACTTTGACTATGAGCAGAAGGTGGCTCACAATGCTGATATCCTGGTCTATAAAAGACTGATAGTTTCATGGTCCTAGTGAAGGAACTAACCCTCTAATAGGTCAAATGCTTTGTACATGTTACCGATATGGTTCTTGGGATATAGGAGGTTTTTCTTGGTCGATAAGAATGTCCTCGACTTCTTGGTTTTATCATCTACCTCTTTTTTCCTCCTCTTTTATCGTTGGATTCTCCTATTAAAATATCATTTTGAGATGACGTTATCTCACCACATTCTTTTGTATTACCCCTATTGGCTCAATTTTCCACGAAGTATAGAGTATTTCCACTAGGGGTTTTCGATACCCCTAATAATCGAAGTATGAGGGTCGCGACCCCCTCCGATGGTCTTTCTACCAACATCTGGGTAAGAGCCAACATCTACATTTTGATATGATATTGGTTATCTATCATCATTTTCGGTGTTTCAGTGACGCTACACCATACATCGCCAATGATCACAATTTTGATTCATGACCACCATGATGGGTCACGGTCAGAACCCATGACAATATTAAGTGTGATCAAATTTGAGGTCATGGTCAACACCCATAACCCATAGGGGATAATTGGGGTCATGGTCCATACCCATGACCAGAGTGCCACAGGGGGTCACGATCCATACCTGTGAACCAAATGGGAGAACATGGGTGACGGTCACTACCCGTGACCACTATACCAAGGGTGGTCACGCTCCAAAATTGTGACCCTGAATTTATTTTAATTTTAAAAAATATTTAGTCACGGTCCAAAAACATGACCATATATATTTTTATAAATTAAAATAAATTTGGGATCACGGTTTTGTACTTTGACCAAAAAATTATTTTAATCTTAAAAAATGTCTATATGGTCACGATTTTGGAACACGACCCAATATTTTTTTAAATAAAATTTATTTTTTGCATCCCAGTACGTTTTTCAAAACATATTTACATTTTCAGAAATAAAAATTTCAACAATATGTAATAAAAGTTAACTAACACATGCTTGCGTGAATATGTAATAATACAACACAAGTTAACGAACCCATGTTTGCATGTATATGTAATAAAATACAACCCATGCTCGTGTGAATATGTAGAACAAAAAAAATCAACGTAGGTTTGCGTGAATATATACAACATAAAAAAAATAGAATGAATGTTTGAATGAATATGTTCCAAATATTTCTTCTCTATTGAGGCGTGGAAACAAAACTTCAAAATGTCCCAAGTGGTAAGTCACAAAGGACTTGAATTCCAAAAATAACTTTGTAACTCCTCGCTAGCCAAAACTGGCATCAAAGACCACATAGTTCGTAAGATGAACAAGACTGGGGACTAACCCATAATGCGAATCTAGGGTGTCTCTTTAGATTTTTGCAAATTTATGTCAAATTTATTGAAAGTGTAAAAAATTGTGAGAACGCACTAAATTAGGAATTGTGGTATAGGCCCCCCCTTTTAGTTATTTATTTATGAAAATATATGTGAAGGAATATTTGTGAAAACACTCTAAATTAGGCTACTTTGCGTTTTCACCATTCAAAAACATTTTTTGAAGCCTATGTCTATCTATTTTCAAGTTTTGGTTATGTTCTCTAATCGGGATATGACACCCCGCCTAATTGACCCCAGGTGATTAGTCCTAAATTAAATTAGAACAGGTTTCTCAGTTGGTTCATTCTTAGCATCACTGTCACCTTTTTAATTACTAACCACCTAAGTAGTAAAATTAGACTGATGCCAAATTTTATCTTACTTTACCTCAAGGAAGATACTATTGCGGAAACATAATAATTTAAACAATCACAATTAACTGAAATCAACCAATCACATCTAAATAAACATACCGAATAAACCATCGGTTCAAATTCAACAAATGTAAAGACAGATAATAAAAATCTCCACAAGTCTGACATAAATGATAAATAAAGTTGTGAGTGACATGCTCGAGTAACTGATAGAAATTTCTACACAAGAATTGAAAAGAATGAGGCGCCTATCAAACTCCCGCAACATCCACATATGCTGCAGCAACGAATCCTTGGAATGAGTCAAGGCTGACGTCCCTGTGGATGGACACCTAAAAGGTTTTTAAAATATTTATATCAAGGGTTAGAACCCAAAATATTTGGAAAATATTTAACAAATGATTAACTTGCGGTAATAAAAATATGTATGCATTCTTTTCATATTTTAGTTAGTGTCACACTCCCTTGAGGATATCCTCACCCCTCCTCTAATATGTGCACTACTAGCGCCTTAATTAATTTCCCTAGTTATTTATCACAAAACTAGATTACCGATATAATCCCTTGCAACCACCCTACTCTAACCGAGCATGCAATAATTATGATTTCTAAGTTATTATCAACATTAACTCAATTAATCATTCCCCTTCTTAAATTCATATAACTCAATTAATATACGTAGAGTCATATTACAACAATCACACATATGTTGAAATAGTAATTAATAATGAACATCCTCCAGAGTAATAACTCACCGGATGTATATTCTCTAAGGTGCTATCCCACTAGGTGTATTCACATAACCTAGTTACCCCAAGTCAGAATCGCTCACTAACTTGGTTAATAACATAAATATTGGAGGCGGTCATATTCCTTCCCTAAAAGTGAGATGCCCCTCACCCATATAATGGACACTATGACCTGGGGATATACTCGCCCTACTACTCAAGCTAGGGGATTCACCCTCTACGCACAACCCCCCCTGATAGAACTAGAGTATATATAATAATGATATCTAGTCACTGATATTAATGCACACACCATATATATATATATATATATATATATATATAAACAAAATACCCCGGTTATCCCGTTTACTAAGTCCATAACACAATCCTATACAAATTATCATGAGTTTATGGTCCAACTCTGATTATTAATTAATTTGCACATTAATTAATTAGATTACTTTTGGTGTCGCCCAACCAATATGTTCGGACTCGCTCTCGTGGCCCGAAATAAAATAAAACCCGAGTCTAAATTCTCGACTCCAAATTAATTTATTTTACATCTAAATTAATTTAACACCTTTGTATCGCTCAACCAACATACCCGGACTCATCCACTCGATCCGTATTTGATTATTTTGGAATATTTCTCACCAAAATTTACCATAGCGTGTCACACATAAAATTCCTCTCAACCCCAATTACTTTCCTTCATAATTGTTAGGAATTAATGTTCCATACTTTTTTTGTCACTAACTAAAGTATGGGGGAGAATTTTTAATTAGTCTCCCTTATATATTAAAACTGGCGGAACTGTCAAAAATCCCGGACCATCGATCGATCGATCCCAGCCATCGATCGAACATGTCTTCTCCTTCTTTGCAGGTCAGTTTCTCTATGGAAAAAAACCTTAAAATTCCAACTCCTTCTACAGCCTAACTCAAGTCCTCTCATCAATATATGACCCCCAGAACTTCATAAGGAACCCCTTTAAAGTCCCCAAACCCCGTTTAATTTCCGTTCTCTATTATTTTTCTAAATTGGAGCAAAAACCCGAGTTATTCATAAATCAATCACAATACTAGATTTACAAATCAATTTCATTCATAATTCGTCTGGGTTTATCACAACTAAGGTGAATATCTCTTCAGAATCCTGTAACACCATAAATTCTTACACCAATTTCCATTTTCTGTTCCAATTCCAAAAACCCCATTTTTTGTACCCGTATATCCCCAAAACGAATTTTAGGTATTCACATCATATAAATGTGAATTGAAAACAAAATTTCATAGGGTCTGATCCGGAGTTGTAATTCTCAAGGTTGATGATGAAATCCCCCCTTTGGCTCTTTCCTTTATCCCCTAAATTGGTTCCTAGTGCCTTTAACTGCTCCTTACGGTTTTCTCTCCCACTATGTGTTTTATAATCTCAAATTAGCTATTGCCCTTTTCGTTTTAATTAAGTAATTAGGATTAATCCCGTTTTTAGCCTAATGGACCAAGCCCAAATGACCCAAATACCCCCGTGTGGGCCCGACTATGCCTAAAAATGTCTCGTGACCTGTTTACTACCCCTGGGTACACTTTTCCGACTATCTCGGCCCATCTGGACTCAACCGTACACTCAAAATTGGCATCCGAATTAATTTATAAAAATCCTTATCTCACACCCAAATTAGTCTATACCGACTCCCGACTGAGATATATAAATGCCCTGTTACTAATACCCATAATGACGTAAATAAATTATTACTATTCACATAGTAATTAAATTTCCCTAAATATTAACCAGTCACTATCCGATTAATATTTAAATAAATATTACCATAATTAATTCAATTAAAATTACGACACACAAGTAATTTAAAATTTCTCGAATTAATTAAATATTAAATGCCTAAAATTATGGGGTGTTACACGGAAGTCCCATGATTATGCAGTTAGTTGTTATGTATTATGTTTGTCCCATTTAAGATGTTCGTGCCTCTGGCCGAGTCATTTGGGGACTTCTTTGTGGCATGTTTTCAAGCATAAGTCTTACTTTCTACAAGTATTGGTGATGGTATCGTGACTATGCGATCAATTGCTATATGTTACATTAGTCCCGTACGAGTTGTTTGTGCCTCTTGCACGGCTGTTTGGGGACTGTTTTGCATTTTTTCCCATCAATGACATGTTTTAAAGCCTAAGTTCAACGATTTTCATATTTTGGTCAGTTCTTAAGTCGGGAGTCTCATGTTTATATGGTTAGTTTCTATATGTTACGTTGGTTCCATGTAAGTTGTCCGTGTCTCTTGCGAGGCCGTTTGGGGACTGTTTTATGTTTTTACCCTTTAATGACATGTTTCCAAGCCTAAGGCTAACTATTTGCAAGTTTTAGTCATGTTGTATAATTGAGATTCCCATGACTGGGAAATTAGTTGCAATGTGCTACGTTAGTCCCGTGCGAGGTGTTCGTACCTCTTGCGGGGTCGTTTGGGGACTGCTTTGGTTCTCTCCCTTCAATGGCATGTTTTCAAGCCTAAGTCTAACTATTTGTAAGTTTTGGTCATTTTCTTGAACCGAGAGTCTTGTGACTATATGGTTAGTTTCTACGTGTTAAGTTGGTCCCGTGGAAGGTGTTTATGCCTCTCGTGGGGCCGTTTGGGGGCTATTTTTTTTATTTCTTCCCTTTAACGGCATATTTTTAAGTCTAAGTCTAACTATTTGCATGTTTTAGTCATATTCTCTAACCGGGAGTCCATGACTATGCAGTCGATTGCTACGTGTTACGTTAGTCGGTTCGAGGTGCTTGTGTCTCTTGTATGACCGTTTGGGGGCTGCTTTGTGTTTTCTCCCTTCAATGGCATGTTTTCAAGGCTAAGTCTAACTATTTACAGGTTTTGGTCATGTTCTCTAACTGTTTTGGTTTTACCCGAAATGAGCACGTAATTAACGATTATGTAGTAATGAAACATTTACAAAATTATGAATGTCGAGTAAATAAAAATATGAGTTAAAGTAAAGAATACCTGATTCCTTCTATAGTTTTGTCACGCTTTAACAACGCAATTTTATCTTTCTAGAGTAGCCTATTATATTTCACTTGAGCCACATTTTCGCGAACGAGGTACAGTTAATTTCCTCATTAACTCAAGTGATTTTTTCTCTAAGGCGTGCGACCTCTAACTTGAAAATTTTCAAATCAACTGCCATTGCGAGCTTTCCCAACAAAATTTTCCCATGTTCCTTTTCCATGGCATTGTGTTTGGTTTTCATGAATGATTCTTGATTTATCAAGATTTTTTTGACATTGTCGAGCTCAAAAATGGGAAAGGTTGATTAGACCGGAGAAATGAGATCCAAGATGGTGCCCGTTGAGGTGGCTATCCGATCAGTCTTTTGCACGCTCGAGTTTGACAATGTCGAAAAACTTTCGTTGAATCGAGAATCAATCGTGAAAACCAAATATGATACTATGGAAAGGAAACATAGGGAAATTAATCTTGAAAGTCAAGAGATGGAAGTTAATTTGAAAAAGTGGAAGTTAGAGGCTGAACACCTTAGAGAGAAACTCACCCACGTTATAATGGACAACCAACTGTACCTCATACTAGAAAATAGGGCTCAAGATAAATATATTTGTAAATTAAATTGAGAGTCCTGTGAGAGGTATCCATGATCCTCAACATTCATAATTCGAACTCAACATTCATAATTCAAACTAACTATTCATAAATCAAACTACATTCGTAAATCAAAATAAAACATTCACAAATCAAGCTAATAGGATACGGCTTGGGTACAAATCAGTTTGTCATGTGACAATATAATAATAGGATACAAATAGAATTTCCAAGTGTAAAATAATGTTTTGATACTCAATTTTCATCTAAATCAACCAAAAGATCCTTCAAATTATAGTTATCATCAAGAGTAGACATGAAAACTTTAGGAGCCTTTAATGTGTCTACTTCAGTAGTCATACTCTTCAGTTCATGCACAACAATAAACCAATTTCCATCGTTTATGTAGTTCGAGTAGAATATATTTTTTACGTTATGAAAGGCACAAATAAAAGGCTCGTCGACTATGAGATCTTTATGCTTCATCATTGATAAATCTCCCATCATATGTTTGGAGTCAGGATCAACTTTATAAGTATTCGTAGTGTCCACCACCTTCACTCAGTTACAATAGAATATGGATTATGTGAAATATAAATAATCGAGTTCCTAGATTTGTTAGACAATCCCATAATATGTTAGCATCGTATCTTTTGGATTTTTTTCCGCTTTTGCTAGCGGCACATGTAGTAAAGGAAGAAATTGAAATTGCATTTTTTTGCATCAAAAGATTTTCCTCAAATGGATATGCAACGAAATCAAAATCTTCGGTGTGAAATTTCTTAAACTCTTTTGCTTAAAATTTGGAACCTTTTGCTAAGTGTGCAAGCCTTGATGGGATATCACCTTTTTTTAGATACTGCGTTTATTAATAAATTTATATTAGGATATCAGACATTATAAGAGGTGAAAATTACATCTTTTAATATCCATGCCTTAAAATCATTCACCGTGTAACAAATCCTTAGATTTTGGGCAATTTCTTTCTCGTATTTCCTAAGGCTAAATTGGAGATTTTAGGACATAATTTATAAAATATATAAAATATATAAAATCAAACAAGAGTAAATAAGTTATTTATGTAGTTACTTACTTTCTCCAATCTTTAACTTCATCTTGCGATTCAAAGACATAACGAGATGCTTGCTCCTATTGTAGATCAATGAGTCTCGCTTCTTTTGGGTTCCCAAAAGGAAATTCATCCTTGAGAACGTATGTGCTTGCGTTCAAATGGGACAATTATATATTAAACACCTTTTAACTCAAACAAAACCTAAACATGCAACAATATGTGAATGAATAAGATAATGAACTAAGCAAGAACATTCAAACACATGCTTGTGAGGAAAAATCCCCCAAAGGGGCAAAACCATTTATTTTCATTATAATATTGTAACTGTACAATTTCAAATTACAATGAAAATACAAGTGAGTAAGAATTACCCTCAGGTGTCGGATTCTTTAGTTGGAGGCTGGAGTTATCCCTTTCCAGTAGGGCTGCAATGAAGAAGAAGAACGGTCTTCTCCACAATGGTATGAACAGCAAAAGTGCGTTCCTAGGTTGCAAAAAGATTCACAAATGTTTGGAAATTTGTGTGAATAAAAAACCTAGAGTCTAGGGCTCAATAGGTGAAGACCAAGAGTTTCTTGTACTCTGAAAATCGTGTATAGAAGTCCTAGAAAACCACTTTCCGTAGTGGGTTTATAAAAGAAGTCCTGGGCCTAAAAGATCTCTGCACGATTTGTATGTGTTTATCCCAGGCGGACCGGTCCGGGTCTGAGGCGGACCGGTCGGGTAGGTGGATCGATTCTTTTTATTTTAGGCTTCTTCGGTTTGCTTACGGTCCGGGGTATACTATCTTTCATAAGGCAGACCGGTCCGGGTCTGAGGTGGACCAGTCCGCAGGCGGATCGGTTCTTTTATTCTGGGCGGACTGGTCCGGCCTGTCAGACTTTGATTCCTCTTCTTCTTTTGATATTCGGATCCGTTGATGACTGTATGAATCTTGAATTTCTTCAACGGTGTAACGGCGTGCGACATAACAAATTGATAATGGACAAAAATGTCCTTACAAATCTCCCCCTATGTCTATGCCGGTACATACATAAAAACAAACATCCGAATTATCAAACAACTAAAGATGCCTATACAAATCTACCCTTCCATGAACCCAAAACTGGAAAGATACAATTGAATAAGACTTCAACGTATGCTCTTCAACTCTTTAGGAATCTGAACACTTTTGTCATCAGGGTGTGCAATCCAATGATAATCCATGTAGTACCTACACACATGAGAAAAGACAAAATACCAAGTGACATATCGAGTTTGAAATGAGATAGACATATATACCAATTTATGAGAAAACTCAAACTTTCAAATCTCCCCCATAATAAGATAATTCATTCTCCCCCTTTTTATGATGTTCCCAAATTGAAAAATGAGAGAAATAAATCAAATAAGCAAGTATGGAGTGTCACTAGGATAAAATCACACCATGAATGAACACAAAGCAGCCAAGACGATGATAGCGTAAATGAAGTGGTGTGATCAAATTCGATAGGAAAATCAATGCATACAAACATGACATATGTGCACGATGAATATTGGATACTCCTAGCGAATAAATCAAATGTGTCCTTTGGTGTAAAAGAATGACAATATAAGAAATTGACTTAATCAAATCAACAAATCAAAGGTCAAAGTGATTTTCACACCAATAACGTCCAAAACGATTTTATGCTTTTTTCAGGACTTTCAAGGAAGTGCAAACCCGTTTAACGATTCTCCAACCAAACTCCCTTAGATATAATTTTGAATAGAGGCATTCTAAATTCTCAAACTTTGGAGAATTGATGATGAAACCTAAGTGGCCCATATTTGGCATGAAGTGCTTTTTATTGCCTGTAAATTTTTTCGGGCTCTTTTAACCTCTTTGGACCTCGGATATTAAAATTCCTCCATTTTTAGGTCCTTTTTAATGGTGGCTTTTGCGCAAAGGATAGATGATTACCTTTCGCAGCCCCTCCCCGTTATACAAAAATACATAGTCTCACCAAAATGGTTTTTACATGCATTCCAATCGTGTCAAGTTTTATCGCATATTGTACATTGTATAGACAGGATTGAGATGGAAATACTCAAGCCAATATGAGATAGACAAGTGCAGTAATCCAATATAGCCGTGCATGTGTGCAATAAAGGATATAGGAGTCAAACATGTAGGAAGATATCACTAATTACATCTCAAAGACTCCAAACAATGTAAAGCACATGGATGAAATGATGTAGCCTCTCAAATCTCTATCAAACAGTCACATGGATATATGGAAAGAAGTTATGGCTTGGATATCTTAAATGCTCATCCATAAAAGGAGAAAAAATAGAAATCTTTTTGGATTTTACAAAAAATTTAGTAAAAATAAAATCTTTTTGTATTTTTCAAAAGAAATATAAAAAGCAAAAAGAATGAATAAATAGCTGTACAACAAGCAATGGTACATATAAAACAGACTAGCAATATGAAGCATATGCTTTGAAGATGAAGAAACATCCTATTCAAGACATAGACCAACCCTTCAGTCAACTTTTCAAATCCCCAAAGACTTCCTAAGACTCTCAAATCTAAGGGAATCTAAAGGTTACGTAAATTTTTTGGCTAACTGATGGTCGGTAGGAACAAAACTCAGGGATACAGTGTTCTCCTCAACTAACTTACGAATAAAGTGCTCACGTATCCTCATGTGCTTGGTGCGCGAATGATGAACTGGATTGGGAGATATGTGTATCGCGCTCGTGTTATCACGGGAAATAGTCATGGTGTCCTGTGAAATCCCATAATCCTCCAGCATTTGCTTCATCCACAAGAGTTGTGTGCAACAACTCCCGGCGGCTATGTACTCAGCCTCCGCAGTGGACAAAGAGATGGAATTTTGCTTCTTGCTCAGCCAGGAGACAAAAGCAGAACCAAAATAGAAACACCCACCAGAGGTGCTCCTACAACCATCTACATCCCCATCCCGATCGACATCCGAATAGGCGGACAAACGGTCATTGGTATCAAATGCATACAAAATACCGTATGAAAGAGTCCCACTCACGTATTTAATAATACGTTTTAGAGCAAGTAAATGTGACTCTTTCGGGGACGCCTGATATCGCGCACAGACTCCAACACTAAAGGCGATGTCAGAACGACTGACAGTCAAGTAGAGAAGACTATCGATCATACTCCGATATAAGGTTTGCTCTACGTCCTTGCCTGAAGTGTCCTTACTAAGCTTGGTAGTGGTACTTATAGGTGTACGTGCATGTTTAGTGGAGTCTAAACCAAATTTCTTCACTAGGTCTCTAGCATACTTGGATTGGGAGATGAACATCCCATCCTCTAGCTGACAAACCTGGAGACCAAGGAAGAATGTAAGCTCACCAACCATGCTCATCTCAAACTCTTTTTTCATCTCCTCCTCAAAGTGGTGAGCATGCTGGGAGCATGTGGAGCCAAAGACTATGTCGTCCACATAGACTTGGGCAACCAAAATAACACCGTTATCTCTCCTGTTTACTCCCCCTCTCTTAAAGCCAAGAGCTAAGAGATAGGAAGTAAGCCTCTCGTACCAATCACGGGGTGCTTGATTCAAACCATACAAGGCTTTCCTCAGATAGTAGACGTGGTCCGGGTGCTAAGGGTCTTCAAACCCTTTTGGTTGTTCCACATATACCTCCTCCTGTAGAATACCATTAAGAAAGGCACTCTTGACATCCATCTGATATAACTTGAAGGGCAGATGACATGCGATGGCGAGCAGAAGACAGACGGACTCAAGCCTCGCAACAGGAGCAAATGTCTCCCCAAAGTCTACACCCTCTATCCGTGTGTAGCCTTGAGCGACCAACCTAGCCTTATTTCTGATTATGGTACCATTTTTATCCATTTTATTCTTAAAAATCCACTGGGTGCCTATCACATTAGTCTCACTAGGTCGGGGGACTAGTTCCCAAACATTATTCTTTTTAAACTGAAGCAACTCATCCTGCATAGCAGATATCTAGTGTTCATCCTTGAGTGCTTCTTTATGGTTCTTGGGCTCGACTTTGGACGTGTAGAAAATATGGATAACAACGTTCTCTAGCTGAGCACGAGTCTTGACCCCTAGAGTGGGATCACCAACAATGGCAGAATGGTCATGACTCTTGCGAACCCAAGCAGGTGTGTCCCCTAGCATTAGAGTAGAGTACACAGAGTGTGAGAGAGGAACAGGTAAATCACTGTTAGAACAATCCTCATCCTCACACTGAACGTTAGGATCAATAACCGTCGGAGGTTCGTCAACTTTCACGATGACGTTCATTGATTCCATAACCTTAGAGCTCTTCGGGTTAAAAACTCGATACGCTTTGCTATTTGATGAATATCCTAGAAATATTCCCTCGTCGCTCTGGGAGTCGAACTTTCCTAATTGCTCTCTATGCCATAGGATATAGCATTTACTCCCAAAAACGCGAAAATATGCCAGGTTGGGCTTCTTGCCAGTCCACAACTCATAAGGAGTCTGAAGTGTGTGTGGACGCAAATAAACCCTATTCACCGTTGTAATAACCCTCTCTTCTGATAGCCCACTTTATATTTATTTACAATGTGTAGTGGTTGATTTTAAAATGATAGATGTTGAGTAAATATTAATTTGTTATGACAAGGCCAATATTTACTAAAATGTTGCATAGTTACCCCGTGAGTAAATAAAATGTTCATGTGGTGATTTTTAATGTCATAAGGATTTAAAATGATATTTTGGTTTATTATGAAACCGGAAGTAAAATGAGTTATAAAATTCCCAAATGATAATTTGGATAGTGTAGTTAGTCCCGGTAGGTGTGAGACAGTCAAAATAAGTGCCATATTGTATTTTGGCATTTCGGGCACTTTTGACTGGTTTTGGCTTAAATAGTGATATCACGTATTATTTTATCGCGCATTAGTTATTAGAGTTGGGCATTTTAGACTTATGGCCCGATTTAGTCTTGCTAAGACTTACTATTCCTTTATGCCCCAATTTGTTAACCTAGAGAGAAAGAGAGAGAGGAAGAAAGCTTTGGAGAAAAAGAGAGATTGGAGCTTGGATTGTTGCTTCCTTCTTCATCAAATCAGATTCTTACACTTGAGGCAAGTAATCTACTTGCAAATTTATGATTGAAGTAGAATAATTAGTTTTGATATTTATGAATTTGTTATGATTTAGAATTGTTAGGGTTTTGATTGGATTTTTGGGTATTAACCACTAAAAATGGATTTGGATGATAAATGACGTTTATGGTTGGTAGATAGATGGATTTAGGATGTAGAAATTACAGCCAATGATTTCGGTTGGGCTTGATTTTGGAGTTGGATAAATTTTGGAGTTCAAGACTCCATAGCCATTCTTGGCATTTTCGTAGGGGCGAATCGATTCGGCCCCTTGGGCGAATCGATTCGCATAGATGCAGAATCCCAGGTCTTGTTGTTCGTATCGATTCGGATTAAGACCGAATCGATTCGGCATTTGCAGAAACTTAATTTTGTTGTCCGAACCGATTTTCTTTTAGAGCGAATCGATTCGCTGATGCGAATCGATTCGGCCCTAGGGGCGAATCGATTCGGTTCCAGCAGTTTTGGGGTCTTTTTCCTTTTAATTTTCATCCTTATTCTTTAGGATTATGACCTATGAAACTTCTTTAAAGAAGTAAACTTAGAGTCCTAGAGTAGTTATGGAGTTTGGTCGTTGCCCTGGATTAGAAATGGGTTCATCTGGGGTTTATTTCGGGGAGGTTTAAAGTAATGTTAAGGCATTACTTCTTTTATTCAACTTTTAGAGGTTAGGAAGTTAAATGCCCTAACTTGGAGACTTATGGGCTTATCAATTTACATGAACTTTGGGAATTTCTAGGATCATAATGATCATTTGGAGACCTAGCCTGGAATTGTAATTTGAGGTAAAATAAATGATAATGTTCGATGGGAATTAGGCTCGCATAAAATGAACCCATAGGTGTTTAAAGATGATAGGTTCAACTAGAATGAACCCCGTTGTTTAATGATGTTAGGTTTAAATAAAAAGAACCAACCTCATGATTAATGGAAATGGAATTGGTAATGAAAATGATGATAAAATGTAAATGTTAATTTACTGTTACACACCTCTCTAAATGACATCATAAGGGAAGTTCGCTCGTGAGGTGAAGCCCCCTGGCTAATGAATGCAGGGTGGATATAGTCCTAGGCCATGGGAGCGCTTATTATTATATTTTCTGCGATGGGTAGGAGATTCCGGTTGTGGTCTTGACTATCCCACAGGCTCATGGCCGCTTCCCGACGTATTGCGATAGGTGCCCAGGTTGTCTTATGTTAGGCCCTGGAAGATGATGGTCATTTAGGGGCGCGCACAGTGGGGAAACCCGGACGGGCGGTCTTAGATATCGTTATATGTATATGAATATAACTATATTTTCATCAAGTTGGACTTTATGGTTGATAAACGCCACAAAGAGCGTATGATGAATGCCATAAAGAGCATAGATATGTGCCATGAAGAGCACGGGAATAATATATGTGCCATAAAGAGCACTTGATGTACATGATATTCCTAATAAGGAATGGAAAGATAAAATGGGAAGTTTTAATAAATGAATAGAAATTATAACTTCCTAACTTAACCGAATATATGGTTTTAGTCCTAATAAGGAATGTCTGAAGGAAATGGAAATTGTATTAATAAGGAAGGGTTTTAAATTAAATTGCTTTACCTTCAATTCCTGCTTGTAATTGTAGATAGCATGTCATTTTATCATCCTCATCATTCATGTGTAACTATTCATACCTATCATGATTTTTATTCTTCTAGAAATCATATTGAACCCGGCCCTGACCGGTTTACTTCTTTATTGTATATATTATTGTATCCGCTCAGGTGCTCCATCGCAAGGACGCCCGACTTGACTTTCCCAAGTTCCCTGCACTTTCGACGAGCTGTAAGATTTTGCGGGTTATTACAGGATGTTGTTTTAGACGCTTTCATTCTTGTTATTCTAGATATGATCGGGTCTTGTCCCTCGGGCGTGTGGCCCAAACGTTTGTATTTGATTAATGATTGTACTATGTAAGATATTTTATATTGTTGTACGTTGTCTTGTGTAGCTGTGGACCGACAGCTTATTCGGTCCATTTGTGTACATTCGTTTTGGTTATATTATATGTTATCTTTTGGAATTCCACTTGCTTGTCAGATTGGGTTGTAGTTTAAATTTTCATAACCGCATTTTTAAAATTTTACACTTTTTGGGAACCCGTCTTCTGATTTATTGGGTGGTTTTCCCGTATACTCAGTTTATATTTGTGATGCTGAGAATGATATCCATCCATGATTCCTGTTACATTTGACTATCGGGCTGGCCACCCCTTATTTCGGATTGCGGGTTGTCACAACCGTGTGGCATGCAGTAGAAACTGCCTCTGCCCAAAATCTCCTAGAAACTTTATGACCTAGAAGCATAGATCTAGCCATTTCTTGGATCGTTCTATTCTTTCTCTCAACAATCCCATTTTGCTGAGGAGTTTGTAACACCCCGCCCACCCGGAGAGAGCGAACGGAGTGCTAGTGCGATAAAATAAATCCAAATCCACAAGTGACAAGGTATAGAGCATCTAAATAAACCCACAATAATATAAATCCGCTAATCTCAATCTCTTCAATTACAACAAGTCTCTCGAATTAAAATTACAACTATTTAACTCGAATGAAAATACAAATCTCCAAAGCTCTATACATCAAAATAATACAAATCTTTCCCAAATAATCCTCGCTAAGATCAATCTCCATAGCGCCCCAAAATCCGCGCTAACCTGCCACTAAAAGAAAATATGGGGAAGTACGCAATACGACAGGAAATATGCTCAACAAATATATTAACGGTGAATGAAACGAAACAACACGAGTACGAATATTCAAATTGAAATGCAAATATCAAAACATTTATCAATATAATTTCTCAACAACACTTTAACCGGGTCACCAGGCCTCACCACATCCGTATATGCTTTATCAAGCCATAGCCCGGGAAACAGGAATTTTGGCGGGTGCCCAACATCCGTGCCATATTAAAATCTCATGACAACGTGCTCATCAACAATATAATGATACCACATGAATCAAAATAATTCAAATTATTTCTTCAGATTTCAATGAATTTATCAATTCAAATATGAGTTCAATTAACAAGAATTCAAAGAGAATGACACTAGTGAGATTTAAGGAGCATATTGTGTAAAACCCCATACCTCAAACCATGATGAGAAACCAATGATCACATCCTCAAGATCAACTCAAAAGAACTACAAAAGCTCCTCCAAGAACCTCCAACAAAATAGCCCCAAGAACACCTCTAATCTAAGGTTGGAACTCAAAAATCTCAAGGGCCAAAATATAAATAAAAAGAAGAGGAATATAAAATATATTTGCTGCCAAAATTTGTACCAAAAGTATGTTAAAAAGCTTTCCCACGACTTCCTTTTATAATGCAAAGAAATGAAGAGTTGGAATTCAAAAGACTCCTTTAAATAAGGCAAAGAAATGAAGAGTTGGAAGTCAAAACAACTCTTAATGTTCGCCAACTTAGAATTCCAAGAGTTTAAAACATTTAAAAATCATTTTAAAATCCGTTTCAACTCCGTTTTCGAAACCGTTTGAAATTCTCGCCTTTAAAAATAATAACCAACATATTTGAGCAATAAAAATAATTTTATCAAAAACTTTATTTTCCTTCATTTTCCAAAAATTAATTAAAATAGCCCAAAATTACGCGGGTTGTTACACTTCCCCACTAACAATGGAATTTCGCCCTCGAAATTCGCCGAATGCCTAACTCTCAAAATCAGGCCACTACACTAACTCCAAAAATAAATCACGTCTCCCAAAAATAAAATCCTCACATCTAATCTCGAAACTTATCACGGATATCACCTAAAATTTTCTATCTCCAAAAATTGTTATCCACGCAATGAACCCAAAACTCAAGCCCCGAGGGTTGCCATATACGTAAGCTCTGATACCATTTGTAACACCCTGCACGCCCGGAGAGAGCGAACGGAGTGCTAGTGAGATAAAATAAATACAAATCCACAAGTGACAAGGTATAAAGCATCTAAATAAACCCACAATAATATAAATCCACAATAATATAAATCCACTAATCTCAATCTCTTCAATTACAACAAGTCTCTCGAATTAAAATTACAACTATCTAACTCGAATGAAAATAAAAATCTCCAAAGCTCTATACATCAAAATAATACAAATCTTTTCCAAATAATCCTCGCTAAGATCAATCTCCATAGCGCCCCAAAATCCGCGCTAACCTGCCACTAAAAGAAAATATGGGGAAGTACATAATACGACAGGAAAGATGCTCAACAAATATATTAACGGTGAATAAAATGTAACAACACGAGTACGAATATTCAAATTGAAATGCAAATCTCACAACATTTATCAATATAATTTCTCAACAACACTTTAACCGGGTCACCAGGCCTCACCACATCCGTATATGCTTTATCAAGCCATAGCCCCGGAAACAGGAATTTTGGCAGGTGCCCAACATCCGTGCCATATTAAAATATCATGACAACGTGCTCATCAACAATATAATGATACCACATGAATCAAAATAATTCAACAATTATTTCTTCAGATTTTAATGAATTTATCAATTCAAATATGAGTTCAATTAACAAGAATTCAAAGAGAATGACACTCGCGAGATTTAAGGAGCATATTGTGTAAAACCCCATACCTCAAACCATGATGAGAAACCAATGATCACATCCTTAAGATCAACTCAAAAGAACTACAAAATCTCCTCCAAGAACCTCCAACAAAATAGCCCCAAGAACACCTCTAATCTAAGGTTGGAACTCAAAAATCTCAAGGGCCAAAATATAAATAAAAAGAAGAGGAATATAAAATATATTTTTTGCCAAAATTTGTACCAAAAGTATGTTAAAAAGCTTGCCCACGACTTCCTTTTATAATGCAAATAAATGAAGAGTTGGAATCCAAAAGACTCCTTTAAATAATGCAAAGAAATGAAGAGTTGGAAGTCAAAACAACTCTTAATGTTCGCCGACTTAGAATTCCAAGAGTTTAAAACATTTAAAAATCATTTTAAAATCCGTTTTAACTCCGTTTTCGAAACCGTTTGAAATTGTCGCCTTTAAAAATAATAACCAACATATTTGAGCAATAAAAATAATTTTATCAAAAACTTTATTTTCCTTCATTTTCCAAAAATAATTTAAAATAGCCCAAAATTACGCGGGTTGTTACAGTGTTCTCACAGTAGAAAACTCATGTTTGATCCTGAGGCTATCGCAGTAAAGATCTACCTTTGCTTCTGTGAATTCAGTGCCATTGTCACTACGCATCCTATTAATAGTGACACCGTGTTGATTTTGAAGGACACGGCACTTGGTCGTTAAAAATTCTACAGCATCAGATTCCTCTCTCAGAAAACCTACAATGGAGTACCTGGAGAAATCATCTACCATCATGAGGATGTACCTCTTACCACCTAGACTCTCAGTGCGAGTGGGACCTATAAGATCCATGTGAATCAACTCAAGAACACAAGAGGTGGTAATGGAATGAAACTTCCTATGGGGACTAAGGATTTGTTTTCCCATCTGACAGGGTCCATAAATGGTCGAAGTTGACTTTTCGAGAGATGGTAAGCCACGTACTAGGTCCTTTTTAGCTAAGCAGTTGAGATATCTAACGTTCATGTGACCTAGACGTTGGTGCCACAGATCCATAGGAGTGATCGTGGCGCTGTTGCAGACAAGTGAGGACGTGGGCTCAATCCCATAACAATTATCCTTGGTCCTCACCCCTTGCATCAAAAGTTTACCGGCTTGATTGTATACTTTACACGCGTCCCGGTCAAACTTTACTGCAAAGTCAGTGTCGCACAGCTGGCTAATGCTGAGAAGGTTTGCTTTCAAACCTTTGACGTACAAAACATTTTCTAGCTTAGGAAACCTAGGTAACTCGACAGTACCACGTCCTATAATGCTATACTTTCTCCCATCTCCAAAGGTGACACTGCCATCCTGATAATCCTCAAGAGTCGTAAAAAATGAAGCATCACCTGTCATATGTCTGGAGCACCCACTATCAAAATACCACCGTGAGGTATTGTGTGCTTTGAGAGAAACATGAACAACGAAAGCCTTTTTATCTTTCTTAGATACCCAAGAGGTGGTGACCTTTTATTTGCCTTTGTTGTTGTTGGTTTTAGATGGAATGTGAGAAGCATTCACTAACGGCAAAGACATCCGTCGGAATTCTTCCATTAAACTCTGAGATGTGGCAGCTAAGAACTCAACTCGCTCTCTCAGACTAGAAAACTCATCAGTATGATGTGGTGGAGCAGTAGTACGTCGTCTCCGACCCATGCTATAGCAAAACTCCCTGAGGTGGCCTTTTCTTTTGCAATAAGTACAGAAGATCATAGTCAAAGGCGGACCTTGGTTTGCTTTTCTTGGTCGAACTCTCCTTCGAGGTTTTTGAAGATGACCACAAGGAGTAGAAGATGGGACGTGGAGGCACCATCATAACCAATTCCTTGCCGATCACCAAAACCTAAAGCGGGGCCGAGGAGCATCTTTCCCATCTTCCCAGATCTGTCCTCGATTTGTACCTTGACTTCCCGTGCTTTCTCAAGATCATGAGTCAGCTGGGCAACCATGCTTCAAGTTTCTTTTGAATCTCCACGAAGGAATGGAGCTGACTCGTAAGACTAGCCACTTGTTTAGTCAAGTCCCCTCTCTCTTTCTCTAAAACACTCTCTCTCTCTCTCTCTCTAAATAAACTCTCTTTCTCAACACAGGAAGATTCTCTCTCTCTCAGGGCGGTGAAGGAGGAAGACTCTCTCTCTCTTGCCTTTCTTAAATCTTCCTCTAAGCCGGTGATCTTAAGAACTAGCGCTTTGTTACGTTTTTTAGTTTTAAAAGACTCAGAATATAACTCAGCGTAGGCGCGTTGAATATCACTCTCGCTCTCACTTGAGTCATCCTCCCCCTCACTCACATCGATCTCACTATCGAGGTGTCCCTGTGAAGCATCATCCTTATCATCGTGAATAGAACTAGGAGTGCTCACTTGACTGGACACGAATGCAGTGAAGTTACACTCATGCGGTGACTCATCTCCTGAATCCACCGTCTCGACCTCACTGTCGTCGCTAAGGGTAGCATTAAGGACAACTTTCCCTTTCTCTCTATTAAGACGAGTGGCACACTCAAAGGCTCTATGACCCCTACCATCGCACTCAAAGCATCTCTCACTATCTTTCTTAGGAGGATCTTTCAAAACTTTTTCATTTTTCTTTTCAAACTTATTTTTCTGAAATTTCTTTTTATCTTTAAAATTGTCATCTTTCTTAAATTTGAGAACCCTCTTGAAATTTTTTGCAAAAAGAGCCAAATCATCTAAGTCAAAATCACACTCAGAATCTGACGTGTCAGTCTCTCTCTTTCTAGATGACTCTACCCTCTTTATAGTTGACCCCTCACTCCTTATCTCTTGGGCATTAAGTGCAATTCCCTTATCTTTAGATTTAGCAGTTTTAGGGAACATATCAATTTCATATGTTTGCAAATCTCCTACAAGTTCTTCCAATTTTAGCGTATTTAAATTACCCATTGAATTTAGCACAGTGACTTTAGGGATAAAACGCTTAGGCAAAGAACGAAGAATCTTTTTAACAACTCTAGCATTAGGAATATGTTCACCAAGATTAAAGCTAGTATTCACAATGTCAGAAAGTCTAGCATAAAATTCATCAAAGCATTCAGATTCATGCATGGTGATGGTTTCAAATTGAGTTGTTAAATTTTGCAATTTAGACTCTTTCACAACATTTGTTCCTTCATGGGTGAGTTGTAAAACATCCCATGCCTCTTTTGACGTTGTGCACGTCATTATTCGTTTGAACTCATCAGGTGTGACAGACCCAGAAATAGAACTTAGACCCTTAGAATTAAAAGATGACCATTTAAATTCTTCTTCAGTCCAAGAAGTGACAGGTTTCAAGTTGATCACATTATCAACAGTCACGGAGGGAGGTGTCCACCCTCTTTCAACAAAAATCCAGACACGCTCATCAATGGCTTTTAATGCAGACCTCATACGGGCTTTCCAATAGGCATAGTTTGTCCCATCAAAAACTGTCATTTTATTATATAACTTCTCCATTTGAACACGCACTTTTTCAAAAATCAATTTTTTCAGAAAATTGATATCTTAGAAATTTTTTGCGGAAAATAGGAATACGCGATAGATTAGTGTAACCTGCTCTAATACCAATTTGAGAACGTATGTGCTTGTGTTCAAATGGGACAATTATATATTAAACACCTTTTAACTCAAACAAACCCTAAAGATGCAACAATATGTGAATGAATAAGATAATGAACTAAGCAAGAACATTCAAACACATGCTTGTGAGGAAAAATCCCCCAAAGGGGCCAAACCATTTATTTTCATTATAATATTGTAACTGTACAATTTCGGATTACAATGAAAATACAAGTGACTAAGAATTACCCTCAGGTGTCGGATTCTGTAGTCGACGGCTGGAGTTATCCCTTTCCAGTAGGGCTGCAATGAAGAAGAAGAACGATCTTCTCCACAATGGTATGAACAGTAAAAGTGCGTTCCTGGGTTGCAAAGAGATTCACAAATGGTTGGAAATTTGTGTGAATAAAAAACCTAGAGTCTAGGGCTCAATAAGTGAAGACTAAGAGTTTCTTGTACTCTGAAAATCGTGTATAGAAGTCCTAGAAAATCACTTTCCGTAGTGGGTTTATAAAAGAAGTCCTGGGCCTAAAAGATCTCTGCACGATCTGTTTGTGTTTATCCCAGGCGGACCGGTCCGGGTGTGAGGCGGACCGGTCCGGGTAGGCAGATCGGTTGTTTTTATTTTAGGCTTCTTCGGTTCACTTGTGGTTCGGGGTATACTGTCTTTCAGCAGGCGGACCGGTCCGTCCTGTCAGACTTTGATTCCTCTTCTTCTTTTGATATTCGGATCCGTTGATGACTGTATGAATCTTGAATTTCTTCAACGGTGTAACGGCGTGCGACATAACAAATTGATAATGGAAAAAAATGTCCTTACAATCCTTAAACTTATCAGGTTTCCTCGATCACTCGTTCTCCATGGCATATGTTTCCGAGCGTATAGGGATGATTCTACAATTATGTATTCTTTATCAATTGACCCTCTAATATACCATGTATTATTTACATAATCTTTGAAGGTTTTTGTAGGAGGGTTATGCGACTGGGATTTGGTAAGATACGGAAATGGGTGAGGCCTGACCCACCTCATTGAACATTGCCTCCAAGGTTTTCAAGGGTTTCTAGAACAGCACCTGGTAAAATCTTCTTATTATAGTAAGAATGTAACTAGAGCTAGAGCCACCTCTAAAGAGAAGATATACTTATCACAATAATAGTAAGTTTACTCAAGAGGATCTCATGAGAATAATGACTGTCAGTGTGGGAGTGGACAAATAAGCACTAAACAGTAACAAAGAGAGAGCAAGGAAAGAATATTATGTGGTCTGGTGTGATTTTGACAGAGTAACGGTATGACTAGATTTTTTGATATCTGATTTGACCTCACCAATGGTCCTATTTATAGGTGAACATGGGTCTAGTTTGGGCCTTTTGGGGCGCCAAAATCATGAGGGAAAACTTAGAGGGACAAGGTCTGCAATGTACCTTTTATCCCTACTAGGTCTGCAATCGCCTATCCCCTCTGACAGACGACACCTAGCGTGAACGAAAGTTAAAAAGAAAAAATGTCTCCTAATGGAGACAAAATATATGATTTGGTAAATATCTTTTGAAACGATAAATTCCTGTACAAACTTTGTAAACTTGAGAGGTTCCTTAAGATTCCTTAATGACCACCTCTTCTAAAACTGTTAAACTTGAGGGGGGTGGGGTTGAGGACCCCCTTCTCTAAAATATTTTTACTTGAGAGGGGCCTTGAGGACCTCCTCCTCTAAAATAATTTTTTATAAAAAAGTTCATTTCGTGTGAGTAACCTGTTGGTTGCTCATTTCTATTATGACTGGGTGTGAACTATGTAAGGGCTAGGTGACACCTAGGGTCTTTCTACAAGTATTCTCTCAGTCTTAAAGTTGTAAGTGGTTGAGCTTTCTCAACAAACCTTGTTCCTGAGCCACCAAGCCAAAACTCCCAGAAGATCACATATGGCCTATTTGAGCCCTGCTTGCTCAACTAGTCTACCTGTACAAGAAAGTAAAGTAGTAGTACCTTTAATATTCTCTAGGTAATGAACCTTGGAGAGGAAGACAAACTAGGTGGGCCTCCTTGCCCTATATCATTTTTGTGGTAAGTCATTTGGTAGTAGAGTGATTACTATGGGAGTAGAGTGATCACTATGTTAACTAGGGTAGAGGGGACGGATCGCATTGAGTCCCCTTTCCTTGGCCTTTTTCTGTGGTCTTAATACCTTTGTACGGGTTGATCGTGCTTGCCTTTTTTTGTGACTTGAGCTTTGAGGACTAGTGGCTCCTTGTGGTGGGACTCCTTGTCCTAGCTCTCTTTCAATGATCTTTTAGATTTGGGGATTGGGGACTCCTCATGGCAGGCCTCGTTGTCCTAACTTCATTTCCATGGTTTTGAGATTTGAGGATAAGGGGATCCTCATGGTGGGCCTCCTTGTGCCAACTCTCTTTCTATGATCTTTAAGCTTTGGGTATGAGTGGCTCCTCGTGGTGGGCCTCCATGTCTTAACTTCATTTATACGGTTTTGAGATTTGGGGATGAGGGGATCCTTTTAGTGGTCCTCCTCGCCTAATTTAGTTTTTTGTCCTTTTCAGAGCACTCTTTGGAGGGGGCTTGTCATGGTGAGCCCCCTCTCTATATGGGCCTTCTCGCCTTTTTATTTAGGAAAATGGCCGAGCAACCCTCTACAGTTTTCATCAAGCCCTCAAAAGGATACATCCAATGATATATAGTAGGACTATACAACAAAGCCTCATCGCACAAATGCACAATCATGTGGATGATGATATCGAATAGTGACAAAGGAAAATATTTCTTTAATATACAAACTGCATCGGCTAAATTTAATTTTATGACTCTAATGTGCTTTCTGTTTACCACTTTTGCACAAATTAGAGTAAATATTTTCCCTGCGGAGATCTTTGTGTTTAGAGAAGCAATGCCCAAATAGCAGTAGGATTAATTGAATGATGATGGGACAATTGTGAGACTTGCATTATTTTAAGTCATTTGTTTTGTAGCTTACTATCTTACCCAAATTATCGAAATAAGCAGATAGAGTCTACAAGAACGTGTCTAAGAGGATCTTTTTTCCACTAGTATTCAAAGTGAAATCAGTCGGGGTGATAGAAATTCTTTCTATTATAGAATCATTTTGTAACCACAATTTGTTCTTTATTTTCACATCATGTAGGTCGCGACGCTCCTTCTCTCCATATTTTGAATGAGATCCACCCAGACATGTTCCTATAAGATTTTACGCAACATTCTTATCTATGTGCATCACATCAATTACATGAGTAACACGAGGATCTTTCCAATACGACAAGTAAAAACATATTGATCATCTAGACCATCCCTTCATTTTACTAGGGTCATTCAGATCACCCCTAGATTTAGAATTTAGGTTTACAAACTGAGGGAGTTGCCTACGTACATATACCCCCCAGTCATAGCCTCCTCTTTCTCCTCAATCTGCTAACAATAGAGATAAGCAGGTTTTGTCCTACGCTCGTGACTAGAAGGCAAGAAGATAGACTTGTCATTCCTAAAAGGGTGACTAGTCGACAAAAATCTATGATGACCTATATTACTCATCTTACCACTTTGAGTTAGCTATCTGTCTTTAGTTTTCTACCCATCTATGGGAAATCCATAATAACCATAAACATTTCAACCAAACAAGGTTCCATAAGTAAAAATATCGTGGACTACCCACGTCACCATTACTTTAAGTGTAATCCCTTCACCCTTATGAGAGTCAAATGCCGTCAGGACTTTAGCCCAGAAATCTTTAAGTTCTTTGATTAATGGGGCTAAGAATATATTAATATAATCACTGGGAGCCTTTGGCCGAGGTATTAATAAAGATAACAATGTGAACTCCTTTTTCATGCACATTTTTAGAGGGAGACTTAAAGGCATCATGAGAACTGGCTAATAACTTTGACTAGTAATTAAATTATCGAAATGGGTAAACACATCGGTTGATAATGTAAGATGTACATTACACGGTTCCTTTATGAATTCACGGTGTCACGTGTTTGAAATTTTCTAGATGATTGAATCAACTGGATGACGCATCAGATTTCCACCCTCCTCATTTTAACCGTGCCATGTCATGGCCTCGGCTATCCACGATATAGTAAAAAATCGTCTTAACTGTGTCCTGAGGGGTAAATACATCAAACCATTTTGTGGAACTTTTGAGCACTTATGATATTTTGTAGACTTGACTTTTCGATTCTCACAAGGCAAATATCTAGGCTTACTACATACAGGGCACTCATTTTTGTCTTCATGCTTGTTGAGGTATAATATGCAATGAAAACAAAATATAATATACTATTCAAGGAAAATATATCCTCTACTGCCTCATCCCATCACTCTGAAAATGAAAACCTAATACGATCGAATATGTAGTCTTGCAAGAGATGAACGCCATGATTTGTAAGGTAATTAAATTGTGTAAATCAGAGTTCCCTAGATATGGTGCGCACTGATGAAAGATGTTTTAGTGCAATCAAATTTCACCATCTCGTACTCTTATTTCCAGTAATTACTATAGTGACTCATTTTTGTTGAGAAAATATATGTAGAAGGGGGTGAATATGAGTCTTAAGGGTTAATATGCAATAATCTATGGCTCTAGTTAACCCTAGAAAATTATGGTTTTCCATTCGATTAATCAGGCACACCAATTTAAGTTCATTTTAATATACTTAAACCTAAAATTACTAATTGTCCACCAATTGTGCAAGCTCTTCCACCAATTTGTGTTCACCCAAATAAGAACCATTTAAGGAAGGGGTGAACATAACCACAACAGGTTAGCCAAATGACTTTATTCTTAACATTTAGTATTTAGGATAGCCTAGTCATTAATACAAATAATTAGCTAAAGGTTTATTATGAAGAAGTAATAAGGCAAGCGTTTTAAGTATCCATCACCCATATCACATCATCATAATTTAACACACACCATAACAACCATCAACCCAACAATCAACCACAAGTTTATCCCGTAGTCCTTCTAAATTGTCTACTTGACTGTTTTCCAAGATCATAATTATAGAACATGATATTTCATATATAAATTATACACTAAGTGTTTCATAGCTTTTCATACATAACACCTCAACCCGAATTTATGGGTTATCCAAAGTCAACTCAGTCTAACCCGAGCGTTAGGTATAAAGTGCAATAAACCACCCATATAATGTTACTAATTTAATTATATTTTAATTAATATTTCACTTGTTTAGCATGCGATTTCAATTTCAAATCAAACTACGTGAGGGACCCATGGAGAGCACCCTGGAGTCCAAGCATAAAGAGCTACCAACGTAATATAAAAGAGGGTACTTACCTATATAACACTCTCAAAATATGAAAGCCCGTCGAACCCGCCATAACAAAATGAGGGAATGAGCCAAATGCTCAGTGGGAAATATTCAAATGTAATATAAAATCGATTTGCAAAAAGAAGACTCTAACACGTATCCATTTCTATGATTCAAATGTAATAATTAACACTTATCTATTTTATCCTTTAACATAACATTTATTAATTCATTCAAGTTAGGTTGTCTTAACAATTTTTCACCACACGACCTATTTCTTGACATGTTCCTCATTCCTTTATATTTTTCACGGAATCTTCCAATCACCGCATACTTTAACAGACTCCAAACTACTGGCTATATGCACCATATGCTTTGGCTAGTGAATTTGGATCTTTCACCCTAGGGATCTGTCCCCTCCTTAATTTTCCTAGTGTCATTCGAGTTCCCTTTTAACATATTTTAACATTTTGTAAATGTCGACATTATTCCACGTTTCCTTTGCCCGGTCGAAACCAAACCCCGAGGTTCCACCCCAACGCGTGTTACACTTTGAAAATCACCATTTTATGTCCCTTACAGTTTAGCCTTGATTTTATTCCAAAAATCATGTTCATTAGGGTGATCATGTGTACACCCTTTCGAATATTTTTATTTCATAAAAATGGTCCACTCTATGTAAAATTACTATTATACCCATTTGTTCCCAAACTCAACTTTTACTCCATTTTACAAGTGTTAATTTTCCAAACACAATTAATTTATCTACACTAATTTTCTGAAGTGTTTTTAACACCTTAACTCCTTTTTTATCCTTTTGGAGTAATATTCTTCTCAACCGGAAACATCTTTATTTTAATACTTTCATTTCGAAGAATCATCGAACATATAAGACTACTTTATAAGAAATATACCATTTTCTTTTATCCACACATGTAGTCTTACAACCTTACACTTGTCATCTATAATCCCCTTTTTCACACATTTTGAAGACTAAAAGTTTTACTTTTCTTACTTCATGTTTAAACCCAACAAAACCTTCTTTAAACTTGTTTATATATTCATTGCCAAATTACCACAACTTTATATTCATGAGAGGATAAATTTATATCCTAAAATCATATTAATGGGTTAAACATACATTTCATTTTCGAAATTCATAATACTTGTAAAAGACATTTTACTTTTTCAAACTCAACAAATGCCCATTTTCATAAAATCTTCATTTTTACAAGAAACTTTATAACATTATTTCACCAAATAATTTAACAAAGTAAACATCATTTCCATACATCTTATTTCATAAAATGTTTAACATCAAACTTCTTGATAAGACACCATTTTCATAAAAATCTCAATCTTTATTTGAAGAAACTTTGAAATATGTATTCTTTATTTATTCTCAACAAAGTGACATTTTCCCAGCAATTTTATTTCATAAAAATGTTTATTGTTAATTTTACTAGAAAATCCATCATCAAGTTCACAAGAATTCCACTCTTAACATTTTAATAACAAAACTACAAATACATAAAGTAGAGTCTTAATAAAAGAGTAGATTTTCCCACCTCAATGAAGCTCCAACATTGGAAGGCATGGAAGATCTAAGAAAATGGAAACCTCCCACCTCCTAAGGTGGACTCATGGATGTTCCCCACTCAGAAGAATTCTCCATATAGATTCAAAGTGAAATGATAAGGTGTAAACTTTATATTTAAAACACGTCATTGGGTGTTTATGGCCAATACAAAACAAATACGATAAATTGGGATACTATATGGAAGTGTAGTGGCAAGTAGGGATCGAATCCACAGGGAGTGTTATATAGATTATAATCTATTTATTATTTCAAGAATAAAAGTGTAAAAGGTGATATGGTTTGGTTTAAAAGAAAAGGGAAAAAATTAAAAAGTTAACTCTAAACAATATTAATAAAACGTGAGTTGGGACTGCGTCCCCGCCATGGGCTAAACAACTAGTAATTAGAATTTTGGTTCAAAAATATTTAATCGGGAATTTTTAATTAATTATAAACATCACGCTAGAAGAAATTTAACTCAAAGTTGCGAGATAAAACATTTAATCTAAAATGGTAACACGTGGATTAAATTTGGAATAATTCTTTAAACACTAACGTTGCGTGACAGAGAAAGTTAAATGCATAATATTCCAATTTTAATACACAAGGTTTCAATTAAACGAAATTTTACACAAAACCTAATTCTTGGAGCTCGACGCCCATCAATGGCGGACACGCGACCCAAGCCTTATTTAACTACTCACACAACATGGTTAATCTAATTAAACAACTAATTAATAATTAAAATAAGAAATAAATAAATTAAAACATTTATCTAGGCTTGGAAATTAAATATAAAGAAAGAATAAAGCAAGAAATAAGCTAAACCAACTAAAATACACTAAGGAAGATAATGGAATAGTAACTTACACATACAAAAATGGAGAAAATACAACAAGAAATGAGGGGGAGGGATAAAAGCTCCTAAGAACAAAACCCTAAAACTAATATAATGAAAGATATTTTTCTCCAAATGAGGGAAAGTTGTATTTATACAAAATTCCGAAATCGTAAACTTGTAATGAAAAGGGAAACAAAAACTGCAGGACCGAATCGATTCAAAGGTGTCTGAATCGATTCGAAAATAGGGGACCTAGAAGAGCCTCGAACTGCTTGTTTCCTGAATCGATTCACCAAGGTACGAATCGATCATACCTGTAGGTTCGAATTATTCTCCCAATCTGCAAATCCCAACAAAAAAATAAGGGCATCCATGGTATATGTCGAGACCCAATTACGTGTAAATGGCCAAAATCAAAAGTTATAATGGCTTCTCCCACGAAAATGGCACCTGCTGCGAAATGTATGGAACCCGTGACCATGCCCCATATGCTGCACATCCAAGTTTACTGCCGAAAGTCCAACCTCCATAGACAAAGACCTCCCATGGAATTAATGGCCAAAACCTGAAATGGGTATACCCATTTGTGAAAATGGATAACCCGAGACCCATTTCGATATGCGCGTAAGAAAACCCAAGCTTCAATTTCGATCGAAAAGATCCAATTTTGGATAAAACCAAAACCCGAGCTATCTCCCAAAATCGCCATTTGTGTGTTTGCTGCAAAAGTTGGACAAAAGAGAAACGGGACATAAGGGCAATTATTCAAATTGTTAGTATAAATATATAATAAATTAATTAACTTATAATTCTTTCCCGATTAAAGGTCTGTGATTTCTTCGTTTGGAATCCAATTCGAGCACTATTTATGGGCACACGAAGCTTGGCCCGAGATCTACAACTTCTGTAAATACTTTGGGCAAAAATCCCGAAGTGTGAAATGAATAAAATGCCCCTGAACGTGCGACCTCCAATGAAATTTTACCGGAATGTGGCGAAACTTCACAGTAAGTACCGTAACACCTATAACATCTCAATAATACCTCGAATAACATGTTAGCATATAAAATGGAGGTTATCTGAAACCCTTAAAAAATCCTCTTCAAATTCCATGAAAGCTCCATCTTCATCCTCTCCAAAAATGTCCGAACAATACCTCTACAAATTCGTAGATATTTCCAATAATGGAGGAAATGGGTATGAATTATTCAAATATGGTGGAATACATAACAAATATGGGGATATAAGGCGGATGGGTGGTGGTGGCATGGTGGTTTGTGGTGGAGAGAGGTGGAAGGACACACAAAAGTGGTGGAAGACCCCCCCTCTCTCTCTCTCTCTCTCTATATATATATATATATATATATATATATATATATATATATATATATATTCTTCCAACTCCAATGAACCCAAACACCCTTTATAAAACCAATTAAACACTAAAATCCCGTTTTTACCCAATCTAGATTTAGTAGAGCTCCACAAATCATCAATCCAACGACTCAGAATAAGACAACACATAAGGGTAGTCTGATTTAAAATTTTTGATTGACCTCGTTCGAATAACATTTCCATCTCTTTCGAACGTGACGTGCATCTCGTTCGATCCCTCTCTTTTAATGACCTTCGAATGGCCGTAATTAATTAAGCAGTGGGATCTCGTTTGATCCCTTACTTCAAATGACCCTTGGCTCTCGTTCGAACGACTAACTTTCGTTCGAATGATCCTTCTTATATTTCCATATTTTTTCTCCAAATTTAACCCACAACTTCCATTAATTATCATCAAGCCTCCACAAAAGCCAATCAGAATATAATCCCAGTTATAATTATCCAATTCCCAAGGTTCACATTTTAGTTCAACTTATGCGGGAAAACAATTAAAATATAAGGGCAGGGTATTACAACATATATGTTTGGAAGTTGCATAGAGTTGATAAATTATAGCGCTTTATGATTATTTTAATATTATGGCATTTAATTTTTGCATACAATGTTGAATTATGTGTAATTCATAATCGTCTGGTTTAATTATGAGAAATGGTGTAATTTTATAACAATACCCAACCAAATGTTATTAATCATAAATTCAATAGTAATTTCATATTAATACCTAATAAAAGGAGGAATTTCCCAAAAAATTTTAAAAAAATTTGAACATCCAATATATATAATTTCATACCAACACTCACACACACTTGCACAATGAAACACACATAAGATGAAACAGACACATACACTGAGATGCACGCACATATACACACCCACTAAACATACACACACACACATACATGCGCGTGCGCACACACACTGAACACACACAAACAGATACAGAGAGAGGTAAAAAATGTACCTTATTTGGAGAGAGAGAGGCCATAAAATTGAGGTTTCCCTGAGAGATAGAGAGAAAGAGAGATAGGGGTTTACCGAGAGATAGGGAAAGTAAGGGTAAGGGTGAAATTGAGAGTCCAGTTTTCTTATACCCAAAATGGGTTCACAATCCAAAATAGTGACCCAGTCTGTGACTCATCAATGACTTAAACATGGTCATGGTTTTAGATCGTGACCCACATACTATAACCATTTTTAAATAGATATGCTGTGACTAGTGTTCAATGCCATAATGGGTCACGGTTCGTCACGATTCAAGATTGTGACCCATTAGTTATGGCTCCTGACCATGATCCTTAATCCTTATCACTGTATATAGTCATAGGTGGGTCACGATTTCAGACCTTGACCACTAGTGTGATATAAAACATGAGAAACTTAACGCCATAATGGGTTACGGGGAGTCACTAATTTGGATAGTGACCCCTTTGGTCATGGATAATGATCGTGACCAACCCCTAAATGAAGCCACCCACCACACATGTCACCTATTTAGTTATAATAAATAGTTAGGGGTCACGACTTTGGACCATGACCAAATAGTTAGGGCCAAAAATCATGACCCATATCTCATGGTGGAGCACTTATTGAAGCATGCATTCCTCTAGTTAGTGTGACACCCCGCCTAATTAAATACCGGGTGATCACTCCTTTATTAAATTAAAAATCAAGGTGAATAGTTGGTTCATTCTTAGCATCACTGTCGTAAAAATAAACTTTTCCAAATTAACACCCTAATTAATTAAGCTAAGTGTCAAAACCATTTTTAACCTTTCTAACCAATTTGTATTTTTAAAGAAAAACTTATTTATTTAATTATTAACCACATTTTCAATAAGTAAGAATCATACAACAATTATCTTGTAACATCATCCAATTACTTTAGACATTCAACCTTCAAAATCCCAACATTTAAAACCTAAAGTAAAACATTCATGCTGAATAAATCCCAAATTAACCGTACTAGAAAATAACTGAAATACAAATGTCCCAATAAAACAGATAAATAGTGGAAAGGGCGACACATGCCCAATAAATGAGGATGATAGATGTGGAGTCAAGTAAACGAAGTCGACTATGCAAGTGGCCTGCAACTCCCACCTAAGCTACAACACATTCCTTTCAAGGGATCCTAAGCAAGATGCCCTAGTGGCTGGGCACCTGTAATATATACATATATATACAAAACAGAGAGGAAAAGAAACGGGTCGGAGCCCGATAGTGTGTATGATTTAAAATTCGTTTAGCAAGTATTTAAATTGATACAGGCCAATGCAACAACATATTAGTGCGACACTATCTTAAGAAATTCTCACCTCTCTTCTAATGTGCACACTTATCGCACTAATCTTCCCAATGATTTAACATGTCTTAGATTACTCGTAAGATTTCAGAACCGAACCTTGTAAATGTTTAAAAAGGAAGATTTCGCTTAATAACAATGCTCTCATTTACTTTATTTATTAACAAAGCTTCCCAGTGTTATATTATACTTTTCAAACAAGTATTTCCGATTCACGACATTATATCAGTCTTACTTACCATAACACATTAGGTAGTACCAAATTTCATAATTTCATATATATATTAACTACTCGTATAATATATATATTATAACAGCACCCCAAATAAAACTATGGTGCGGGCATCCTCTGCTATCCAATCCCCGTATCGCTCACACTAAGGGAAATACAAGTTAGGAATCACTCTTGAACTGTATCAACATATATATACAAACAATATTGAGGCGAAGCAGAGATTCCAAGTCTCTAAGAGGTCAGTACATACCCCACGCCTCTCAGGACCGTCTGAACTATCGATTTGATAGCCTGTACCAAGGATATCTATCTTCTAGGGTACAAGTCAATATCCCCCATAAAGGTCCCATCGAGATAAGACTGTCCCAGCGCGGTAACCTCAGGGATAGCAAGTAGCGCGGGCATGGTTTTCACATGTATATAATATATGCATAAACAATCATATAAATATACCACTTTTATCATATTAATATAGGTTCCTCTCATCACCCATAATTACAACATTTATCCTTAATTTTCACATTATTAGTATTACGTATAAGAGTTCGTTTCTAACCTTAACTTGAAGGATTTTCTCATCTGAATACGTAACATGCATGGACTCTATCCTAAGGTTCTCCTATAGGCATAGTATTCCATTACTAAATTTGGTGGTTGACTCCAACCATTATAATTTAGTCCCGAAAGCCAAGAAAATTTTCTCTAAATTTTCACTTTCAGTTTGCCACACTCCGTCCTATATCTAAACCTTTGGATACTTTACCTCCTTCGGTAAACACATACAATTTTCGCGTTTTTAAAATTTCCCACTGACAGTCTCTACACGTTTTTGTAATACGTTGGGTAAGTTTACACTCGCATCATTTGACTATAACATCATTTGAAAATCATTGTTGCACCTTAGTCGCCTTTGTAGTCGTGGTTTCTCATGCCATAATGGAGGTGACATCGACTACGACCATCATCCTCGGATATATTTTATAATCTCAACTGAGCCCTGCCTCCTGATGTACGCTTAACGGTCCTCTTCTGACATCCGTCATCGCTCGGCACACGCAGACATCCGAACGAAATTAGAATTCACTAGTGTATACACATTATAGCAGGAGAACGAAATCTCGTCAAAGGAATCGACAATCCTAAACATAGGGCTCTATAACGAACAAAGCAACGCTGAAAGCATAACAAGCCGTACAAATCCTAAGGATACTAGAACCTGATGCTCTGATACCACCTGTGACACCCCGCCTCATTCAGTACCGGGCGATCACTCCTTTATTAAATTAAAAATCAAGGTGAACAGTTGGTTCATTCTTAGCATCACTGTCGTAAAAATAAACTTTTCCAAATTAACACCCTAACTAATTAAGCTAAGTGTCAAAACCATTTTTAACCTTTCTAACCAATTTGTATTTTTAAAGAAAAACTTATTTATTTAATTATTAACCACATTTTCAATAAGTAAGAATCATACAACAATTATCCTGGAACATCATCCAATTACTTTAGACATTCAACCTTCAAAATCCCAACATTTAAAACCTAAAGTAAAACATTCATGCTGAATAAATCTCAAATTAATCGTACTAGAAAATAACTGAAATACAAATGTCCCAATAAAACAGATAAATAGTGGAAAGGGCGACACATGCCCAATAAATGAGGATGATAGATGTGGAATCAAGTAAACGAAGTCGACTATGAAAGTGGCCTGCAACTCCCACCTAAGCTGCAGAACGTTCCTTTCAAGGGATCCTAAGCAAGACGCCCCTGTGGCTGGGCACCTGTAATATATACATATATATACAAGAGAGAGAGGAAAAGAAACAGGTCAGAGCCCGATAGTGTGTATGATTAAAAATTCGTTTAGCAAGTATTTAAATTGATACAGGCGAATGCAACAACATATTAGTGCGACACTCTCTTGAGAAATTCTCACCTCTCATCTAATGTGCACACCTATCGCACTATCCTTTCCAACGGTTTATCTTATCATTTATCGCACTAATCTTCCCAATGATTTAACTTATCTTAGATTACTCGTAAGATTTCAGAACCGAACCATGTAAATGTTTAAAAAGGAGGATTTCTCTTAATAACCATGCTCTCATTTTACTTTATTTATTAACAAAGCTTCCCAGTGTTATATTATACTTTTCAAACAAGTATTTCCGATTCACGACATTATAACAGTCTAACTTACCATAACACAATAGGTAGTACCAAATTTCATAATTTCATATATATATATTAACTACTCGTATAATATATATATTATAACAGCACCCCAAATAAAACTATGGTGCGGGCATCCTCTGCTATCCAATCCCCGTATCTCTCACACTAAGGGAAATACAAGTTAGGAATCACTCTTGAACTGTATCAACATATATATACAAACAATATTGAGGCGAAGCATAGATTCCAAGTCTCTAAGAGGTCAGTACATACCCCACGCCTCTCAGGACCGTCTGAACTATCGATTTGATAGCCTGTACCAAGGATATCTATCTTCTAGGGTACAAGTCAATATCCCCCATAAAGGTCCCATCGAGATAAGACTGTCCTAGCGCGGTAACCTCAGGGATAGCAAGTAGCTCGGGCATGGTTTTCACATGTATATAATATATGCATAAACAATCATATAAATATACCACTTTTATCATATTAATATAGGTTCCTCTCATCACCCATAATTACAACATTTATCCTTAATTTTCACATTATTAGTATTACGTATAAGAGTTCTTTTCTAACCTTAACTCGAAGGATTTTCTCATCTGAATACGTAACATGCATGGACTCTATCCTCCTAAGTGTAAAATTCAGTAAGTGACCTTTCTATGTTCCAACGTAACTCTCTTATGCAACTCTCCCGTTACATCATAAACTCATCAACCCTTAAGTAATTATCCCACAAGTACAATTCTCGTCTCATATTAAGAATCCCAAAATTATTCATATGTCCTACTGGTCCTCCATATCTCCCAAAACATTTTATTAATGATGCCCAAGAATTATTTCACATTAAATTGAATTTCAACTAATTAATAAGGGGAAACATGAGTCTGCCAGGAGGGGTCGATCGATCGAGGTCTGGGGCTCGATCGAGCAAACCTTCGATCGATCGAAGATCAGGGCTCGATCGATCGATCAAGCAGGTCTGCGAAATCTGCAGAATTGCAGTTACGGGTTTCATCTTCTAACTTACACCAAATCCATATTTTACAATCCCAAACGTCTCAAAATTTGTACTACTAACATCCTAACATGATATCATACATTTCCTACTTAAAGCATGTTAATTTACGTCACTAAACATGGATTAATCATGCCATAATTCATTTAAATATTCAAGAACCCTAGAAATCTCTAAATCATGGTTCCAGTCTGTTTTTCCAGAAATTTCTTCTTATAAACATCATAATTTCGTGGGTAAATTCCTCTACATGGCAAGGGTTTCCAGAATTATCATTTAAACCATAACTACATGCGATTCATATCTCAAATCTTAGGTTTTCTTCCATAAAACTCATCCTAATCATTCCTACACTAATATGAAAGATGAATCAACGAAATAAGCAAGATAAAAACTTGTCTGGGATTTTTGACGTTCTGGTTTGCGGATGATTTTGGTGTGGTTGCGTTCCCCGTCGTGCGATCTACGCGTTGGTGGTGGTAGCGGTGCAACCGGATGGATTTTGGGCCTTGAATTTTCCTTGAGAGCTCTCTCCTTCCTCTCCTATGGCCATTCTTGTCTTTGTGTTTTCTAACCCTAGTTGACTAACATTAATGGCTGATATAGGTTACTGATTTTCGTGGGTTTAATTACCCATAATTGCGAAATGTCCATAACGCCCTCCCGGGATACTAATTAGGCCTAAAAACGCCCCGAGACCCAAACTAAACCCCCGGGTACACTTTTTTGACTATCTCGACCCTTACGGACGTGTTGGCGCACTCAAAATGACCATACGAATGACTTATAAAATATTCACTTTTATTAATCCACATTTAGTCCCGACACGACACAGGCGCGTCCTGGCTTTAATTTCCACAATTGTCATTTTATTCACACGTGACAATATTATAAAAATAAATCTCATATATTACTATACTCATCCAGTAATATGCAACAAATAATATATTCCCAATAATTACTAACTCTTGTCACGCTAGTAAATATTTAAAACAACATTTCAGATTAAAATTAAATTAAGTTATCTCAATTAAATTTAATAAATCCTTAAATTTAAAAGCCATGAAAATACGAGGTATTACATACTTCCCCCCTAATAACGGAATTTCGTCCCGAAATTCGGAAAATAAGGCCTACCAGGTAGCACAGTTCTGGATATCCTTGTCAGTACGGAAACTATCTATTTTGTGCTCAATCACTATAGCTTTTTCCTCATAGCAACATTGTTTTACATTTTCATTGGAGACACTTCACATTGTGTTCCCACCCGAAAACATTCGCATAGGTCACGCTTATATGTTATAATTTCCTTATCTCACTATCATTAGGAGGTAGCACCTCACTACATGACAAACTACTCGTAATTTATTCATACACAGAAATCCCATTATGAGAAGATCATACGAACATTTGACCACTCCTGACTGCCTAAAACAGTCGTGGAATTTCACCATAGATATCGGATATTTTCTCGACCGATCAAAATTCTGATTATCTACTCTCCTCTAAACATACGGAAGGAGAATAGTCAAGATTCTTCCTTAACAAAACCTTAATAAGTACCTCGTACGCGACAAACCGGTACGAGTGCTTCTACAGAGCATACTTGAAATCACCGTACCAAGATTCCAAAATTTCCTTCACGTGGCTCCACTAATCTTTAATCACCATGCGCTTATTCCCTGGCTAAGGGTGATACATCCTACTCGAAATGAAATCTTATCTCCGATGGTTCCTGAAATCCCATTTCAAAGGTGGGATTCACCAATCTCATCCTAATTCAGAAATTTATACTGCGCCGGACCATGCACTGGCGCGATCCTTCCTTTCAAAGGAAGTCTGGGGCATACTAGTTAATATTGTAAGCCAGCCCAAAGGAATATCAATCACGTCCTTCTCGGCAACTTAATTCACATGTTCGGGATAAACACTTGATCTTGTTTTAAGGATGGCAAATCATCCAAGAACTTTACCGGCTTTACCGACCTCTTCCAAGTTCAGGAATTTTCGATAAACACAAAATTCTTTGGTTGATTCCCCTCTTTCAACCCAAACCTTACCTATAGGCGGCGCATGTAGAGACTATTCACTACGTCTCGCTAAACATCGATTCTTCCCTTGAAATGTCTCACATTAAGTGACACGTAATACTCCCCTTCCTTCCTTGGAGTATGCCGAAAGTTTCGACCCGTGCTCTTCTCTCCACGAAGCGCACTTATGGATCTCTTATACTGTACTAACACCATTACTCTTTGTATGCGCAATGCTCTCTCACATTTGACTAATAACAACTCCGCTCCGGGTGTGCTTCATAACAATTAAATTCTACTCCATTCAAGGAATACCAATTCTTGAATGGCTTCCCACAGCCTTCCAATCAAGTTAGGGCGTGCTATTATAGTTGCGCACTTATGTATGGATTATCGCCCCTCATGTGACGTTTAATCCACTCTATCACTTCCACTTCGTTATACTAGTCCCACAAACATATATTTCACACGTCGATTACCACGTCCCTTCAACTAGGACTATTTTAACTGCATTTAATCAAGATGTCCACATTCTTGCAACACCCCGACCGCCCTAGAAGAGCGAACGACGGGCTACTCATCCGCATAACGAACTAAATTCAACGGAATAGAAGGAATAGGGCATTCAAATTCCATGACAATAAAAGAGGAATACTAATTCTCAACCTTCCTCAGATAAGTACAACAATTTTTCCAAATAGGTACGACAACCAAAATAAATCACTAACGCTCTATTCATCAAAATAATTACAGGTCATCTCTTTTGTATAATATAAAGTTCTTTCTAGATAATTCGTGCCAAAAATCAATCCAACTCTTTATTCACCTTGTGTTCTGTACGCAGTTATGACATTTTGGTACTCTCAATCACCCTAGAAATCAAAATTCTTAAATTCTCCTTATCATCGTTTCATCCCTCAACTCGTGGGGATAACTTTCAATGATGTCCTACCACAAAAATTCGGCTCTAATGACCTTAAAACAAAATCCAACTTCCAACTTAGATACATAATTACTTGATCCTATTTTGACCAGGGTACCGGACTCATGGAATATTGACCAAACGTCTCCCTATTTCCAACCTTACGCTAAGTTTCATGCGTGGGATGTCTCGCAAAGTGAAATCCAAACAAGGAACCCCCCGATACACTACTACTTAGCATTGTCGGTTATCAAAATCCGTTAGGTCCTCCGTCCGTGGCATGTACCCCTTTATTCCGTCTCTTGACAAAAAAGTTACAATTTCTCTCGTAATTATGCTTAACAAAGAACGTTTCACTAATTGCACTATTGTTCAATATAGGTTGGTGGTAATAGCATTTCATAAACCTTGAATACATACACTCGGAATTCTCGAAATTCCTTTACCTAATAATAGGGGTATAAATATTAACTCCCACATCTCTAAAGGATAAATATAACAATGCACTTTTCTGTAACAACCCAGGTTTTCGAGCGACTATTTTATACTATTTTGCCTAATGGGCTAATTTTATAAAATAGGGAATGTTGGAGTAAATATTATTTTCCCGTGAGACTTAGGGATAATATTTACTATGTTTTGACTATTTACCGTTATGAGAAGGTAAATAGTGTTATATTGTGTATTTTGCGTCGTCATATGTAAAACGACGGTTATGACCTATATTTAAATCGGGTATAATTAATGAATTTAAAATGGAATTGGAATATAAAAATAGTTCACACTTTCCCGAATGCCAAAATAGGGGGTACGGTTGTTTTTAGAATAGTCGAGATAGTTGAAATAAGTGCCCAGTTGTAATTTTTGGGATTTGGGCATTTTTAAGGGGTTATGACTCAATTAAGTGGTTACGAGTCATTTTAGTGGTGTATTAACAATTAAAAGCGGGGATTCATGTTTTGAGACCCGTATAAGTCCCCCACCCCTTTTTCTTTCTTCATTTGTGTTAGAAGCCAAAGGAGAGAGAGAGAGAGAAGAGAGAGTTGGGAGAAATGGAGAGAGAGGGAGAGAAATGAAGATTTGGACCGGATTTCCATTGCTACCGGAAGAGGATCAGAGACTACGAACCCCGAGGCAAGTTTCTTACTTGCTAGATGTGATTTAATGTGATAAATTGCATGTATAGTTAGGTTTTGGAGATTTAACCCATAAATGGGTATTTGTTGATTTTGATGTTTAAACCTTTAAATCTTAGTTTTAATTGGATTTGAGGAGTATATATTAGTTATAAATGGTTTAGGATTGATTTAGGTCGAATTGTTGTTGTTGAAGTTGGGAGAAATCAAGTTTTGGGGTTTATGGGATTTTAGGGTTCTTACACCCCGTAGCCCAAATTGGGCAAAATCTCAGGACCGAATCGATTCGGTCCCAAGGGCGAATCGATTCGGATAAGGAGAGGGTTACAGGTCTTGCAGACCGAATCGATTCGGATTAAAACCGAATCAATTCGGATTAAAACCGAATCGATTCGGCAATTGCAGAAAGCCAGTTTTTGCTCACCGAATCGGTTCGGATATTTAGCGAATCGATTCGGTTCCCCTGTTTTTGTGAGATTTTCTTATTTTGATTTTTATCCCTTTTTCTTTTAGGTCCAAGGTTTAGGAGCCTTCCTTTGGTAAGAAATTAAGAGTCCTAGAGGGTGGTTTTGGGTAGACTAAGGCCCTAGGATTTAATGGGATATTTAGGCTTACCCGAGGGCTAAGTTGTGTAAGTTGATATCCGAATGATTTAGGAAATTAACCTAGAGATGAAATGGGAAGTTAAAATATTATGTTGAGCTTTTGGGAGACACTCCATTATGGGGACTCACTTTGAAGGTTTGTGAATTATATAAACTATTCGAGGCTATTTTGAGGTTAGTGGCACTTTGGGTATTAGGTCATTAATAATATATGACTTAATAAGAATGAGATGCACCTTCTATAACTTGGTGCTAAATGGCTAAATGGATGATTTTTGGAAATGTAAAATATGAGTTTTCAAAAATGGAAAAAGTAATGTTTTTCATAAATGTTAATTTATGGATACACACCTCTCTAAATCTCTATCATAAGGGAAGTTGCACGCGTTGTGGTGAAGCCCCCTGGCTAATGATGCAGGGTGGATATAGTCCCTAGGCCATGTGAGCGTTTATTTATATATATTTTTTCTGCGCTGGTTAGGAGATTCCGGGTGTGGTCTTGACTATCCCGCAGGCACATGGTCGCTTCCTGACGTTTCGATAGGATCCCAGGTTGTCTTGGAGGCCCTGGAAGATGATAGCCATTTAGGGGCGCGCACAGTGGGGAAACCCGGACGGGCGGTCTTAGAATCGTTGTATATATATATGAATATAACTATTCTAAATCAAGTTGGACTTGATGTATGTTGAATGCCATATAGAGCATGAGTGAGTGCCATAAAGAGCACGATGTAAGGACATAAAGAGCCTATGATGATGATCATATTCCTGATAAGGAAGATATTTTTACAAAGTGAACAATTGTGATAAATGCCACTAGAGCATGAAAAGTATGATTATATTTCCTAATAAGGAACAAAATTCATGAAATGAATTAGTTTACGATGAAAGTAATTTGGTAAACATTTGATAAAGTGTTGTACCATTTATATGTATACTCCTAAAAAAAGAATTAGGAATTGTGCCATTAGTTGATGGATGGGTTTTAGTTTATGTTTTTCTTTGTGTAGCTGTAGATGTGACCTCCCACACTTATGCACACACATTTATTTATTTCTTATTTTCGTGCTTAGGGTCTAATGGATCTCGACGATCAACCTTGCCTAAGTAGTAGTGTATCGGTGGGGTCCTTGTTTGGAATTCGCTTTGCGAGACACCCCACGCACGAATAAGGCATAGTGTTGAGAATGGGGAAAAGATAGCCCTTAGTACTTAGGGTTAACTAGAACATCTCACGATATTGCGTTAGGTTGCTGCTAGATTGAGAGGTGAGGAATATTATTGTTACCTGCGAGAGAATTACGCACTTACCTGCCATGCATTTTAGTCACATGGTAATCATATCAAATCCGGCCCTGACCGGTTTCTATATTTCCTTGTTTCTGCATATTCTTTGCCGTTACAGGTGCGCTTCCGCAGGGACATCTGTATTTACATATTCCTTTCCAGTTGTCATGGAGCTACAGCATGTTGCGGATGTTATAGGATACTCGTAGTAGACGCTCCTTTCTTCTGTACTCTAGTTATGTTCAGTATAGTTATTCGGGCGTGTTTGCCCAAGGTATTGCACTCATTTATTATATTGTAAATACTGATTGTAATACTGAAATGTATTATTTGTATTGGTCTGTGCACCGACAGCTTATCCGGTGATTATTTATTGTATTGTCATACTTTATTCATCGATTTTTGATACCCACCGTTTTTACAAATGGGATTGTCTAAGTGCTTTCGTTTACTTTCAAAATTTTTGTTATATGACAATCCGTTTTCTAAAATGATTGGTGGTTATCTCATACTATTATGTTAATCGACAGTGATGCTAAGAATGGACCATCTATGATTCCTGTGATTATTGGAGTATTGGGCTGGCCACCTATTATTTTAGTAGGCGGGTTGTCACATTTTCCTATCACTAGGTCCGGAGTGCTAAACATAATACTTAGTCAAATCTTTTCGCTCAATGGTAAATCCCGATACATACGGAATTATACTGACAAAGTCTATACATACTTTGGCATCGAATATCTCGAGCCCACTATCTCCTCCGAAGTCTCTAGGATAGATAATATAGGTGCGAGCCCAACCTTCTTACAGGTATAGCTTGCCACAACAAAACATGCTGCACTAATGCAACTACTCCGATAGCCTTGTAATAAATGCCCACTATCGTACTAACCATTTCTATAACGTTTTAACAAAGATAATATCATACTCGTGTATCGCATCACTACAACGAGTAACGTCAATAAAGTATGAAACACTGTTAATATACTCATTCATCCTCCGCGGATAGCACTAAAGAAAAATCCCGCTACACTAGGGAAAAATATTCACATAATGGTAACATTTATAATTATATGCATTAAGCTCGTCTCACATGCTAATCTAGCAATGAACAAAATATGGTGATTCACTCGTGTCACATAAACACGCCGCATCCTCTAAGGATACAACTTATACTTCCATCCTGGCAATCGTCTTGACTGCACAAATGGTTTTCGGACATAACACGTCTGCCCAATCCAAAACAAAATTATTTTAATCGTTGCCTTACTAGGAACCGTATTCCTGTCCTTTTTCTCATTTTGGAACATATTATCGTGAGCGATCTCACTCCGCACAAAATACATCAACACATAATCCACTTACCACCTGTCCTACTAACCAGGTTAGGATTGTCCTTCTCTCGGACGTTAGTAAACTCGATTCCTCTTAGCCATCCCGGTTGTTCCCTTAGCTTCTTAGGCCATAAAGATTATGTTACTATCTATAATAGTACTTACTGAATTTACCATTACTTGGTAAGAATTTAACTATCTAAAGCATTTAAATGGTTTTCCTGATGTGCAACTACATCCTTTTGTGGTGCTATACCACCACCGTTGTATTCAGTCTTATTCTCGACCAAATTCTTCGATTCCTTAAACTTCCCCCACAAGGAAGCGTGATCATCTATATTGAAAAAATATGACATTGTCAACCTCTGAATTCGTCGTCCATCGGAATTACCTCTTTGAGTATTATCAACTATTATTACAAGTTGGTCTCCCACTTGGAGTCATTTCCTCCACTAGTATCTACCTCTTTCGATACAAAATTTGCTAACGATTAGGATTTATATCCATAATTGGACTTCTGTCATGCCCTCCTGCGATGAGTTCAGAACCACGTTTGCTTCTCATCCTGAACAGTTGAGGAAGGAACATACGGTTAACACTGTACCTAAGGTTCTCCTATAGGCATAGTATTCCATTACTAAATTTGGTGGTTGACTCCAACCATTATAATTTAGTCCCGAAAGCGAAGAAAATTTTCTCTAAATTTTCACTTTCAGTTTGCCACACTCCGTCCTATATCTAAACCTTTGGATACTTTACCTCCTTCGGTAAACACATACAATTTTCGCGTTTTTAAAATTTCCCACTGACGGTCTCTACACGTTTTTTTAATACGTTGGTTAAGTTTACACTCGCATCATTTGACTATAACATCATTTGAAAATCATTGTTGCACCTTAGTCGCCTTTGTAGTCGTGGTTTCTCATGCCATAATGGAGGTGACATCGACTACGACCATCATCCTCGGATATATTTTATAATCTCAACTGAGCCCTGCCTCCTGATGTACGCTTAACGGTCCTCTTCTGACATCCGTCATCGCTCGGCACACGCAGACATCCGAACGAAATTAGAATTCACTAGTGTATACACATTATAGCAGGAGAACGAAATCTCGTCAAAGGAATCGACAATCCTAAACATAGGGCTCTATAACGAACAAAGCAACGCTGAAAGCATAACAAGCCGTACAAATCCTAAGGATACTAGAACCTGATGCTCTGATACCACCCGTGACACCCCGCCTCATTCAGTACCGGGCGATCACTCCTTTATTAAATTAAAAATCAAGGTGAACAGTTGGTTCATTCTTAGCATCACTGTCGTAAAAATAAACTTTTCCAAATTAACACCCTAACTAATTAAGCTAAGTGTCAAAACCATTTTTAACCTTTCTAACCAATTTGTATTTTTAAAGAAAAACTTATTTATTTAATTATTAACCACATTTTCAATAAGTAAGAATCATACAACAATTATCCTGGAACATCATCCAATTACTTTAGACATTCAACCTTCAAAATCCCAACATTTAAAACCTAAAGTAAAACATTCATGCTGAATAAATCCCAAATTAACCGTACTAGAAAATAACTGAAATACAAATGTCCCAATAAAACAGATAAATAATGGAAAGGGCGACACATGCCCAATAAATGAGGATGATAGATGTGGAATCAAGTAAACGAAGTCGACTATGAAAGTGGCCTGCAACTCCCACCTAAGCTGCAGAACGTTCCTTTCAAGGGATCCTAAGCAAGACGCCCCTGTGGCTGGGCACCTGTAATATATACATATATATACAAGAGAGAGAGGAAAAGAAACAGGTCAGAGTCCGATAGTGTGTATGATTAAAAATTCGTTTAGCAAGTATTTAAATTGATACAGGCGAATGCAACAACATATTAGTGCGACACTCTCTTGAGAAATTCTCACCTCTCATCTAATGTGCACACCTATCGCACTATCCTTTCCAACGGTTTATCTTATCATTTATCGCACTAATCTTCCCAATGATTTAATTTATCTTAGATTACTCGTAAGATTTCAGAACCGAACCATGTAAATGTTTAAAAAGGAGGATTTCTCTTAATAACCATGCTCTCATTTTACTTTATTTATTAACAAAGCTTCCCAGTGTTATATTATACTTTTCAAACAAGTATTTCCGATTCACGACATTATATCAGTCTAACTTACCATAACACAATAGGTAGTACCAAATTTCATAATTTCATATATATATATTAACTACTCGTATAATATATATATTATAACAGCACCCCAAATAAAACTATGGTGCGGGCATCCTCTGCTATCCAATCCCCGTATCTCTCACACTAAGGGAAATACAAGTTCGGAATCACTCTCGAACTGTATCAACATATATATACAAATAATATTGAGGCGAAGCGTAGATTCCAAGTCTCTAAGAGGTCAGTACATACCCCATGCCTCTCAGGACCGTCTGAACTATCGATTTGATAGCCTGTACCAAGGATATCTATCTTCTAGGGTACAAGTCAATATCCCCCATAAAGGTCCCATCGAGATAAGACTATCCCAGCGCGGTAACCTCAGGGATAGCAAGTAGCGCGGGCATGGTTTTCACATGTATATAATATATCCATAAACAATCATATAAATATACCACTTTTATCATATTAATATAGGTTCCTCTCATCACCCATAATTACAACATTTATCCTCAATTTTCACATTATTAGTATTACGTATAAGAGTTCGTTTCTAACCTTAACTTGAAGGATTTTCTCATCTGAATACGTAACATGCATGGAATCTATCCTCCCAAGTGTAAAATTCAGTAAGTGACCTTTCTATGATCCAACGTAACTCTCTTACGCAACTCTCCCGTTACTTCATAAACTCATCAACCCTTAAGTAATTATCCCACAAGTATAATTCTCGTCTCATATTAAGAATCCCAAAATTATTCATATGTCCTACTGGTCATATCTCCCAAAACATTTTAATAACGATGCCCAAGAATTATTTCACATTAAATTGAATTTCAACTAATTAATATGGGGAAACATGGGTCTGCCAGGATGGGTCGATCGATCGAGGTCTAGGGCTCGATCGAGCGAACCTTCAATCGATCGAAGATCTGGGCTCGATCGATCGATCAAGCAGGTCTGCGAAATCTGCAGAATTGCAGTTACGGGTTTCATCTTCTAACTTACACCAAATCCATATTTTACAATCCCAAACGTCTCAAAATTTGTACTACTAACATCCTAACATGATATCATACATTTCCTACGTAAAGCATGTTAATTTACGTCACTAAACATGGATTAATCATGCCATAATTCATTTAAATATTCAAGAACCCTAGAAATCTCTAAATCATGGTTCCAATCTGTTTTTCCAGAAATTTCTTCTTATAAACATCATAATTTTGTGGGTAAATTCCTCTACATGGCAAGGGTTTCCAGAATTATCATTTAAACCATAACTACATGCGATTCCTATCTCAAATCTTAGGATTTCTTCCATAAAACTCATCCTAATCATTCCTACACTAATATGAAAGATGCATCAACGAAATAAGCAAGATAAACACTTGCCTAGGATTTTTTGACGTTCTGGTTTGCGGATGATTTTGGTGTGGTTGCGTTCCCCGTCGTGCGATCTACGCGTTGGTGGTGGTGGCGGTGCAACCGGATGGATTTTGGGCCTTGAATTTTCCTTGAGAGCTCTCTCCTTCCTCTCCTATGTCCGTTCTTGTGTTTGTGTTTTCTAACCCTAGCTGACTAACCTAAATGGCTGATATAGGTTACTGATTTTCGTGGGTTTAATTACCCATAATTGCAAAATGTCCAAAACGCCCTCCCGGGGTACTAATTAGGCCAAAAAAGCCCCGAGACCCAAACTAACCCCGGGTACACTTTTCTGACTATCTCCACCCTTCCGGACGCGTTGGCGCACTCAAAACGACCATACAGATGACTTATAAAATATTCACTTTTATTACTCCACATTTAGTCCCGACACGACACAGGCGCGTCCTGATTTTAATTTCCACAATTGTCTTTTTATTCACACGTGAAAATATTATAAAAATAAATCTCATATATTACTATACTCATCCAGTAATATGCAACTAATAATATATTCCCAATAGTTACTAACTCTTGTCATGCTAGTAAATATTTAAAACAACATTTCGGATTAAAATTAAATTAATTTATCTCAATTAAATTTAATAAATGCTTAAATTTAAAAGCCATGAAAATACGAGGTATTACATACTTCCCCCTAATAACGGAATTTCGTCCCGAAATTCGGAAAATAAGGCCTACTAGGTAGCACAGTTCTGGATATCCTTGTCAGTACGAAAACTATCTATTTTGTACTCAATCACTATAGCTTTTTCCTCACAGCAACATTGTTTTACATTCTCATTGGAGACACTTCACATTGTGTTCCCACCCGACAACATTCGCATAGGTCACGCTTATACGTTATAATTTCCTTATCTCACTATCATTAGTAGGCCGCACCTCACTACATGAAAAACTACTCGTAATTTATTCGTACACAGAAATCCCATTCTGAGAAGATCATACGAACATTTGACCACTCCAGACTGCCTAAAATAGTCATGGAATTTCACCATAGATATCGGATATTTTCTCGACCGATCAAAAATTCTGATTATCTACTCTCCTCTAAACATACGGAAGGAGAATAGTCGAGATTCTTCCATAACAAAACCTTAATAAGTACCTCGTACGCGACAAACAGGTACGAGTGCTTCTACAGAGCATACTTGTAATCATCGTTCCAAGATTCCAAAATTTCCTTCACGTGGCTCCACTAATCTTTAATCGCCATGCGCTTATTCCCTGGCTAAGGGTGATACATCCTACTCGAAATGAAATATTATCTCCGATGGTTCCTGAAATCCCATTTCAAAGGTGGGATTCACCAATCTCATCCTGATTCAGAAATTTATACTGCGCCGGACCATGCACTAGCGCGATCCTTCCTTTCAAAGGAAGTATGTGGCATACTAGTTAATATTGTATGCCAGCCCAAAGGAATATCAATCACTTCCTTCTCAGCGACTTAATTCACATGTTCGGGATAAACACTTGATCTTGTTTTGAGGATGTCAACTCATCCAAGAACTTTACCGGCTTTACCGACCTCTTCCAAGTTCAGGAATTTTTGATAAACACAAAATTCTTTGGTTGATTCTCCTCTTTCAACCCAAACCTTATCTATGGGCGGCGCATGTAGAGACTATTCACTACGTCTCGCTAAATATCGATTCTTCCCTTGAAATGTCTCACATTAAGTGAAACATAATACTCCCCTTCCTTCCTTGGAGTATGACGAAAGTTCCGACCCGTGCTCTTCTCTCTACGAAGCGCACTTCTAGATCTCTTTTACTATACTAACATCATTACTCTTTGTATGCGCAAGTCGCTCTCACATTTGACTAATAACAACTCCGCTCCGGGTGTGCTTCATAACAATTAAATTCTACTCCATTAAAGGAATACCAATTCTTGAATGGCTTCCCACAGCCTTCCAATCAAGTTAGGGCGTGCTATTCTAATTGCACACTTATGTATGGATTATCGCCCCTCATGTGACGTTTAATCCACTCTATCACTTCCACGTTGTTATACTAGTCCCACAAACATATATTTCACACGTCTATTACCACGTCCCTTCGACTAGGACTATTTTAACAGCATTTGACCGAGATGTCCACATTCTTGCAACACCCTGACCGCCCTAGAAAAGCGAACGACGGGCTACTCATCCGCATAACGAACTAAATTCAACGGAATAGAAGGAATAGGGCATTCAAATTCCATGACAATAAAAGAGGAATAATAATTCTCAACCTTCCTCAGATAAGTACAACAATTTTCCCAAATAGGTACGACAACCAAAATAAATCACTAACGCTCTATTCATCAAAATAATTACAGGTTATCTCTTTTGTATAATATAAAGTTCTTTCTAGATAGTCCATGCTAAAAATCATTCCAACTCTTTATTCACCTTGTGTTCTGTACGCGGTTATGACATTTGGGTACTCTCAATCACCCTAGAAATCAAAATTCTTAAATTCTCCTTATCATCGTTCCATCCCTCAACTCATGGGGATAACTTTCAATGCTTTCCTACCACAAAAATTCGGCTCCAATGACCTTAAAACAAAATCCAACTTCCAACTTACATACATAATTACTTGATCCTATTTCGACCAGGGTACCGGACTCATGGAATAGTGACCAAACGTCTCCCTATTTCCAACCTTACGCTAAGTTTCATGCGTGGGATGTCTCGCAAAGCGAAATCCAAACAAGGAACCCCCCGATACACTACTACTTAGCATTATCGGTTATCGAAATCGGTTAGGTCCTCCGTCCGTGGCATGCACCCCTTTATTCCATCTCTTGACAGAAAAGTTACAATTTCTCCCGTAATTATACATAACAAAGAACGTTTCACTAATTGCACTATTGTTCAGTATAGGTTGGTGGTAATAGAATTTCATAAACCTCGAATACATACACTCGGAATTCTCAAAATTCCTTTCCCTAATAATAGGGATATAAATATTAACTCCCACATCTCTAAAGGATAAATATAACAATGTACTTTTCCTATCACTAGGTCCAGAGTGCTAAACATAATACTTAGTCAAATCTTTTCGCTCAATGGTAAATCCTGATACATACGGAATTATACTGACAAAGTCTATACATACTTTGTCATCGAATATCTCGAGCCCACTATCTCCTCCGAAGTCTCTAGGATAGATAATATAGGTACGAGCCCAACCTTCTTACAGGTATAGCTTGCCACAACAAAACATGCTGCACTAATGCAACTACTCCGATATCCTTGTAATAAATGCCCACTATTGTACTAACCATTTCTATAACGTTTTAACAAAGATAATATCATACTCGTGTATCGCATCACTACAACGAGTAACCTCAATAAAGTATGAAACACTGTTAATATACTCATTCATCCTCCGCGGATAGCACTAAAGAAAAATCCCGCTACACTAGGGAAAAATATTCACATAATGGTAACATTTATAATTATATGCATTAAGCTCGTCTCACATGCTAATCTCGCAATGAACAAAATATGGTGATTCCCTCGTGTCACATAAACACGCCGCATCCTCTAAGGATACAACTTATACTTCCATCCTGGCAATCGTCTTGACTGCACAAATGGTTTTCGGACATAACACGTCTGCCCAATCCAAAAAAAAAATTATTTTAATCGTTGCCTTACTAGGAACCGTATTCCTGTCCTTTTTCTCATTTTTGAACATATTATCGTGAGCGATCTCACTCCGCACAAAATACCTCAACACATAATCCAGTTACCACCTGTCCTACTAACCAGGTTAGGATTGTCCTTCTCTCGGACGTTAGTAAACTCGATTCCTGTTAGCCATCCCGGTTGTTCCCTTAACTTCTTAGGCCATAAAGATCATGTTACTATCTATAATAGTACTTACTGAATTTACCATTACTTGGTAAGAATTTAACTATCTGAAGCATTTAAATGGTTTTCCTGATGTGCATCTACATCCTTTTGTGGTGCTATACCACCACCGTTGTATTCAGTCTTATTCTCGACCAAATTCTTCGATTCCTTTAACTTCCCCCACAAGGAAGCATTATCATCTATATTGACAAAATATGACATTGTCAACCTCTGAATTGGTCGTCCATCGGAATTACCTCTTTGAGTATTATCAACTATTATTACAAGTTGGTCTCCCACTTGGAGTCGTTTCCTCCACTAGTATCTACCTCTTTCGATACAAAATTTGCTAACGATTAGGATTTATATCCATAATTGGACTTCTGTCATGCCCTCCTGCGATGAGTTCAGAACCACGTTTACTTCTCATCCTGAACAGTTGAGGAAGGAACATACGGTTAACACTGTACCTAAGGTTCTCCTATAGGCATAGTATTCCATTAATAAATTTGGTGGTTGACTCCAACCATTATAATTTAATCCCGAAAGCCAAGAAAATTTTCTCTAAATTTTCACTTTCAGTTTGCCACACTCCATCCTATATCTAAACCTTTGGATACTTTACCTCCTTCAGTAAACACATACAATTTTCGCATTTTTAAAATTTCCCACTGACAGTCTCTACACGTTTTTGTAATATGTTGAGTAAGTTTACCCTCGCACCTCATTTGACTATAACATCATCTGAAAATAATTGCTGCACCTTAGTCGCCTTTCTAGTCGTGGTTTCTCGTGCCATAATGGAGGTGACCTCGACTACGGTCATCATCCTCGGATATATTTTATAATCTCAATTGAGCCCTGCCTCCAGATGTACGCTTAACGGTCCTCTTCTGACATCCGTCATCGCTCGGCACACGCACACATCCGAACGAAATTAGAATTCACTAGTGTATACACATTATAGCAGGAGAACAAAATCTCGTCAAAGGAATCGACAATCCTAAACATAGGGCTCTATAACGAACAAAGCAACGCTGAAAGCATAATAAGCCGTACAGATCCTAAGGACACTAGAACCTGATGCTCTGATACCACCTGTGACACCCCGCCTAATTAAATACCGGGCGATCACTCCTTTATTAAATTAAAAATCAAGGTGAACGGTTGGTTCATTCTTAGAATCACTGTCGTAAAAATAAACTTTTCCAAATTAACACCCTAATTAATTAAGCTAAGTGTCAAAACCATTTTTAAACTTTCTAACCAATTTGTATTTTTAAAGAAAAACTTATTTATTTAATTATTAACCACATTTTCAATAAGTAAGAATCATACAACAATTATCCTGAAACATCATCCAATTACTTTAAACATTCAACCTTCAAAATCCCAACATTTAAAACCTAAAGTAAAACATTCATGCTGAATAAATCCCAAATTAACCGTACTAGAAAATAACTGAAATACAAATGTCCCAATAAAACAGATAAATAGTGGAAAGGGCGACACATGCCCAATAAATGAGGATGATAGATGTGGAATCAAGTAAACGAAGTCGACTATGCAAGTGGCCTGCAACTCCCACCTAAGCTGCAACACGTTCCTTTCAAGGGATCCTAAGCAAGACGCCCCTGTGGCTGGGCACCTGTAATATATACATATATATACAAGAGAGAGAGGAAAAGAAACGGGTCAGAGCCCGATAGTGTGTATGATTTAAAATTCGTTTAGGAAGTATTTAAATTGATACATGCCAATGCAACAACATATTAGCGCGACACTCTCTTGAGAAATTCTCACCTCTCTTATAATGTGCACACCTATCGCACTATCCTTCCCAACGGTTTATCTTATCATTTATCGTACTAATCTTCCCAATGATTTAACTTATCTTAGATTACTCGTAAGATTTCAGAACCGAACCATGTAAATTTTTAAAAAGGAGGATTTCGCTTAATAACAATGCTCTCATTATACTTTATTTATTAACAAAGCTTCCCAGTGTTGTATTATACTTTTCAAACAAGTATTTTCGATTCACGACATTATATCAGTCTTACTTACCATAACATAATAGGTAGTACCAAATTTCATAATTTCTTATATATATATATATTAACTACTCGTATAATATATATATTATAACAGCACCCCAAATAAAACTATGGTGCGGGCATACTCTGCTATCCAATCCCCGTATTGCTCATACTAAGGGAAATACAAGTTCGGAATCACTCTCGAACTGTATCAACATATATATACAAACAATATTGAGGCAAAGTGTAGATTCCAAGTCTCTAAGAGGTCAGTGCATACCCCATGCCTCTTAGGACCGTCTGAACTATCGATTCGATAGCCTGTAGCAAGGATATCTATCTTCTAGGGTACAAGTCAATATCCCCCATAAAGGTCCCATCAATATAAGACTGTCCCAGCGCGGTAACCTCAGGGATAGCAAGTAGCGCGGGCATGATTTTCACATGTATATAATATATGCATAAACAATCATATAAATATACCACTTTTATCATATTAATATAGGTTCCTCTCATCACCCATAATTACAACATTTATCCTTAATTTTCACATTATTAGTATTACGTATAAGAGTTCGTTTCTAACCTTAACTCAAAGGATTTTCTCATCTGAATACGTAACATGCATGGACTCTATCCTCCCAAGTGTAAAATTCAGTAAGTGACCTTTCTATGTTCCAACGTAACTCTCTTACGCAACTCTCCCATTACTTCATAAACTCATCAACCCTTAAGTAATTATCCGACAAGTACAATTCTCGTCTCATATTAAGAATCCAAAAATTATTCATATGTCCTACTGGTCCTCCATATCTCCCAAAACATTTTATTAAGGATGCCCAAGAATTATTTCACATTAAATTGAATTTCAACTAATTAATAAGGGGAAACATGAGTCTGCCAGGAGGGGTCGATCGATCGAGGTCTGGGGCTCGATCGAGCGAACCTTCGATCGATCAAAGATCTGGGCTCGATCGATCGATCAAGCAGGTCTGCGAAATCTGCAGAATTGCAGTTACGGGTTTCATCTTCTAACTTACACCAAATCCATATTTTACAATCCCAAACGTCTCAAAATTTGTACTACTAACATCCTAACATGATATCATACATTTCCTACATAAAGCATGTTAATTTACGTCACTAAACATGGATTAATCATGCCATAATTCATTTAAATATTCAAGAACCCTAGAAATGTCTAAATCATGGTTCCAGTCTGTTTTTCCAGAAATTTCTTCTTATAAACATCATAATTTCGTGGGTAAATTCCTCTACATGGCAAGGGTTTCCAGAATTATCATTTAAACCATAACTACATGCGATTCCTATCTCAAATCTTAGGTTTTCTTCCATAAAACTCATCCTAATCATTCCTACACTAATATGAAAGATGCATAAACGAAATAAGCAAGATAAACACTTGCCTGGGATTTTTGACGTTCTGGTTTGGGGATGATTTTGGTGTAGTTGCGTTCCCCGTCGCGCGATCTATGCGTTGGTGGTGGTGACGGTGCAACCGGATGGATTTTGGGCCTTGAATTTGCCTTGAGAGCTCTCTCCTTCCTCTCCTATGGCCGTTCTTGTGTTTGTGTTTTCTAACCCTAGCTGACTAACCTAAATGGCTGATATAGGTTACTGATTTTCGTCCGTTTAATTACCCATAATTGCGAAATGTCCAAAACGCCCTCCCGGGGTACTAATTGGGCCTAAAAACGCCCCGAGACCCAAACTAAACCCCCGGGTACACTTTTCTGACTATCTCGACCCTTTCGGGCTCATTGGCGCACTCAAAACGACCATACGAATGACTTATAAAATATTCACTTTTATTAATCCACATTTAGTCCCGACACGACACAGGCGCGTCCTGACTTTAATTTCCACAATTGTCATTTTATTCACACGTGACAATATTATAAAAATAAATCTCATATATTACTATACTCATCCAGTAATATGCAACAAATATTATATTCCCAATAATTACTAACTCTTGTCACGCTAGTAAATATTTAAAACAACATTTCAGATTAAAATTAAATTAATTTATCTCAATTAAATTTAATAAATCCTTAAATTTAAAAGCCATGAAAATACGGGGTATTACAGTTAGAAGTGGAGATGGTTGTCTTAATGAGATTGTTCTATAAACAAGTTGGTATTATATACTAGAAATTCAATTAGAAATCATTAAGTAAGAGAGTAAATAGAAGGAATAAAGTTTATAGATCTGGGATGATGTTTATAGATATAATTTCTATATCTACTAAACAAACAGATTTAGGGTTAGATTTGGGGTGAGTTTTGGATAAAAATACCAAAAAAATAAATAATGAATAATGGTTTTCACCCAAAATTATAATTAAACTATGATTAAGTTCACAAGATTCCTAGAAACTATGTTGAATAAGGGTAAAGACTTAACACAAACCTTCAAATTATAGATACATATCAGACTCGATTCAGATATGTTTCTATAACTAGGTTATGAGTGAGTTCACCCATGAAAAACAGCCAAGTTAACGGTCAATTTCCACAAATGGCGATAATCCGATGTTATACAAAATGGTAACAACTCAGAGAAAAGTTCTGAACTCAATGAGTCATTAAATAAATAGTTTATCAGTATGATAATGAATAGTAAATGTAGTAATTAAATGCAATAAGATCAACACAAAGGATTTAGAGTCGTTCAACCAATTTTCCTATATCCACTTTTGGGTAACTCATTTCTCTCTAAGTATATAGTGTTTTACAAGTTACACTAAATACTCTCTTTCTCTGTAGATAGTTTTGATAGAGTAATAGTAACTTTTCATAGTGACGTCAATTCTAGGACAAGTTAAAAAGTACAGTACATTTATAGGTAGATTTGGGTGTAATGTGCACCCTAAGTCACGTGGAGAATGCTTATTGGAGTGCTTATCTTGATTTGTGACTCCCATCCTTCTAAAAAATGCATGGAATGTGTGAACATGATCTTTACATGAAATGCAATCACGTATACCCACCTGTTTAAGCCTAATATAACTATAATACCCTTTTTGGTAATTTATGCAAATTCTTAGTTTTCTGTTCAGTTTTGGCTGACCATGTGAGGCGGATTATATGTGGTCGAACTTAATGAAGTCGACCCTATGAAATCAACCCATATTTGGTCAAGGGTTCAAAATACTCATATTATTATGAAGATATCATTTCTATGACCATCAACCAGTTTTAGCAAATTGATTGTTCAAAGACTTGATTAACTCACACAACTAAGTAAATAGGTGAGTTTAGATGAGAAAGTAGATCTAACACTCCAATTCACTAGATTCAAATGTGATATAAGTCATGTGTGTGATAATTTTTTTGCATGTGAATATAAATGATTCACAATTAACCACAAGATAAGGTTTATGAGGAAAAACCCACCAAGGGGTAAAAGACCTCGACACACTCCAATTTTCAATTCTACTTGAAAAATAATTTTACAATTGACAATAAGGTACCTCTCACACAATTTCTATCATGTAGTTACACATAAATATTTAAACTTCCCGCATAGTCAATGAGAAACCATCACAAACTCTAAGCCATGAACGAATAAGTGGATTCACTTACTTGGAAGTCGAGCCACACTGCAAATTCTCGAATAATTTGAAATGCCTCCAATTTTAGATCTAAGAGTGGCTGATCATATCAATTCAACAATTTAGATTGAATTGACAAAGGCTAGTGTGAATATTTGATTAAATCTACTCTGAATTATCTTAAAAGAACTTTGGATTAAACATATATCAAAGTGTCAGAAGTTTTTGAAGAAAAAATGAGATTTCATTTTTTTAGAGAGAAAAAAGAGATCTCAACTATTGAAATTCACTCAGATGGATATTTCAATTGTGCAATTTTAGATCTATAGAAATGTGAGGGGAATTGGCCTTTAAATAGAAGATTTTTAAAATTTAAGGCCTCCATGCACATTGTTAGATTTGATCATGCGCATGATTTTATGCAATAAGAAATCGTGGATAAAGTCATGCGCCCAAACTTATTTATGAGTCATGCGAGTAGTTAAGGCATAACATGTGTTTTTAAAAAATCTTAACTATTCAAAGTACATGTCCATCTACCAGAATAGTTTTAATATAGTATAAAAATCCATGAGACTATTTTAAGTCACTTGTTCAACATTTTTCAAGAATCCTTGCGCATTTTGAAAACAAAGTGCGAAAGTTTTAGAAAATAAAGTGCAAGTGAGTGTTTATCCTTGTAATATTCATAACCACACAAAAGGATACAATATTCATTCTAATATGAATGTAAAACAAAAGAATTCTTCAATAAGTGGCGTGCATGATTTTCAATCTTCAAGATTCACCTAAGTCTAATATAAGATTAATGACCACACCTCACTCATAATTAATTAAGTCTACATGACTTGAAACACTCAACAACTAAAATGTTTTGAAATGGGAATCTATCCAACAAATATTAATACAAAATTACATTTTTAGAGATCATATTATACAAAAGTGGTCATCTATTGTAAGAGATGATTCTTACTAACCAAATTTTTCATTTAAGAGTTAACTTATCAAATAAATTTAATTATACCGAAAGAACTATAAGACCAAAAAATATAACTGATGAGACATTTCATCAAATCATGTGCTTACATAAACAATAATGGTAACACAAATAAATAGTTTATTTGCCTTTAGATTATATAATTATTTTATTAAATCCTACAAGAAAAATAAAGGTTGTCGATAAAGGAACATTTTAAAAATAGTATGTGCATATCTTTAAACACACTTCTATATTGGTGGTTAACTAAGAAGGTCGCTCATACAACATATACGAGTTGCCTCTCATAAAACCCTTGAGAAATTTTAGTGAAAGAATTTGAAAATTTTGAAAACTAATAAAAATCGATTGCAAAATTAACACACGAGGTGAACTAAATATGTATATAATCGAACTGTGAAATACGCAATATAAGTGAAAGTATTTTGCAATTAAAAATTCATACATCTTCACCTCCTTTCATCTTCTTCGCATTGATAAGATTTAATCACTGACGGTGGACTGAAACATCAAAAAGTTAATGATTGTGGTGATGAAACCCTTCCCCAATAGAATGTCTGCATTTTCCAATTATATATTTGAAAGAGTTTGAAATAAGAATTTGAAAAACTCAAATGAGAAGTACAAACGAGTTGAAAGAAATTAAGGAAGACCCAAATAATGTTACTGGTAGGGGGAAAATGACTCTTTAAATGGTGTTCTGAATTGAGAGGAAAAGATGAGAAGAAGAGGATTATGATTCTCAAGAGCCACTTTATGGAGTAGTGATTTTTTAACTATTAATCTCACATTAGGATTATAAATTCTTGACTTTTTTTAGACGGATCGTCACCATCGATGGAAGAAAATCAAATGCTAAAGAGAAGTAGGGGCAAATGAGTAGATGAATTCATAATCTCATTGTGTGAGAAATGGTTGAAAAAATCATTCTGCCATAGAGTGACTCTAGAAGATTCGAATTTGAGTAGAGAACGTGACCTAATGACTTTTATGGTACTATTTTATAGAGTGGAAAAGTTGAAGGAAGAAAAAGAGAGGACGTAAAAGTGAAGGGAAATAAATATTATCCACTTTTTGGTATAAAAGGAAAAATGGAAGGAATTGTTTTACTTCCTAACCACTAAATTGTATCCCTCCAAAAATGGGACAGAAAGTGAAATATGTGAGCATTTATTACTCATATAAACGTTAATTATTATTATACCCCTTTTCCAAACACTTCAAATTAATTTAAAATTTTTAATATAGTGTTATAATTGTTAGAACATAAAAATTATATTTTTTCCTTCGTTCCTACAAAAGACAAGGAAGGAAGAATTGTTACTCGCCTTCCTATTTTCTTTCCTTCATACCAAACATACCTAGGGAAAAATGAGTTTCCTTTCACCATGGATAAAAAACTTGATCTCCCCATTTTCCTCCCTTAGGGAGAGGAGGATATGAGGACATCTTGGATAGAGATAACCATTTTATTGGGGGAGGAAACAACGGAGTCATTCAATTGAGTAAATTTATTTAGTAAAAGTAAACATACATTCTTTGAATGAAATAAATCACTCATATACGTTTGACACATGTTGTGATATAGAGGAAGGTCTCCATATTATTATACTAGTTTTCTTAAAAAAATATTTGTATAATTTTACTTAAAGTTTTTCAAAAATATTTTAAAAAATAAGTTTGTGCAAGCATAACATCCATTTAAAATTGAAGTGGAAAGCTTTAGAATTCACTATACAATATTATAAAAAATTTCACATGAACTGTATAGTTAATAATATAGCTTGGAATGTGAAAAAAATATTCCAATCATAGTAAAATAAATATTATATTCAAATAAGAGGTCTCCTTTATAATCTATTTAAAGTAGGAATAAAAGAAAATTAATTTTTATTCAATAATTTTTATTATTTTGTAGTGAATTACCATACCTAAAATGGGAAATTATTGATAATACAATGACTGAAATTCATCAAGATTGCAAAATCATAGTAAAATAATATTAAGGTAGAACGACATAAAAAAATCCCATTAATGATACATATAGAAAATAAAAGATTATTTTACGGATAAAACTAGCTAAGTAGAGTTTAGATTTAAAAAACTCAAAAAGTAGAAAATAATACTTCATCTCGTCATGGATAGAGAAACATATTGTCTTACTATGGTAATATAAGAGTTTTCTTTGGAAATAATTGTAGCCAAAATTAATTACTTTTAGGTACGTTACTACTTTATTAGACAATCTCCAAGGCATAGGGGAAAAATTTGCCCCACTCCTTAAAATGTAAAAAATAAATCCCCCCCCCTCTAAAATGTGGGGTGTGCACAATGACAAATGACATTTCAATATTTCCTTGCCAATTCAATTGTCGCGCCAAGAATGCTTGCGCGATAGTTGACTTCCCAAGGAGTATATGGATTTAAATATAATATTTAGGCCTTAATTAAAATTTTAATAATAAAAATGAAAACCAAGTTTAATATTTTAACCTAAACTAAAAATAAAATAATAAAATAAACTTATTGTAGAAATTTAAATTAAAAAAATTCCAAATATTTAACCTAAAATGAACGAATTGTTATGATGCGACATGTCATCTGTCTCGCCTGCCTTTCCCCTGACAAGTTATTTGACGCGTTAGTATCAACTATGGGGAAACAAAATTAGTAGCACTTTGCTACTAATATTTCTTCCCCAAGAAAAAAAATTAGTTTGTTGAGGGTCATGAAGCAATAAAGACATGATTCGGGTTGACAAATAGAGCAATTGACAAATATTTAAATTTCTATGGATACGGTCTTAATAAACTAAATAAGAAAAGAAAGAAGATATTTTAAAACATATCAGAGCCCACTCCCTAACAAACCATAAACTTTTAAAATTTAGTAATTTTACACAAACTTTGAAAACCATGCATAAAGTTTTACATAGAACTTCCAAATGACATCTAAACTAAGACCTTGTGATGTCATACATAATTAAACATTGGTTATTTAAGATAAACCAAGAGTGAACTACACGAATTTGAAGAAAAGCTTTAATGCTAAAAGCATGTTTACAAGGTTAATAACAAAATGTTATAGATTTTGAATACTCCGAATAAACTTTTTGGGCAAAACTCTTTTCGAAAAACACAGGATGTGTTGCAAAATCTTTCTGAATGTATGGTTTAGATTTGATACTTGATTACCTTTCTTTTTAAATTTTAAGAAACATCTACTAACGTTACCGTGGTGACAAATATTTTGAGCACAAAATAACAAAAAAAAGCAATCACCAGTATAAATAAAGAATCGAAAAGAATTACAATCACACACAACGCCGGATGTACGTGGTTCGGCAAGAAGGCCTATGTCAACGGTGGAACTCTCTGTATATTATTTTTCTTTATTCCGGGGAGTGTTTTATAGAAAATAATTCATGACCTTTGCCCCGAGGGGAGGGTTTGTTATATACATGTTATTTAGGAGAGTGGAGGAGTGGGGCTCCCCCACGTTAGCCCACAATCCATAGAATATCTTTGAAAAGAGATTTTAGGAACTGACTGGGTCGAAAATGAATTGGTTGAGGCGCGAAACCTTTAGAATTTGGGCCGCATTTTATTGGGCTTCTCGTCTGGGCCCAAGTGACAAATCGACGCACCCACAATTGCCCCTAAAATTTTTGGTTCATAATTTGGGCTCAATAATTTTAAATGATTATTCTTAATGGTATTTCTGTGATTTGTGCCACACTTTTCAATTGAAGCGCCCTTTCCCGAACTGACTTAGGCGGCAAATTGCCTCATTTTTAGTGCATCATGATTAGAAAGGTTTAAATCATTTTAGAAAGGTCATTCCTTGAATTGTCTCCTTCATATTTCTTCTCATCCTCTCAATTTCTCCAAGCTTTCACTGTAGCTCTTTGTACTCTCAGGTCTCGTCTTCCATTTTCAAGATTTTTTCAACTCTTCTCGTCGTCCCTGCTTGTGACTTTGACTTATCCCAAGCTGACTCTTACATTGTAAGTTCTTCTTACTTCTTCTTTTTGTATTTTCTATTAGAATTTCTTCATTTTTGCTACTAGGATTTTTCTTTTTCGATGTCGAAAATAGGCAATAAATCGATAACTGAGTTTAGGAAATACTATAACATTCCAAACTGGCTAGACATTGAATGTGCCCCTGTCCCTCGTAATATCAGAGAAGTTTGAGGATGGTCACTGGATTCATGTTCACTTCTTGTCCTAGGGGGGGTGTTACTTTTCCCCCCCAAAATTTGTTTTTGCACTTTATTGGTTACTTCAATATAGTTCCTGAACAGTTCTCGCCCAATGTCTGGAAAATTATCAATGGTGTGCATAGAATAAATCATCTCTATGGCACCGATCTAGGGCTTGCTGAAATCTTCTTCTGTTATTCTTTTTCTCGAGCAAGCTCTAGTCTTTTGTACCTCAAGGCCAGCAGTCCTGATAGGGTATTGGTAGTAAATCTGCATAATTCCCACAAGGACTACTGGCATGCGGGGTTTATTAGTAGAAATTGGCAGTTCCCTCCTCGTACTGAAGGGTCGAGATATGGGATATTTGTAATTACCTTTTATGGGGAGGAGTACATAGGTAGGCTTAGTTATTTTCTACTCGTTGATCCTCTGTTTGTGTGTGGTTTTTCTCATACCTTTTTCTCTTTATTTTTTCAGCGAAGACAAAGAACTTAGAATCGGATCTTCGCGAGATTCGTGTGACCGAACTGATTAAAGGCTAGAAAATTAGGGAACTCTTCGCTGACGACGAGCATCTTGATCAGCGGTGTTCTTTCTGGAATACAAGAATGTTAGGTCAATTTTTATTACGCGACCTATGGATAACACCCGTGATCTAGACATCTCAGAAGAGGTTTCTACTAACCCAATCCAATTAAACGAGTAGGAGAACAACTCTGGTGAGGAGAGAGAGGGTGCTGATAGGTGCAGGGTTGAGGGTAATTCTAGTGAGGAGAGCTCTGGTAGTAAAGAATATTCCAGCTCGGAAGAGGGTTTAGAGGCTCAAGAGTCTTTGGGAAAATCAAGTTGTTCTAGCTAGGAAGACATGGCTCCCCCTAGGAAGAATCTGATCCAAGATGATAATGATGATGATATGCTTCTCTCTCATCGGTTAAAGAAGCATAAGTCTGGCAGTGGGGATGTTACCACTGGTTCTCAGTCTGCTGCTCATGAGCAGGAGAAGAACAAGAAAGAGGAGGATCTGGTGAGAGAGAGGGAGAGGAAGAAGGAGGAGGAGAAGAAAAAGGTAGAGGAGAAGAAGAAGGTGGAGGAGAAGAAGAGAGTGGAAAGGGAGAGAAAAGAAAGAGAAGAAGAAAAGAGGAGAGAGGAGGTAAGGATGAAGGTAGGGCAAGATCTGGTACCCCTGTCTACTTTGCATAAGGGGGCTTTGGTTTCCTTGTCTCCTCAGTTGGCTCCTGTACTACTCGAAAGAGAAATTTTATCGGTTGATCGTCAGAAGGCGATGGGGACTGACCAGTTAGACCTGAAGGCGAGTTAGAGGCTAACCTTAGTAAGTCTGCTTTTTCTTCTTTTTTTCTTACAATACTCTATTCAACACTTATCTTGCTAACATTTCTCTTTTCAATGATTTGTCATCGATTTTGCTATCCTCTACCGCAACTGCGACGAGCTGGTGAGGAGGAATGCCGAGATAGAGAGCAAAAAATGTCTAGCTGGAGGTAGTTTGAAGACTGCCAGTGTTGCCTAAAATTCTTTCTACCATGCTCTGTCTGAAGCCAATCAAGAAAATGAGGAGGCGACTAAGGAGCTTGAGCAGTTAAGGCAGTCCTACGACTTGGTCTGCACGAGCAAGCTGGTCACGGTGGAGGAAAATAGGGTGCTCGTAGGAAAGGTAAAGAAGGTGGAATTCGAGCCTGCCACCGTTAAGGAAAACTCGTACAATGCAAGATGGGCCACTATGTATGAGGATGCTGATGTTCATATTGTCTATATCAGCCATATGAACTTCAAAAAGGGTTGGAACAAGGCTCTCCTGGAGGAGTTGTTGTAAATGTGTGTGTGTGTGAGAGAGAGAGAGAGAGAGAGAGAGAGAGAGAGAGAGAGAGAGAGAGAGCATGTAGGAGTGAGTCCACAAATGAATTAAAGGGTGAAAATGACAGTGTACTGTACATATTTCAACTGTACTGTACTGTATTATACAACTGTACTGTACAAATTCCAAGTGTAGCTACCATGGTTTTAGATCAAGCGTAGCCAAAACTACAGAGTTTGAAATTTCAATCATTGTCATGTAGATGACATTGAGTTAATTTATAATTTCATCTCCATTTTCGTGAACATTCTTTGCTTGAAAAATGAAACCAACTTCGCAGATCAAATGGGGTCTCCCTAAGTTGGCTACAACCAACTTATTATAAAAATAGTCCACAAACAAAGTATATGAACACATGCCGTGTATAAATTAGAAACGCGTACTAACCTCAATAACTCACTTGTCACCTCAGCTATTAGTTACATTCTATTCATTTGACACTTGAATCCAACTATGATAAGTGCCCTAATTAAAGTAATACATTTGTGAGATCTTACTATGAAAAAGTATCCTACTGATGTACATGGAGCTAACTTCATAAGTTCCATATCCGGAGAATTATTCCCACATTCTCCCTTACCTTCTACTCCATGTGAATCACAATGTGACATTAGATGCAGATATAGGAAGAAAAAAATTACTTTTGATTGATTGCAACACCTCACAATTAACTTGTCATCTTTAAACCTTTCTCAATCCAAACATCATACAAAATCCATGAGAAATAAAAAATGACGAAAGGTGGATTTTGAACCTTTGTAATGCAAAAAAGATAATATGCCATCACAACACTAAGATCAAGAATAAAAAAATAGGCACCTTATGTAAATGAAATGATGGAGAAACTCTGTTGCTGCAGCTTCATGTTGCTCCTGTAGCTTCATGTTGGATCCTATTTGTTGAATCTCAGCTTCTAATGGGATTTCTTTGGTCAGAAGTTTCCAATATCTTAATTGGACAATGGGGAAGCCAATTATTTTTCACACTAAGATACGTTGGTCTAGTTGACTACTGTTGTGGTTCGATTACGTCTTTGATCCGTCAATCGAACACTTGGGGTTCGATTTTGTCTCGTAGGGGTTAGAAAATGAGGCAGAAGTAGGGCCTTCAGCGGTTATATCCTTCGAATTTTTAGTTAGAAGCAGGACCTTCCAAAGAGGGGCCTTCAGCTTTAGAAGTTGCCAACCGGTTTCATTCTTGAGTCAGATGAGATCTTTACTGGAGCTATAAGAGAAGTTAAGGAGGAACCCGTGATTATAGCTATCGGGCATGCTCACAATGTGGCTTTTGAAAAGTTAAATTTTTTCCTCATCTGTCATGTTCAAACCTATATCAACTCATATCACGATCGATGATCTTGAAGTTCAAGAAGACAAGTGGATGCCTTTAGTTGAATTCGCAGTGCAAACACTGATCCAAGGAGACTGCATGTTCAAGAAAATAATCGACATTTGAATCCGCCTAAAATACAAAGCCCTCAAACATAAAAAATGCTTGCAAAAGTGAAAATATAAATTCAAATTATTTCAAAAAATACCTTCCTCGGATGACCAAATATATCCCCCCATCACCGCTTTATTTCAAGTTGAGCATTTTATAGATCGAACATTAAATGGTTATAGAGAGAGCATGTTAATAAAATAATCAAACTCCCTTTAACACTGTAATAATCCAAGAAACAAATCAAATAAAAATATTGAATTGAACAGATAAATATACATATCTATAACATTTATTTTCGAAAAAGACAGTGAGTTTTGTTTTGTTAAAAATATGCTAGTTGAAACAGGATATACCAAAGGTACTATGCATAAATAACTGAGGCAGAGATCACATAGATCACACACACGTTAAATATGATGGCAGGGAACACATCAGATTTAATAACATGAAGTCTTAGACATAACCGAGATTTGGAAAAAATGGTGCTCCATTTAGCATATCTTTTACTAGGACCATCAAGGCTTAGATAAATATAATATTGAGACAAAATCATGGCATAGATAAATAAAATATTGAAACAAAAACTGAAAATGATTCAAATATGGCATACAAGAATGGAATTTTAAAATTTTCCCTTGCAATTATTTGTATCCAATATTGTATTTAAATCGAAGAATTCATATTGACTTGTATTCAAGATTGAAAATCACACTTGAAGAACTCCTATTGAGTAAGAACAAACGATTCAAAATACTAAACTGAATACAAATAATATATTCAAATGAGATTCCTCATTGAGTTCTATTACCAGTTCATGAGATTTTTATGATTAACTGAAACAACTGAGTGTCTTAAAATATGTTCAAATGATTTATGTAAGTTCATGAACATAAAAGAATGAAAACCCAAAACAATAATATATCAGTTTTCGTGCGTGTGAGTGTGCGAGTGTCTGCATGTGTAAGAGGGTGAAAGAGAGAGAGAGAGAGACAACTTGAGGGCAGCAGCATTGGTTACATTTTGAATGCATCTTACATTTTGTATGCCATTTGTAGAGCTTCAGCTAAGAATGTTTTCAAGTTATGCGCAGGAGCATAAAGTGTAAATTTTAGTATTAAATTTACTTTTTTAACAAAATACTTATAAATCCAATTTCCGGATATGCCAATGACGCCATGAATCAGAATACACATATCATACAATTCCATGAAGAATCAATCAGATAAATAAGCATCCAAAAGATACATACTCTATAATATTTTGCAAGGACTGGCATTAATGAAGATGCTACAGAGACGTGATCTACACAACTATTTCTTATAAACATATTGGTTAATTTGAGAAAATTTCAAGAACTTTTCAACACAACAAATAAGAAATTTCAAAGTTCACTAAATTATAAATACAGAACATTAAAATGGTAAGTTTATAAATAAACTACACAAACCCTATATGTCAACACAGTTTATTATTTCTGATCTTCATAATAATTTATATGAAGGTCAAAGCATATATATATATATTCTCATTATTTCCATTCAACCCTTTTTGCATAGTGAACGCCTTAAGCGTATCCAACATTTGTCATTTGTCAATTATTCAAATCCCTTAATTAGAAATAACCACATATATTATTAATAAATGACAAATTTACACACCAGTATAACAAATTGACAAATGAAAAATCTACAAAAATAGTAGAATAAAAAGTATAACAAATTGAATCCACCTTGATAGGGACTCACTGAGGTAGCTTCTGATGATGGGTATGAGAGTAACCTTTGCACAAAGTCATAAACCCAACAAATAGAAATAGGACATACATTAATACACCTTCTAAAAGAATTCCCGGTACATACATCAATACACCTTCTAAAAGTTAAATCCAACAATAATAAGGAGAAGTAGAAAAAAAAAACAAATCGAAAACCCAAAATTCCCTGTTAAAAATGAAAAAGTGAAAATACCAAAATGAAACCCTAAATACGAAAGTAAGAGAGATGGAGATTATCTCTACGGATGCGCTGAAAAAGAGGAAGGGACAACGTGGAGAGGGGGAGGGGAGGAGGGGGTGGAATAAATAAAACAAAATCCAAAGACTTGAAAAGTAAAATCCTCAAAATCTATACACTCCAAAATACCCAAGAGAAATAAATCTGAAGAAAAAAAAAATATCAAGGCAAAGAGTCTTAATACCCCAACTAAAATTAAATCACACACTTTCTAAATCAACAAACACTTGTGAAACCAAAACATTAGATCTGAAGTACGTATTAGGTCTTAACCAAGAACATGAGATACCTTACTTGATAGCTTCGGGTAAAACGCACTAGATCTGAAGTACCTAAATTAGATCTGCAAACCAAAAACTTGTAACAAAAAGAGGTCTATGATTGATTGTAGACGAATTAAAGAGGGAGGTAGAGGTAGTGAGACAACGACGACAGAAGGTGACAACGGCTAGGGTTCCTTTCGGGAGGATTTGTGTTGAAAGGGGGATAGAGAATTGAGAGGAAGAGAATGAGGAGCGGGTTTTGAGGGGTTGCTGATGAGAGAACGGGTGAGAAGCGATTTGTGTGAGAAATGAGATAGTGGACAAATCAAGTGTTTTTGACCAAATTACCCTCAAATTTGAATTGAAGTGTCAATTTAGTAAGTAAAAAAAGAGGGGGAAACTAAAGATTTGAGGGGAAAAAGAGGTATTGTTAGAAAATTTTATATTGATGACATCATCGTTCAAACTTATGAAATACATAAGTTTCCTACTTTATTTATATATATATATATATACTAGGATATGCCCGTGCCTGAAGGCACGACGCTAATTTTAGAAATTTTACGCCGTTGATAGGATTGTAAGTCCTATTTAGTGCGCATTAGATAAACATTTTTTTAAATAACCTATAGTACAAACCTATTAGTTTAGAAAAATCGAGCAATTTTTTAATCTTGTATAAATAAGTAAATATTTTTTTACAATACAAATTGTAAACAATTTTTAAAAATTCGACAATTTTTCATGTATTTATATTGGGGCTAGAAAAATGAATCAATGAATCGTGTTTTCAGATGACCCGACCCGATATGATAAGAATCCAACGGCCTGGACATGGCACAACACGATAGCGTAATTTTTTTCTTAACCTGAACACGACACAATAACACTAAGTAAATACAATTTGATTGGACATGATTAGATCCGACTCAACATGACATGATTGGACCAATTAGTGAAAAATTAATAAATTGTGGGTCTAAGAAGGGAGCTGATAGTGGCTCTAAATAGTGAGTTGATAGTTGGTCTACATAAAATCTATATCATGACATGAAAAAAAAATACCTTATTTTTAACATATTTATGGCATATTACATAATGGCTACAACACATTGGCATTGTGATAACTTCATGCTCAATGTACTACTTTGGTATGTCTTACTACACAACTTACAACCCAATTTACTTTTCTTATAACAATTTACCAAAGAAAATTGCCATCAAAAAATTATTTCCAAGTGACCTTCCTGTAAAACACAAACCAAGAATGCAAATTGGGCCAAACCTCTATGTATCATCTGCTTAGTCAAACAGTTTCATTAATCACATAATTAAAAGTAAGTGAGTCTTGAACATAATACAACTGAGTCATTGTTGCAGCAACATTGGCTTCTGTGCTATTGTTGTTGCAGCAGCAGCGACGGCTACTGTGTGATCGTTTTCATGCTCCCATGTTCGAATGTCAATTCAAGAGATTGTATGCATAATTTCCAAGATCGAAATTTTTGGCCCATTACTACAGCAGCTCTATTTAAATCAACATACCTACATTATCATTATCGCTACTATTAAAAACAAAAAAGATATATAAATAAAATATATTAAATTTTCAAATCCTAACCCTCTCAATGAACAACTTAAACAAAAATGAGAAGCTTCTCAACCTAAATACACGGTAAACACCAGCACACATACGTCTGGAGATTATGAGAAAACGTTATGTTACCTGCATATAATATAAGAATAAATTCTATTAAATTCATGTATAATATACTAACTATAAATTAGATGGTCTTGCATAATAAAAATCCAAATATATCAACAAAATAATAAAACTTTATGATGGACCTGTTATGATTCGTGGTAACATAATAATAATGAGATATGAGATAGAAAAAAATATAATTATTGTAATTGATGTTATTATTTTAAAGGGTAAAGACGATCAAAAGTTTATAGGGACGATATGCCCTATAATGTATATCAGTTCAAACTCTGGCTTATTAGTCAAATACCAAATTCGTTGTTAGTTTTTTAGTTAAGAAAGTACTGAGAGTGACTTCTTATCTAATTCTTTAAAATAAAAAAATGAAACAATGGACAATTATCTAATTAATATGATACAATTAATATAAATGTATCACAACTTTAGTTATCATACCTGAAGCAGTTCAAACATAAATGTTTGAACTGATAAAATGTTATCTGCATGATAACTCCCGCTAATACAACTCCATGAAGATTTGCACCAGTAAGTTTACATTCATGCAATGTTGCATTGTGAAAAATTAAACCCTCAGCATCCACATCCCGGAATTTTGCACACAGAAGGTTAGTGCATGAGAAGAATACAATTTTGAGACATGCAGAGCTGAAGTCCAGGAGTGACAGATCCAGTTTAGAAAGATCAATGCCATAAAGATTCACTCCTCTAAATTTGACTCTGTCAAATTATATGCATTTGATGATATTAGTTTTTGTCAACTCAGTATCCAACTCATCATGCTCCTTCCTCTTATTATAAACATCAGTAATTCCATCTATTAGTACAAGAAGTTGATAATATTCTGCCTGTTTAAAATCTCTGAATATTCAGTCTCAGTGCGGGAACTACCCAAATACTTACCCAAATGCTCTGTATTAGTGCACTGTATCCGACCATCATCCCCATTGAGTGAAGAAAAAAAATGACTGGAACACGGTGAACCAGAATGTGTGTCCGACCATCACCCCCACTGCTTAAATGAGTGTCCTTGTGTGTGCCCAAAACATTGTGGTTGCTGAGTAACCAAATGGAGCGAGTATTACTATACAGGTGGTTTAAGAATTAATATGTAAAAACTAAAAATTAGAATAAGATGTGATAAAAGAAGTAAGTGAGAGTTTAGAATACCTTCTTATTTGTTCTGGTCCGCAGGGGGGTGCATCATGAGGTTGATTTGAAGTGAATACATGTGGCTTAAGTTCAAAACAATATACTAAAATGTGACAAATAAGGACTACAAATGTTTTCCAATATTACACATTGTGAGTAATGCCTCTTTGATATGTCAAATACTGAGATTGAAAAACATTTGATATGTCAAATAGTGAATTTGCAAACTTTCACCTCCAACTATGGAATAACACTTTAGTAAATTCACATTAATAGAAAATTTTCAGAAAACCAAGTATAAGATACATTTAGGCCATTAACTGTCATAATCAAGCAAGATTTACAAACACAAATTGAGCAGAAGTGCGTTAAATAATAAGAGAAATGAACATAAAACGCTAACGTATGAACTTAGTATATTATTGATCAAATAGCACAAAAATTCATTCGGGCATCTTCAGGTAATGAGTTTCACAGTGCAAGTATCATACCATACGTGTAAGTATCATACCATACGTGCAAGTATCACACCATATGCACAAATAAACATATGCTTAAAGTAATATATTGTCCTTTCTTCAATCAATACGATAATTACTTAATGGGTCCTTTCCCTCAATATTCTTCACGCTTATAAATTCACGCTTATAAATTCACGCTTATAAATTCAGAGATGTCGATAAACTTGTGCATACAAATTAAGCAGCTAAAACAGAGGTTAAAAATAATTTGGAAGAAGAAAGTTTTAGGCTTCAATTTTAACTTACATAGCCTTCCTTTGAATACCTCATTAGATGTCCTGTACTCACAATATTGGTCGTCGCTATGTTCAAAACATATCCAAAATAATAATATTTGCAGTTTGGAAAACACAAATAATTAACTATCTATAGCATAACAAAATGAACTCTCTATAGCATAATTCCCTGGTCATTATGGAATTTATGGTGTTTTGCAGAGTGGCAGTGTTTACGGAGCATATGGTGTCTATCTAGACAGAGCCCTGGTTCGCGGCGGAGAAATTATGGTTACTGAGGATTGATGATGGTAAACAACTGAGATAACTGAAGCCCGAAGCTAAGATAGCCTCCTGCCTAAACTAACCAGAAGATCAGATGAAACGGGGTTTTGAAAACTCATGGCCCCACCTATCTGAAGATTTTCTTTACTATTGTTATTCTCTATGTCTAAGAACTTCATACTTTTAAGTCACTTGACCAATCTCAAATTTGAACCTATGTAGCCATTATGCCTTTTTTGTTTTATTTCCATCCTCTCTGATACCTGAGTTAGACATGCATCAGTTTTCAGCAAATTAGACTAAATAGTTGTAAGAGCTCTTATTGTGTTTCTCACAAATATATAAAATTGAAAATTGATAATTAATTTGGGACTTTCCAAAAAAATAATATATGACTATTAATTTGGTACAGGCGGTATATTACCTACAGGCAGCAACGTGGACATGAAATAATGAGGCAGCAGAAAGGTTTGCAGTGATAGCATTGAGGGCGACAGCATTTGTGGGAATACGCGTGTAAGAGAGCGAGATATAAAAAAAAGGCATTAGCGTCACTCCAAAGATGTTAGCGGCATATCACTAATGATATACTTAACTTACATATAGGCAAAAATACACAAACTCTCGCATTAAAAAACAAATATGTAGGCTCACCAAAAATCTATCAATTATACATTTCTTGAAACGTCAAAGGTTTATTGAAAATAACACTAAACACAAATTGAGAGGGAAAAGACATACCCTGATATTGTCGATGAAGTACTACCTAAAAGAATGATGTAACGAACTCATTGTTTCCACTGAGTGACATAAAGAAATAGTAAGAACATGAGAATTTTGAAAGAAAATAATATATACCACCAAAAACAAAGCTATAACACAGAAATACGTAATGAATTAAACGAAATTTCAAGGTCAGACCGGATGTATCAACCACAAAGACCATTATCACACTTTTTAAATGGTGTGTTTGTGTGTGTGTGTGTGCGCGCGCGCACGTGTGTGAATATGTGTGTGTCCACGCATTTATGTAGATTCGCCTCCAACAAATCACGATAATGAGAATTATAAGAAAATTATTATGGATATTGAATATCTTACACGCCTACCCTAAATAAGAATCCAAATACTATACCAAATTGCATACATACACCACAACATATCATTTCAAACTAAAATATAATTTAAGACATATGAACAATAAGTATATTGGATTGGAGGAAACTTTTGTAAATAGTATTTTATAGCAGTTGAATCTAAACTAAAAGTAAGAATCATTTCCAAACCTAGAGTTGGATTGAAACTGAAAAGTGGAAAAAATGCATTTGCACTCGAACCAAAGTACATGAAATAGAAAATATGTTTAAAGATACTTAACATTGGTTTGAAAATATTACCATTAATACTTAATAACATATGCTACATTAACCCCCCAAGTAAAATCTATAAGTTTGAGAGTACTTTCTTCGAACCAAAATTTGAATAGTGGTGTGGTGTAACCAAGAATGAAATCTGCAAAAACACTAATAAAAACAATAATTTCACCCGTGAATAATATATTAGTTCAATTATTTCACAAAAATCTACTGAATAAAGAGTAAAAATCATCATAATAATGAAAAGCTCACATGGTTATTTTATCAAACACATGGCATACAACCTGTATTGATAAATGAAATCTTGACTAAGAATATGCTTGCCATAAATTTGATTATTCCAAGTGATTACACAACAAAAAAAAACTGATTTTGATTATATTTCACAAACCCATGTTAGATCTGTTAGATAGAATACCAACAAAAAACAGCCATCAGCCAACAATAAGAGTGGATATCCAAAATCAAAAAATTAAGAATGCACCTTTTAGATCTATTAGACCCAACTTCGAACCTGGAGAGAACGACGTAGGTGAACCCAAAGAGAGACGGCAATGGACAACAGTAAATAAAAGAATTGTGGCTACATTGAAATACAACAATTAACATACTACATGCACCGACACCGCATCCGTATTAACATACTAAATATGCATCCATATTAATAGACAAAATATGCGCACTTACATATGGAAGTTGTCCGATAAGGTCAGACCTCAGTTTTATACTAATAGCAATATAGTATTTCAACTATATATTTATATATATCGAGATATAAAAAGGAAAATGAACAAACTTTGATGAGAGTAATAGCAGTAGCTCTTCGTCTTCTACACAAACTGGACCACACGACATAATAAATTCGTGGGACATTTCATTAACTTGGTTTTGATGCTCACACTTCCCTCTCCTTTATCAAAAGAAAGATTTGGTTAGACCACAAACAAAAAATTTCAATTCATTAAGTAAAGCAATGTAAAGAGAGTGAAAAACAATGTAAATAGGGTGATAAAACAATTCAAGATTTTGAAACTTACCAAGATTTCTAAATTTATGGCTTCCAACAAACAAACAATGTAAATTCATTAATTAAAGCATACATACATATTCAGAAGTTAAAACATGAAATCAAATTGAAAAATCATACAAACTTTAGAAAGTCCCTCATTAACCTAAAACTTAAAAGAGAAAATTGGCTATTTTGAAAATATGCATATTCAGAAGTTAAATGGTCAAAAAACACCAAACTCAAAATTGTATATACATTAGATAAAATCTTTAAACAAAAAAATGTAAAAATTGGCCCAAACCCTCAAGTAACAACTCTAAACTAACATATAATAGGGCAAAAATATAAATTAATCCACGAACTAAAAGCTTAAACAGTAAAATCGTGAAAATAGTATACATACATATGCATTATTCATGGAAGCTCCATAGATAGGCCTGCAAAAGAAATAATAAACAATAAAACACAAAAACTAATTAGATCCCAACACAAAACATAAATCGAAATAGATCTTAAGAAAAATCAAAATGAAGAAATCCCTAAAATGAAGAAATACACGTAAACAAATATGTTAAAACACAAAGCCCTAGTATGAGTATTTTTCAGAGAGAGAACCAAGCAATGAAGATGAGTACCTGACAGATGAGGAGGCGCGGGTAGCAGAGGTGGGTGGGAGGAGATAGAGGTGGGCGGAGAGTAGGATTTTTAGAATGTGTGTACTCGTCATTGACAAAATGAGAGAAGTTTTGGAGAGTCCAATCAATTTACATTCTTACCCATGTTTTTGAATTTTGAAGAAGGGGGCATATGAATTAGAGTGTGTTAAAAAGAGGGGGAATTCAAAATTTTCAAGGGCTAAATAGGAAATGCAAAAAAAACTCAAAAGATGACATCATCATTTTATCTTATGACATACATAAGTTTTCTACTTTATTTTATATATATATATATATATATATATATATATATATATATATATATATATATAATATAGTAGTTTCGAATAACAACAATGACATTAGGAACCAACCAATGAAAGCAACAATAAGAACCATAATAGATATAAATCTTACTGTAAAATTAGGACAATTTAAGTAATTATAGTAAGTAATGCCCTAAAATTTACTAAATTTATTCATTAAATTAGGAGATAGTTAGTGCTAGATGAGGTGAATTTGCGTAATCAAGGCGTAAGCCTCAATTTGAAAAAACAACAAAAACATTAAATGGATACTAATGAAATCACAAAAATATTGTATCATGACTATAATCACATAAAAATATTCATAATCAATATTACTAACACAATATTTAGTATAGCATCACTCTGTCATCGCCAATAAAAAATGCACAATATAATTCCAGTGCTTGTACATTACCATAAAAATAATTAATATTACAAATAAAAAAATATATACCATATATACGGGATTCACAGCTAAGTGAAAGAAATGGAAATCGAAAAGCATTGCAATTCTTAAACTCCAAAACTTTCCCTCAAATCACAAAAAGTGAAAACAATGCAAACCCAAAAGTATTTGAATCTCAAAATCAAATAGCCTAAAATTCTATACCTTAAAATTATAAATGAAAGCAAGAACTGCCTAATAACCAAACGCTAAAATATTTAGGCCAAATAAATCATAGCTAACAACCAAACGTCAAAACGTTAAACTAGATAAAAATATAAATCATAGCTCGAAACATAATTAAATCACAACGAAAAGAAGGAGTTGGGAAAACTCATGGATTGAAGCACGAATGAGTTAAATCGAGAGGAAGAGAGAGAGGATTGTGACTGTGAAGAGAGAGGAAAGGGAGTTGAATTTTCTTGAGTGTGAGAAAGAGAGTGGGAGGCTGATATTGAGAGAGGGAAGATAGAGGGAGCCTCAAAAAATTGAGGGGGTTATTTTTTTAAGGTATTTATATTTTATTAAGTGTTCTTAGTTTTGACACACTTTTAAATAGTGCCAAATTTTAGCACAGTTTTAAAGTGTGTCATATTGTCATTAAGCCGTGCCAGAATTTGGCACAGTTTTAAGTTGGCCAGATTTTTAATATCAAGGTGTGACAAATTATTGTTTTTGGTGTAGTGGAACACAATGTGTTTGCTGTAGTCGACATCATCTGCTCATCGACGCTTCCCTGCTTGTGTTTTAGCTGGATCGATTTAAAAAGCTTTGATCACTGTCGTAAGCTTTTTAACTTCCATATGAGTTGAATTTCCTTGATTCTTCTTTATGTCCGTTGCGGCATCAATCACTGCGAACTCATGGATAACATCCTCCTTGAGCACGTTGTTGGGCCTTGTGTCTCCAATGGCAGCGACTTTCTCTGCCTTCTTTTCCACAAAATTGTTTAGGTGCCAGTCTGGGCTAATTCTTAGAGGTGAGACTTGAGAGCTTTGTAGTGCTCAATTTTGTGCCTGCATTCCTTGTGAAAAGAACATCGTAGTGCATTGTTCCTCTTTCAGGGATCTCCTTTTATCTTTCTGGGTCACTTAACGAACGACTCGTCTTTGATCTTTGCAAGGATCTTGCAAATTGGTTCTTTAAAGACAATGTTCACTGCCTGAAAAGCTTTTGAATCATCATTTTTGTTCCCGGTTTTGGAGCTACCCTTTCCCCCATTCTTGCTTCCTTTTTTCTGGTTGTCAACTTTATCGCTACTCTTGGCAGCGAACTTAGCTTGACCATTATCCCCTGCACATAGGCGGGTCACATCCTTAACTTTGGCTTATTTCTTGATGCGAGCCATTAGGTCATCAATGGTTATGTCTTCCTTCTTAGTGAGGGATTGGTGCAAGAGGCAATCGCTGGGTAGGCCAATCTTGAAAGATGCCACAGTGACCTACTGTGAGCAGTTCTCGACCTCGTTGAACAACTCCCAATACCTTTTTGCATAGTCTCGGAGGCTCTCATGGGGTGTTTTCTTCATTGTCACAAGGCATCCATCATCTTCGGATGGGAGCTGCTGGTAATGAAGCGAGCTGTGAAGAGCTCTACCAGGGAATCAAAGCTCTTGATGGATCTATGAGAGAGTCTCTTGAACCACTTCTAGGCCACATCATGAAAGATCGATGGATATATTCGGCACATTAGGGCATCCTTATGGTTCTAGAGGGTCATGGCCTGCCTATACTGCCTAACATGGTCGATAGGGTCAGTCTTTCTGTCATACATTTTGAATTTAGGAATCATAAACTTCTTGGGGGATTCTTCTTCTTCTATCTCCCTTGAGAAATGATATTTAATCTGGGTCCTAAGAGCTCGCCTGGCTAGATCTCTAGTAGATCTATCACCCCGATGGGCTAGGTACTGGTCCATTTCTCTTTGGACCAAATTTTGAATGTCATCATTTCATCGAGCGGGGCTCCGATAACGGTGAGCTAGTTATTATTACTCGAGCAGGTCATCATCTGATCTGTGTCCCTCAAGACTTTGAGATCCATGTCTAGGGCTCCTTCCTTAACTGCGAAACTTGCTCGCCTGAGGTCTAGGAGTGCAGTACTGACGTTGTCTGGTGTTATTATGGAGCTCTCTCTTCATTCTCTCCAATATTTTTTTGAGATGAGAATTCTCGGCTTCTTTCTTGCGAGTGGCCTCCTCTTGCTCTCGGAGCCTGGACTCATAGGGATCGATTATGCTGGAGACTTGTGTGGACCGGGGTAGCCCTTAGCTTTCCTTGAAGGCTTACCGTTCTGGGCGAGCCCTAGGATCTGAACATCAAACTTCAGATATGATCCTGCGAGGGGCAGGCTATTCTTGAATATACCCCGCCTGAGGGGCATTGCTGCTATGACCAGACATTCCCCCAGACATTCAAAATTATTTTTAGTGAAGGTTTTTTACAAGGAGAACAAACGTTCCCATAAACGACGCCAATTGTGTTGACAAGTATTTTCAGCACAAAATAACAAATAAAAGCAATCACCAGTATAAATAAAGAATCGAAAAGAATGACAATCACACACAACGCAGGATGTACGTGGTTCGATAAGAAGGCCTACGTTCATAGTGGTACTCTTTGTATATTTTTTCTCTTTTCTTCGGGGAGTGTTTTACAGAAAATAATGCATATCCTTTGCCCCGAGTGGAGGGTTTGTTATATACATGATATTTCGGACAGTGGAGGAGTGGGACTCCCCCACGTCAGCCCACAATCCCTAGAATATCTCTAAAGAGAGATTTTAGGAACTGATTGGGTCAAAAATAAATTGGTTGAGGCGCGGGCCTTTAGAGTTTGGGCCGCATTTTATTTGGTTTCTCGACTGGGCCCAGGTGACAAATCGAGGTACCCATAGTTACCATGCAGTCCCAATTCCAACAACAGTTAAGAATATTAAAAGAAATAGATATAGGAATTTTTATCGTGGTAAAACCCTTAAACAAAGGAAACATCCATGGTGCCCTCTACGGTACAAAACAAAAATTCACTAGAATAAAGAATCAAGCTACAACACTTAAGCAAACCATAAAGATCCTAACCTATGTTCAGAATATACCTACTTCAGATTCTCCACTCCAAATGTAATCTGAATTAGACTGATCTTTTCTTGCTGGTTCTTTGCTTTTTCCTTAATCTCCTTCTATTTGAATTCTGGTTCCAGCAACTCGTTCAAAATCGAAGATTCTCATACAGAACCCCAGTGTCTAAGTATTCATGTGAGACAGTGTTTGTGATGTGCTACTAAATGAAAACATGCTACTCACCCTCTCAAAAATTATACAAACATTCCTAACAAATTACAACATTTCCAAAATGATTAGGTTATTTTTGAATCTGTATTTTCAAATAAAGACTTCTTGATCTTTCTATAAATCGACAGATCTCAAGGATACCATTCTCAGAATACGATCAAGGTATTAAAAAATTTCAATTTTTTGAAAATATTTTTGAAATTGTAAACCTCCAATTGAGATCCAAACTAGATTAAAAGTCTATTTTGTTAAAACAGATTCAGACTTAACATGCAGAGACTGATTCACCATATTTTGACATGAAACTTCTTTTCTTAGATGTATGGTTATGCTTTAAAAACTTTAACTAATGTTCTTTGTGTTCTTTTTATTTTTGTACACACGCATTTCATAAAACATGAAATATAAAACGAGAAACACAAACAACTCACTAGCTCTGAAAATATTTTGAGACTTAGAAGTTTCAATTTAAAAATTTATTAAAACATTGTGGATCTATAATACCAGATCCAAAAATAGACAAATGAAAACAAATCGTGTGATGTTCTCTTTTTAGAAAAACCCAATTTCAAAAATGAAACTTAAGTTTCTCTTAGAGATGAGTTCTGAGAGAACCAAGGACTTGAAGAGGTCTTCAAACGAAGAATAACTTCAACACCAAAAACAATGAAACCCTAAAAATATCTAACTCTCAAGAATAGTTTTTCTGGTGTATGAAAATTTGAGGTTTTTTGGTGGTTGGTTTGGGAGAAATCACTTATAGATTGAACTACGAAGAACCTAGGGTTTCTTCTTTCTTTTCTCTCCATTTTCTTTCCCTCTCTTCTCCCTTCTCTGTCTTCTCTCTTTACTATCTCTTTTCTCTCTTATTTGACGAAATGGAAAAAGTCTATAATGGATGAGACTTGGTTCCTATTTATAGTAATAGAAGAAGGATCCAGGACGTCTAACTCAATCCTATGGTTGGGATTGAATATTGGGCAATTGACTTAAAATCTAATAGTTCACCACAAGAGGTAGATTAAACGATTGTTAATTGGTTTACACTCGTTTCACAGGGATTGACTCTCAACACATGTAGATCGTTGATAAGCTTGATCCAATGGATGAGAAGGCATAAACAATTTGTGTCTTAGAGAAAACAGAATCTTAGCCGACGTGAAGCTAACACGTGTACGTCAAGATGAAATCAAAATGCGTGTTGAAAAGTAATTACAAAGCACACCCTGAATTCTCTAATACTTTTTCATTCTACCCAGGCTGACAATCAACAAACAAAATAACTTTCTGTAATACAAACTTCACCCACAACACTTTTAAAAACATGTTTTAATTTATTCAAAAAATATTTGAAAATTATATAAAATGAGTTAAAAATGTTGTCAAAGAATTAAATTGATTTTAAAAGGACTTGAAGTGTTTTAAGATACCACCAATGCAAATAGGAATAAAATATTATGTAGTGCAGGTTTCATATAGTGGTTATAAGATAGAAATCACTTCCCTTTATGTTGATCTTGAGGATTGTCTTGGTTTCATGCATTTTTAAGGGCTAAAGAAGAAGACCAACCTCTGTGCACCCAGAGAATAAGCAACTCGCTAGAAGGAATAAAAGGAAGGTTAGTAGTTCATCTCGGGGGAAGAGGGAAGTAGTGGCTTCTACTCCCATACGAGCGCACATTAATCTAATTGAAATCTGGTAAGAGAAGGACTTGACTTGGCAGGATTTCTTCATCATACTTGAACCTTTGAGGAGATGGAGTAGTCATAAAATCTAACCTATTTTGTCTAGATATCGAAACTAGTTGGAACTCCTATATATGTAGACTCGAGTAAGTCAATATATAGTGTGTTCTCAATCTCCCCTTTTGGATATTAGAGACAACATTCCCTTGAGTATTCAGAACTCGTGGGTTAAAATGAAAAAAAATCCTATTTGTCCTATACAAAAGTTCTAACTTCCCAATCCTATCCTAGAACCGAAAATAAGGTAAAAAAAATACATTAGTCAACTATATAGAGACCAATACACTACAAAATATTAACAAAATATACAACGGGTCTGAAATACCTCTGACAAAATAAACACTAAATGGCATATTAGGTGAGTTAGAATCAAGAATAGATAGAAAAAATTGCTAAGCAATACTCAAGATCTTCTCCCCCAATTTTTCTCAAATATAAAAGGGGTATAAATAAAAAACATAGAGATTAATTAAGAGTTATCATGCCAATAGCTGTGCGCAAATACTCAAATTTTATGTTATCTAAAGGTTTGGTAAAGAGATCTACGAGCTGCTTTTGAGTGTTCAAATATTCAATTATGATATCTTTTGATTCGACAAGGTCACGGATAAAATGATGTCTTATCTTAATATGCTTAGTTGGTGTGTGCATTACATGATTTTTGGAAATATTAATGGCACTTTGGTTATCGCAAAACATGGTTAATTATTTTTTGGTGAGACCATAATCACTAAGCATTTGTCTAATCCATAGTAATTGTGAACAATAAATACCAGCTGCTATATATTCAGATTTGATTCTAGATAATGAAATAAAATTATGTTTCTTACATGACCAACCTACGAGATTATTGCCTACGTAGTAGCAAGCACCAGAAGTGCTCTTACTATCGTCAAAACAACCAGCCCAATCGGCATCAGTGTACCCAATAATAGAACTAGTCGTATCGTTTGAGTACCAAGTACAAAATTTTAAAGTACCCTTAATATATTTAATGATCCTTTTCACACTTAATAAGTGAGATTCTTTAGGGTTACTTTGATATCTAGCACAAATACAGACATCGAAGGATATGTCGGGTCGAGATACGATAAGATACAGTAAACTCCCTATCATACTTCAATAAAGAGTGGTATCAACACTTTTCCCATTATCATCCTTATAAAGTTTAGTTAAAGTACTCATGGGGGTTCTAGAAGTTTTAGAATTTTCTAAGACAAATTTTTTAACTAAATCTGCAGCATACTTGGATTCAGAAATAAAAATACCATCACTACATTGCTTGACTTGTAAACCCAAAAAATATTGTAGTTAGATACATCTGAAATTTGGTATGCATGATATCTGAAAAGTTCTCGACTTGTTTAGGACATGTGTGACCAAAAATAATGCCGTCCACATATACTTGTGCGATTTAGACATGTTGATTTTCCTTTATAACAAACAACGTTTGATCATTTCCTCCTCGGATAAATTTATGAGACACTAAAAAGGTACACAGTCTCTCATACTAGCTCTAGGAGCTTGTTTCAAACCATATAATGCTTTCTTAAGCCTAAAGGCATAGTCCGGGTATACAGGATTTACAAATCCTTTGAGTTGTTCTATGTATACTTCTTCAGATAAAATTCCATTTAAAAAAGCAGATTTAACATCCATTTGGAATAATTTGAATTGCATATGACAAGAGATGGAAAGAAGGAGATGAACTGATTCTAGATGAGCAACAGGTGCAAAAGTTTCGTCGAAATCAATTCCCTCAATATGGGAGTATCCTTGTGCAACCGACCTAGCTTTATTTCTAATGAGCTCCCCATTTTAATCAGTTTTATTTTAAAAAATCCATCCAGTGCCAATAACCTTCGAATCTTTTGGTCCAGGAACAAGATTCCACACATCCTGACTCTTAAATTGGATTAGCTCTTCTTTCATAGCATTTATCAAAAATGAGTCAGTAAGGAAATCATTAACATTTTTAGGTTCCTTAAGAGAAACAAAACAAGAAAATTGTGCCACTTGTCGAAGTTGGGATCTAGTTCAAACTGGTTCCGAAGGATTACTGATAATGGTTTCAGTGGGATGATCTTTAGAAATTCAAGTGGGTATAGAAGGACTCTCAGGTGGAAATGCATCAGTGTCATTTGGAGGATCAATGGATAAATTGGGTTCATCCTTATCAAATGCTACTGGTTGACTATCACTTTTTCTTGCACTCGTGTCATCTACAATTACATTAATTGGTTACATAATAGTTTTGGTTCGATTGTTGAAAACACGTAGAGCCCTATTATTTTGGTAATAACCAAGAAAAATTCCCTTTTCTCCTCGGGTATCAAATTTGGAAAGTTGCTCTCTATCTTTGCAGATGTAGTAGATACTACGGAAGGCTTTAATATATTTTAAGTTTGGATTTTGTGGAACCATAACTCTTAAGAGGTTTCTTTAGAATTTTTTCTGAGATAGATACGATTAATAATGTGACACGCGATTTGGACAGCTTTTACCCAAAAATATCTAGGGATATTCTTATCATGTAACATAACCCTAGCCATTTCTTGTAAATCTTATTCTTACGTTCAACTATACCATTTTTCTATGGGGTTTTGGGGGCGATAAACTCATGCTTATAGCCATTATCTACACAATACTAAAAAATACCAGAGTCCTTGAACTCTCCACCTCTATCACTCCTAATTCGACATACCTGTGTATCCTTCTCATTCTCAATTTTGAAGAGAATTCTTAAGAATTGATTGAAGGTATCTGATTTTTGTTTCATAAAATCTATCCATTTATATCTCGTATAGTCGTCCACTATAAGGATGTAATAGTTTCCATAAAAACTAAAAGTTCTTGAGGGACCCATGATGTTCATGTGGATAAGTTCTAGAGGCTTAGTAGTAAGGACATCTTTAACTTTATTATGAGGGGATTTACTTATTTTGCCTTCCTGACAAGGTCCACATACAGGAATAAAAGAATTTTTAATTTTAGATAAACCTCTAACTATGTCTTGGGAACTCATTGTGTGTCCCAATCTATTGTGCCATAGATCAGAATCCTCTGATCTGGCAACATTACAAGATTCAAAATTGGGGATTACTGTGTAACAGTTTTTTGGGGTTCTATTTCCTATAAAGATACAATTACCTATTTTATCAATAATTTCGCAATCATTTTTTGAAAAGGCAACTGAGTGATTGGAGTCATAAAATTGTGATATACGTAAGAGATTTGCTTTAAGGCCTTTCACTAAGAGAACATCATTCAGTTCAGGAAGCCCATGCTGACTCAATGTTCCTTTACCTATGATCTGAGATGAAACACCATCTCCAAACATGACACTACCTCCAAGGAAGTCTGTCTTATTTTTTAATTTAGTTTCATCCCCGGTCATATGTTTAGAACATTCGTAGTCTAAATACCATCCAGTTGAAGTGATTTGTGACTTTAAAGAATAAATGACATTGTTGGACTTGATCTGGGGTAATAGATCATCTTTTCAAATCGAAATAGGCCTAGTTTTAAAATTTTTGTGGCCCTTTGATTTAGAAAAGGTTTGAGGGGTCTTTCTCAATGATTTTTCCTTAGTCTTGGACCCTCTCTCTTTCTTTTTAGATTTAGAGTTATTTGTGGCATGTTTAGCACGTTCATAAGTATTTCATGATTTCCTAGAATAGTTAAAGTTTTGGTAGGTCAGGGTGTAAAACCTTTTCTGGAAACATTCATTAATAGTATGGCCGAAAATATTGTAGTAGGAACAATACTTATGGGTATAGGACTTGACTTTCTTGCTAAAGTATTTGAAAATTGTCTTGGATCTATTGGGTACAGTAGTCCAGTTATCATTAGATTTAGGTTTCTATATTTGGTCTCTGGCAGAAGGATAAACATATTTGGTCTGACTATTTGGTTTCAACTGTTGATTGTACTGAAAATGTGTTGTTTGAGAGACATTGAGACTAGATTCATCTTTTTGAACATTTTTATAAGTTTTACCTTATTTTATAAAAGCAACATTTTCAGGAGAAACTTTGGTCTTACTTATGTGCACTATTTCTCCTAAACCTAGGCCAGACTTGTCTTGAGAGTCAAATTTTCTTCTAGTAATGATTTTTTCATAAGACTTGGCTTGTGTTTCAAAGTGTTGACATTTTTTAAACACATTTGAAACCATTTTCTTTGACTTTTATAGTTCAACAAGGGTTGCCTTGTATTTTTGTTCAAATTCACGATTCTTTTGAATCAAATCATTTATTTTCAAGGTATAGTCTTCAATCGCAGTCTAGTGATCAACACATTAGGCAGTATAATCTTCACTGTTCTTCCTAATGGTTTGGTTAAGAAAATTGATACGCTCACTTAAGGTTTTTATCATTTTTCTAGATGAGCACTTTTTTAACCGTTTTAGTATATAACTCATGTAAATAAAGCAGATCATCATCAAACTCGCTATGTGCATCGTGTGAAGTGTCCCCTATATTTTGATAGATTCTTTACTCACGCACACGTTCAATTCATCATCAACATTATCACTTTGACTCACACACAGTCTTTCAGCAGTTATAGGAACAAAATTATCAGCAATATCATTAACAACATCAACAGGCATAACAAGTTCATAAGAAAGCAAGCATACATCATCATCACAGATTATCTTAGCAAAGAAAGACTTGCAGTACTCATTTATCTAGGTTGATTCAGTTTCATCCTCATCAGAATCACTAGAGTCATCCCATGTCTTACACATATTGTCCTTTTTATTGTTATTAAAACTAGTTGGACATTTACTAGCATAGTGACCTAGTTTACCACAACGGTGACACTTAAGATCTTTTATGTCAGGTTTAGGTCTGTTGGGGTCATAGTTCTTTCTATTGTCATAAGTGTGTTTGGTATTATCTCTGTCATGAGGTCTGTGAAATTGATTACCTTGATAATTTAATTTTCCTTGTTTAAAGGATACAACATTTCTAAATTTCTAAATCTTTTTAAAATTCTAACTCATAAGAGCTATTTCATTGTCAATATTTTCGAAATCACAGTTTTCAAGACAGTTAGTGTCAAAATCTAGAGTGTTCAATTTAGGCACTGTCAATTTAGATGAAAACACAACATTTGAACTAGAGGAAATATTAGTCTGTCTGGTCAATTAGTTTTTGAAGTTTAGTTCCAATTCTATAGTCTTCAGTTTACTACTAAGTAATTCAGGAGTCATATTAGGGCCATTCATTTCTTCAATGGCATATCTCTTGTTGTAAAATTTAGATGGTAATGACCTAAGAATCTTTGAAACAATTTCCTTTATACTGTAGGTTATACCATTAGCATGAAGTTTTGTAAAAATAACAGTAAACCTTATGTGGAAGTCGTCAAAATATTCAATATTATTCATAATCAGGGTGTTATATTATTGGATGACCATTTGATTTTTTCCATCTTTGACACGTCCATCACCCTCAGGAGAAATGATTAACGTGTACCATGCCTATTTAGAAGTAGAACAAATGGATATTCTTTTGAATTCATGTTCGTTTATGGACATAAAACTGGCATTCTTTCCTTTGTTATTATCTAGAGACAATTTTTTCTCTTCCTTAGTAAATTCACTGAGAATTTTCTTAATTGTTGTTGGATCACTGGCTGAAGTAGGTTTAGTAGGATGTTCAAACCCTGTTTCAATCATTTCACAGACTTCATCACCAAGGGTTCCTTGAATGAAAGCAGTCATTCGTACTGTCCAGTACGAAAAATTGTTTCCATCAAAGAGTGATGGTCTGGATAGGTTACCTAATTTCTCAAATCTTTCTTCCATATTTATAATTTTTTTTAGAAAGAAGTTTTTAAAAAAAATTCTCATGTTTCAGGATCAAAAAAGGTGTTCCAATTCTGATACCAGTTGAAGAAAAGCTTTAATGCTAAAAGCTTGTTTACAAGGTTAGTAACAAAATGTTATAAATTGTGTAAACTTCGAATGAACTTTTTGGTCAAAACTCTTTTCGAAAAAGACAAGATGTGTTGCAAAAGCTTTCTGAATGTATGGTTTAGATTTGATAGTTGATTACCTTTCTTTTTAAATTTTAAGAAACAAGTACTACGTTACCATGCAGTCCCAATCACAACAACATTTAAGAATATTTAAAGAAATAGACATAAGAATTTTTCACATGGTAAAACCCTTAAGCAAGGGAAACATCCACGGTGCCCTCTACGGCACAAAACAAAAATTCACTAGAATAAAGATTCAAGTTACAACACTTAATCAAACCACAAAGATCCTAACCTAAGTTCAAAGTATACCTACTTGAGATTCTCCACTCCAAAGGTAGTCTGAATTGGAATGATCTTTTCTTGCTGCTTCTTTGCTTTTTCCTTGATCTACTTCTTTTTGAATTTTGGTTCCAACAACTCAATTAAAATCCAAGACTCTCAGACAGAACCTCAGTATCTAAGTGTTCGTGTAAGATAGTGTTTGTGATATGATACTACATGAAAATATGCTACTCACCCTCTCAAAATTATACAAACATTCCTAACAAATTACAACAGTTCTAAAATAATTAGGTTATTTCCAAGTCGGTATTTTCAAATCAAGACTTCTTGATATTTCTATAAATCCATACATCTCAAGGATACCTTGCTCAGAAGACGGTCAAGGTCTTAAACAATTTTAGTATTTTGAAAATATTTTTGAAATTATAAACCTCTAATTGATATCCAAACTAGACTAGAAGTCTATTTTGTTAAAATAGATTCAGACTTAACATGAGATTGATTCAACATATTTTGACATAAAACTTATTTTCTCAGATCTGTGGTTATGCTTTTAAAACTTTAACTAATGTTCTTTATGTTCTTTTTATTTTTGTACACACGTATTTCATTAAAAATGAAATATAAAACCAGAAACACAAACAAATCACTAGATCTGAAAATATTTTGAGACTTAGAAGTTTTTATTTCAAAATTTATTGAAATGGAGTGGATCTATAATACCAGATCCAAAAAGAGGAAACTAAAAACAAATCGTGTGATGTTCTCTTTTTAGAAAAAAATTGTTTCAATAAAGAAACTTAAGTTTCTCTTAGAGAGGCGTTCTGAGAGAACCAAGGACTTGAAGAGGTTTTCAAACTAAGAATAACTTTAACACCAAAAACACAGAAACCCTAAAAATATCTAACTCGCAAGAATAGGTTTTCTGGTGTATGAAACTTTGAGGTTTTTTTTAGTTTGGTTTGGGAGAAATAACTCAGAGGTTAAACTACGAAGAACCTAGGGTTTCTTCTTTCTTTTCTCTCACTTTTCTTTCCCTCTCTTCTCCCTTATCTCTCTACTCTCTCTTATTTGACAAAATGGCAAAATTCTTTAATAGCCGAGACTTGGGTCCTATTTATAGTAAGAGAAGAAGGATCCATAATCTCTAACTCAATCCTATGCCTGGGATTGAATATTGGCCAATTGACTTAAAATCCAACGGTTCACCACAAGCGATAGATTAAAAAATTGTTGATTGGTTTGCACTGATTTCACAGGGATTGACTCTCAACACATGCAGATCGTTGATAAGGTTGATCCAAGGGCTAAGAAGTCGTAAACAGTTTGTATCTTAGAGAAAACACAATCTTAGCCGATGTGAAGCTAACACTTGTACGCCATGATGAAAGCAAAATGCGTGTTGAAAAGTAATTACAAAGCGCACCCTAAATTCTGTAGCACTTTTGTATTCTACCCAGGCTAACAATCAACAAATAAAATTACTTTCTCTAATACAAATTTCACCCACAAAACTTTTAAAAACATGTTTTAATTTATTCAAAAATTATTTAAAAATTATATAAAATGATTTAAAAATGTTGTGAAAGAATTAAATTGATTTTAAAAGGACTTGAAGTGTTTTAAGATACCACTAATGCAAATAGGAATAAAATATTATGTAGTGCAGGTGTCCTATAGTGGTTATAAGATAAAAATCACTTCCCTTTATGTTGATCTTAAGGATTGTCTTGGACATGATTTCTTCATCATACTTGAACCTTTCAGGAGATGGAGTAATCATAAAATCTAACCTATTTTGCCTAGATATCCAAACTCGTTGTAACTCCTATATATGTAGACTCAAGTATGTCAATATATAGTGTGTTCTTTGCCAATGTATGTCTAACACATCACTAGATATGATTTTTGGGTATCATTTGAGCATCTCTTCAATTACCCTTCAAAATAGACCCATACATATACACACCTTTATTACTTTCTCTTAGGACCGACTTAAAATCCTTAAAAACTTCATTACCTACCATGTTTAACGTACATTTCCTAACATTTAAAAAATCACCAAGTCTTTTAAAACAAACCTTATATATCCTCTAATTCCATTCTCACATGAACCACCTTTAACAATAAATCTCCCTCTCTCTCTCTCTCTATCTCTGACAGACCTATGAACATATTTAAACCCATACACATTTCTCTTTCTATTATATACACCTCATTATAACACCCAACACTAATCAATAGGGTCCAAATAAAGTCCCTTAAATTTCGAACCCTCACCCTCCTTCAAACCTTAATCGAACAATAACTTCTCACTCACTGGGATATATTTGACTTTGGTTAACTCTCGAATCCAGGTGTTCCCAATCACAAATTATAGAACCCTGAATCCTTTTTCCAATGGTTCCTTTCGTGTATGGATCTATGACACCCCGCCTAATAAAATATCGGGTGTTCAGTCGTATATCAAATTAAATAGGAATCTCATTTGGTTCATTCTTAGCATCACCGTCGATTTTTTTTTAAACTTACTAACCACCTAGTATTAAAAAATACAAGGTGTCAAATTTTATCTTTTTATTGAATATCTCTAATAATATGAGAACGAATATAAGGTTAACCATTCACTCAATCACTTAATCAAATAATACTGTAAATGAATAAATATAATCTTTGCCTAGAAAACCTCCGGTTACAAACCAAATACAAAAATATAAATCACAAGAATAATATAATGAGTACATCAACATACTGGAACAAAAGAAATAACTAGGGTGACATGCCAAAATAAAATACTGACTGCATCATACACTAGGAATGGAATTACTGAAGCGACTAAGTCAAAATTCTGCAATATCCACATATATCGCTGCTGCGTAACCCTGGAATAAAATAATTTTGGCGTCCCAGTGGCTGGACACCTAAAAGGTTTTGAAAATATTTTATAGCAAGGGTTAAAACGCAAAATATTTAGCAAGTGAATTAAATTGCAGTAAATTAAAAGGAATCAATGACCTTCATATTTAAGCCAGTGTCACACTCTCTTGAGGACCGACTCACCCCTCAATTATTATACACACCTAACGCCTTTCTATATAACCCACCTAGTCAGCTACCCCATGACTAGTCCTCGCTAGTATCCTTCCTAACACACTACTATAGTCCGAGTATGTTCACTATACGTTTCATAGGTTGTTTATCACATTAACTTAATTAATCACTTCTCATTTGGAGCCATATAACATTCTCACAATTTATATACCATCAATACAACTCAACACATGTATTTTACTCGTATATATTTATTCGCAACATATATAAGTATCAACTATTTACAACATTCATACACATCTAGTAAATATATAAAACCATCCTCTTGAGTAGGGACTCACCAGATGTTCTCTAAAAAGCTATCATTTCCAAGTATACTCATCCACCCGGACACCGTGACATGGTTAGCTCCCCGAATCAGTAAAAACAAATAAACGCATTGTAGGCGGTCATAGTTTCCCCCGAAATGAGATCGAATTATACGCAAAGCATCTCATTCTTGATTTTGAACGCTATGACCTAGGGACTATACTCGCACTCCTCCTCAATCCAGGGGATTCACCCATAATGTGAAACCTCCCATGATAGAACTAGAGGGGTTTTCTTTCCTACAAATATTATTCACACAAATATTTATAATTCACACAAATATATATTTACTACACATCACCACACATATATATATTTAATTATTACCAGCATACCCTTGTACAATTACCGTAACATTAGCCTAACATTCCCAAGTCTATATACCACCTTGATATTTAAATAATTCCCATATTTATTTATTTATTACTCAAGTTGTGTCACCTAACATGATTACTCAGGCTCATTCATTCGGTCCGAAATTTCATCAAGTGGAACTTATTCCTCAAATCCCTCATATTAAGGTTAACACCTTTTAATTTTATTTTTAATGTTCCATAATTTATTATAGAACCATATAATAAATTCAATTGGCTTTGTGCCTAAGACCTAGTAGCACTAGTCCCAAAATTATACCCAAGTTAATATCCCGACTCCAATTTGATTAACCACATAATGACTAATTTATTATCTCGGCATTGCTCAACCAATATACCCGGTCTCACTCGTTTGGCCCGAAAATAATATAATCAGAATGTATTATCCAAAATTCTATTTAATAAGTCCCCCATAGTTATTACTTTAAGGCTCTTAATTTCCTCTAACTAAACCTTAATCCCCTTGCTCTGGGTTGTCCAACATGAATTTCAAATTCAAAAATCTAAACAAATAATAAATCCAAGATTGTTAGCCCCTACAACGCATGTCACCACCAAACAGCATCTTCCATTTATAAAAACCAAGCTCGGCACTTCGAATAGATACATGAGTTTAAGACAAATAGGGAAAAGGGTTCAAGTAGGTGAAGGGTTCAAGCAAACAATATCATTTGAACCAGACCATATGTCGTTCAAACGACAATGGTCCTAGTTTGAACGAAGCCCAGGTCGTTGAAATGGCCTTGGGTTTTATCTCTCTCTTCCAACCACATTCGTCCGCCATTAACAGAGCTCATAAACCTTCGCCCATATTTTTAAACAACAATCCGTACGAACATTTCATAAAATCTAAAATTACAAGCTTTAGCAACTCTTGATTAACATATCAAACATGTTTAGGGTTAAATAATCGTATTCTTGAATCTTCTGCAATATATGAATCTAAATTCTTTAAACCCCCACTAGATATCAACCTAATTCAAAAACCCTATGTTATTGTCACACCCACCACGTTATGAATAGGAATATGTATTAAATTTAAAAGCAAGTTTAACCACTCGACTTAGAGTTCTTAGAGTCTGAATCCTTTGACGTTGGTGATGATTTGATGATGAATCCACACACTAGTTCTTAATTTCTGGATTTCATGGCTTCTCCCACTTGCACCCACTATTCTCTATCTCATTTGGGTTTTCTAAAAATTTGTTATGGATGACAAATCATCTCAGATTTAGGGTTTAACAACTCAATCCCATTTTTAGACTTGTGGTCTTCATAAAAAGGTCCCAAACACTCTTATGTGGGCTCGAATATGCTTAAAAATACCCCGAGACCCATGGGTAGTCTTTTCCAACTATTTCGACCCATTCAGACTCAATCGTGCACTTTTAATTTCCATTCGAATTAATTAATGACATTATCCAAAAACAATTACCTCAAAGATGCGACACAAAAATCATCCGAACAATAAAATCTCATTAGACAAATTAAATAATTCTTCTAATTTAAAATTTTTCCATAGCACGAATTTAATTTCTCCCAATAAATTAAATTCTTTTTATCCCAAAAATAATTATATTAAAGGTCCTTGAATTTACAGGGTGTTACATACTTCCCACCTTACAAGGGAATTTCATCCTCAAAATTCAGACAAGTCTAGTACTCTCAGTCTCAACTAGCTCCCTTATCACTTACCCTTAGCATTTCTACACAAGTTTCCAAACAAAAGTAGTTAACTAGAGCACCCATATACCCTGTACCCATGCTGAACCGCACGAAATAACACCTGGATTTTACCAGCCTTAAATCGTAATATAACTTTGATCTCACAATTATGACATCCCAATTACCCTTCTCCAAGCATAAAAGTATACATATTCACTCTTATGCTAGAAAAGACAACATACACTACCGTGCCCTTACTATCAGAAGTTTCCTTGCACGAAAAATAAAACCCGAGTTATATCTCCCCGCTCGAAAATAAGTCAACCCAACCTGAATCACCTCAATAACGTCCCTACTCCCTAGGATTTCAATCAACAATTATTAACATTTTACTATGTAATACATTATCATTATACACACTCGTATATATATATATATATATATATATATATGCTAGACCCTATCTCAGGTGAGACCTAGAAAAGACAATTCATACCCTGGTACCACGAACACCCAGTCTTACTATTACTATCCACTATAGCCCCAAACTATATCTAACAAGTTAGAGCTTAGGAAATCATCCACCCTACTTCCAATATTCTCGAAAGAAGAAATCTCTCGTATAATGAAACCATCATCTTAGTGTACCTACCACTCTCTCGTGGTTAACACCAAAGAATCCCGCTACCCCACGGTACTCATATCTAAAATATGGCTATCACGACTAATGTACCCACTAGTTTTCATCTCACTCACGAATTGTAGTGATGGAAAACCATAGGTTGTGACGCACTTAATGTCACTTCATACATGATCGCGCTCAACATTCACATCTTGAGGGGCATTTTCTTCCCCTCTGTTCAAAATACACCTAAAATCATTGCCCTTGCCTTTTTTCCCAAATCTGCTAAGTATTTGCATAGAAGAGACTCTGGATCCTCCCAGGGTGCCCATACACCCTATGTTCTATGCATTTTTGCACAAACCATAGATCATCACATACGTAACATACTTATCTCAAGCTCGACCCCCACATTCTCAATGTGGCTATATCCTCTGGGTATTTTCGATGACCTTACCAATTACTATATAATTCTTTCTGACATTTCCGCACATATGAACTTGTGGTGAAAATCTTCCCAGTGTTTCTTTCGCAACACTTTCTGGGTCCACTAGCCCTTTCTCTTAGTGGATCTCTGCTCAGCGTATTTTTTCCACACATTCACTAATTATCATTAAATTTGATGATCTAGAATCCAATGAATTTTTCACACTTTAGACATTTTATTAAGGTTTATTCATATAACACCTCACATCAAGCCTAAAAGAGCTTTACGCAATGCACTATTCCTCAGCATTATCGATCCTCAATTTTTCAAAACCCAAAGCATATACCCGGGACACTCAAGCTCTATCCCTATACTTACAAGTCTAATCATGGACTCCCGCGCCTCTAAAGGAGTCATATATTACTGCGTTCACACTATCACTAAGCCCTTAACGCTAAATATTAATAACGAGCTAAATCTCTCCTCTCCATGGTACCCCAACATACCTTGAATCTCATCAGTAAAAGTTCCTATGCACTGGGATCCAATATAACTAGACAACTGTACACGCTGAAGTCTACTATACAAGATATCTTCGTGAGATCGACCCTCTTTTAAGTGAGACATCGTAACAATTTACATCCTGCTTTGGAACAATGCGCATGATAGCCTTGCTATAACCGCCCACCATCGTGAACCTATCCGTAGCCAGGATAAAACCATACCTCTAATATAACTTCTCAAAACAAGCTATTCTCATAAAAATATATATCATCTCAATGTACTCACCCATTCCCTTACAGGTGGGATGGAAGAGCGCCCCGCTACTCCATGGTAAATAGACCCATATTAGTGATATTAATGTTACCTCTACTAAATCCATTTCTCACACGAATCTAGTACTAATACATTACTGTGACTGGCTCGTGTCACACAAAATCGACCCTAATCATCCTGGAATAAAATTCATACTTTCAATTGCCAATAATACTTGCAGTTCAAATGGTTCCTAGACATAACACCCTCGCCAATAACACTTGCAGTCCAAAAACTTCTCCAAATATTGCCCTTGCTAGATATCCGACTTTTGTCCCCTGACTCGCTGCGGACAAGATCCACCGATATGTTTATACTCTTTTACACATAAGACACCTCTTTGTGTCATTCTTTTTCTCTGGACCTACCGAGCATGTCGGGGCTGTCCTTTTTGCGAACCATGAAGCCTTGACCCTTATTTCTACCCCTAATGTCCCTCTGGCTCCGCTGGTCCCATGGTACTTTTTAATGTCCTTTACGGCCGTGACAGAACCCACCATCACTGGGTAGGAATTATATTAATCTCGATCATTAATCTGGGTCTAGTAATGGGTATCGCTTCCCTTGGTGCCCCACTAGCACACAAATCCGATCCTACTCTTCTGATAGATTCTCCAACTCCCTTAACTCCCCTCTCCTGAGAGCATTACTACAAATTGTAAATGTACAACCTTAAAGATAATGACACCAGTCATCCTAGATGGATTTCCTATTCGCACTTGGATTTTTTATCCACGGGTCTATTATTATCCTACAAACCCTATTTGATTATTAGTATTTCTCTCCTTGGTTACAATGTTCTCGAATTTCGTCCACTCTCCCTAACATATGGCCACTGTCCGGCCCTTCAAAAAAATTATTGAAATTTCCCTTACCTATGTAGTTAACCTTTGGTTAGAGTATTCGTAAAAATCCACACCCCAAATTTCCCCGTTATTTATAGTATCTCCATATGGAAGCGGTGATAGGCTCCCATCACCTTATATTGCTTCTAAGAGCAAATATCTTTGTCCGAAACTTTGCCATGAGTGTCACTACACTCACCCCTATGTTATCCCAATTGAATGTTCTCCATCCATTTGTAAATCACCCTTCCGCACTTTCCTCAGATTCTAGAGGATTGTGATTTAGAAACAAAACCTTCTTCGACTCTTACCCCTTGTCATCTACACTTGAGGTTTTAACTTTACACCATCGTCCTTCACGACGGTTCTTAGGGTAACTACTGTGCCCCAATAGTTATGTGACACCCCGACTAATTAAATACCGGGTAGCTACTCCTTTATTAAATTAATTCAAAATGCCAAGCTGGCTCAGTTAATAGCGTCACTGTCGAAAACATTTTATTATTACTAACCACCTAGTATTTAAAAGGTAAGTTGCCAAATTTTAATTTAAGTCTGATAAACATGCAAAAAGTGTAATGAAGAAATAAATAACACCATTCACCATACTGAAGTAAAAAGAATAACCATCACATAAGGTAATTAAAGTCTGGAGGAAAACTCCTCACAACAATCCCACAACTGAAATAAGTAAACCGAATACTGAAACAATACATGCTAGAGTCTGAAAACTGAAATGTAAAAGATGTAACTCTAATAGAAATGGGCAACATGCCCTACAACTGATAGATAATGAATCTGGAATCCAAGCGATAGAAGCGTCTACAAGCAAATCCCTGTAGCTTCCACAAACAGCTACAGCTCGTCACCTGAATGAGTATCCTATGCATGGTGTCCTTGTGGCTGGGCACCTAAAATGGTTTTACAAAGAAAAATAGATTTGAAAAGCAAACGGGTCAGAGCCCGAATGTGGAGTTATATTTTAAAAACATGCAAGTGCTTTAAAAACATTTAAAACATTAAATGCAAAGTACATGTTAGGACGTGCACTCACATGATATTCTCACCTCTCGTCTAACTGTGCACTCATAACGTAAGTACCCATCTACAACGATACAACCCACTAGCTAAGTGACATCATATCTAGCTAGACTATCATAGGTCCTACCCAAATTACTCGGTTCTATTAACATTATAACGCTCGTAATTAAGTAGGGGTTTAACGTAAACTCAGATGCTCAATATGCAATATATATCACTATCAGTTAACTCGTTATATTTCTCGAAACAATACCGTAATTATATTCACAACGATAACATGAAGGTTCCCATTAATTAAGTGTATATTATTCACATCATAAATATACAATACAAGCACCCCGAGAACTAAGCTGTGGTGCACACATACTCTGCTATCCATCCCGGTACATCACGTACATAAGGATTACATATTCCGAATCTCTCAGGAATAGTTCACAGATAACAACATCACAAATAATGGAGGCGAACACAGTCACATCACATAGGTCACGCACATACCTACGTTCCTACGATCAGCGGACTTATTAATATCCCAATAAATCTTTCTATGACCTATGTTCATCAAGGTAACCAGTCTAAATCCGGGCAACACAAGGATTAGAGGGCCCTAAGAGAACTTAAATCTCCCGTGATAGCAAGTATGGTAGGTATGTCATACACACAATTTATATACCAATACTAAGTAAACACACATCTTAGTAATTCCGTAGTTTAATCGTAGTACATATCGCATTCTCGTACTAACTTATAATTATCACTCTTTATACTATTCCGGTTTATAATCATACGCGCCATAATTTACTCACGTCGTAGTAGACACTCATGTCTCAACCCAAACCGTCCATTTAATATAACTCTCGTATATAATTTACTCCTCATAATAACCCAAAAGTCCCAAATCCATCAATACATCATCAAGGAATGTTAACTCTACCCTCGAACAAGTTTACGGGACTCCAAAAAATCAAAACAGTCCAAAAAGGACCAAACTGTCAACTCGTTCGAACGAGACTGTTCGAACGAGATTCCACTGTCAACTCGTTAGAAGTCTCGTTCGAACGAGGCTGTTCGAACGAGATTCCAGTTCGTTCGAACGAACTGTACCTTCTAACGATATCTCGTTCGAACGAGATATCAAACAAAATCCCTTCTCGTTAGCAGCGACTGGTCAACTCGTCAGAAGCTCGTTCGAACGAGTTCGTTCGAACGACCTGGGTAGGGGCTTCTAACGACCTGCCAGTTTCGTCCCAGATTTCTCTAAGTTTCATTTTTCACCATTTTTACTCCTCAAATCTTCTCCAAAGTTCGTCCCAACAATGTTTTAAGTTCTCTAATCATCCTAAAACATGTAAGGTCATAAACTAACATCTTTTAAGGCTTTATTGCACCCTATACATCATTAAATCACAAGATTCTATATTTTTACCAATTTTTATAAGAACATGAACCCTAGATCTTTATCATCATCAAATCCCCGAATTAAATCCGTTTTTGTTACAACCAACATACATTAATACCAGAATAATCATCTCTATGTAATTCTACATGCGATTTGTCCTCAATATTCAAGTTCTAAATCCAATTAACATGGGTTTTCATTCAACTTTCAAGAATAATTAAAATTCTTCAATTTCTAACATGGAAAGGACATTGTCTGAAATTAAATGGAATAAAGTCACTTGCCTTGGTTGTCTCTGAGTTTGGTGTAGGTTTGATGAAGCTTTTCTGCAGAATTTCTTCTCTCCAAGCTTCTTCTCCAATGGTGGCTTAAGGTGGCTAGGGTTTGATTTGGGGAACTTAGAAAACTCTTCTAATAACCTACGTAGCCTTCTAGGTTAATATGGGTTGGTTAGGGGCTTAGTGGGTCAAATCTACATCAGATGTAATTAACCAATTTTCGTCACTTTTAATTTCCCAAAATACGAAATTACCAAAATACCCTTTATGATGCCGGTATGGCCTAAAAATACCCCGGGATCCAAACTACACCCCCGGCTAGTGTTTTCTGACTATCTCGACCCTTACGGACGCGTTGGCGTACTCAAAACGATCATATGGTTTATAGATTTTAAATTCACTTTTATAATCAAAATATTACACCGTGACGCGGCGGTCCCACGGGTCTCAACAAAATTTCTAAAAATGCCGTATATGAATCTCACGACAAATTTCATAATTCCAAATTCATATATAATCATATATGCACATAATCAAATACCAACTCGCATCTCGTTAGTATTTATAACCCGAATTAATTTCCAATTAATACGCATTTAATTAATTAATCCCAAAAATAAATATAGCCAAAAGTACGGGGTATTACATACTTCCCCCCTAATAATTGAATTTCGTCCCGAAATTCGAAACTAGAAAGTACCTGCTAAAAACAGCTCTGGATAACGTTCGCGCATCTCATCCTCGCGCTCCCATGTGGACTCCTCGACATTGTGATGTCGCCACTGAACACGCACTAACGGAACTATCTTTGACCGGAGTTTCCTCTCGCTTCGGTCCAAAATAGCAATCGGCCCCTCCTCGTAGGAGCTATCCGGCTGGAGATCGATGTCCTCCACAGCAATGTGATAATGAGCCAGATTATCTCTAAGATATTTCCTCAGCGAGGAAATATGGAACACATCGTGAATCCGATGCAAATGCTCCGGTAGTCCAAGTCTATACGCAACCGGTCCGATCCGCTCAATAATAGGAAACGGCCCCACATACCTTGGTGCCAACTTCCCCTTCTTCCCGAAACGCATAATCCCCTTCATAGGAGATACTCTGAGCAAAAACCTGGTCCCCCACTTGGAACTCTCTGAAAAATCTCTTCGCATCAGCATAACTCTTCTGCCTGTCTTGAGCTACCCGAATGCGACTCCGAATCAACTCAATCCTTGCCGAAGTATCCTGAATCACTTTCAGCCCAAGAAGTTTGTTGTCCCCCACCTCTAACCAACATGCTGGGGAACGACAAGGCCTACCGTACAATGCCTCAAACGGAGCCATGCCAATAGTGAACTGATAGGAGTTGTTGTAAGCAAACTCCACCAGTGGAAGGTACTGCTCCCATCCACCCCCAAAGTCAATAATGCACATGCGTAGCATGTCCTCCAACACATGATTTGTGTGCTCAGTCTGCCCATCAGTCTGCGGATGATAAGCCGTACTCAACCGCAATTCCGTGCCCATGGCCTCCTAGAAACTCTCCCAAAACCTCGAAACAAGTATCTTGTCTCTGTCAGACACGATATTTAGGGGCACACCGTGAAGTCTCACAATCTCTGAAATGAAGAGCTGGGCATACTGTCCCATAGTGTAGTCAGTCCTTATGGGTAAAAAGTGAGCGACCTTGGACAACCTGTCCACAATTACCCAAACGGAGTCGTGACACCTCTGCGACGTAGGCAACCCCGTGATAAAGTCCATGGATATGCTCTCCCACATCCACACCGGGACCTCCAATGGCTGTAGCAATCCTGTCGGTCTCTGATGATCCACTTTTACAAGCTGACAAGTGGCGCATTTCGAAACAAACTCAGCGTTATCTCTCTTCATACCGCTCCACCAATACTGCCTTCTCATGTCTTTGTACATTTTGTCCCCTCCGGGATGTACCGCGAACCGTGAGCCGTGCGACTCTGCCATCACATCGTGTCCTAATTCCTCCCCTTCCGGAACCACCAATTTCCCATTGAAGCGCAATCCCCCGTCTGAGCTAACAGTATAGGACTCGGCTCCCTCTGCTAGTAACCGAACTATCTGCTCCTGACAGAACGAGTCATTGGCCTGTGCCCGTACTACCTTCGCGACAATCTGCAGTGTAACGGTTACAGACATGAAAGATCGGGCCACTGCATCCTGGTGTCCCAATTCCTTCCACTTAGCCTTCCACACCTCTGCCACCTCGTCTGCTGGCCTACGGCTCAACGCGTCTGCTACCACGTTAGCCTTACCTGGGTGATACTGGATGTCGAACTGGTAGTCCTTCACAAACTCAAGACACCTACGCTGCCGCATATTCAATTCCTTCTGCATGAACAGATACTGTAGAGACTTGTGGTCCGTGAACAGTTGGAACTTTTCCCCCAAAAGATAGTGCCTCCAAATTCGTAGGGCAAATACCACTTCCGCCAACTCCAAATCATGCGTGGGGTAATTCTTCTCTTGAGGCTTAAGCTTACGGGAAGCATAAGCTATGGCCTGTCTCTCCTGCTGCAATACACCTCCCAGTCGTTGCAAAGACGCATCGGTGTAAACCAAATACTCAACTCCCGGTCTCGGCAATGCTAACATAGGTGCTGAGGTCAATTTTTCCTTCAATTCATCAAATGCCAACTAACAGGCATCACTCCAGATGTATGGCACACCCTTACGAGTCAGATGTGTCAAAGGACCTGCTATCTCTGAGAAACCTCGAATAAACCTCCTGTAGTATCCTGCTAGACCCAAGAAACTACGAATCTCAGTCGGTGTCGTGGGCTATCCCCACTCCCTCACCGCTGATACTTTCCTCGGATCAACAGATATTCCCTGGTCGAAAATAATGTGTCCCAAAAATTGGACTTCCTTCAGCCAAAACCCGCACTTCTCATATTTTGCATATAACTCGTTCTGACGAAGTGTCTGCAAAACCTGCCTCAAAAGCTCGGCATGCTCCTCCTCTGTCTGGGAGTAAACCAGAATATCATCAATGAAGACAATGACAAACTGGTTTAGGAAATCCCTGAACACTCTGTTCATCAAGTCCATAAACACTGCTGGAGCGTTGGTCAAACCGAAAGGCATAACCCGAAACTCGTAAGAACCATATCTCGATAAGAACGCAGTCTTCGAGACATCCTCCTCCCTGATACGTAACTGATGGTATCCCGATCTCAAGTCAATCTTCGAGAAGAAAGAAGCTCCTCTCAATTGGTCGAATAAGTCATCGATTCGAGGCAATGGATACTTATTCCATATCGTGACCTTATTCAACTCTCGGTAGTCCGCACACAATCTCAGTGAACCGTCCCTCTTCTTCACAAACAAAACTGGAGCGCCCCAAGGTGAGGTACTCCTGTGAATAAAGCCCTGACCTAACAGCTGCTCTATCTGATCCAGTAACTCCCTCATCTCAGCTGGAGCCATACGGTACGGTGCGCGTGCTATAGGTCTCATACCCGGTAGAAAATCTATAACAAAGTCTATCTCTCGACTGGGGGGTAGGCTTGGTATCTCCTGAAACACGTCCAAATACTCCCTGACTACTGGGATAGAATCTAAAGGAATCACTACCTCCTTAGAGGTATCCTCCTCAATGTAATACAGATGAGCGGTCGATCCTCCCTCTGGGCGAGGCATCACCACTACAAACATCTCTTGCCCCGGAATGGCAAAAACAATGCTCCCGCTGAAGCAATCAATCATGGCCCTATAAGCTACGAGCCAATCCATCCCAATAATCACATCGTGAACATGCATATCTAATACTAACATGTCTCCAGGTAATACCAAACCACAAATCTCTACCCCCACTCCCCGGCATATAAAGAAAATAAGTGACCCACTCCCCAATGGTGAGTCGACACACGTCACTGTGCTCTCTGCCGTAGCTAAAAATCCTAAAGCTTTCGCGAAGTGTGTAGCTATAAAACAGTGTGTAGCACCCGTATCAAATAACACCCGACCCATAGTGCCATGGATAGGAAACGTAACCTCAATCGCGGGCGGTGCCTGTGGAACTGCAGCCTGGTGGAAGTTGTAGACACGTCCATACTGTAGCTGCCCCTGCTGAACTGGGACTGCTGGAATGGGTGGCAATGCTGCCATCTGTGGCGGTGCGGGAAGAGCGGCGGGAAATATAGGCCTCTATGGCTCCTGGCGAGCACCCTACTGCTGCTGTGGGGCCCTGCCCCTATCAGGACAATCCTGTCGCTTATGGCCAGTCTTGCCACAAACAAAGCACTTCCCTGGGAAGTTCCCTCCTCTCTGTCCCTGCTGTCCCCGGCCCTGATGGCCGTTACCGTTCCTCCCTTGACCCTGCTGGCCTTGGTGAAACTGCTGCCCATTCTGCCCCTGTTGGCCCTGATGGCCATTTGGACCCTGATGGCCCTGACGGAAACCTCCCTGTCCCTGTCTATAGTTCCCTGCCCGGAACCTCTTATTATCCCCCTGCTGGGAGCCCTGCTCATTCTGTCTCTGCCCTGACCAGATTGTGCCCCGCTGGCACCATGTCCTTTAGTCCTGCCCTGATGTCTAGACTCCCCCGACCTCTTACCCTTGGCCATATGAAAACGGTGGTCCTGGCAGTGCTAACCACATCAGAATAGGTGGCCAACGATAGGTTCCCTAGCAGATGCTGACGGATCCTCCAAGTCAACCCGTCCGTGAACTTCTCAATCTTCTTCTTCTCTGTTGGTATCTCGTCTGGAACGATGTTCAATAGATTCGTGAACTCGGCCTCATACTCGGCCACAGTCTTGCCCTCCTGCTTCTGACCCATCAATCTCCTCCTCATTTTCGTATGAACAGCTGACGAAAAATACTTGCGGTCGAACTGCACCCAGAACTCGTGAATCGTGAGAGTATCCCTCTCCTCCATGGTGGTAATAGACTCCCACCACTGTAGCGCAGATCCAACTAGCTTGAAAGTAGCTAACACCTGCTTCTGAACATCCGTGCACTCATACATCCTTAAGTGCCTCTGCATATCTTTCCTCCACTGGCTCGAGACTACCACATCTGAGCTACCTGCAAACTCTAGCGGATGCGCTTTCTGAAAAGCGTCACGTACACGCTCCCAAGCAGACGGGAATGCATTAGCCTGTACTGGCGCGGCAACCGGAGCCTGAGGTGGTTCCTGCTGAACAACGGCAATGGCGACATTTACCGCTTGGGCTACTATAGCTGCAACCTCAGCGGCATTCATCATGCCCTGAGCTGGAGCGGGCTGGGGTTCGGGCGTTGCATCCCTGGGAACTCGTCGTGCACGTCGTGGAGGCATCTGAAATAAGAACAAAGTTTATAAGTTCGCTGTTTATAAACTTAAAATAGCTGAAGAACGAAGCATACACAAAAAGAGTACAACAGTCCAAAAATATAGGGCTCTATATCAAAGAAACTTAGGGGAAAGATAACAAGCCGTCAGATCCTAAAGGACACTAGAACCTGATGCTCTGATACCACCTGTGACACCCCGACTAATTAAATACCGGGTTGCTACTCCTTTATTAAATTAATTCAAAATGCCAAGCTGGCTCAGTTAATAGCATCACTATCGAAAACATTTTATTATTACTAACCACCTAGTATTTAAAAAGTAAGTTGCCAAATTTTAATTTAAGTCTGATAAACATGCAACAAGTGTAATGAAGAAATAAATAACACCATTCACCATACTGAAGTAAAAAGAATAACCATCACATAAGGTAATTAAAGTCTGGAGGAAAACTCCTCACAACAATCCCACAACTGAAATAAGTAAACCGAATACTGAAACAATACATGCTAGAGTCTGAAAACTGAAATGTAAAAGATGTAACTCTAATAGAAATGGGCAACATGCCCTACGACTAATAGATAATGAATCTGGAATCCAAGCGATAGAAGCGTCTACAAGCAAATCCCTGTAGCTTCCACAAACAGCTACAGCTCGTCACCTGAATGAGTATCCTATGCATGGTGTCCTTGTGGCTGGGCACCTAAAATGGTTTTACAAAGAAAAATAGATTTGAAAAGCAAACAGGTCAGAGCCCGAATGTGGAGTTATATTTTAAAAAACTGCAAGTGCTTTAAAAACATTTAAAACATTAAATGCAAAGTACATGTTAGGACGTGCACTCACATGATATTCTCACCTCTCGTCTAACTGTGCACTCGTAACGTAAGTACCCATCTACAACGATACAACCCACTAGCTAAGTGACATCATATCTAGCTAGACTATCACAGGTCCTACCCAAATTACTCGGTTCTATTAACATTATAACGTTCGTAATTAAGTAGGGGTTTAACGTAAACTCAGATGCTCAATATGCAATATATATCACTATCAGTTAACTCGTTATATTTCTCGAAACAATACCGTAATTATATTCACAACAATAACATGAAGGTTCCCATTAATTAAGTGTATATTATTCACATCATAAATATACAATACAAGCACCCCGAGAACTAAGCTGTGGTGCACACATACTCTGCTATCCATCCCGGTACATCACGTACATAAGGATTACATATTCCGAATCTCTCAGGAATAGTTCACAGATAACAACATCACAAATAATGGAGGGGAACACAGTCACATCACATAGGTCACGCACATACATACGCTCCTACGATCAGCGGACTTATTAATATCCCAATAAGTCTTTCTATGACCTATGTTCATCAAGGTAACCAGTCTAAATCCGGGCAACACAAGGATTAGAGGGCCCTAAGCGAACGTAAACCTCCCGTGATAGCAAGTATGGTAGGTATGTCATACACACAATTCATATACCAATACTAAGTAAACACACATCTTAGTAATTCCGTAGTTTAATCGTAGTACATATCGCATTCTCGTACTAACTTATAATTATCACTCTTTATACTATTCCGGTTTATAATCATACGCGCCATAATTTACTCACGTCGTAGTAGACACTCACGTCTCAACCCAAACCGTCCATTTAATATAACTTTCGTATATAATTTACTCCTCATAATAACCCAAAAGTCCCAAATCCATCAATACATCATCAAGGAATGTTAACTCTACCCTCGAACAAGTTTACGGGACTCCAAAAAATCAAAACAGTCCAAAAAGGACCAAACTGTCAACTCGTTCGAACGAGACTGTTCGAACGAGATTCCACTGTCAACTCGTTAGAAGTCTCGTTCGAACGAGGCTGTTCGAACGAGATTCGAGTTCGTTCGAACGAACTGTACCTTTTAACGATATCTCGTTCGAACGAGATATCGACCGAAATCCCTTCTCGTTAGCAGCGTCTGGTCAACTCGTCAGAAGCTCGTTCGAACGACCTGGGTAGGGGCTTCTAACGACCTGCCAGTTTCGTCCCAGATTTCTCTAAGTTTCGTTTTTCACCATTTTTACTCCTCAAATCTTCTCCAAAGTTCGTCCCAACAATGTTTTAAGTTCTCTAATAATCCTAAAACATGCTAAGGTCATAAACTAACATCTTTTAAGGCTTTATTGCACCCTATACATCATTAAATCACAAGATTCTATATTTTTCCCAATTTTTATAAGAACATGAACCCTGGATCTTTATCATCATCAAATCCCCGAATTAAATCTGTTTTTGTTACAACCAACATACATTAATACCAGAATAATCATCTCTATGTAATTATACATGCGATTTGTCCTCAATATTCAAGTTCTAAATCCAATTAACATGGGTTTTCATTCAACTTTCAAGAACAATCAAAATTCTTCAATTTCTAACATGGAAAGGACATTCTCTGAAATTAAATGGAATAAAGTCACTTGCCTTGGTTGTCTCTGAGTTTGGTGTAGGTTTGATGAACTTTTCTGTAGAATTTCTTCTCTCCAAGCTTCTTCTCCAATGGTGGCTTAAGGTGGCTAGGGTTTGATTTGGGAAACTTAGAAAACTCTTCTAATAACCTACGTAGCCTTCTAGGTTAATATGGGTTGGTTAGGGGCTTAGTGGGTCAAATCTACATCAGATGTAATTAACATATTTTCGTCACTTTTAATTTCCCAAAATACGAAATTACCAAAATACCCTTTATGATGCTGGTATGGCCTAAAAATACCCCGGGATCCAAACTACACCCCCGGCTAGTGTTTTCTGACTATCTCGACCCTTCCGGACGCGTTGGCGCACTCAAAATGACCATACGGTTTATAGATTTTAAATTCACTTTTATAATCAAAATATTACACCGTGACGCGGCGGTCCCACGCGTCTCAACAAAATTTCTAAAAATGCCGTATATGAATATCATGACAAATTTCATAATTCCAAATTCATATATAATCATATATGCACATAATCAAATACCAACTCGCATCTCGTTAGTATTTATAACCCGGATTAATTTCCAATTAATACGCATTTAATTAATTAATCCCAAAAATAAATATAGCCAAAAGTACGGGGTATTACAAGTTACTCCAACTTTAATAGTTCGAACAATATGGTGACTCCTACCGCATGACTATTTCCAAAATACCCTATGACTTTTACTGAGTCCTCGCTTATGCAATCCTTCTAACGTCCCACGTTTGTCTTTCTATAATGTTCAATCTTCCAAGATCAATTAAAACCATATATAAATCACATCAACTATACTTTAAAGTAGGAGAATGTAAGTTGTATTTGTAAAGGAATCCAACAATCCTATAATAAGGCTCTATATTTAAGAATGCTACGCTGAAATCTGAAAAGTCACACATACCCTAATGACACTAGAACCTGATGCTCTGATACCATCTGTGACACCCGCCTAATAAAATGTCGAGTGATCGGTCCTAGATTAAATTAAATAGGAATCTCATCTTGTTCATTCTTAGCATCACTGTCGAAAACCTTTTTAAAACTTACTAACCACCTAGTATTAAAAAAGACAGGGTGTCAAATTTTATCTTTTTATTAAACATCTCTAGCAACATGCGAAGGAATATATCATTAACCATTGACAAAATCACTGAATCAAACAATATTGTAAATGAATAAATATAATCTTTGTCGAGAAAACCACCGACTATAAACCAAATACCAAAAATATAAACCACAAGATTAAAAGAATGCATACATCAACTGACTGGAATGGAAGAAATAACTAGGGCAACATGCCCAAATGAAATACTGATCCAGCGCGAACCGTGCGTCGTGTAATAAGCAAATTGTTGTTATCGGTTTGGACACTCAATGCAAAAAACGTAAGCTACAACTACACTTGTGAGGCAAGCACAACGGTAAGTCGGGTATTGTAAGAAATCCACAGAGAGTGATTGACTTTTAGATTTTAATTATTTAACTACTTTAGGAATAAAAGTGTAAAATAAATAAAAGAAAAGGTGATGGGATGTTATGGTGAGAAAGAAGAAAATAAAGAAGTTAAGTCTAAATAATATTTACTTAAAACGAGAGTCGGGATCGCGTACCCGCCATGGGCTAAACTACACAAAATAGAATTTAGGTTCGAAAATATTTAACCAACATTTTTGATGAAAAATAAACATCACGCATGAAGGGATTTTAACCTAAAAATACGAGATAAAACATATAATTAAAAATAGTCACACGCGGATTAAAATCGGGTTATTGATAAAAATACTAAAGTTGCGTGACAAATAAAGTTAAACGCGTAATAAACCTATTTTAATACGAGCGGTTTCGATTAAATGCGATTATACACAAAACCTAATTGTTAGAGCTCGATCCCATGAATGGTGGACGCACGACCCAAACCCTATTTAACTACTCACACAACTTGATTAAATTAATTAAACACAAATAATTAATAAATAAAATAAGAAATAAATAAACTAAACATTTTTATCTAGGCTTGAAATAATTAACAAAGCATAAATCACACAAAGGAGATTATGAATAGTAACAAACTTACATTAATGGAGGAGAGGAGAATAGTAGCTTACACACCCAAAATGGGGAAAAACAACCCAAGAGAAAAACTCTCCAAACCCTAAAACTAAACTAACATAAAAACTGAATATTTTGAGAGGCCTCTTCAAAATAAACAAAGGAAGTCTCATATACTAAGTTACAAATAAAAGAAGTAAAAAATTGAAAAAGAAAATGGAATAGCAGCAAAAGTCGGCCAAAAACAGGACGAATTGATTCTCAAATGAGCGAATCAATTCATAATTTCAGACCTGTAGCCACACCAAAGTTGAATCGATTCACAGGTTGGGCGAATCGATTCGCTAACTAAAACATAACCTTTTGCTCCACTTCGCACAACAACACCAAACCCATAAATGGGTATCCACCAAAACTCCAACACTGAGACCCACTTACATGGCTGCTAAAGCATAAAGCCGAAACCCACAACATCTTCACCTGCCATACTTATGGCCAAAGACCCAACTCGTGTAAAGCCAAGACGTCCACACTTCCATCAAAAACCAAAACCCACCATAACCAACAACAACCATTAATAGCCAAAACCATGAAACTCAAGCTCCAAAAGTGGCCAAAAAGACCCATTCGCGTATTATACCAAAATCTATGCTCCAACTTTGGATGAAATGCTCCAATTTTGGATGAAACCAAAACCCAAGCCAAGGAAAAATATCTCCATTAGTTTACTGCAAAAAAAAAAAGAGTTACGACCTGGGGGGTATTATTTGATTTGTTATAAAAGAGAAAAGGGACATGGGAGGAATTATTTAAAATGTTAATTTTCTTTTAATTCTTCCTCCGATTAAAGGTCTGTGTTTTATTCGTTTTGACTCCAAATCGAGCATCATTTACGGCCGCGCGAAGCTTGGCCCAAGAGCTAAAACTTCTATGAATACTTCGGGAAAAAATTCTGAAGTGTGAAATTACAAAAATGCCCCTGAGCGTGCGAACTCTTATGGAACTTAATCGGAATGCGAAGAAACTTCATACTAAGTGATGTAACACCTATAAATGCTCAATAACACCTCAATAACATGTTAGCGTATAAAACAGAGGTTGTACGATTAATGAGCATAAATATAGAAATTACGGTACCCGAGGGGGCTAAAAATGCATAAGTTATCGGGTGAAAAATGCAATATTTGTGCCCTATCACACCCTTAACTTAGACATTTCTAGTCCCTAGAAATGAAGTTCAAAGAAAGAAGAACTATAAGAACATCATAAAATAGGAGATATATACAATACTGATAAAGGCCACTTTCGCGGGCGAACAATTGCATTTAGCATATACAACAAGCCGTTAATCCCCTAGGTTACCATAGTGGACGAGTGTCGTCTCGTGAGGATTTTCTGGGATGTAACCCACAAACCTCATATAGTTTCCTCAAAATATACCCAACCAACATGCGATAATCCCAACAACAGGAAAAATATTTTAACATGTTATTAGCATATCAAACGAATTTAAACAAATGTCCGTTGTTATTAAAAGGTTGAATGCACGTCATATAATTGAAACATAAAAAGTGGGAGGGTGGGAGAGAACATGCAAAATATGATTTGCCAAAAACTTAAAGAAACCAGATAAACGTAAAAACAAGCATATATCAATCTTCACGGGCATTACACTCAACAAATGAATTCACTATGAAAGGGGAGGTCATACATGGGACATGTGGGCATAAAGCGTAAATGTAAATGGAAACAAGGCCACACACATGTCACTAATGAAGAACCCTATGTACGAAATAAAAAAACCTCTAACCTCAATGAAAGATACCGCTCATTAAAGGAGGCGAAATGCATTTTCAAAGATTATGAAAACTATTATGACTATTAAATTAAATGCCCCATAAGATCACATAGGACTTTATAGGGTTGTATTGTAGGTTTCGGGTTAAGGTATGAAATGAAGGTATATGTATGGATTAAAAGTGTTCGGGGATGAAAACTCGAAATAATGGAAACATGTGGGCAATTTCAAAATGGGAATATGATTTCCATAACAAGCATTAAATATGACAATAGGAGAGTAATCAAAGCTTATTCGAATTATATACAACATATACAACTTTCTCTTTCTTTTTCTTTTATTTTCTTCATTTTTCTCATGTTTTATTTTATTTTATTTTTTTTTTCTATGTCTCTTTTTCTTTTCTTTTATTTTTTTACTTCTTTCTTTTCTTTTCTACACCTTTCTCACTCTTTTCAAGCTTAATTGCAATCACAAGACAATAACATCATTCAATTCCAAGAAACATTCCAAACAAAGGTAAGGAAGGTAATATGTATGGTTTTAACTCCAATTTGGAGTTGGTTATGGTATTTTGGGTTATGAAACGAAAGGATTTATTAAGGATCAAAGGGGTTGACGAGGGGAAACTATATAAACTGAGGTTAAGGCTACTAGGGTGATATAACAAAGATGTCCTATGATCATTTCATAAATTTCACGCAATTATTGAGTCAAAACAATATGTGAAAATCATGCTAAAGTAACACATTTTAAGATATAAACTCAATTAATGGACAATCAATTAAAAAGAATAGAGAGATTACCGACGAATTCAAAGTTTTCAAAGAGTAAAGAATAGTGTATAACACTCAAAAACGAAGAAAGGTACAAAGCTTACTCGGTATAAGTTTATACAATGCAACAAAAGATTATCAAGTTATAAAAATATTATACCAAATCAATATAACAAGAAAAACGCATGTGCTCAAGGGATAAAGTTTAATTCATGAGGTTATTCACAATATCAATGATTTGAGGACTAAAGTCTAATAACTTATAAAATCGAGAACATACGTCATTGGGTTGTCTATTGGATAGAGAAATTACTGAAATTTATCGTCAAAAACAAGGCAAAATGCCCAACAAAGAAGAAAAAAGAAAGAAAATATTTTTGAAAATTTTCAATTTTTTACAAAAAGGGATGCTTTGTAATTTAATGTGATGAAACCCATGGACTAAAATGAAATGGATAGAATATCCTACACTCCTAACTTAAATGTTGCATTGTACTCAATGCAAATCAAGAACACAACATAAAGAGAGGAAAATAACGATATTACCCAAAATTGGAGCGATCTCCATAAGCACAAGTCCAAACGAATCAACAAAACAAATTAGTACCGAGCATAGCATAAATAAATAAGAAAAAGTTATCTAATTACACAAGACTAAATTAAAAAGCTAACTGTTTACAACCTGCTATTTAGGCACCACACTAGCTATACACTAGAAGTCTAAATTTTTGAGGATCCACCCAAACTACACTTTGACTTTGAAAGATCAACGATGGACCCCCCAAAGAAATCACGCCTCTCGAAAAATACGAATTCCGTTTGAATAATGGAAGGCATGTGGGTTGTCGAAAAAGTAAACCATCGTAAATTTGAAATTTTGGGCGAACGATGTGGGATTTGGATAACAAGGGTGAAAGGTACACTAGAGGCTCAAGAAAAATCTACTCATCTGCCAAAGGTGTTTCAAGTGGATGGGGAGATGGTGCACACACGAGGATAAAATCCATCGAAAACAAGTCCGATAAAGAGTCCTCATCGGTAAAAAGTGTAGAAGTTTTAAAATTTTTTACCGACTCATAGGAATCAACAAGTATTTTTAATGGTTCAATCACGAAAAACGAATATGGTGATGCAATAAATTGAATCTCAATCGACTCATCATCGGAATAAAATTGAATTTTGGGGGAGAAAGATGCACACTCGATAAGAAATTCTTCAAAAAATTTAGGCGAAACACAAGTTTCCACCTCCTCTTTGTTTTGTGCATAAGAATTCATCTCATCGCAAAGTGCTCCAAGTCTCGATCCAGCACCATTTAGGATTTCCAAACCTTGGGAGAAAGAAGAAAAGTTTCTTCCAAAGTAAGCTTCCTCGACTCTTGATCCTCGGATTCCTTATTTGGTTGAAATTCTTCTTCACATGCATCGGAATAAGAATCGTTATTAGATTCAAATAATGAATCCAACTCAAGCTCCCAATAAAAATTTTCATTCCGATAATTTTTTTCAAATCTTTTAATCCAAAGAAAATCTTCAATATGGAAAACTTGAAAACTATCCCCTATGTAAGAATAATTATAATCATCGTAATAACTATAAAAGAAAGACATGATTACCAAATTGTATGTAGATTGAGAATCCGATGAAAAGGTAAGAGACCGAGAATCAACGTTTCTAAGCGCTCAAGTATGCAAATCCAGCAAAAAAGGCTAAAACAAAGAACACAAATAAGTAAGGAAAAAATAGTTCAAAATAATAGAACAATTATAATCTAAAACACATTCCCCGTCAATGACGCCATTTTGATTGAGCGCGAATCGTGTGTCGTGTAAGACGCAAATCGTTGTTACCGGTTCGACGACTCAATCCAAAAAACCTAAGCTACTACTAAACTTATGAGGCAGGCACAACGGTAAGTCGGGTATCGTAAGAAATCCACAGGGAGTGACTGAATTTTAGATTTTAATTGTTTAATTACTTCAGGAATTAAAATGTAAAATAAATACAAGAAAAGGTGATAGGTTATTATGGTGAGATAGGAAAAATAAAGAAGTTAAGTCTAAATAGTATTCAACAAAACTTGAGTCGGGATCGCGTACCCACCACGGGCTAAATTACGAAAAGTAGAATTTGAGTTCGAAAATATTTAACCGGAATTTTTAATTAAAAATAAACATCATGCATGAAGGGATTTTAACCCAAAAATACGAGATAGAACATTTAATTCAAAATGGTCACATGTGGATTAAAATCGATTTACCTCTATCAATACTAAAGTTGCATGAAAAATAAAGTTAAATGCGTAATAAACCTATTTTAATACGAGCGGTTTCGATTAAATGCGATTTTAGACAAAACCAAATTGTCGGAGCTCGACACCCATCAATGACAGACACACGACCCAAATCCTATTTAACTACTCACACAACATGATTAAATTAAGTAAACAACTAATTAATAAATAAAACAAGAAATAAATATACTAAACAATTTTATCTAGGCTTAAAATAATTAACAAAGAATAAATCACACAAAGGAGATGATGAATAGTAACAAACTTACATTAATGGAGGAGAGGATAATAGTAGCTTACATACCTAATAATCGGGAAAAACAACCCAAGAGAAAAAATCTCCAAACCCTAAAACTAAACTAACCTAAAAAATGAATATTATGAGAGTCCTACCCAAAATAAACAAAGGAAATCTTATACAGTAAGTTACAAATAAAAGAAGTAAAAAAAAGGAAAAAGAAAAAGGAAATGAAATAGCAGCAAAAGTCAGCCAAAAACAGGTCGAATCGATTCGCAATTTCAGACTTGCAGCCACCTCCATTGTCGAATCGATTCGCAGGTTGGGAGAATCGATTCGCTAACTGAAACCCAACCTTCTGCTCCACTTCGTACAGCATTACCAAACCCATAAATGGGTATCCACCAAAATTCCAACACCGAGACCCAATTCCATGGTTGCAAAAGCATAAAGCCGAAACCCACAACATCTTCACCTGCCATATTTATGGCCAAAGACCCAACTCGTGTAAAGCCAAGACGTTCACACTTCCATCAAAACCCAAAACCCACCATAGCCAACAATAACCATTAATGGCCAAAACCATGAAACTCAAGCTCCAAAAGTGGCCAAAGATACCCATTCGCCTATTATACCAAAATCTATGCTCCAACTTTGGACGAAAGGCTCCAATTTTGGACGAAAACAAAACCCTAGCCAAGGACAAACATCGCCATTAGTTTGCTGCAAAAAAAAAATGAGTTAGGACATGGGGGCATTATCTGATTTGTTATAAAATAGAAAAGGCACGTGGGGGAATTATTTAAAATATTAATTTTCTTTTAATTCTTCCTCCGATTAAAGGTCTGTGTTTTATTCGTTTGGACTTTGATTCGAGAACCCTTTGCAGAAACGTGAAGCTTTTCCCAAGAGCTAAAACTTTTGTGAATGCTTCGGGCAAAAATTCCAAAGTGTGGAATTACAAAAATGCCCCTGAATGCACGAACTCTTACGGAACTTAATCGGAATGTGACAAAATTTCATACTAAGTACCGTAACACCTATAAATTCTCAATAAAACCTCAAATAACATGTTAACGTATAAAACAGAGGTTGTCTGATTAACGAGCATAAATATAGCAACTATGGTACCGGAGGGGGCTAAAAATGCATAAGTTAACGGGTGAAAATGCAATATTTATGTTGTATCAAATACTGATTGCATCATACTCTAGGAATGGAATGACTGAAGTGACTAAGTCAAAATTCTACAACATCCACATATGTCGCTGCTGCGTAACCCTGGAATAAAATAATTTTGGCATCCCTGTTGCTGGACACCTAAAAGGTTTTGAAAATATTTTATAACAAGGGTTAAAATCCAAAATATTTTGAAAATATTTAGCAAGTGAATTAAATTGCAGTAAATTAAAAGGAATGAATGGACTTCATATTTAAGCCAGTGTCAAACTCTCTTGAGGACCGACTCACCCCTCAACTATTGTGCACACCTAACGCTTTTCTATATAACCCACCTAGTCAGCTACCCCGTGACTAGTCCTCGATGGTATCCTTCCTAACACACTATTATAGCCCGAGTATGTTCACTATACGTTTCATAGGTTGTTTATCACATTAACTTAATTAATCATTTCTCATTTGGAACCATATAACATTCTCACAATTTATATAACATCAATATAACTCAACACATGTATTTTACTTGTATATATTTATTCGCACCATATATACGTATCAACTATTTACAACATTCACACACTTGTAGTAAATATATAAAACCATCCTCTCGAGTAGTCACTCACTGGATGTTCTATAAAATTCTATCATTTTCAAGTATACTTATCCACCCGGACACCCTGACACAGTTAGCTTCCCGAATCAGTAAAAATAAATAAACGCATTCGAGGCGGTCATAGTTTCCCCCAAAATGAGACCGAATCATACCCAAAGTGTGTCATTCTTAATTTTGAATACTATGACGTGGGGACTATACTCACCCTACTCCTCAGGCCAGGGGATTCACCCACATCGCACAGCCTCCCATGATAACACTAGAGGGGGTATGCTTTCCAATAAATATTATTCACACAAATATATATATATATATATATATATATATATATATATATATATATATATATATATATATATATATATATATATATATAGAGAGAGAGAGAGAGAGAGAGAGAAAATTATAACCAGGGTACCCTTGTACAATTACCGTAACACTAGCCTAACATTTCCATGCCTATATATCGTCTTGATATTTAAATAATTCCTACATTTACTTATTTATTAATCAAGTTGTGTCACCCAACTAGATTACTCAGGCTCATTCACTCGGTCCGAAATTACATACTGTAGAACTTGTTCCTCAAATCCCACATATTAAGGTTAACACCCTTTTTTTATTTTGAATGTTCCATAATTTATTATATAACCATATAATAAATTCAATTGGCTAAATTCGTGCCTAAGCCCCAGTAGCACGAGTCCCAAAATTATACTTGAGTCATTATCCCGACTCCAATTTGATTAACCACACAATGACTAATTTATTATCTTGGCGTTGCTCAACCAATATACCCAGTCTCACTCGTTTGGCCCGAAAATAATATAATCATAATGTATTGTAAAAAAATATATTTAATAAGTCTCCCATACTTATTACTGAAGGCTCTTAATTTCCTCTAATCCCCTTACTCTGGGATGTCCAACATGAATTTCAAATCCAAAAATCTAAACAACCAATAAACTTAAAACTGTTAACCCCTACAACGCATGTCACCACCAAACAGTATCTTCCATTTATAAAAAACAAACTCGGAACTTCGAACAGATACTTTAGTTTAAGAAAAATATGGAGAAGGAATTCAAGCAGGTGAAGGGTTCAAATAGGTTAAGGATGGGCGGTGAAATGATGTCATTTGAACCGGACCATATGGAGTTTAAATGATAATGATCCAAGTTTGAACAAAGCCCAGGTCGTTCAAATGACCTTGGGTTTTATCTCTCTCTCCCAACCACATTCGTCCGCCATTACCAGATCTCATAAACATTTGCCCATATTTTTGAACAACAATCCATACGAACATTACATAAAATCTAAAATTACAAGCTTTCTCAACTCTTGATTAACATATCAAACATGTTTACAGTGAAATAATCGTATTCTTGAATCTTCCGCAATATATGAATTTAAATTCTTTAAACCCCCACTAGATATCAACCTAATTAAAAAAAAAAACTATGTTATTGTCACACCCACCACGATATGAATAGGAATATGCATTAAATTTAAAAGCAAGTTTAACCACTTGACTTTGGGTTCATAGAGTCTGAATCCTTTGATGTTGGTGATGATTTGATGATGAATCCACACACTAGTTCTTAATTTTTGGCTTTCATGGCTTCTCCCACTTGCACCCACTCTTCTCTCTCTCATTTGGATTTTACAAAAATTTGTTATGGCTACCACACCATCTCACATTTAGGGTTTAACAACTCAATCCCGTTTTTATGCTTGTGGGCTTTATAAAAAGGGTCCAAACACTCTTATGTGGGCTCAAATATGCTTAAAAATACATCGAGACCCATTTACTATCCATGGGTACTCTTTCCCAACTACTTTGACCCATCCGGACTCAACCGTGTACTCAGAATTGCCATCCGAATTAATTAATGATATTCTCCTAGAAAATTACCTTAAAGATGCGACACAAAAATCATTCGAACAATAAAATCTCAGTTTTGCAAAAGTAAATAGATCCTTTAATTTAAAAAAATTCCAAGTCACGTATTTAATTTATCCCAATTAATTAAATTCCTTTTCTCCCAAAAATTATTAAATTAAAGGTCCTTTAATTTACGGGTGTCGCGGGATCGGACTTACTTTACACGTTTTATGACCCAAAAAACATTTTATATGTGTATAGGAAGGACACCTCATCTGCCTACTAGCAGGCTGAGGTTCGCTTGATAAGTAAGTTTGACCACATTGTCAATAGGTAGGGGTGGGATCATGTCGGTTGGTAGGTTCCTGTGATAGAATAGTTCTTCTTTATTTTGGTTTTTCCTATATAAATAAATCCCAACCTCATTTGTAGAGGACCTCAATTTCCGTGAAACACATTTCTCCAAATTAGCACATATCATTTTCATCATATTCCCATACATCACCTTGAGCCACCTTCAACCACCACTCCATTGCCATCATCCATCATCCACACTCTAAAACTCAGGCCACAAAGTGCTTAAAATATAATTAAAAAGTGTTTGAACGTCCAAACCCCTTTTCATCTTATTAGCTCAATAATTGTTGTTTTTCATATTGTAGTGCTTTTACTTCATTTCTATTTGTTAAATTACATTTCTATCACTAATCATACACTTTTTTTTATAACATATATAAATATATTGAAGTTTATTTTCATAAACCCACAACGGGGGTCTAGGGAACATAATTATTCTAGCACGGGCTTGACACGAGTGTCCAATCTTCTTTTGCTCCAAATTATTAAAGAATCCAAATCACGAAAGACTACCACGTATCCATCGTTTGGAATGACTGAAGTTGATAAAGGACATAAGAGAACTTTTAGGGATAGATATTGATGGAGCTTAGGAATCTCCTAATATTCTCCATAAAGGTGAATCCAATCCCTATTGAGTGGTGCATGTAATATTATATCTTCGAGCAATACTATAATTCTTCCTACCAGTTTTTTAAAGTAATAAGGAACAAACCCTAAACCCCGTGGGCATATGCACATTTCTGAATAACGTACATCTTTTATTATGTGTGTGATTCCATTATTCTCTTTGATATTTATTCTTATTTGGATCGTGGGCATTGAATATTATCATCTGTAGGAAGTTACCCCTACAATTGTCGTCATTTATGGGAACAATTTGAGTTCTTTCCCACTAGCTAATGTTTTGAGAAGTCTCATAGACCCAATATGGGTCATCAAATTATCAATGACCAAGAGGGTCATTAGTAACTCGGTTATGGGGACCCGAAGGGAAATCTACTTGTCCATAATGATGACTATGACCATGAAGGCCATCAATCATATCCTCCCTCTCATTAGCAATCCTCTTATGCATGCTATCGTCCTCAAGAGTAGAAAATAGTGAAAAATTTTGAGCTAAAATAATCTTGTCAGACGTCAAGTCTCATTGACAACTATGAGAACGTAATTCATGATGAAAGGGCTAAAATAGGCACAAATAGGAATAAAGTTATGTGCTCCAATGTCGCCTACAAAAGTTAGAAAAGGAAGCCCATAAGGAAAAGTGCAATCATGGGCATAGGTAACGAATTCCTAGACCTCAGGTGAATAATTCTCGGAGTTAGTGAGTAGTACTATGCTCCTCCTAGTGGCAGAACTCATGCGAGAATATCATTCTCTAATGAGCGATGAGGAAATAAAAATCTCCTTAATTTTATCATAAGATAAATGGATAGGCAACTAGCCCATCAAGGATCTCACATGACCAAGGAATTTGCGAGAAGATCCCTTGTCTTCCAGATGAATTCACCCTTCAACTGGGCTACAAATTGTTTGAGCCCGCTAAGAAGTCCATGATTGAAAACTATAATGGGAAAATTGACCTTATTAATGTTGTTAAGCAATATCATCAGGAGACGATGATGTGGAACACCAACAAAGGATTGATGTGATAAATATTCCCCTCCAGCCTTAGATACACTGCCCATAAGTGATTTTAAAAATTACCACATAGATTGATTTCTTCCTTTAATCTGTTGGACATGGCCTTCATATCCATATTCATTACTAGCAGCACTCATCCTAAATGGATGAACTCACTTATGACAATGAAGAATAAGTCTCTGAAATACTTCGTGAGTCTTTCAGAAGGTATTGAGGTTGTATAATGAGGTGGACGATTATAACAATAAGGTTACGATCTTTTAGGATCAGACTGTTGAGAAGGTCCATGATTTATCAGTCCCTCACTAAGAGAGATTCCATTACCATTCATTCCTATCGAATAATGCATTTATTTACCCTATTTACTTTTGAATTTTATCCCCCTCGAGTACTTTAATTCCCATATTTATACTCTTTAACCAGACAACTTCTTTTATGTATGTTTATATGTTTTTCGAGGTATAATTGAGCTTTTGTTATTTATGTGCTTAGCTTGAAGTTTTGTCACTTTCCAAAAAAGTTTCGTTGACTATTGCAACTTCGGGGCATTTTAGTAATTTTATCACTCAATTTTTGGTTCCAAGTCTATATGGTAGTTGTATCTCATTAAGTTCTCTTCACTTGGTCTTCGACGGTGCATGATTCTGATTTATAATGAAGAAGTTATGGAATTTGTAGGAATGTTTTGTCTTTAAAAGCACATTGAAGGGCATTTTAGTCATTTCATCATTTTGGGTTTTTTCCTATTGTCTTCTTGGAAGTTTTATCCCTCTGACTTGTCTTCGCATATCTATTAACCGCGCCTAATTATGAGTTATAACGAAAAAGTTACGGCCTTTTTTGTATTATTGATCCAAGTTGAAGAATCAACAGTATTAGGGGCGAATCGATTTGGAATTTTCTGAATCGATTCGGGTATAGTAAAATTGCTCAAATTTGTATTTTAAGTGGGGTATTTATGAAAAAATATTCCCTTAAGTGGGAGACTTCATTTTTTGGTAGTTTAGATAAGATTTTAGGATTTTCTTTGGGAGCTTTCCCTCTCCTCTCTCTTTGGGTTTAAACCCATTTTTAAGTTACTATTCATTATCATCTACCTTTAATTTAAGCTTTATTTCCTTTTTTTCTTCCTTTTATCTTCATTTCCATGATTTTTAGTTAGTTTATTGTTGTCTATTTATTGTTTGAGTTGGTTAATTAGGTTTATTTATGTCTTTATTCATGTATTGTCCTTAGTTTAAAGGTTGGGGTCATTTATCCACCATTAGTGGGCGTCAAGATCCAAAAGTTAGGTTGTGGGTAAAATTTCATTTAATTAAAACCTCGTGTATTAGAGTTAGAATATTATGCGTTTAACTTTCTTTGTTCAGCAACGTTAGTGTTTAAAGATATATTTCCGAATTTAATCCACATGTGATCATTTTTTATTAAATGTTTTATCTCGCATTTTTTGATTAAATTCTTTCATGGGTGATGTTTACAATTAATTGAATATGCTCGGTTAAATGTTTTTGAACCAAAATTCTAACTATTCATGTTTAGCCCATGGCGGGGATGCGACCCTACCCTCATTTTATTATTCTTATTTAGCATAGTTAACTTCTTATTTTTTCTTTATCCCTTTTTACACCCATCACCTTTTACACTTTTATTTTATAAGTAATAAATATATTACAATATGTCCAACATTCCTTATGGATTTTAATTCTCGGACTGGCTGCTATAATCCGTTTACTGTATGTAGTCATCCATAGTTTAGGTTTTTGCATTGAGGCGGTGAATTGAAAACAACCACAGTGTCCTTACGCGAACACACAGTTCACGCCCCCATTAACAATTAACAACCTTATGGAGAGAACCGATAAGTATGCTAAGGCGAAGGTATAGTGACCAGAGTTGGTCAGTAAGGAGTTCGACATAAACAAAATAAGAACTAAGACAATAGATGATGAATAGTGAAGGAGGGAAGAAGCCAAATGGAAAGAATAAAGGAACCAAGAAGAAAGATCTTTAGAAAGTCTTCAAAGCCATTAACACAGTTTTCTCTGAACTAATCTATAAGATATTTTACATTATTGGAGGTAGAATATACTTTAAATTGGTCAAGAATATGTTCATCCACCCCAAGAAGCGGAACCGGGAACTGAAGTGTGCATATCATAAAAATCGTGGTCACATGACTAAAAATTACAAGATACTTAAGTCCCACTTTAAGGAACCGGTTTAGGATAGACACCTAAATTATTTCATTGAGAATAAGGAAGGGGAACACCACTTGTGCACGACAATTGATGAGATAACGTCCTGTATAATGACATAGAACACAAGTTCATAATAATTCATGGAGGACCAAGACCAAATAACGTCTCAGATGAATGCTAAGGTCATGAATTCATAATGATTTATAAGGCCTCAAACCTAAAACTGGTCACGGGGAGTTCTTTTAGAATGGAAGTATAACATCCCGCCTAATTAAATATCGGGTAGCTACTCCTTTATTAAATTAAAAAGAATATATAGTTGGTTCATTCTCAGCATCACCGTCGAAAAACATTTTTCTTTTTAAAATAACTCACCAATTACTTAATTAAGTTAAGCGTTAAAAGAATTTTCCATGATTTATAACAATTTAAAACCATTACCACAATATTGAACAATAATAGAGAAGTCTCATAACACAACTGAATAATCAATAACAAGATTAAATGTAACTAGATAAAACTTTCCATTTTAAAACCAATCCAACAAACTAAAATGAAATTACCAACATAAATCCAATAAAATATCTGAAAACGTAAATGGAATAACTAGAATCCTGAGCAACATGCCCTAAATAAGAGAAGTACTATAGACATAGGAATCAAAGAAATTAAGCATCTAAAAAAGTCTGCATCTCCAGGAAAATCGACTCATGATCAAACATCCATACCCTAAGCTACATGTCCCTGATACTGGGCACCTATTAATATAGATATAGAAGAGAATAGGATATGCAAGGAAATGGGTCAGAGCCCGATTGTAAATGATTTTAAAATAACGAGTGTCTAACAAGTGAAATTAAGAATTTAGTATGTACATGTTAGATTCCAGGCTCTCACTTGATATTCTCACATCTCATCTAGAGTGCGTATCTGAATAACTTCTGTTTAACTAGTTTTTATGGGGGAAAAAATATGCCTACATAATAACATGACACGTGGTGAGCACCCTGATCAAGATGGCGAGCACCAGACGCTCCAATAAGATACGGACGACTAGAGTCCTTAATAAACTAGAAGACCAAGGATCAGTATCAAATTGGAATAAAGCTCCATGAAGATAGGACTCATCCATATTTGTAACCCTAATGTAACCCATAACTCTATATAAAGGGTACACCCCCAATTGTGAAAGGGGGCTTAGAAGTTAGAGAAGCACATTCATGTAAACTTTCTCATCATTCTAATGGAACACAGCAGCAGCCCCGTGGATGTAGGCCATCCATGGTCGAACCACGTAAATCCTTATCTCTCTCGTATTTATTTTTATGCTTGTATCATGATGAATTGGCATCTCCCTACGGGTGAGATTTTTTGCACCTACAATTTGCGCCGTATGTAGGAAACGACACAAAAAATCTTTCCTTCTTGCTCACGAGATGAATATTTACATTGCGATACAATGGTTTACATGAATGAAACCTCGTCAAGAGCTATGTTTTTCTTGCTTTTCATTTAAATAATATATTTTTTGCACACATCATTTCGTTTTACCATGATTCTCATTTATGAATTTACATAACACTGAGTTTCATATTCAAGAAGTTTTGTACGAATCCTTAAAAATATTGACTATCTCAATTTTTTTATGGGCAAACATGTTTACTGGGATACATTATATCTTGATTTACATATCCGAGACTCTTCCGCTGAAGATAAAAAATGGTCCTCTTCTCTCTTGGGCATTGACCATATCTATGCGTATGTATCTGAAGACATCCCAAAATTTTCGAGCGAAGAATAGACGTCTATTGGCCACATATGTACCCATGATCTTGGACCTCTCATCTTCCAGTCGGACACGCAACCTCGTGTAACAACCCTCTCTTTTGAGAACCTGTTTTATATTTATTTACGGTGTGAAGTAATTATATAAAATGTTGGAATATGGAATAAGTATTAATTGGATGAGTTAAAAGTTAATATTTACTAAATTGTTGAATATTTACTGTATGTGTAAGTAAATATCATCATGCTATGTTTGATAGTGTCATAAGATTTAAATGAAATTTATGGTTTAAAATAAAACCGGAACTTGAAATGACTTATAAAATTTCCAAATGATAATTTGGAGGGCGTAGTTAGTCCCGAAAAGTGCGGGATAGTCGAATTATGTGCCATATTGTATTTTTATGTTTCGGGCATTTTTGACTGGTTATACCTTAGATGTGTAGTTGTGAGTTATTTTAATGTGGTATTAACCATTTAAGTTATGAATTGAGACTAAAGACACGATTTATGTCTTGCCTTTCATTTATTTCTCTTAAGTGCATTTGTTAACCTAGAGAGAAAGAGAGAGGAAGAGAACCTTGGAGAGAAAGAGAGAAATTGAAGATTGGAGAGTTGATCATGCATTCATCTTCCACGAATCTGAAGTTCCAACATCAAGGCAAGTTTTCTACTTGTTAATTATGGTTTAAGATGAATAAATGGTATTGATTGTTGTGTAGTTAATGTAGTTTAATAATTTTGGGATTTTGAGGGATTTATAGGTTTTAAACCCTTAGAAGTTATTTTATATGTTTGTTGGTGTAAATTGATGGTAGTTACATGCATTTATTAGTTGTTAAGTTGAATTAATGAGGTTTGTTGGAGAAGGATGGAGATTTGGGGAGATTAGGGTTCATAACCCTTAACCCATACTTGGCCAATTCGCAGGGGCGAATCGATTCGGCCAGGGCGAATCGATTCGCCACAAGGGCAGTGTGCAGGTCTAGGTGGACCGAATCGATTAGGCATGTCCGAATCGATTCAACAATTATGCAAAAAGTCAGGTTTAACTGACCGATCGATTTGGAAGGTCCGAATCGATTCGCCTTTAGACCGAATCGATTCGGGCAGGCCGAATCGATTCGAAAATCCTGCAATTTTGAGTGATTTTTCTTAGTTCAATTACAACCCTTTCCTTTAGGCTTAGGACCTAGGAACCTTCTTGTATGAAGTAAAGTTAGAGTCCTAGAGTCTTATATGAGTTGGGTCACTACCCTACATTAGAAATGGGTTAAACGAGGCTTATTCCGGGGGTGTACAAATTTAGGTTAGGGCATTTCCTTCCTTTAGTTAATTATTAGGAGTTTAGGAGTTGTAAGCCCGTACTTGGAGACTTTAGGGGCTCAATTGAGATATATAAAACCTTGTGACTTGTAGAAATATTTTGATCTCTTGGAGAATAATTCGGGACTTGGTATACGATGAATATTAATGAGAATATTCAATGATTATGGTTTGGGATAAAATGAAACATGCATATGGTAAATGGGAATGAAAATGAAATGAAAAATGGAAATGAATATGGTAAATCATAATTTACTTAAACACACCTCTCTAAATGTTATCATAAGGGAAGTTCACGCATGAGGTGATGTTCCCTAACTAATGAACGCTGGGAGACTATAGTCCTTAGCCATATGATGGATTGTTATATGTTTTATTCTATGATAGTGAGTTAATTCTGGGTGTGGTTATGACTCACTCGCAGACATATGTCCATTTCCCGATGTTGCGTTAGGTGCCCAGGTTGTCTTGTTGATAGTCCCTGGAAGATGATAGTCATTTAGGGGCGCGCCCAGTGGGGAAACTCGGAGGGGCGGTCTTAGAATCGTTATATGTATATGAATATAGCAATTCTTAATCAAGTGGGATTTGATGTATGAGAAATGCCACAAAGTGAATATGAGAGTAATTATATTCCTATTAAGGAATGGCAAGATGAAATGAAATGGTGAAAACTTATGGAGACTTTTCATTAACGATGTCTAATTATTTCTCCTTGCATAACTAAATAAAATTTATAATCATTTAAATTGTCTTAGTATGCCTTGAGATTATGTTGTTAGATGATGATCTTTATCATTCATGCTTAACTGTTTATAACTGTCATACTTTTAATCCATCTGGTGATCATATAAAACCGGGCCCTGACTCGTTCATCTTTCTTGTTGTGCATGAAACTTGTATCCGCTCAGGTGCTCCGCCGCAAGGACGCCCGTACTGACTTTCCCATTCTGATACTTTTGGGGAGTCATGATACTTTGCAGGTATTATGGGATATTTTGTGTAGACGCCTTCATTTTTGTACTCTAGTTATGATTGGGTCTCTTACTCGGGCTTGTGGCCCAAACTTTTGTAACTGTCTAATGAATGCATTATGTAACTTAAATTAAACTTGTTATAATACATTGTATGTACCTGTTGACCGACAACATATTCGATCCCCATATTGTATTCCTGTTGTGGATGTAATATAAGTTTTCTTGGGTTTCCATTTTCTTTTAAAATTGGGTTCTTTAAATTATTTTTGTAACTTATTATAAAATAAATTTTTTTGGCAACTCATTTTCTGAAATATTTGGTGGTTATCCCGTATACTTATTACATTGTTGTGATACTTAGAATGATTCCATTCATGATTCCTATTTTATTGGAGTATCGGGCTGGCTACCCCATATTTTGGTAAGCGGGTTGTCATAGATGGTATTAGAGCATCAGGTTCTAGAGTCTTTAGGATCTATGAGAACTTGTTGCGTTCTACCGTAGTGTTCTTTGATATAGAGCTTAATGATAGGACTGCTTTGTTACTTATGTTTGCGATCTTCTGCAAGATTGATTGTTTTGAATAGTATTCAAACTCTATTATTTTCTCATCTCAGATGTCGCCTAAGAGAGGTCGCTTAGCGAGGTGCAATAGAGTTGTAGAAGAGGATGTTAGTCCTCCACCGCCTCCACAGCAGGGAACTATAAATGCTGCTGATGTAGCAAATATCGTGGCCCAAGCGGTTAACACAGTGATGACTGCCGTGGTTCAATAATTACCATAAGCTCAATAACAACGGGCTCAGGATGCACAAGCTCCTACGGGACCTTCTCCGTGGGAGAGAGTTAGAGAGTCCTTTTTAAAGGGTCATCCCCCGAAATTTGATGGAGGCTCTGATGTTATTAGAACTAATCAGTGGAAGAAGGTTATGCATCTCCATCCTTGAATGGTGTAATGTAGTGAGGAGAAGAAACAAGTCCTTGCTACTTTCAAGCTCATCGAATTTGCATTACATTGGTGGGAGTCAATGACTATGCCAGAGCAGAGAGATACCATGACTATCAATGATTTCTGGGCTTTGTTTGATCGAAAATACTTCCCTCCCGCAGTTCAGAGGGAGATGAGAAGGAAGCTTCAGGATGTGGTGAAAGGTGAGAGATCCATTGAGAAATATGAAGAGGATTTCACCCGATTAGCAAGTTTTGTACCGAATGAAGTGACTCCAGAAGAGAGGAAAATATCAAAGTTCATGGGGGGTTTAAACTGGAGGATCCGACAACATTTGTTGGGCAATCCAGCTTTGCAGAATTTTGGGGATGTGATGAATGCGGCATTGCTTCATTGCCAAGAACATCGGTTGTATGTCCAGAGTAGCAAGAAGGTTACAATAATGGGGAAAGAAGGAAAACCCGGGGGAAATGGGACTGGAGGATGAGCATTTCCCTCGTCCCAATCTTTGGGTAATAAGAAGAAAGAGAGGGATCCCTAGCAAGGGGACTTGTCAAAAAGGCAATGTTTTGGTGGGTTTAATGTGGGTGTCAATAACAATAGGCACGGCTAGGGTTCCCCATAATAACAACAAACAGGTCGGGGTGGTCACTGGGGTAGGGGCCATCCCGGCCAAGGCGTTACCCAGTTTAGAAATAACCGAGGTAAAAATCTAGAGAATACGATGGGACAGTGCTTCCAATGTGGAAAGGGGGGTCATTACAAGAACGCATGTCCTCAGTTGGTTGGGGGTCAGCTTCCTAGGGTTCCTCAACACCCACAGGTTCAGCTACCACCGCAGGTACCTAATCTAGTTTCCCTTCCATAGTAGGGTCAGCTACAGTATGGGCGTGTTTATCACATTCAGGATGCTATGCTTCCTTCGGCTCCACCGGTGACGCCATCCATTGAGGGTAAGTTCATTATTCTGGGGCACATGGGTCGTGTGTTATTTGATACGGGTGATACACACTCGTTCATTTCTAGAAATTTTGCTCAGACTACAGAGTTGATAAAATCTGCAGAGAGTACCTTTACTAGTGTTGAGTCTTCTATGGGTGATGGTTCACTCATTTTTTTTGTTTGTAAACAAATAGGAATAACTCTTGGTAATTTTTTCTTTGAGGCCGATTTGCTTGTCCTAGACATGGTCGGGTATGATATAATTTTGGGTATGGATTGGCTAGTGAAGTATCATGCAATAGTTAATTGCTATGGGAAGAGTACAGTTTTTGTCATTCCGGGACAAGAAATGTTTTTAGTGGTCATGCCTTGTTCAGAAGGAGGTACTAACACTTACTTATATTTTATTGCGGAGGAAACTTCTCGGGATGTAGTTGTTTGCTTTGATTCTATTCCGGTTGTTAAAGATTTTGAAGACGTTTTTCGCGAAATACCGGGATTACCTCCTAGTAGGGAGATTGAATTTGTGATTGAATTAGCACCGGGAACTCGACCGATTGCGAGAGCTCCGTACCGTACGGCTCCTATTGAGATGAGGGAGTTGAGGGATCAGATTGAAGACTTGCTAGAGCAAGGGTTTATTAGGCAAAGTACGTCACCGTAGGGGTGCTCCGGTGTTGTTTGTGAAGAAAAGAGACGGTTCTCTCTGGTTATGTGTTGACTACAGAGAGTTGAATAAAGTCACCATCTGGAACAAATACCCGTTGCCTTGAATTGACGATTTGTTTGATCAACTTAGAGGAGCGTCGTACTTATCTAAGATAGACTTGAGGACAGGGTGTCACCAGTTGAGGATACGAGAGCAAGATGTGTCCAAGACCGCTTTCTTAACGAGATATGGGTCCTATGAATTTTTGGTTATGACTTTTAGACTAACCAATGCCCCCACCGTGTTTTTGCACCTCATGAATAGGGTGTTCCGAGACTTCCTGGACCAGTTTGTCATCGTGTTCATTGATGATATTCTATTGTATTCTCAGACAGAATCTGACCATGCCACCCATTTGCGGTTGTTCCTGTAGAGATTAAGGGATCACCAATCGTATGCTAAGTTATAGAAGTGCGGGTTTTGGTTGCAGGAGGTACAGTTTTTGGGACATATTGTGATAGCCAAAGGTATTTCGGTAGACCCAAGCAAGGTGGTTATGGTAAAGGAGTGGGGTCAGCCCATGACACCTACCGAGATTCGTAGTTTTCTGGGTTTTGCGGCTTATTACCGCCGATTTATCAAGGGTTTTTTAAAAATTGCTAGCCCTTTGATAAATTTAACTCGGAAAGGGGTGAGGTTTGTTTGGGATGATTCCTATCAGTCTTCTTTTGACGAGCTCAAGGATATGTTGACTTCTGCTCCAGTCCTTGCATTACCAAGGCCTGGGTTGGAATATTTAGTCTTCACCGATGCATCTCTACAAGGATTGGGAGGTGTACTTCAACAAGAGCGACAGGATATTGCTTATGCTTCTCGCAAGCTAAAGCCCCACGAAAGGAATTATTCAGTGCATGATTTGGAACTTGCCGCAGCAGTCTTTGCCTTGAAGGTTTGGAGGCATTATCTCCTAGGGGAGAAATTTAGTCTTTTCACGGACCATAAATCGCTGCAATATTTATTTTCACAGAAAGATTTAAATATGCGACAATGCCGATGGCTGCAGTTTGTGAAAGACTATCAATTTAAAATCCACTATCACCCGGGCAAGGCGAACGTGGTGGCAAATGCTTTGAGTAGAAATCGCGATGGGGAGTTAGCAGAGGTATGTAAAGCAAAATGGAAGGAGCTGAGTCAGGAGGACGTGATTGCTAGGGCATTTATGTCGGTGTTGACCGTCACACCTACTATTGTGGCAAGAGTTATAGAAGCCCAAAGGAGGGATAAAGGTTGTCAGGACCATATACACAAGTTGTTGACCGAGTGAGCAGAATCCTAATCTATAGACTCTGAGGGTCGGGTACTTTTCCACGCGAGGCTCATCATCCCGGACGATGGGGATTTAAGACGGTCCGTGATGGAAGAATCTCATGGGTCTAAATTTTCAGTACATCCAGGTGGGGATAAGATGTACCAAGACATGAACCATTAGTATTGGTGGCCAGGCATGAAGTGAGATATTTTTGAGTTTGTGTCCCAATGCACCATTTGTCAATTGGTAAAGATAGATCATCAGCGACTGACGGGTTTGTTGCAATCGTTGGAAATTCCGATGTGGAAGTGGGAGAGAATATTAATGGATTTTGACACGGGATTGCCAATGTCGCAAAATGGTCACGATTCTGTTTGGGTTATCGTTGATCATTTGACTAAGTCGGCACAATTCCTACCGATATGCACCAAATAATAATACGACTCGTTATGCCCGATTGTTTATTGAGGAGGTTGTTAGGCTCCACAGGGTGCCACTAAATATAGTCTCCTACAGAGACTATATTTTTTCCCCCACTTTTGGCGAAGTTTCCAAGAGTCTATGGGAACTGAATTGAGGTTAACCACTTCTTATCACCCTCAAACAGATGGGTAGACAGAAAAAGTCAACCAAATGTTGAAGGATATGCTCTGAATGTACGTGCTTGATTTCAAAGGCAGTTGGGAACAATATCTCCTTTTGTTCGAATTTTCTTATAATAATTCGTACCAATTCACTATTGGGATGGCGGCCTATGAACCTTTGTATGGACGGCGTTGTAGATCGCCCACTTGTTGGTTGAAGGTGGGGGATAATAAGTTTCTTGGACCTGACATGATCTAGGATACTTATTCCAAGATTGAACTTATCCAGAATTGCATCCAAATAGCTCAAGACCGTCAAAAGAGTTACGCCGATGCAAATAGAAGGCATATGGAGTTGTAAGTTGGAAATCAAGTGTTGGTGAGAGTATCGCCTGTGAAAGGTATCAACCATTTTGGGAAGAAAGGGAAGCTTGAGCCGCGCTATATGGGACCTTTTCCTATTATTGCCAGGGTAGGCCCGGTGGCGTATCAACTTGCCTTACTAGAACACTTACAACAACTCCATGATGTATTCCATGTTTCCTATTTGAATAAGTACAAGAGGTGTGAAGGAGCCCTTTGGCATATTCCTTTGGAGGATATCGAGTTGCAACCCGACATTTCATATGAGGAACAACCGGTTGCTATCTTAAAGCACTAAGAGCGTAGATTGAGATCTTAAGTGGTTCCCTTGGTGCGTGTTCAATGGGGTCATCACAATGTCGAGGAATCTACATGGGAACATGAGTACAATATGCGGGAAAAGTATCTGCATCTCTTCTTGCAAGGTACGCTTGAATTTTAGGGGCAAAATTCCCTCATAAGGGGGCAGTATGTAACAACCCTCGCTTTTGAGAACCTGTTTTATATTTATTTACGGTGTGAAGTAATTATATAAAATGTTGGAATATGGAGTAAGTATTAATTGGATGAGATAAAAGTTAATATTTACTAAATTTTTGCATATTTACTATATGTGTAAGTAAATATCATCATGCTCTATTTTATAGTGCCATAAGATTTAAATGACATTTATGGTTTAAAATGAAACCGGAACTTGAAATGAATTATAAAATTTCTAAATGACAATTTGGAGGGCGTAGTTAGTTCCGAAATCTATGGGATAGACGAATTATGTGCCAAATTGTATTTTTATGTTTCGGGCATTTTCGACTAGTTATAGCTTAAATGTGTAATTGTGAGTTATTTTAATGTGGTATTAACCATTTAAGTTGGGAATTGGGACTAAATACACGATTTATGTCTCGCCTTTCATTTATTTCTCTTAAGTGCATTTGTTAACCTAGAGAGAAAGAGAGAGGAAGAGAACCTTGGAGAGAAAGAGAGAAATTTAAGATTGGAGAGTTGATCTTGCATTCATCTACAAAGAATTTGAAGTTACAACATCAAGGAAAGTTTTCTACTTGCTAATGTATGGTTTAAGATGAATAAATGGTATTGATTGTTGTGTAGCTAATGTAGTTTAATAATTTTGGGATTTTAAGGGATTTATAGGTTTTAAACCCTTAGAAGTTGTTTTATATGTTTGTTGGTTTAAATTGATGGTAGTTAGATGCATTTATTAGTTGATGAGTTGAATTAATGAGGTTTGTTGGAGAAGGAAGGAGTTTTGGGAAGATTAGGGTTCATAACCCTTAACCCATACTTGGCCAATTCGCAGGGGGGAATCGATTCGGCGAGGGTGAATCGATTCGCCACAGGGGCAGTGTGCAGGTATGAGTGGACCCAATGGATTCGGCCTGTCCGAATCGATTCGATAATTATGCAGAAGGTCATGTTTACCTTAACGAATCGATTCGGGAATCCTACAGTTTTGAGTGATTTTTCTTAGTTCAATTCCAACCCTTTCCTTTAGGCTTAGGACCCAGGAACCTTCTTGGATTTAGTAAACTTAGAGTCGTAGAGTCTTATATGAGTTGGGTCACTACCCTACATTAGAAATGGGTTAAACGGGGCTTATTCCGGGGGTGTAAAAATAGAGGTTAGCGCATTTCCTTCCTTTAGTCAATTATTAGGAGTTTAGGAGTTGTAAGCCCATACTTGGAGACTTTAGGGGCTCAATTGAGATATATAAAACCTTGTGAGTTGTAGAAATATTGTTATCTCTTGGAGAATAATTCGGAACTTAGTATACGATGAATACTAATGGGAATATTCATTTTTTATGGTTTCGGATAAAATGAAACATGCATATGGCAAATGGGAATGAAAATGAAATGAAAAAAGGAAATGAATATGGTAAATGATAATTTACTTAAACACACCTCTCTAAATGATATCATAAGGGAAGTTCACGCATGAGGTGATGTCCCCTGAGTAATGAACGCAGGGAGACTATAGTCGTCGGCCATATGATGGATTGTTATATGTTTTATTCTGCGCTAGTGAGGTAATTCCGGGTGTGGTTATAACTCACTCGCAGGCATATGGACACTTCTCGACATTGCGTTAGGTGCCCAGGTTGTCTTGTTGATAGTCCCTGGAAGATGATAGTCATTTAGGGGCGCGCCCAGTGGAGAAACTCAGAGGGGCGGTCTTAGAATCGTTATATGTATATGAATATAACAAATTTTAATCAAGTGGGACTTGATGTATGAGAAATGCCACAAAGTGAATATGACAGTAATTATATTCCTAATAAGGAATGGAAAGATGGAATGAAATGGTGAAAAATGATGGAGACTTTTAATTAACGATGTCTAATTATTTCCCCTTTCATAACTAAATAAAATTTATAATCATTTAAATTGTCTTAGTATGCCTTGAGATTATGTTGTTAGATGCTCATCTTTATCATTCATGCCTAACTGTTCATAATTTTCATACTTTTTATCCATCTGGTGATCATATAAAATCGGGCCCTGACCCGTTCATCTTTCTTGTTGTGCATGAAACTTGTATCCACTCATGTTCTCCGTCGCAAGGACGCCCATGCTGACTCTCCCATTCTGGTACTTTTCGGGAGCCGTGATACTTTGCGGGTATTACGGGATATTTTGTGTAGATGCCTTCATTTTTGTACTCTATTTATGATTGCGTCTCTTACTCGGGCGTGTGGACCAAATTTTTGTAACTGTCTAATGGATTTATTACATAACTTAAATTAAACTTGTTGTAATACATTATATGTACCTATTGACCGATAGCATATTCGGTCCCCATATTGTATTCCTATTGTGGATGTAATGTAAGTTTTCTTGGGTTTCCACTTTCTTTTCAAATTGGGTTGTTTAAATTATTTCCGTAACTTATTATAAAACAAAATTTTTTGGCAACTCATTTTCTGAAATATTGGGTGGTTATACTTATTATATTATTGTGATGCTGAGAATGATTCCATTCATGATTCCCGTTATATTGGAGTATCGGGCAGGACACCCCATATTTTGGTAAGCGGGTTGTCACACCGCGCCCACCGTACATAAGGGCAAGTGGCCAAAAACTATCCCTCCATGGCCATCGTCACCAACCCATGGGGATAACATCCAATTTAATCCCAGTAATCAAACCAGTTGGTTCTTCGTTGGTGATTTTTCTATTTACATCGACAAACTCATATGTTATGGTAAACATACAACTGGGCCTCCCATGGTGGTCGGTGACCACTGGTCTCATTACAACGATCATCATCACATCGGCCATACCCTCCGATCACTGGGGTAATCACTCAGCACTAATTGGACACAGTAATCCCACAACAAAATACTAATACAGATGAGATATGGCATAAGGGATCATCTCTACATCTTCAAAAAATATGTATAAAGATATTATTTTTGACTGAAATGCTTTCACATATTATGGGCACGCAATCGAGGAGTGAATTTCTCACAATTATCATTATGCACTACAAAAGAGAAATCATGGGAAAATGAACGATTTCAAGTTATGTACATCTCCGATTCTCTCCAACCCGCGAACAGGGACGAATAACATCTGATTCTCCTCTTCTTACTTTTAGGAACAGGAACTTCGAGTATTGGCCCTTATTACCAACCCACGGAGGTAGAACTCAATTTGACTGCAGAAATAAGGAAACCCAATGTCAGGTCCTTATTAGAGGACCTCAGAAAAATCTTCAAGCATCAGCGAGCATCAACGAGCTCACCTCAGGTGATTCTTCGACCTGTAACCTTCCTGGTCGAACGACCCCCTATGGTCGGTGACCTATTTGCGACCTACCGATGACCTGGTGCCATTTTTCTTTAGTTTTATTTTTGTCCATACCAATTAGTATGGAAACCATAATTTTTGGTCATCAACAGCATCTCTTCGATCGAACAGCAGAAAGCGATTTACCGTGGTGGTCCATGACCAGTTCGCAACTACCATCATCTGGTCAGTGGAAGTGACGGGTAAGAATAAACACATATTCAGTAGGTCGGCGGAGGGGATGAGCAATGACAAGAAAGGATGAGCAAGACGTCAACTGGTCGGTAGCTGTGACGAGCACGACACACTTCTCTTTCGGCTAGTCGGTAGTTCTCCTCAACCTCGAACATCCATCAGCTCACACACCTTTATGTGTTTCCATAAGAACATTTAAAAACTATTTGGGGAACGAATTCATCTTAAGACCTTTCGAAATTGTTAAAATTAACGTTTTCTTAATTCACATCTTCATGTGAAAACAAAATTTTGAAACCAGCTTATAATTGGATATTTGCTTGTAGTCCAAATATTTTTGCAAAAATGATAAATCAGCCCTATGTCTTACATGTGAGGTATATTTGATAATTTTTTTCATTGCTCTATTCTCTCTAAAAAAAATTTAAGGGACCATGTGACTAAATTACAATTGTTACCACGATTTTAGTTGGCACCTTTTATGCGACCTTATTACAAATTATTTTGCTAACATAAATAAGTGGGGAGAACTTATATAACACTCATGTCATTTATTCGAACATTTTAATTTTCTATATTGCAGTTCTGCTACAACAATTTAATCTCACCGTAAGGAGATTATTGGTTATTTTGCTCAGCCTCGATGGATGCTTGGGCACGATTATCTCAGTGGGATTTTTATTATAAAAATCGTTGGATCATTTATTACATTCATACGCTACTATGAATTTTTCCCCGGTAAATGGTCGAGCGGATGCATATCTTATATAATTTGTTGAACATATTATCTTCATGATAATTTCTATTTTGATTTAGCCTCAATAGATGGTCGGGGAATTTACTAGCTTCCACACGTACAAGATTCAGTCCCGAAGGATGCTCGACAATAATCTTAAGTCCTTGGAAATCTCATCGATGTTTTGACAGATGCTCGAGCACGAATTGCTCGCTATATCTACTCAGTATTTTGCAACTTTGCCCCGGTAGACTATCCAGGCACCATTCATTTTATTAATGCTCTGATCGAAGAGTCGAGCACACTATAGCACTTTAGACCTAAAGAAATGCTTGGGAAAAATTATTGTTACTCCGACTGAATCTCGGATTCTATGATTCTTAAACTGAAGGATGGTCAGACACATTCAAGATTCATCTCGGTAGATAATCGGCAAAATATTTCTATATATTTAGTCCCGAAGAAATTCGCAACGCATGTCGCACTTTATCCCTAACGGATGGTTGGTCAGGATAATTCTTATATTTAGCGCAACCCCGGTTGATGGATACCCACATTTATTTTTGCATTGATCATTTCTATTTCATAATATCTTATTTGCTCACAAAATATGCTCACGATTTGTATCATCATAAATTTGCTAGCACGGGGCTATCTATACTGCATACTTCATAATTGTCACTACCCAAATTTTCTGTGAAAACATTTTTTTTAAACCGGCTTAATATTAAGTATTTGCTTAGAGATATTTGCAAAAATTCCAAATTAACTCCTATGTCATACATCTAGGTATATTTGACAAATTTTGCATCTCCTATTCGACTTTATTACAATTATTTTGTTCACATAAATATTGGGGGGCACTTATAGAGCACTCATGTCATTTATTCGATCATTTAATTTTCAATATTGTCGTCTTCTATTAAATTTAGCCTCGACAAATGGTCGAGCAATGTATTAACTTCCACAGGTACAAGATTCAGTCCCGACGAATGCTCGGCCACAATCTTAAGCTCTTGGAAATCTTATTATAATGCACCGATAGATGCTCGAGCACGAATCGCTCTCTATATCAACTCGGACCTATACAACTTCGCCCCATCAAACCATCCTGGAACCACTTATTTTGTTAATGCTCCGACGGATGCTCGAGCACTTTACACAACTTTGTACCCAACAAATACTTGGGCAATATTATTTATGATAACCGATGGATGCTCGGACGTTGACATTTCTTCAATTTCAGTATTGATGAAATGGCTATATGATTCTTGACCTGAAGGATGATGAAGCATAGTCATGGTTCATCTTGATAAATGATCGGCAAAATATTTTTATATATTTAGTCCCGAAGATATTTTCCACACACATCGCATTTCATCCCCAAAAAATGGTTTATCAAGATAATTCTTATATTCAGTCCCGATAAATGGTTGGCACAATCGATTAATGATCAACGCTACATTTATTATTGTTATTAAACCCCAATAAGTAGTTTGGAAATTTAGTTTTAACTAACACTCAGGATCGTTTGTAATACTTGCTCGGACCTTTTTGTCTCCACGGACGTTTAATCATGGATCACTCGCAATATCTACCAGACCCTGTATAATTTTTGCCTCGACAGGCATTCAACCATTATTTATCTTATCAATGCTCTGACAGATGCTCGAGCATGGATCGTTCGCAACATCTACTAGGCCCTTTGCAATTTTACCTCTACGGACCCTCAGCTTCGATGAATAGTAGACATTATGTGATTACGTCTCAAGCTTCGATGGACAGTTGGGCAACCGCGATGAATGAGAAGTTGGACGATCTGTATATCAAAGATTCAATGGTACATAAAGCAACATAAGGAGCAATGATCAACTATATTTACCAAACAAGGATGAATCCAACATGTAAGAGGTCACATATCTAGCAAGACCACAGTCAGCGAGCAGAACATGTTGATAACAACAACTAGACCCCCTAAATGTATCAGCAACATTATCGAACAATCCATTTACATGTCGACATCGAAAGGGCATCTCAGCACCAAGATATCCACTCCAGAGGAACGACGTTTCTTGAACGCCATATCAAATTAACGCATTTCTGCATGAAGATGTTTTGAACTCATATCAATTTCTTCAGACGAACGAGCTATATGGAGTTTTCCACAACATCCAAGAACCACCATGCGTGGTCAGCGAACAAGTGTGCCCCGAGGAATGATACATTACATGGAACTATATGAGCAAGATAATCCTTAATTATATACAGCTCGACGAACGATCAACGTGACACTCTTCAACACAATTAAGCCCCGAGGAATGATCGGGCACGCTTATCATCTTGGATGTATAAATCAAATAACTTGATGGATGGTCAGACAGTCTTCTCTTCATAGTCCAATTATGGGCTCCATGGCAACGATGACACGTGAATAGATTCTCTGCAATATTTAAAGAAAAATAGAAGAGGTCAACTCAGAATATATGCCAACATGGTTAGCAACGGAATTAGTCTTTCAAATGACGATCAAGACTAAGTTTGATTTAATTACAATAGCCTTTTTGCTTGTTCCCATTAAATTAAGTAAGTTCATAGTCCTTTGTCATATCCAAACAAAAATTCCCTCACGAGTTGCCCCGACAATAATAAAAGCCCTACGGGGGATTCCTAGGCAAAAAGCCAACTCAGGTTGGTCGCCAACTATGTTGGTCGATTAAAATCCTGAACGGGTGGATGGCCCTTAAACGAAGTACATTTTTGCCATCGTCTTTTAAGCCTAAGAAACTGTGATGGCACAACCTAAAACGTAAAATTGACGGATATTTACATGCGAGGTATTAGAAAATGGAAAAATGCGAATAAAATTAGTATTACATTGACTTGCGGGAAAAGCCTAAGTACAATAACCGTAATGATTACATATAAAAAATTATAAACCTAATGTAGGGTCTTACCCCCTACTAGGTACATGCTCGTGCAAGGCTCGATGCATAGGCTTCTGGTCGGCCTCAGCAATTGGATCATATGAAAAACCTAATGCAGGGTCTTACCCCTATTAGGTACATTCTTAATCAAGGCTCGACGTATAGGCTTCTGGTTGACCTCAGCAATTGGACCATATGAAAAACCTAATGCAGTGTCTTACCCCTACTAGGTACATGCTCGAGCAAGCCTCGGCGTATAGGCTTTTGGTCGGCCTCTCCAATTAGACTATATGAAAAACCTAATGTAGGGTCATACCCCTACTAAGTACATGCTCGAGCAATACTCGGTGCATAGGATATTGGTCGGCCTCTCCAATTGGATCATATGAAAAACCTAATGCAGGGTCTTACCCCTACTAGGTACATGCTTGAGTAAGGCTCGACGCATAGGCTTTTGTTCGGCCTCTCCAATTGGACCATATGAAAAACCTAATGCAGGGTATTACCCCTATTAGGTACATGCTCGAGAAAGGCTCGATGAATAGGCTTTTGGTCGGCCTCTCCAATTGGACCATACGAAAATCCTAATGCAGGGTCTTACCCCGACTAGGTACGAGCTCGAGCAAGGATCGACACATAGGCCTGTGGTCAGCCTCAACAAATGGACCATACAAGATCAAAATACAAGGAAATGCCCTAAACTTGATGCATGCTCGAGAAAGCTTTAGTAAACGAATTCTGAATAGGCCTATGGCCAGCCTCACAAATTGGGCCATGTAATATAATAGAACAATGAACTAAGTTCGACCTGATCCCAAGAGGGTACGTAGGCAGCTCGACACTCTCGAGTCCAGTTCCCATATTAATTTAACGTCTCTCAACTCAGTCAAAGCATTAATCTAAAAACCTATAAAGGCAAGAAGATCAACCAAAGAAGTCTTAAAAGTTGAACGACAGCTCAAAGAACGCTAGTCCAGTTCACATCGATAACTGCATACGTTTAAAGAGATTATGGACCAGTTCCCAGCTCATCTCATAATCAACTCAACTAAACTACGACCCATGGGGCTATTTTGGGGGCAAAAAATATGCCTACATAATAGCATGACACATGGCGAGCACCTCGGTCAAGATGGTGAGCAACAGACGCTCCAGCAGGATAGGGACGATAAGAGTCCTTGATAAACTAGAAGACCGAGGAGCAGTATTTGATTGGAATCAAACTCCACGAAGATAGGACTCATCCATATTTGTAACCCTCATGTAACCCCTAACTCTATATAAAGGGGACACCCCAAATGTGAAAGGGGGCTTAGAAGCTAGAGAAACACATTCATGTAAACTCTCTCATCATTCTAATGGAACACAGTAGCAACCCCGTGGACGTAGGCCATTCATGGTCGAACCACGTAAATCCTTGTCTCTCTCATATTTATTTATATGCTTGTATCATGATGAATTGTCACCCCCCACGGGTGAGATTTTTTGCACCTACAGTTTTCACAACATGATTCTATCCCATATAATAACCTCGTATGTCCCATACCATACGTAATATATTTATTCACATTCTATTCTCTTTAATATGAAATTGACTTTTCAAAGCCTTAGGTTTAAGTACTCTTTTACTTAATTAAACTCAATTTATTTTATTCACAGTCAACTAAAATATCACACAGTAGATTGAATCACAATATATATATATATATATTCATCCTTTTATATACACTAATATAGAACCTCCGAGTCACAGATGTGGTGCATGCATACTCTACTATCATGTCCAGTTACCATTCTCATTCTACAAAGGACAAATGGTTTAGTGTCTTCCCCGAATCATAAATAACATAACACGCATATGTTGGAGGCGAGCATACTCCCCTGCCAAATGGGTCACGAATATACCTAAGTTCCCATTCAACCGTTGAAACTATCATATACACCGATAACACGTATCCAAGGTCCTATGCTCAGGGTGTGAATCTAAAATCCTCCCAAATGGGTGCACAGGATAAGTCCGTCCACAATGTGAAACCTCCACCCCGACAGCAAGTAGCGTAGGTATGTCATGCACAAAATAATCTATAATATAGGTCTAAATACACCTATAAATATATAATATCAATGAGGTATTCACACAACCATAAGATAATTCCCATACGTAGTATGATCTATCTCTCAATATTTACATATTAAATATTAGGACTTTACTCCTTAATTTATTATTCCCAAGCCTATCTCACTTGTCGAAGATTAAATAAGTTTTCCTTGATATATAATCAGTAAGAAAATAACTCATACCCTACTAGTCCATGTCATCATACTCCCCTAATTATTGTGAATTAAACTCATCTATAATTAAAATTGTATTCGTTGAAACCTATTCTCTCATAACCACAAGTTTCTTCACTTAAGATTAATCATATATGGACTTGAGATTTTCCAGGTGATTCAAATGATCCCCACCCTACTGGTCCTATCCTTAATCTTCATATATACGAATTACAACCCAAAACATTAAACTATCAACCATAATTCATTCAATTAAATAACATAGTTCTCCCCAATTTAAATCCCAAACATAATAATATTAATCCGAGTCTTACCTATGACTTACCGCCCTTCCATAAGTCTCATTATGTTCAAATAATAATCACAAAGAATTCCTAGAAGTTTGGGATTAATTAAGAATTAAAAAGGAAGAAGTTCATCATTTTTGGGGAGGTCGATCGATCGAGCTTCATGGGGCGATCGATCGATCACCCAGATATCAACCTAGATTCTGCAACTTTTGTTCTACGGGTTTCACATCTTTTGATCATTCAAAACCCTATTTTAACGTGATAAATTCCTTATAATTCATACCACATAATATAGCAACATATTTAAATGATCCATACTGTTCTAAACAACCTAGATTCATCAAGATTTTCGATTAAAGTGTATATATTTCATATTTTCCAGAAAAACTAAAATATATGTTATCTCAAGAACAATCCTATAACTTTTTGAATTTCTCCAACATGTGATGTTTATTTCATTGATTAATGTCTGCCAACATCTAGAAATTAACCCTACATATTTCTTCCTTCCAGAAATGAATTAACATATAACTAGTTTATCTCCAAAACATTTAATTTCTCATCATTTCTAATTATCCTAACATGGACATTATACTAACTAGATTGCAAATATGAAATTACTTGCCTCTAATGAAGATATGATCCTTTGGGGATGAATGTCCACTGGTGGTTCTTCCCTTCTCCGATCAACTTTCGGTCGTGGTTAGTGGTGATGACCTTTGGCTCTTGGTTCTCCCACAAAGACTCTTCCTTTTCCGAAGAGAAACTCTTCACTCTCTCTTAATTTTTTTCTCTCTAAGTTTGTAGAATTAATCAGAATTCTAAACCCTTTAAACTTATAAATAATATCCCAAATTCTTGTACACTATTCACCTTCCAGGTCAAATGACCATATTACCCCTCTCGGTTGACTATTCGGCTCCAAAGTGCCCCGAGACCTTATACAAACGTCCGAGTAGACTTTTTTGACTATAAAAACACTTTTGAACACTTTGGCGTAGTCCAAATGACCATTTGGATGACATAACAATATTCCTCTTTTTATTTGATATAAATTCAGTCCCAACACTACTTTCACACTCGTCGGACTTATCCACCGAAATTACCGTATTAACCATTCGGGACAACTTCTAAAATTAATCATAAGTAAATTCATGACCACATATTACTTTGATTCATTAAGTTATATTATTCATATATGATATATTACTATATACCCAAGTAATATTTAAATCCGAATTAATTTCAACTTATTTAATTAATTCCAAATGAATCCCTTTTTAAAAGTTATCAAAATTATAGGGTATTACAGAAAGTCAAAAAATTCATAGTATTTATGGAAGCCTTTTAAATTGACAAATAAAGCCTATGCCGGATAAATGCCGATGACCTGCAGATATTAACTATTTGAAGCACATTATTTTCACCAATGATGTTCTAGTCAGAGTAAGGACTCACCACCATGACTCTCTCATAATTTTTCTCGGGGTTTCTAACTAGGATGTGGACAAGATATTGGTAGATCAGGGTAATTACTTGAAAGTGATGTATCTCAAAATGTTTAACGAGTTTAACTTTTATATAGAATACTTGCAAGAGGTCACTATACCTCTTGTTAGCTTTGTATGAATAATGACTCTACCCATTGAGAAGGTTTTTCTCCCCATTCAAGATGGAGGAATATCTAATATTATTAATTTACTAATGGTAAATATAGATTCACCATACAATGCCATACTCGGTAGAGGATGGTTACATGCCACGAGGGCAGTTTCATCCACTTACCACCAAAATAAAAAGTGCATCACTAAGAGGGGGTCATTAAAATTTAGGGGAAACGAGAGTTGGTCGGATATACTTCATAGCAACCATTTGACCAAAATAGGAAAATAATAAGGATAAAGTCGAGGAACCAGCGGAGGGATCCATAACCTCCAAGTAGAAGTTAAAGTATAGACACCCTGGTGTTGAGGAAACTAGGGTGGCTCCTGCTGATTGGGTTAAGGAACCTCTTTATGAGATAGCCTTTGATGACAACCAACTTGAGAAGATTTTCTTAATTGGAAAATCACTCTTTGTTGAAGAGAGAGAAGAACTAGTTTCTTTCCTTAAAGGCAATTAGGAAATCTTTGTCTGATAACTATACGATATGCCAACTATAGATCAAGAAGTAATCCGCCACAAGATCAACATGGATTTTTCATATCCACTGACAACACAAAAGTCATAACGAATAGCACTCGAGAAAGCCATGTCAGTCGAAAAGGAAGTGGGAAAACTTATTGAGATCAATGAAGTTCAATTCCCCAAGTGGATGTCCAATTTAGTGGCCGTGAAGAAAATTAATGAAAAATAGGGAGTTTGTATCATCATCATCGATTTGAACTAAGAATTCCAAAAGGATAATTTTCCTTTGCCCAAGATAGATCGAGTGGTTGAATCCACCACTAACCATGACCGTATGTTCTTCCTCGATGTCTACTAAGGCTACCACTAAATCCCATTGTTCGCTCCCGACCAGGAAAAAACTTCCTTCATCACCACACTAGGGATATATTGTTACACTATGCTGCAGTTCGGATTGAAGAACACTGGGGAAACATCTCAGATATCAGTGAAAAATATGTTGAAGAAAAATTCGAGAGATACAATGGAGGCATAGATAGATGACATGATTTTGAAAAGAAGGAAAAAGAGCATCGCCTCGCTAACTTAGCAAAAAGTTTTGAAGTTCTTCTCTATTATAGGATGAAACTAATTGGGGCCAAGTTCTCCTTTGGGTTATAATTGGGAAAGTAAATTAGATACCTATTTAGTCAAAGAGGTATCTAGGTGAATTCCGAACTGATTAAAGATATATGGGAGGTACAACCTACCAAAATTGTGCATGAATAGCAAAAGTTGACACACACGCTCGTAGCAATCAACCGCTTCATATTAAGATCCTAAAAAAAGTCCCGACCTTTCATTCAATCACATAGGAAATAAATAAAAAATGGAATAATGAATTAACCAATACACTTAGACAAATGAAAAATATTTAAGTCAACGACCATTACTGGCCATTCTTGACATTAAGGTACATTTGCACTTGTATCTGGCGATGTCCAATAATGAGGTTAGCTCGACTTTAGTGTGGGAAAAGAGCAAAAGCCAGGTTCCCATCTACTATACGAGCAAAGCCTTTCTCAATGCTGTGAAGAGGTACCTCCCACTGGAAAAACTTGCTTATGAATTGGTGATAGCCTTCAGAAAGTTGAAACACTACTTCAAAGTACACATTATCATTGCTCAAGAAAGCTAACCTATTTGTATGGATGTCCAAGTGGTTAGCATAACTCGAAAGGTTTGATATCCAATTTCATCCTAGAGCCTAAGTAAAGGGAAAAATCTTAGCGAACATCATCATCGAATTTTCCAGTAACCAAGAACTAGTGGAGACTAATACAAGAAGCAAGAAGCTTCTCCGACAATTAGTTATAGATGGTGAGAAATGGGTACTTTACATTGATAGAGACTCAAATTACAAGGGTAAGGAGTTATGATAGTAGAAGTATCCCAAAAAAAAACTATTCTTGAACAAGAAATTTACCTCAGATTTGAAGCTTTTAACAACGAAGTTGGGTACTAAGCCTTTCTCGATGGATTATGGACAATGATTTCCTTTAGAACCAGTCACCTTGACGTATTATGTGATTTAAGTCTAGTATCTAAACAAATATCAGAAGAGTTTAACATTAGGGATGAGCTCACGGATGCATACCTTGAACAATCCCAGCACCTACTCACCCAAATCAAGCGGGTTCAAGTGTAACAATTTCCAACAGGTAATAACACTCATGTAGACACAGTGGACACACTATCTTAAGATGTTAAGGGAGATATGAAATGTAAAATGCAATTAGAATACCTCGAATAACCCAGGATTAATGAAGTAAAATTTTCCAAACAAGTTATTGTCGTCGAGAGTACCTTGATTGGGATGGATCTTGTTCATGTTCTACCTAATGGAAGATGCCTTCACAATTGATATGAAGGAAACACTTAATGTATGAGTTAAATAAACGATATAATTTAAAGATAGAGATTTTATTTGTCAGGCTCCAATGGTCAAGAAAGGTTCAGGTCAAAAGAAACTGCCCAATTAGTAGGAAATGCTCCCAATCGAATCAAAACACAAGTCATCTCAGGGCGAGAAAATCCAGATTAGGAAACAAACTTTCCCTTATCATCATTATTTTCCCCCAGAATGTCTAGTGGGGAGAAAGGATGTGATCTTTCTTTTATATCTTTAAAAGGGCATCATAGTCCTTGGAGGGGTGGATAGTAAATCCCCTAACATCAATTTTCTTGCTCAATGTCCTAGTAAGATCTTTCTCTTTGACTGACGGGTGAGCATGGGGAGATCCGGTACCAACTTTTGAAGAGATTAGGGTTACAACATTCTTCTTTTATGTGAAACTGGGAAAAATAGTATAAGGAATTAACGAAAACTTTAATGGATTAATGTAAGATGATGTTCCTTCCTCGTTTGATCCCTCCCCTTATGAGTTTTGGGAGGTGGACGACTCTTTGTCATCCGAGGAAATGTGAATGATCGGTGTTCGTTCTACTGGCCTCGTAACACAAGATGAGGTAAAACTTGAATAGCCGAGAAGGAAATCCACAGACCTAGGATGATTAACAGTTCTAGTCCTCTATTGGATTGCCTAATCCGTTAGAAGTTAAACAAAATTAACGTCATTTTTTAAAGGAATTTTCTTCATCATTTTTGCTGCAAAGAATATGTAAAGGCACACAAAATTAGATCCACTTAAGGAAAATATTATAGATATAGAAGTATAATTTCTTCCTAACCTATACCTCACCCTTTTCAGGGGCATCTTGGTCCCTAACATGACACACCTTTGAGAAGGGGATAATGCTGCCAGTTTATCACAATCAGTCCATGATTCAAGTAGTCTTCATTGGAATCATGGAGATTCATGACCATGGCTCGATTCTCCACCATCATCTTTATGTAATTCTAATTGTTTGTTGTCCATTAGTAATAACACCCAATTTTAGTTATACAAAGATGGGTTTTGAATACCTCGTTAATACGATGAACCCTTTGTTAATATAAAGATGGATTATATTTCCCATAATTCCCCTGGGGCACGTGACATATAAAAATTCTCAAGTTTTGAGGGCTTTTACTAAATTTCACTCTAAAAAACAAACAAAGATTCTAAGCAACAATTAACTTCAAGGCAAAGAATAATGCTATTCTTTTAAGTAAGGAGACTTGTCAAGATTAATAGTTGACCTTGTGTGACACCCCGACTAATTAAACACCGGGTAGCTACTCCTTTATAAAATTAATTCAAAATGCCAAGTTGGCTCAGTTAATAGCATCACTGTCGAAAACGTTTTATTATTACTAACCACCTAGTATTTAAAAAGTAAGTGCCAAATTTTTTATTAAATCTGATTAACATGCAACAAGAGTAATGAATAACTAAATAACACCATTCACCATACTGAAGTAAAACGAATAACCATCACAAAATATAAATAAACTCTGGAGGAAAAACTCCTCAATTCAAATCCCACAACTGATAAGTAAACTGAAATAAATAACTAAAACTGAATACTGAGCAATACATGCTAGAGTCTGAAAACTGAAATGTAAAAATGTCTAATAGAATTGGACAACATGCCCTACAACTGATAGATGCTGAGACTGGAATCCAAATGAAAGAAGCGTCTACATGCAAATCCCTGTAGCTTCCACAAACATCTACAGCTCGTCACCTGAATGAGAATCCTATTCTTGGTGTCCTTGTGGCTGGGCACCTAAAATGGTTTTACAAGAAAATATATTTGAAAGCAAATGGGTCAGAGCCCGAAAGTGGAAAATCATTTTAAAAACCTGCAAGTGCTTTAAAAACATTTAAAACATTAAATGCAAAGTACATGTTAGGACGTGCACTCACATTAAATTCTCACCTCTCGACTAACTGTGCACTCCTAACGTAAGTACCCATCTATAACTACCCTTTCCACTAGCTAAGTGACAACGTAACTAGCTAGACTACCAAAGGTTCTACCCATTTTACTCGGTTAATTTAACATAACAACGCTCGTAATCTAATAAAGGTTTAACGTAAACTCAGTTACTAACTATGCCATTGATATAACTATCAGCTAACTCATTATATAACTCGAAACAATACCGTAATATTTTTACAACATTAACATGAGGATTTCCATTAATTTAATGTATATTATTCACATCATAAATATACAATACAAGCACCCCGCAATCTAAGCTGTAGTGCACACATAATCTGCTATCCATCCCGGTACATCACGTACATAAGGATTACATATTCCGAATCTCTCAGGAATAGTTTACCTATAATAACATCACAAATAATAGAGGCGAACAAAGTCACCATCACATGGGTCACGCACATACCTATGCTCCCATGGTCATGCAGACTTATTAATATCACAATAAGTCCTTCTATGATCTATGTTCATCAAGGTACCAGTCTAAATCCCCCCGTAGGCACACAAGGATTAGAGGGTCCTAAGCGAACGCAAACCTCCCCCGTGATAGCAAGTATGGTAGGTATGTTATACACATAAACTATATACTAATCATTCACACATCTTAGATATTACCATATTAATAAGGTATTCTCTACATCATTATACCATTATTCCAAACTTATATATTTCAAGTCTCCCGTTAATATAAAGTTAAATTGCCGACACGTCTCACGCCGTGGTCCCTTATCCTTAAAACCTATCTTGAATTGACTATTAAGTTCCCATAATTCCCACATATGACATCTATATACCTAAGGTCTTTACTTCTGCTCTAAACCTTATTTCATCGAATTACACAATTTTACACTACTAAACGTTATCTCGCTTCACGAATTTCAATAATCTAGAATAATTCCTCGAATTGTATTCTAATTAAAGTCCACTATAATAATCACTCCTACTGGTCTCCTTAAGGTTGAGGGTATTCATAAGTTCTCCAAACATATTCTCCGAGGGTTTCCACCATTAAAATCAAATTAAGGAAAATTTTACTCATTCTGGGAAGGTCGATCGATCGACCTATGAATATCGATCGATCGACCTATGAATATCGATCAATCGATCTAGTCGATCGATCGACTTATGAATGTCGATCGATCGATCGAACAGGTATGGCTACGGACTGCTTCGTTCTGCAGATTTGAAAACGTCCCAAAACTTATTTCTAACGTGTGATTCTCAAATATAACGTTATAGTAATGTCATATAACAATCCTACAATATTTCTAACGTCCATAAATAAATATTTCAACAACTATAGGCTACATATGGATCAATCTTCATCAAAAACCTAGTTTTTCTGATTTTTCTCAAGAACAGTCATGAACCTCATCTTAAATCCGTTTTTGGTATTACAAAAGGCAGTAATTCACATAATATGATCATCCAGTAACATTCTACATGCAACCTATATCCCAAAATTCAAACTAATAACTCCAATCTTATGGGTTTTTCATTATCTTCCAAGAACATACAAAGTTTTTGAATAATCTAACATGGAAGAATCATTATCTGAAATTTAAATGGAATAAATCACTTGCCTTGGTTTGATTTCGGCTTTGGTGTTGATTTGGTGAAGAATCTCTGCAGAATTCCTCTCTCTCTCTCTCCTTCTCCAAGCTTTCTTCTCCAAAAGATGGCTATGGTGGCTAGGGTTTTCTTTGGGAGAGTTGGAAGACTAAATGATAACCTACGTAGCTTATGGGGTTAATAAAGGTTGGTTGGGTCAATCCTTATCAGATTACAACTCTCAATTTTCGTCACTTTTAATTACCCAAAAATACCAAATTACTAAAATACCCTTTTAGTTACCGGTATGGCCTAAAATACCTCGGGACCCAAACTATACCCCCGGCTAGTGTTTTCTGACTATCTCGACCCTTCCGGACGCGTTGACGCACTCAAAACGACCATACGGATTATAGATTTTAAATTCACTATTATCATCAATATATTATACCGTGACGCGGCGGTCCCACGCGTCTCAACAAAATTTCTAAAATGCCGTATATAAATCTCACGACAAATTTTATAGTACCAGATACATATATAATCATATATGCACATAATTAAATACCAATTCGCATCATATTAGTATTTATAACTCGGATTAATTTCCAATTAATACGCTAATTAATTAATTAATCCCAAAATAAATATAGTCAAAAGTACGGGGTATTACACCTTGATGCAATAAACCCCAATGACTTCAAAGCCACCCAGAGCTTTGGGGACAATTATGGGGACCATAGTTATGCGAGCACGTGCTCAGCATAATTGTCCAAGATTTTTGTGCTCTAAGTTACTAAAGATCACAAATCATAGAAGACGATAACGTATCCATCATTTGGAATGGATGAGGTTGATCAACGATAGGTCCAAACTTTTAGGGATAACTATTGATGGAGCATAAGACTTTACTAAGATTCTTTATAAATTTAAACTCACTCCCCATTTAGTTGGGTGTGTGATATGGTATGATTGAGAAGTATTATAATTGTGCTCTCCAATTATATAAAGTAATAAAGAGCGAACCGTAAACTCCATGGATGTAGGCACGTTGCGGAGCCATGTACATCTTATTATGTCTGCATTATTCCATGATTCTCTTTCATATTTATTCTTATTTGGATCATGATCATTGATTACTATCATCTTTAGTAAATTACCTTTACATGGGGTTTACACTATAAATCCAAATTTAGATTTTTTCTTATATTTTTTATGCTTTTACCCCATTTCACTCATTTTTTTTTTCATAAATCAAGACCAATACTTTAGATTCAAATTATGGTATAGACACCAAGCTTAGCTTTATTATGAATTATGTGGACTTTGAGACCATTTTTTGGCTACGCTGGCATGACGAAGTCATTTTGGAAATCAAATCTTTCCTTATTTGTTTAAATTTTGTCTATATTCATATACTCTAACTTTATACGTATATCTACCATGTTTTATCCATCTAGTTAGTTTTATAACCCTTATTACCTCTTTGGATGTCCCATATAATAGTTATTTACTCTTCTATGGTGAAATTATGATTTTGGGGCTTCACTCATATTCTACCCCCTTTACACATTTCTTTTATCACTTTACTCATGTTTATCTAGGGTATATCTGTAAAGGATCCATTCCCATACTTTCTGTGATGTGGATATTATAACTTAGTTTAGCACACATGTACACACTTGTACATTTATGCCCATTTCACTTTCCACACTTCGCACACACGGTACATCTTCTTTAAATCAAAAGAAACACTCTAGATTCGGATTATAGGTTAGACCCAATATCTCTCTCATTGTGAACTACGTGCTTGATCATATTTTTGGCTATAAAGGCATCCTGATGTCATTTTAGGATTCAAGTCCTTCGTTATTTGTTTAATTTTATTCTATATTCATATATTAGCACTTTATGGCGTAAAAACATAAAATAATTTCAATTATCTTTTCCTTTTGAGATTATAAATTTTTTCTTTCCATATTAGAATGCCTCATGCTTGTAGTTGGGTCAAGAAAGATCCATTGGATCTCGATCTAATAAAATAATGCATGCCTCACAACTAAGGATTATTTACTTATATTATTTGTTTCAATTTGATACGAACATTTTCCCCTCTTTGTTATACCATTCCTTAAGTCATATAGGTTTGATCCTTTAGAATTTAATAGAGAATGGAATGTGTTGTGAACTCTACGTGATTGAGAAGGCAAGGGGTTAAGGGGCTTGACCATAAGAAAACCAGTCTAAGAGAAGTAGTAAAACCAGATTTGAGTTCTTGATTACTTTTTTGAAAGTAGATTAATCACACATTCAACATAGCTTTCAGAATTATGTGCTTCCAGAACAAGGGGTCTTCGATCCTACTGCGTATGATTTTCCACCCTTGCGGGCCTTGAACTTGAATCCTCATCAGTGTCCTTATTCCAAGAGGCTATGATTTTTCCTAACCATTTTTTAAAAAGGCCGTACAATGCACTAAAATAATAGAGGATTTATTCAAATGTTGGAGTAAGAGTCAAATCCTTATATCTAGCATTTTTATCAATATAGTTTGTTTTCTTATCCTAATTACCTCTTTGGCTGTCCCATATTATGTGTATTCACTCTTCCATGGTGATATTACGATTTTGGGAAGTCACTCATATTTTACCCCTTTTTACAGATTTCTTTTATCACTTTACTCATGTTTATCCAGTTTATCTCCTTAGAATGATTGATTCACATCTTTTCCATGATTTGGGTATTATGGCTTTGCTCTTCACACACATACACATACTTGTACACTCATGCATATTTTCACTTTGTATACTTCACACACATGGCACATCTTACACATTTGGCAATGTTCATTCGTATAGGAGAAGGATATTATTTTGTGTCCCGTTGGAGACCGAAGGGTAGAGTGGGTGTCTAACACCTTCCTAGTTGATAACATAGTCTTTAAGCCATATCTTATTTTATTTCATAATTACTAGTTATCTTTTATGATATCTCTTCAGAGGTGGATATCTTTTTTACTATGTTGGGTAAAAAAGATTGGAGACTATGATCTCTGCACATTCATACACCCCTGACATAGCCTACAATGACCATTTATATCCTTTTGGTATATTACCACAATGAGTGCGTGAGAAAGATCATCCATGATTCGTTCGGGTTTCAGATGGCTATAATGGAAACTATTTTTGGGACTACGCTTTTGAGGATTAGACTCTATTTACATGGGTTTTATTTTCCTCTCCGTGTATATATGTCCTAACTTATTTAGTTACTTCCTTCATATTCTCTTGTATATTCTCACATGTTCCATATACCTTGATCATATTATGTCATTCATATATATTTTTCTCCACCTCGTTGACATACTTATGTGTTTACCACATGTATATCCCACTTTTTATATCATATATTTCGTATCACTTGTATATATCATATGCTCCATATCTTATCACATGCTTCATATTACTTATACATATTTTCGTACATTAATTACCTTATGTAGTTCGATGTTTATCAAATGCCACTCCTACATATTCCCCTTTTTAATTCATGCTTATTAGTGGTACATATCTCTCTTAGCATAAATAAAAGTTGGCATGGAAATAATAAATAAGACTCATGAATTTGCACATTAAATTACTTAAGAATTGAGTATTGACCCTATATTTCTTCCATACTAGGGATTCACTTTGTGATTGTTTCCATCTCTATGGGGGGCAATTAACCTAAAAAATAGGCTCCCAACTTCCATTTGGTAATTACCCTTGATGATTATTAAACGGTTCTCCCACATTTCACTCCTTGACCAAACTCATGCTATGAGGTATATAGTAGGAACTCTTTCACCCATGTTGATTATATCAAAGTTTTCCTCACTCGTACAATTATCACGAGGTATATCATGAGGAAATTAATGTATACTCAAGTACATTAAATGGATATATATATACATCTTTAAACTGGAAATTTGGGAACTATCTACTGGGATTAAAGGTAGGTAAGTAATGAATAATTAATTTACACCCCCCACAAAATTTATGGTGCTGGTATACTCTGTTATCCGGTCCCCGTATCACTCGCACTAAGGAAAATACTAGTTCGAAATCACTCTCGAACTGTATTAACACAAAACACATACAAATTGAGGCAAATCATAGTTCCAAGTCACTAAGAGGGCAGCACATACCCTCATGTCTCTTAGGACTGTCTGACTATCGATCCGATAGTCTGTACCAAGGATTCCTATGTTGTAGGGTACGAGTCAATATCCCCCAAAAAGGTCCCATCGAGATAAGACTGTCCCAACGCGATAACCTCAGGGATAGCAAGTAGTGCGGACATGATTTTTACACGTATATAGTATATGCATAAACACAATCATATATGTATACTAACATTCCCATATCATATTTAGGTACACTCTCATGACCCATACTTATGATATTTATTCTTATTGCACATTTTATGATTATCCCATAACGATTTTCTCTTTTATTCTTATTTATGGGATTATTTTGACTTATTTCGTAACACTCGTGAAACCCTATCCTCATAAGTGAAATTTTAGTAGGTACTCTTTTACTTTACGACGTAAATCCCTTATGAGTCTCACCCTTTAACACATGTCCCCATTGTCCCTTATGTATAAAACACGTCCGTTAAATGTTAATCTCTTCTTACATTAAAGGTTCCAATTTTATAAAGTCCTACTTGTCTTCTTTTACATCGCAAAATGTTCTAAAATTGATGTCCAATAATTGTAATCATTTAAGTTGGAATAACCTATTAAAAAGGGGAATGTGAGTTTTCCAGGAGGGGTCGATCGATCTATGGCAGATGTTCGATCGATCGATGATCTTAGGTTAATCGATCAATCAAGCAGGTATAATGAAGCTGCAGAATTTCCAGTTACGGGTTTCTTCTTTCAAAATCATCCAAACCAATATTTTTTATTCCCAAACTCCTAAAAATTTATACTACAAGTGTTATATTCACAAATAAGTGGTATTCTACGTAAGGCATGTGAATTTTCATCATGTATAACGAATTAAATGGGGCACAATCCATAAAAGTATTAAGAACCCTAATATTTTCTGTATTCGGTTTCTTCCCATTCTTTTCCCAGATTTCATATTCCTAATTTATTGTAAGTTCGTGGTTCAATCTCTACATGTGAATTTGATTTCTAGAAAACAACTATTTCTTATACATCATGCGAATTCAATTCTCCAAAATAGGTTTTTCTCATAAGAACTAGTCCTAATCAATCCTAGGCTAATATTATTGAAGCATTAACTGAAATAGAGAAAGATAAATACTTGCCTGGGAATTCTTTCTTCAGATTTGTGGAGAGATTGGTGTTGTTGTGATCCTCGTTGCGCGATCTAAAGTTTGACGGCGATGCAAACGGTGGAGTTCTTGGCCTAGAACTCCTTGGAAATCTTCTCCTCTTCCTCTCCAATGGCCGTCTTTAGTTTATAGATATTCTAACCCTAGAAGATGACTCCTACCATCTGATATACTCTTAGAAATTTCGTGGGTTTTCATGCCCAAAAATGTAAAATGTCCAAAACGCCCTCCCGGGATGTTTATTAGGCCTAAAAACGCCCCAAGACCCAAACTAAACCTCTGGGTACATTATTTTGACTATCTCGACCCTTCTGGACACATTGACACACTCAGATTGACCATACGGGTGACTTATAATTTATTCACTTTTAATAGTCCGAATTTAATCCTGACATGACACAAAGCGCGTCCCGATAAATTTCCAAAATTATCAAATTAGATTCTCATGATAATTTTACTAAATTTAATTACACCACTTACTTTACCCATAAAGTAACTTACAACAAAATAATTACTAACTATCATCATGCTAGTAAGTATCTAAATGATTTTTCGGATTAATATTAAATTAATATCTCTAATTAATTTTAATAAATCCCCAAAATTAAAAGTCATAAAAATACAGGGTATTACACATTTGTTGAAAACTGATATAGATATTGTTGTTTCGAATTTAATACCATCAATTATTGTACGTGATCGATGAACATCAAGCATGATCCAAATGGCAATGTAGAATTTGGGAACCTAAATGTATCCTCTCCCTCGAACAACGGTAATAGGCATTCGTACATTTCGTGACCCTCTCCTTCGTTCAATCAGAACTTCATCGATGACTCCATGCCTAATCAATCATGATTTCCTATGCAATCACCTTTATTTTCCACTGCCATCCACACAATCATCCAAATCTCTTCCAAATTCAGTGCCACTTTCCTATGGTTGCTCAAGGAAAAATCTTGGGTGATTATCTCCGTCCGTAGAGTATTTCAACCCCAAGGTTCATCACATAGTCGTACAATGCTAGGAATTTCCATTTTTTGATTAGCCTGATTAAACCTATATCATCCTTCCCTGGAATGGAAAATGAAAGTTCTCATAAACATATTTGTGACTTTGAAGAAGTATTTCAGACTTTCTCAGATCAAAATTATTCCTAAAAGCTTATAGGGATCAAATTGTTCTCTTTTCAGTGAAGGATAAGGATATGTAATGGTTCAAGATCTTACCACACATATCTATTGCTAATTGACATGAATTAGAAGGTGCATTCTTCAAGGATGTTTTCTAGTTCATAAGACAAAATCTCTTATGAAACAAAATTTTTCCCAAAAATAATTAGGAGCCCTTCAACAAGTGTTGGGAACGATTCAAGGCCTTGCTTCATCCATGTGCACACCAAGGTTGTGGAAAAGTACAACAAATATCGATTTTCCATGGTGAGATTGACCGAACAACAAAGCAATTATAAAACTATTTTGCCATATTAGTTTTCCTACCTTAAGTGTGAATCAAATCGAAGCTCATCTAGATTTTATGGCGAAGACGTCATGTGGATAGGATACATCAGACCCAAAGGATCATTCCTATAAAGGAAATACCTCCCCCTTAAGACAAAAATGGATTTTTTACCATCTTAAGATAAAGTTTGATGACATACATGCTAAACATGCACAACTGCATCATGGGGCCGAGGCGATGTAAATTAGCCAAGAGCAAATGCAAAAATACCTATTAGGGAATCCGCTTACGTAATGTTTTATACAATTGGTCATTCAATTAAAGAGTGTCCATCATGTTTGGAAAATAATATTGACATTTAAAAGGCATAAGAATTGTTCCTTAAGAACTTTAATTTTTCACGCAATAAAAGAAATGAAGAACTGTGTTTGAAGAATAAACATAGGGTTTCGAGAAATAATACTACAAAGGATCTTTTTTTGATCTGTATGAGGAGAAATTTTTTGAAGAAGATGAAGATCCTTCTACCCTCTCAAGCTCTGGACAAAGTTTTCTTAAATGAATTTGACATCTCGAATCTTCTAGTATATAACCCACTCAACTTTTGGAGATAAACATATGGTGAAATATGAGATAAATCACCTTTTATTCCCTCACCTCTTCACAAAAAAGTGAATAATGTATTTCCTATCCCTCTCTAATCCTTCACAATGTATCTCTTTACCTAAAACCCTAGATTACACTAATATATATAGGTATGAGTCATGGTTTTAGCTAAACATGACTTCCAGAGAGTTTCGAGCCTACTACTTGGGCAATGGAATATATTAGCGACCCCCAACTAATAATTAAATTGTCTTCCAAATAAATACTAAGAAATCCCAATTACAATTTAGCAAAATTATTTTATTTCTTTATTTAATCATGATTAATTCCACTAAATAATCACGACTGCACTCCAATTGAATTATTTTTATGTCATTGGGAATAAAGAGGTTTTATTTTCAAACTTGATTATGGTATATAATGTAAATCCACACATTAAGTGTTTGATACCATCTTGGTCAAATCAATTTTTTGATAACTGATTTTAACCAACATCTAATTTAATTCCATGAATCATAGAGTTAAGTTATTTGTACGCCACGTGATTAATAAACTAATCCATCGATTGGGTTTTACTGGTGGAAATAACATATGTCTTGGGGGTAACAGTGTCAAATATATCTCCGGGATGCAGATTCCTCCAAATTATGATCTCAGACCTACTCAAAAAATGATTCCCAACTTGCGAGGATCATTTGATTTAATATAAAATTGATTTGCACCCATAGTAATCAAAGCAAAAAAATTTCAAACATTCCAATCATCATAACCCTCGAAATTAAAAATCTATACTCCCTTTGCAAATGGTGTGATACTATTTAAGTCTAGTGAAGACAACCCTCAAACATAAATTTTGTGGGTGGTCTTGTTCAATACATTCTTGGATATACTGGTAACAATCCTGTTTTGAACAATCAAAAAAGTTCTAGAACCACCATACATGGAGATAATCTACTAGGATTGTAAACACAACCATATCAATAGGATTTCGACTCCCTATCTTGGTTATTAACTATTCAATTTTAATAGAATCAGAATTGAAATATCCTGTGATCATGTCGAACGTAAACCACAAGAATTCCTACTAAACACAATTGAACGACATTATATAAAATATATATTTAGAGCGTAGTTATAATTCAATATCATAACCATTATTATTATTATTTCAAAATAAACATACACACCTTTATCGAAAAGTAAACAACATACATGGATTTAAGAATAAAACCCCAACAATCTTAGTCTTAATCTTAAAGCCACATACTTATGCATTTAACTCCCAACCTATATAATTGGTATTCTTCTGCGCTAAATGTAGAAGGATTGATTGGGTGTTATCTGTATAACGTTTGTTATAATCTTATCACTTCCCTATTTGATGTCTCAAACTAGGTGAAACCTTTTCTGAATTTGCTCAAACCTTTTGTGGGTCACGAATTCTCTCGAACTTGTAATCGTATTTATATGAACACTCAAAGATTTAATAGTATATTTAACTTGGAAGAACAGTAGCCAAGTTACTATGGAAGTAATTGAGCCATATAGCCTCTTTAGTTTTTACCAAAATGTAAATAATGTTTTTCGCCTTAGTGGAGTTAGAAATCTAGGATCGATTCACACTCCTCTAACTTATAGTTCAACCACCTTGGGAAAACATATATTCCAAGGTAGAAAACATGTAAACTTTATATAATATAAAATTTTAGAATTTTTACTTAAAAGGTATAAGATTATGAGACTGAAATATGCTAACCATGCAAGCAGCATAGCAGATATTATGTCTAGCACACAATATCCCATTGCTGAAGCATAGGATAAATTCCTCATTCCTTATATATATTCAAGTCTTTTACTACACTTATTTCTAGATAGAGCAATTCCATACTTTAAGGGAAGATCTCTTCATAGAATCTCGATTATAAACTTGTCAGAACAACTTCGATATAAGTGACTTAGGGTAAGTGCAACATCCTTTTATCTGATATTGAAGAATCTTGATAAAAAAGATGTGAATGGATTATCCTAAGAACTTTGTATCGAGATATTTGGATAATAACTCTCATGTGCAAGTCAATACTCCCACCTCGATCCCTATCAGTCAAATATTATCTACAAATTGAACTAGAAATACAACCACATTTCTTTCATGCTTCTTATAAAAACAAGTATTATTCGGAATATAGTCAAAATCACAACTTAATTACCTGATAAAATCGAATGTCCCAAGACTTTGATGTTAACTCAAATCCATAAATGGATTTTAGAAGCTAACATTATTCGCTTTCCTAACTTCTTACTATATACGTCTCAAGATAATCATTCAAGAACGAAGTTTTAATGTTAAAAGAATCCTTAAAGAGTAGATTGGATACCAGTGAGAATGTTTGCTCATAGATAATCCATTTATTTATGAGTAAACCCTTTAGTAAGCATAGCCATGAATATTTTCGCCTCGTATCCAATTAGCTTTTAACTTCTTGTAGATTCACTTGTGGTTGATAGGTTTTATCCCATTAACAAGTCTACATAACCCAACAATTGATACAAATACATTGAATCCTTTTGGTATACATAACCATAAATCAAAGAAAAATCCCTAGTAGTTCCTGGAACCTGATTAGTGTTTTCCTAAGAAATCATGGAAATAATCACCCAAAACACTAACAAATCAGGATGACTCTTGATTTTCCCACTAGGACATGGGACCACTTTCAATCAAGTATAAGTGGCATGTGTATCCTAATTATAGGTAATATAACCATTACCATTAGGAATTTTATCATCAATATGAGGTTATGTTTCACCCCCTACGGGTGGTCTAACAATAATAATAATATGATGTTCCTTTTTGTATTATAAGACCAATTTACTGTGACACCCCGACTAATTAAATACCGGGTGATCAGTACTTTATTAAATTAAATCAGAATATCCAGTTGATTCATTCTTAGCATTACTATGAAAAAATAATTTCTCCTTATTACTCATTTAATAATTAATTAAGCTAAGTGTCAAAACTTTTCCAATTTTAATTTAATTAAATCCATACCACCATACAAAGATAAATAAGTGACATTCCAACACAACAGAATTAAAATTAATCAAATTTAAATGTAACTGGGATAAACTTTCTAGTTGGAATATCTCAATATCACCATCCAAAACAAAATGTTAATAGTATCAATATAAAACAGGTATAATATCCGAAATGGAAATGAAACTACTAGAATCTTGGGAAACATTCCCTACATGAGCCAAGTACTATAAAGATAGGAATCAAGAAAATGAATGCGTCTAATCCAAATTTGCATCCCCAGAAACTTGTCAAAATATCCATCCTCTAAGTCGGGCATCCCTGATACTGGGCACATGGTAATATAGATTTAATAGAGAAGAGAATATCCAAGTAAATGGGTCAGAGCCTGATTGTAAAAGATCTTAAAAATAGCAAGTGCTTAACAACTGCAACTAAGCAAGTATTATATACATGTTAGTTCTCGGCTCTCACTTGAGAATCTCACCTCTCATCTATTGTGCACGCCTAACGTACCTTATTATTCCCCTAAATAAGGTTCTCAATTATCCTCCTATCACTTCTCACTATCCCGTATTTACCACGTAATACTTTATTAATTAAACATGTTCATCTCTCTTTAAGATGAACTAGGCCTTTAAATATTAAGTATTCACTTAATTAATTCAATTCAGACTTTATTATTGACTTTTTATCCACTAAATCACACAGTAGATAACATCATAGTACATACATATATATATATATATATATATATATATATATATATATATATATATACGACACCCCCAGACACAGCTGCGGTGCATCCATACTCTGTTATTATGTCATGGTGCATCACTCACTATATAATTGACAATTGGTCTGGCGTCTCTCACAAACCATAAATCTCATATCCCAAAAATTGGAGTCGAGCATACTCCCTAGCCAAATGGGTCATGCACATACCTACGCTCCCATTCAACCATCCAAATTATCATTCATACCGATAGCACGTGTCCAAGGTCATATGCTCAGTGTACAAATCTAAATCCCTCCAAATGGGTCCGATCGAGATAAGACCGTTCACAATGAGAAACCTCCACCCCAATAGCAAGTAACGTAAGTATGTCATACACAAAATAAATCATAATATATGTATTTATCCCACCTATCTATATATCAATAGGGCATACGCACAACCCATAACAATTCCCTTATGTAGTATATTTATATCTTGAAAATCCTACGTATTTATAGATTATAACTTTACTTATTAACATATATTTCTCAAGATTTGTCATCACTCGAAAGTTAACCATTATTTCTCAAATAAATTTTAGTACGTAATTATCCAACACCCTACTGGTCCATGTCATCCCAAATCCCAAATTTTCACAAATTCATAATATCCTCAAATATATTTATTCTTGGATAAAATCCAATTACTTTTAATCCGTTATTCTACTCTCAAGGATTAATTCACACATAATAATTTTTGGGTCTCAATTACCACCCTACTGACCTTCCCTAAATCCCATTTTGCTATAGTGAATTTACATTAGGAATTATTGGAAGTGGGGAATTTAATCAAGCCTTAAAAAAATCAACATGTGAATTCTGGGGATGTCGATCGATCAATCAGGTTTCCCAATTTTTATCTTCAAATCCTCTATATTAAATTCCCAAACTTATTATAATTCATTCCACACGATATAAAATTATATATAATTGATTTCCAATCATCAAAGATCCTACAACATCAATAGGTTTTAAATTAGACAAGTTATTTCTCCTAATTTCCAGAAAAAACACATTCTTTCATTTCTCCAAGAACATCATATAAACCCCAAATTTTCTTTATCAATTTATTCCAAATTTGTAGATTTATAGATATTCAGAAGAAGGTTTATTCAACATAATTCGCAAATCAATGATTCCAATAACATCATCATGGTTTATCTCTAAATCATGCAATTTTCTCAGAATTATATAACTATCATAACATGGGCATTATACATGCTAATTTGTACATATTAAGTTACTTTACTTTAAATTGAAGGTCTGAACCTTTGGGGATGTTTGTCTATTGGTGGTCCTCTCACTCTTTCGGGTAACTTCCTCAAATAATTCCTCAAAGGTTTCAGTCCTAGGTTGGATAGAACATAATTAGATGAGCTTTGCGCATATCCTGTTTCATTAATCGCATAGAGTAGTCTATTAGACAATGGATAAGAGGATTGTCAACACGCATACACTACAATAATCTAAAACTTCACCCACGCGAGTGCTTTGGTGTACATACCATTTTATTTATCAATGAATAAATATTATCACGTATATATGTGTGTATGTGTGTCACGGTCCGATTGATTTGACCTCATTTCGGATCGATCCAACAGGGTGAGTAAATCAATTATCTGGTCATAACAAGTTTTTGAGTTTTGTTTTAACATAAAAATCTCACACCAAACACACTTGATTATGAACCCAATCTTCTAAAAACCCATTAAAATCTTCAAAACCTCAAATAAATCTCACCTAATTAAAACCCACAACATCATCAAGATATGTATTTACATTTTCACATATCAATTTGGGTTATTTAGGTTTATTTCAACCCAAGGTTTTTACGGGGTTTTGTTATATTACTTATCTATGTGCCAAAATGCAATTTCTTTAGATTATTGTTGCTATATATAAAAAAATTGTTGATTAATGTGTGTTGTTTTGGAAATAAAAATAATTGGTAAACATTCAAGATTAAACACCACCACCATAGACATTTCATACCCTTGACACTATATGTTCGATAAAATTCCTGAACCAATATTTTCGCCCGTTTTGCGCGTTTCTCTCACGAAAATCATTTGATTATTGCATATCACTAATATGTAAACATGTGTCTTTGTTATGTAGGTCAAAATGGGAAAAAACTATAACTTAATGTAGTTGGAAAATTTATGGGTGGGGTTATTCCGGCCACCTTTCGAAACGACTTGGTTGGAAGCTCACTTTTGTAAGAAATTCTCTCCCAATACCAAGAGAGAAATATTACTAAATGATTTCCCAAAAATATTTTGGCCATACCTAAAAAGAACAATTAGGATAAACACCTAGCGAAAAATGGGCCATCAATGAAGATTTGGTGAGTCATTTTTGTGCCTCATTTGTGAAGGTGGAAGGTGACACATAATTGGTTTATGTGAGGGGTGTGTGAATCCCATTTACCTTTCCTATCCTAACCTTGACACTTATATTTGAGGTTAAAAATCCTAATGAGTGCCCCTATACCTCAAGCATCATTGCTTTGCGATGGATGAAAGAAATCTTGGAGGAGATAATAACACCAAGTATGGCTTTGTTTGAAGGAACGATTAAAGCCATTCAGATGCTCCACAAACAACACCTCCACCTCGCGAATGTCAACAGTATGTCACCATATAAGAATAAAAATGTTCCGACCATAGGACATAAGCCTCCCCACATCATTTTTGGAGCAATGAAGAAATTCGCCTGGAAAAAAATGGCAAACTAACTTCTATACGCTATGTTCATCATAAGGATTTGTCATCATTTTGGATTCCAAGAGAGGGACAATGACATTGTTATTACTGAGCTATAACTACTCCACCATATCGCAATAAATAAATGCCTCAATGAAACTTGGGTTAATTGGTGCGAGGGAAGAGAAACAAAGGGTGATACGATAGAAGGCGACGACACAAATAAGGTGGCCGAGATATATAGGATATAGATGAGAAATAAGCCACCATCAAGGCATGGAAATGTACCATACGAGTCATCTATCATAGGACATCATTTGTAGGCAATCCTTGTTGACATTTGAGAGTCCAAGGGCAAAGAATAATAGAGAGGCCATTTAGGACGAGCTCATTGGATAATGAGTTGAATTTCAGGATTTTAACGATGGGTACGAGCAGGATTCGGGTCATATTTTACAAATCCATAGGTACATTTACCAACAACAACATGAGTCAGAAGCTACATCTCCACTACACTACTTCTATCCCTACCAACTCCGTAACTCAAGCCATCCAGAGCCATGATGAGACAGTTACCTCCCATATATATATATGTGTGTGTGTGTGTGTGTGTGTTTCTTGAATAATATTAAGACTCATTGTTGACTGACCGTCAACCATTTCGTACTAAAAATGTAAATTTTCAGTATTAAAGTGAGTAATATGTAAATATTTTAAATACGTTATTTTGATTAGTAGATTTGTATGCTCGATACTAACATGTTTTCAGGAAAAATGCAAGCATAAAAAAATAGATCATCAAAAGGTCCTTATTTCTATCCATTCTGTCATACATTGTGTTCTAAATATAAACATTGAGGACAATGTAAAAATATATTTAAAGGGTGCTAATTTGAATCTATATAGTTGCATATTACTATCTGTAATACCTCGTAATTTTATTAATTTTTATTTAAGGGATTAATTGAATTAAATGAGAATTAATTGGGAATTAATCCGGATATAAATACTAGCGAGATTTGAGTTGGTATATTATTACGATGTTAAAATTGAATATTTCTGAGTATATATGGTAATATATGAGTATTGAAAATATTAAAATTGTCGCAAGGCAGAAATACGACAATTTGGGAAATTTAGTTGGGACGCGCGTATCAGTCACATCAGGAATGAAATTATTTAAATTAAAAAGTGAATTATATTTTTATCAACTGAATGATCATTATGAGTACGCCAACGTGTCTGTAAGGGTCGAAATAGTCAGAAAACACTAGCCGGGGGTTTAGTTTGAGTCCCGGGGCATTTTTAGGCCAAACCGACAACCTAGAAGGGTATTTTGGTAATTTTAAAAATTAAGGGATTAAAACCCATGAATGTTAGAGGTAATTTAGATATTATTAAAAGGGACACTAAGGCCATTATCAACCAAAAAGTAAGGGAGTGGGCTACGGAGGTTTTTGAGAGAGGTTAAAAGAGGTTCTAGACTAAACCATCTCCCCACCACCATTTTTGGAAGAGATTGTGACTAGAGAGAGGGAAGAATCAACCTTGAAACACCAACAACAAATCTGAAGAACAAATCTAAGGCAAGTGATTTAATGTTATTAATTTACATTGAATATTTCCTCCATGTTTAGTGTAAAAACTTTAATTGCCTAGAAAGTTTTGATGAAAACCAATGGGATTATGGTGAAACTTATCATTTTAAGGTAGGAATTACATGTAGCATGCTTATGGACGAATTCAATACACAAAACATAACTTTTGACGATCTTAAAATGGATTAATAAGGAGTCTTTTTATGCAATTAAATTCTAGGTTCAAGTTCATAGGGTTTCGAGCAAGAATTGGGGATTTATGATTTTGGCATGTTGATTTGTAAGATTTGACCCCAAAAGTATGTTAAGGAACGACCTAGGGTGACTTAAAATAGTTTACAAACATTAAAACGTAATTTGGATGGTCTTAGGGTGGATTTAGAGAAGAGAAGAATTAAGAAAAACGAGTTGGGAAATTTATGGGCATAGTCTGCCATCTCGTTAGAAGACCTGCCCAGGTCGTTCGAACGACCTCGTTCGAACGAGTTTCTAACGAGATGACAGTATCCCTTCTAAGGAGTTGGTATTTCGTTCGAATCCATTAGTTTGAATGGCACTCGTTCGAACGAGATTTCTAACGAGTTGACATAATGGCCTTTTTTGGCCTGATTTTATTCCAAACTTCTCGTAGACTCATTTAATGGAGTAATAACCTTCCCTTATTGACTAGTGGGTATAGTTGTGAGATTGGAGTACGTTGAGGAGTAAAACTTAGAATTTTGTAGTAAACCGGATGACATTTAAGGGTTCGGAAACGAGTACCTAACATTACAATGTGAGAAGAGTTGACAACTTTAATGTATATAAATCGGGGACTAGTAAATGTACGACATGAAATGACGGTATAAGGACGAGAAATATACCTCTATTAATATTCTAAGATATCTAAGATGTGTGAATACTTAGTATATTTATTTATCTGTGTATAACATACCTACCATAATTGCTATCACGGGAGGTCGGCGTTCGATCAGGGCCATCTAATCTTTGTGTGCCTATGGGTGGATTTAGATTGGTACCTCGAGGATATAGGTCAGAGAATGGCTTATTTAGAAGTTAATAAGTCAGCTGTCTTATTTAGGAGTTAATAAGTCAGCTCATCATGGGAGCGTAGGTATGTGCATGACCCATGTGATGTGAGTTATGTTCGCCTCCATTATATGTGATTGTTGTTTATTGAAACGATTACTGAGATATTTGGAATACGTGGTCCTTAGGTACGTGATGTACCGGGATTTGATAGCAGAGTATGTGTGCACCGCAGCTTAGCCTCTCGATGCCAGTATTTTATATTTATGATGAGAATAATATACTATTAAGTGAAATCAAATGTCATGTATAAATGCAAGTGTGAATATTAACAATATTTTAGTAGAGTTAAAAATGGAAAATCCCTAGTGATTAGTATTACTAATTTTGAGAACTACGAAGAAAAATAAAACTCTCGGTTTAAATTAAGATGTCGGAAATTGAATCGTGAATCGTATAGTAATGTTAGATTGCGCATTGGACTAGTTAGATATGGGAATAACTAGAACGGGTACGGGTACGGGTATGGTAGGTGTGCACAATTAGTTGAGAGGTGAGGAACTCATGTGAGTGCACGCACTATCATGTATTTTATATTCACTGTTTAATGGTATTAAACACTTGCTGTATTTTAAAATATTTTCACAATCGTGCTCTGACCCGTTTTCTTTGAAATCTATTTTCTTTTAAAAACCTTTTAGGTGCCCAACCACAAGGACACCAAGCATAGGAGTTCCAATCCGGTGACGCACGGTAGCTGTTGTGGAAGTTACAAGACCTCGACAGTAGACACCTCCACTTTATATCTTGACTCTATCTCAAATTTACTCATCTGTAGGGCATGTCGCCCCATTTCTTTTAGATACATCTTATTTACTCAGTTTTATTTCAGATTTTGGGTTGTAATTAATTAGTGATTCAGACTTTGTATTTGGTTGTATTCAGTATTCGGATTATTTAGAGGAGTATTCCTCCTGATTCATTATTATTCCATGGTTATTCTATTGTGACTATGTTGTGGTTGTTATGTTAGCATTTCATAATATAACTTATTGCATGTTAATCGGATTTAATTAAAATTGACAACTCACTTTTAAATACTAGGTGGTTTGTTATTGTTAAAACGTTTTTCGGCAGTGATGCTATAAACTGAACCAACTTTACATTTTGTATTAATTTAATAAAGGAGTAGCTACCCGGTATTTAATTAGTCGGGTTGTCACAGGTGGTATCAGCGCATCAGGTTCTAGTGTCCTTATGATCTGTACGGCTTGTTACGTTTTCGCGTAGCTTTCTTTAATATAGAGCCCTATATTTTAGGATTGTTGTATTCTTTTGTGTATGTTTCGCCCTTCAGCTATTTTGAGATAATAACTGCGAACTTATAAGAATTTACTCTCATTGCAGATGTCTCCATGACGTGCATAACGAGTTCGCAGGGATGCTCAACCCAAGCCACATCCTGCACCAGTTCAGGGCTCCTTGAATGCCACAGAGGTTGTCGCTATTATAGACCAAGCGATAAATGCCGCCCTAGCAGTTGTACAGCAGGCATCGCCTCAGGCACCGGTAGTCGTGCCAGTTCGAGCTCATGCATTCCCGTCTGCTTGGGAATGTGTTTGTGATGCTTTTCAGAAAGCACACCCTCCGGAGTTTGCTGGTAGCTCTGACGTCGTGGTGTCCAGTCAGTGGAAGAAGGACATCCAAAGGCACTTGAGGATGTACGAGTGCACGGAGGTACAAAAATCGATACTGGCTACTTTTAAGCTAGTAGGATCAGTGTTGCAGTGGTGGGAGTCCATTACCACCATGGATGAGAGAGACATCCTTTCTATTCAGGAGTTTTGGGTGCGGTTCGACCACAAATATTTTCCATCAACCGTTCACACCGAAATGAAGAGGAAGTTAATGAACCTCAAGAAGGAGGGAAAGACCGTGGCCGAGTATGAGGCCGAATTCACTAATCTCGTGAACATCGTTCCCGATGAGATTCTGACCGAGGAGAAAAAAGATTCAGAAGTTCATGGATGGGTTGACTTGAAGGATCCGTCAGCACTTGTTGAGTAATCTCTCGTTGGCCACGTATTCTGATATGGTTAACGCAGCACTGCTTCACTGTCAAGACCACTGATTTCACATGTTAGAGAGTAAGGGATCAGGAGAGTCCAGCCATCAGGGCAGGACAGGGGGAAATGGTGCCAGCGGGGCACAATCTACTTGGGGTCAGCATAGGCAGGTAGATTAGGGTTCCCAACAGGGGGATTTTAAGAGGTTCAGATCTGGGGGTTTCAGAAATGGTCAGGGAGGTTTTTGTCAGGTCCAGCAGGGTGAGCATGGCCAACATGTCCAACAACAGCAATTTCATCAAGGCCAACATAACTAGGGGAGGAATGGCAACGACCACTAGGGCCGTGGGCAGCAGGGTCAGAAAGGGGGGAACTTTCTGGGGAAATGTTGTACTTGTGGCAAGATTGGCCACAGGCTCCAGGAGTGTCGTGATAGGGGCAGGGCCCCATAGAAGCAGCAGCAAGGTGCTCGACATGAGCTCCAGAGACCTATGTTTCCTGTCGCCCTACCAGCACCACCTTAGATGCCATCTTTGCCACCCATCCCAGCAGTCCCAGTCCAGCAGGGACAACTTCAGTACGGGTAAGTTTATCAGCTCCAGCATGCCGTAGTCCCATAGGATCCATCTGTTATTGAGGGTATGTTCTCTATTCAGGGGACTATGGGGCGTATTTTATTTGATACGGGGTCCACACACTGTTTCATTGCCACGAGATTTGCACGCACTTTGGGATTGTTAAATGAGGAAGAGAGCACAATTAGTTGCGTAGATTCACCGTTGAGTAGGGGTTCCGTGATTTCTCTTATTTATAGAGGTAGGGGTATAGAGATCGGGAGATTTACTTTACCTGCTGATATATTAGTATTAGAAATGACTGAGTATGATGCAATTATTGGTATGGATTGGCTAGTTACGTACCAATCCATGATTGATTGTTTCAGTAGGATTATCATTTTTGCCATTCCCAGGTAGGAGATGTTTTTAGTGGCGATGCCTCATCTTGAGGGAGGATCATCCACTCACTTGTACTATATAGAGGAGGAGACCTCTAAGGAATTGTTATTACCACTCGATTCGATTCCAGTCATTAGGGACTTTGTAGGTGTATTTCAGGATATACCTGGATTACCTCCTAGTAGAGAGATAGATTTTGTTATCGATTTGACGCCGGGCACTCGGCCAATTTCTCGCACACCTTACCGTATAGATCCAGTAGAAATGAGAGAGACCATGGATCAGATAGAGCAGTTATTGGGTCAGGGGTTTATTCAAAGGAGTACTTCGTCATGGGGTGATCCTGTGTTGTTCGTAAAGAAGAGGTATGGATCATGGAGGTTGTGTGTAGATTACCGGGAGTTGAATAAAGTCACGATACGGAATAAGTACCCAACGCCCCGAATCGATGACTTATTCCACCAGCTGAGAGGATCTTACTTCTTCTCAAATATTAACTTGTGATGGGGATACCATCAGTTGCGTATCAGGGAGCAGGATGTCTCAAAGATTGCTTTCTTGACGAGATATGGTTCCTACGAGTTTTGGGTTATGCCTTTTGGCTTGACCAACGCTCCAGCCGTGTTTATGGACTTGATGAATAGGGTCTTCAGAGAGTTCCTAGACCAGTTTTTCATTATCTTTATTGATGACATTCTGGTTTACGCCCAGACAGAAGACGAGCAAGCTGAACATTTTAGGCAGGTTTTGCAGACGCTGCATCAGAACGAGCTTTATGCAAAGTACATAAAATGTGGGTTTTGGCTGAAGGAGGTTCAGTTTTTGGAGCATATCATTTCAGACTGAGGGATATCCATTGATTCGGGGAAGGTATCTTCGGTGAGGGAATGGGAGCAACCCACGACACCGACTAAGATCCGTAGTTTCTTGGGCCTAGCAGAATACTATAGGAGATTTATTCGGGGTTTCTCAAAGATAGCGGGTCCTTTGACACATCTGACTCGTAAAGGTGTGCCATTCATCTGGAGCAATGCCTGTCAGTTGGCATTCGATGAGTTTAAGGACAAGTTTACCTCAGCGCCTGTGTTAGCATTGCCTAGACCGAGAATTGAGTATCTAGGCCACACCGATACGTCCTTACAAGCACTTGGAGGTGTGCTGCAATAGGAGAGTCAGACCATAGCTTATGCTTTTTGTAATCTTAATCCTTATGAGAAGAATTAATCCACCCATGACTTGGAGTTAGTGACAGTCGTATTCTCTCTTAGGATTTGGAGACACTATCTATTTGAGGAGAAATTTTGGTGGTTCACAGACCACAATTCTCTACAATATCTCTTCACGTAGAAGGAAATGAATATGAGTCAACGTCAATGGCTTGAGTTTATAAAGGATTATCAATTTCATATCCAATATCACCCAGGGAAGGATAACGTGGTAGCATACGTGTTGAGCCGTAGGCTAGTAGATAAGGTGGTCGAGGTGTGGAAAGCTAAGTGGAAGGAGTTGGGACACCAGGATGCAGTGGCCCGATCATTCATGTCTGTAATGACCGTTACACCTCAGATTGTTACGAGAGTGATAAAGGCCCAAGCAAATGACTTGTTTTGTCAGGAGAAGATAGTTCGATTACTAGCAGAAGGAGCCGAGTACTATACCATTAGTTCAGATGGGGGGATTACGCTTCAATGGGAGACTGGTTGTTCCGAAAGGGGAAGACTTACGACATGAGGTAATGGCAGAGTCGCACGGCTCATGGTTCGTGGTACACCCTGGTGGGATAAGATGTACCAAGAAATAAGACGACAGTACTGGTGGAGCGGGATGAAGAGCGATATCGCCGTGTTCGTTTCTAAATGCGCCACTTATTAGCTAGTAAAAGTGGACCATCAGAAATCGGCAGGACTTCTACAACCATTAGAGGTTCCGATGTGGATATGGGAGAGCATATCCATGGACTTTATCACGGGGTTACCTACGTCACAGAGGGGTCACGACTCCATATGGGTAATTGTGGATAGGTTGACCAAAGTTGCTCATTTTCTACCCGTGAGAACAGACTACACTACGGGACAGTATGCCCTTATTTTTATTGCGGAGATAGTGAGACTTCATAGGGTACCTCTAAATATCGTTTCTGACTGAGATAAGATATTTGTTTCATGATTTTGGGAGAGTTTCCAGGAGGCCATTGGTACGAAGTTGCCGCTAAGTACGTCATATCACCCGCAGACTGATGGGAAAATAGAGCGGACAAATCAAACGTTAGAAGACATGCTGCGTATGTGCATCCTAGACTTTGAAGGTGGTTGGGAGAAGTACCTTCCGCTGGTGGAGTTTGATTATAATAACTCATACCATTTCACCATTTGCATGGCTCCATTTAAGGAGTGGTATGGTAGACCTTGTCGTTCCCCAGCATGTTGGTTAGAGGTGGGGGATAGCAAACTCCTTGGGACGAAAGAGATTCAGGACACTTCGGTAAGGATAGAGGTAATACAGACTCGTATTCAGGTAGCTCAGGACCGACAGAAGACCTATGCTGATGCCAAGAGGTTCTTCAGAGAATTCAAGGTGGGGGACCAGGTGTTACTCAGAGTATCTCATATGAAGGGGATCATGCATTTTTGGAAGAAGGGGAAACTGGCACCAAGATACGTGGGGCCATTTCCTATCATCGAAAGGATTGGGCCAGTTGTGTATAGACTTGGGTTACCGGAGCACTTGCATAGGATTCATGATATGTTCCATATTTCCTCCCTAAGCAAATATCTTAGGGACGATTTGGCCCATACTCACATTGCTTTAGAGGACATCGATCTTCAGCTCGATAAATCTTACGAGGAGGGGTCGATTGCTATTCTGGACCACAACGAGAGGAAATTGAGGTTGAAGATAGTACCATTAGTACACGTGCAGTGGAGACATCATAATGCCGAGGAGTCCACATGGGAGCGTGAGGATGAGATGCGCAAACGTTATCCATAGCTATTTTTACCAGATATTCATTAATTCCGAATTTTGGGATGAAATTATGTTATTAGGGGGGAAGTATGTAATAACCCGTAATTTTATTGATTTTTATTTAAGGGATTAATTGAATTAAATGAGAATTAAATGGGAATTAATTCGGATATAAATACTAGTGAGATGTGAGTTGGTATTGGATTATGATGTTAAAACTGAATATTTCTGAGTATATATGGTAATATATGAGTATTTAAAATATTTAAATTGTCGTGAGGCATAAATACGACAATTTGGGAAATTTAGTTGGGTCACACGTGTCAGTCACGTTAGGAATGAAATTATTTAAATTAAAAAGCGAATTATATTTTTATCAACCTAATGATCATTTTGAGTGTGCCAACGTGTCCGGAAGGGTCGAAATAGTCAGAAAACACTAGTCGGGGGTTTAGTTTGAGTCCCGAGGCAATTTTTAGGCCAAACCGACAACCTAGACGAATATTTTGGTAATTTTAAAAATTAAGGGATTAAAACCCACGAATGTTAGAGGTAATTTAGATATTATTAAAAGGTCCACTAAGGCCATTATCAACCAAAAATTAAGGGAGTGGGCTACAGAGGTTTTTGAGAGAGGTTATAAGAGGTTCTAGACTAAACCATCTCCCCACCACCATTTTTGGAAGAGATTGTGACCAGAGAGAGGGAAGAATCAACCTTGAAACACCGACAACAAATCTGAAGAACAAATCTAAGGCAAGTGATTTAATGTTATTAATTTCCATTGAATATTTCCTCCATGTTTAGTGTAGAAACTTTAATTGCCTAGAAAGTTTTGATGAAAACCAATGGGATTATGGTGAAACTTATCATTTTAAGATAGGAATTACATGTAGAATGCTTATGGACAAATTCAATACACAAAACATAACTTTTGATGATCTGAAAATGGATTAATAAGGAGTCTTTTTATGCAATTAAATTCTGGGTTCATGTTCATAGGGTTTGGGGCAAGAATTGGGGATTTATTATTTTAGCATGTTGATTTGTAAGATTTGACCCCAAAAGTATGTTAAGGAATGACCAAGGGTGACTTAAAATAGCTTACAAACATTAAAACGTAATTTGGATGGTTTTAGGGTGGATTTAGAGAAGAGAAGAATTAAGAAAAACGAGTTGGGAAATTTGTGGGCATAGTCTGCCATCTCGTTAGAAGACCTGCCCAGGTCGTTCGAACGATTTTCTAACGAGATGACAGTATCCCTTCTAACGAGTTGGAAGTTCATTCAAATCCATTCGTTCGAATGACACTCGTTCGAATGAGATTTCTAACGAGTTGACAAAATGGCCTTTTTTGGCCTGATTTTATTTCAAACTTCTCGTAGACTTATTGTTGATACCAAATTTAATCTACTGACGTGGACCAATAATAAGAAGACACGTGTCAATTTACATGGCACAATAACAACGAGGAAAGTTTATTTCCCCCGACCAAGTCATGTTCGCTCCTAACTACAACTCCCCGAGGAACTACAACACTCCGAGGAACTCCAGCGCTCTGATGAACTCCTGAACGACGAGCAACTAAGGCGGTCCGAGATGCATCTCGGCCGTATCATTAAACGGACAACTGTTCAACTGTTCATCGAATGTTTATATTCTTGATGCACACGCTGCATTAAACATATTACCCTTTCATATGTATTTCATTTAATGTATCGGACCTTTCATGTACAGCCTAAGGGCTATAAATACCGTGTATCATCCTCATTCAAGGGGATCGGAATTTCTTGAGAGAACTTGTAATCAAGAATTCCACAAACACTCAGCAATAACATAATAGTGGACGTAGGCTTTATTCCTAGCCGAACCACTTTAAAAATCTTTGCCTTATTTATTTATCTGTGATTAAATAATTAGAGCGATCTAGTTTTTTACATCAACAGATTGGCGCCGTCTGTGGGAACGTGTTACAAGCGTTGTTCTCCACCAAAAGCTAAGTTTTTATTTTCTCTACATATAATCAATTATACATACATTTTTTGATTGAATCGTGATTTTTATGTTTATATACATAAATTAATTGTCCAATTTTTATCTACAAAATATTGCATATCATGATTTTAAAATCAAAACTGTTAGATTAGTTCTTATTTAGAAATCTGAAAAATAATGGATTTCATAAATCATAACTTTTTGCTTGATTCTCAAGTTTCAATTTTATATCATGGAATAAATATTTTTAATGATTACATATACCAATATATATGACGGTGGTAAGATTTGATAATTTTCATTATAAATTTTGTAAGATCTTTGATGTCTATTCAAATTCCCATCATATTTTTAATCAAAGAATGGGAAAAGGTTAAAGACAATAAAAAGTTTTCTCATGGAAATCATGACCCAGATCTATTTTCTCTCTCTTCAAGTTTGAGTCTCTTTGCATTCATTTTTATGAACTATATACTTACTTTGGTTCATCTTCCATCTATGTCAATAAAGTCAAATTGGTTGATTTTTTATATAAATTTGGTAATAACTTCGATCATTCACCATATTTTTATCTCTCCAAATAGGGAATAGGAAGGGATCAATATAAAAAATAATTTTCTGTCACCTGAAAAATCATTACCCACCTCATGTAAAAGATGATCAGTAAAACAATCATAACCATATCAAGACTCTGGGCACAAATTTGATATGTTGGCCCCTCGTTCATCACATCACAGGGTTTCTTTATCGAAATCACACGATCTAGTGGATTAGGTAATTATTCATTTAATTAACATTCTTAATGCTTAAATTTTACATCGAATGTTATTTTTCTGATCTAAGGATTCGAGATATTCTGGTCATAAAAAACTTTACGTCTTATTTATGATGCATATTTGATAATAATTTGTCCATCTCACACACATTTGGCATAAAACATATTATTTCATATTTTGAAATTTTTATGCTGATACATATCATATATTGATTGGATGAGTAAATTATTCTCATGACTAATCAATTCAGCCTACACATATGGTAGAGCAAATTATTAATTTTTACAGGCACAAGATTCAATGCCGACGAATGCTGAAGCACAAATTATTCCATATCCGTTCGGATTCATATTTTATATTTATCTCAGCATGGAGCTCGAAAAATTTCTTCTCTCTATATATATTCGGCTCCGAGGAAAAGCTACAACAATTATTATATTTCACCCCCAACGGATAGTTGGTCGGGGTAATTCTTATTTATATGCAGGCCCAACAAAGTTCTCGGCCATATTCTTATGTTCTGGAAAATATTATTCTTATTCGGCATTCTGCAATTATGCCTCGACAAGATACTTATTCAGCTTTAAGGAGAATTACAACATTCGTTCGGATAATTCTTATTTATATTCAGGCCTGACAACGTTCTCGGCCATATTCTTATGTTCTGAAAGATCTTATTCTTGTTCGGCATTATATGATTCTACCTCGACGGATCGGCGAGGCACTTTATTATTTTTTAATTATTCTTTATATCTATTTGGATGCATATTCTATTCTCATTTCAGCATGGAGCTCGACAAATATTTATTATATCTTATTCCGCTCCAAGGATGTCTCCAGCATTTATTATATCTTATTCCCAACAATCTGTTGGTCATCGCCGAGGAGGTATCCTGCATTTATATTATATCTTATTCCCAACAATCTGTTGGTCATTGCCGAGGAGGTATCCTGCATTATTATTATATCTTATTCCCAACAATCTATTGGTCATCGCCGAGGAGGTATCCTGCATTTATATTATCTTATTCCCAACAAATCTGTTGGTCAGCGCTGAGGAGGTCTCTAGCATTTATATTATCTTATTCCCAACAAATCTGTTGGTCAGCGCCGAGGAGGTCTCCAGCATTTATATTATCTTATTCCGAACAATCTGTTGGTCAGCTCCGAGGAAGTCTTCATCATTTATTATCAATTACCACCAACTCCGATTGGTAGATAAAATCCAACTCCGGTTGGTAGACAAAATCCAACTCCGGTTGGTAGATAAAATCCAACTCCGGTTGGTATTGGTCGATAAATCTCATTCAAAGTTCACATTCCACAGTTGGGGGCTTCTATTACAGATATATTTGTTCATTTGGTGGCACATTCTTATATCATCATGCAGTCGAGCATCAAATTCAACCCCGACTAATCACTTTCTCAGGAGGAATATTGAAGTTCAGGAGGAATATTGAAGTTCAGGAGGTATATTGAAGTTCAGGAGGTATATTGAAGTTCAGGAGGAATATTGAAGTTCAGGAGGAATATTGAAGTTCAGGAGGTATATTGAAGTTCAGGAGGTATATTGAAGTTCAGGAGGTATATCGAAATTCAAGAGGTGTATTCAGAAGTATCAGGACATGATGAAAGAAAGCGAAAAGTATTCCACCGAGGAACTCTGTCAGACCAAAAATTAGAAGACAAGTTGCCTATATGGAGGCTATATGTAGATGGATCATCTTTCACTACAGGCTGTGGGGCAGGGATCATTTTGAACAGCCCAGATGAGGTCGACAGGGAATACGCCCTACGTTTCTAATTCAAAGCTTCTAATAATGAGGTTGAGTATGAGGCCATGATTGCAGGTCTTAATTTGTCAAATACTATGGAGGCACAGCAGGTTATTGTCTTCAGTAATTCTCAATTGATCGTAAACCAAATGTTGGGAAAATAATGAGCCGAAGGAGAATTGATGATCAAGTATCAAGCAAAGATGATGGAGTTGGTATCAGAGTTTGTTGTTGTTCAAACTGGTAAGAATATCAAGAATGGAGAATGTGAGAGCATACGCCTTGGCCCGATTAGCATCAGCTACTCGTACCGAGCTGCGAAGAACGATACTAATTGAAGCATTAGAAAGTCGGAGCATAGATGAAGACCTGACGATGAATATTATTACCCTTGATTTAGGAACATCTTGAATGGATCCTATCAGAGCATATATTAAGGAGGAACAATTACCGGAGGATAAGCTCGCTGCCAAGAAATGGAAGTTTAAAGCTGCTCGGTATGTACTAATTAATGGTATTCGGAGGATAAGTTCGCCGCCAAGAAATGGAAGTTTAAAGCTGCTCGGTATAATGGTATTCGGAGGATAAGTTCGCCGCCAAGAAATGGAAGTTTAAAGCTGCTCGGTATAATGGTATTCGGAAGATAAGCTCGCTGCCAAGAAATGGAAGTTTAAAGCTGCTCGACGAGGAATTATGGCAGGTTTGCAAAGATGTGTACATCCCTCCGAGGTGAATTGATTAAAGAGATCCATGAAGGGTCCTGTGGAGCCCATGTAGCAGGACGAACACTTTTGCAAAAGGTGATGACGAAGGGATACTACTGGCCGATGATGAGAGCTGATTGTATAGCTTATGCCAAGAAATGTGACAAGTACCAACGCTTTTCCTCCATCCGAAGAACTTCACAAACATTGTTGACACCCATCATTTATCCTTGGCCATTTTCCATGTGGGGATTGATTTGGTTGGACCATTGACGACGACTCGAGGAAGATTCAAATACCTCGTCATCGCAGTAGATTATTTTACTTAGTGGATAGAAGCTGAGCCACTTATTGACATGACATACGAGAAGGAAGCTGTACCAATTTGTTTGGAAGAACATCATCTGCCGATATGGTCTCCCTCATGCCTTCATCACAGACCATGGAACACAATTTAAAAACGAGGAGTTTGCTGCCTATTATCATCAGTCAAACATTTTGAAGGTTCATTCAGCGCCAGGATATCCTCAGAGCTAATGGACCAAAAGCTCTAAGGAGCCAAAAAGTGCTCTAAGGTGCCAAAAAGTGCTCTAAGGAGCCAAAAGTGCTCTAAGGAGCCAAAAAGTGCTCTAAGGAGCCAAAAGTGCTCTAAAGAGCCAAAAAGTGCTATAAGGAGCCAAAAAGTGCTATAAGGAGCCAAAAGTGCTCTAAGGAGCCAAAAATGCTCTAAGGAGCCAAAAAGTTCTCTAAGGAGCCAAAAAATACTCCTTTGGTTAGGAGGCGCTCTAAGAAGCCAAAAGCTCTAAGGAGCCAAAAAACTACTACTCCTTTGGTTAAGAGGTGTACACCAGCATGATCAATTACGGTTGGTAAGATAAAAATATACTCTCATATTACAACTTATGTTGGTCGGGAGGTAAGATTATTGCAAAAAGTTCCTCGAAGAACAAAATATTTCAAACTGAACCAAGTATGGTTGGTCGGGGATAAAAACCCACTAACTGTAGTTGGTCGACAAGAAGAATTTATTGACCTTAGTTGGTCGGATACATTTTATAAAGACAAAAATTTACCAAGTATGGTTAGTCGGGGATAAACTCTCACTAACTATAATTGGTCAACAAACATTATTTAACAACCTTGGTTGGTTGGAAAAATTTTAAACATTTTTATACTCATTACTTTATTATTAAGTGATCGAGCAACTTTACTAATACTTGTAACTTCTTTATTACTAAGTTGGTCGATGAACAACACAATATTGTTATACATATGCACACATGTAAAGTATTTTACAAGACAATAGCAATTAAGATTGCGAATAAAAATGAAAGTCTTTCATTAAATTCAAAAAACAAAATACATTGAGAATGAAAATGTATACTACCTATTACATTGAGATTCCTATTCTATTGGTTTCTTCTCCTTCTACTTTTAAAACAGGTTCCTCACCAGCAGGAGGATCATTCAAAGCATAAGGGGAGTGTATGAAGTTAAGATCTTTCAACATTCTGATATTCATCACAGATGATCTATCCAAGAAGCATTAGCTCATTCCCGAGAAGCACTTACTCGTCCCTGAGAATCACTTGTTAGTCCCCGAGAACCTCTTGTTCGTCCCCGAGCAGAGGTAGAAGTCAAAATCAGCATCTATAGCACTGAGATCTTTGCTAATACTGTCTCGACCAATAATGAAGAAAAATTTATGAGAAAATGTTTCGAAGTCCACCACTAGCCTGGTACTAATCAGATTGATTTGTAAGATTTGACCCCTAAAGTATGTTAAGGAATGACCAAGGGTGACTTAAAAAAGCTTACAAACATTAAAACGTAATTTGGATGGTCTTAGGGTGGATTTAGAGAAGAGAAGAATTAAGAAAAACGAGTTGGGAAATTTGTGGGCATAGTCTACCATCTCGTTAGAAGACCTGCCCAGGTCGTTCGAACGAGTTTCTAACGAGATGACAGTATCCCTTTTAACGAGTTGGAAGTTCATTCAAATCCATTCGTTCGAATGACACTCGTTCGAATGAGATTTCTAACGAGTTGACAAAATGGCCTTTTTTGGCCTGATTTTATTTCAAACTTCCCGTAGACTTATTGTTGATACCAAATTTAATCTACTGACGTGGACCAATAATAAGAAGACACGTGTCAATCTACATGGCACAATAACAACGAGGAAAGTTTATTTCCCCCGACCAAGTCATGTTCGCTCCTAACTACAACACCCCGAGGAACTACAACACTCCGAGGAACTCCAGCGCTCCGATGAACTCCTGAACGATGAGCAACTAAGGCGGTCCGAGCTGCATCTCGGCCGTATCATTAAACGGACAACTGTTCAACTGTTCATCGAATGTTTATATTCTTGACGCACACGCTGCATTAAACGTATTACCCTTTCATATGTATTTCATTTAATGTATCGGACCTTTCATGTACAGCCTAAGGGCTATAAATACCTTGTATCATCCTCATTCAAGGGGACCGGAATTTCTTGAGAGAACTTGTAATCAAGAATTCCACAAACACTCAGCAATAACATAACAGTGGACGTAGGCTTTATTCCTAGCCGAACCACTTTAAAAATCTTTGTCTTATTTATTGATCTATGATTAAATAATTAGAGCGATCTAGTTTTTTACATAAACACTTATTTAATGGAGTAATAACATGCCCTTATTGACTAGTGGGTATAGTTGTGAGATTGGAGTACGTTGAGGAGTAATACTTAGAATTTTGTAGTAAATCGGATGACATTTATGGGTTTGAAAACGAGTATCTAAAATTACAACGTGAGAAGAGTTGACAACTTTAATGTATATAAATCGGGGACTTGTAAATGTACGACATTAAATGACGGTATAAGGACGAGAAATATACCTCTATTAATATTCTAAGATATCTAAGATGTGTGAATACTTAGTATACATATTTATCTGTGTATAACATACCTACCATACTTGCTATTATGGGAGGTCGGCATTCGATCAGGGCCATCTAATCTTTGTGTGCCTATGGGGGATTTAGATTGGTACCTCGAGGACATAGGTCAGAGAATGGATTATTTAGGATTTAATAAGTCAGCTGATCATGGGAGCATAGGTATGTGCGTGACCCATGTGATGTGAGCTATGTTAACCTCCATTATGTGTGATTGTTGTTTATTGAAACGATTCCTGAGAGATTTGGAAAACGTGGTCCTTAAGTACGTGATGTACCGGGATTTGATAGCAGAGTATCTGTGCACCGCAGCTTAGCCTCGGGGTGCCAGTATTGTATATCTATGATGAGAATAATATACTATTAAGTGAAATGAATTTTCATGTATAAATGCAAGTGTGAATATTAACAATATTTTAGTAGAGTTAAAAATGGAAAATCCCTAGTGATTAGTATTACTAATTTTGTGAACTAAGAAGAAAAGTAAAACTCTCGGTTTAAATTAAGATGTCGGAAATTGAATCGTGAATCGTATAGTAATTTTAGATTGGGCATTGGACTAGTTAGATATGGGAATAACTAGAACGGGTACGGGTACGGTAGGTGTGCACAATTAGTTGAGAGGTGAGGAACTCATGTGAGTGCACGCACTATCATGTATTTTATATTCACGGTTTAATGGTATTAAACACTTGCTGTATTTTTGACTATTTTCATAATCGTGCTCTGACCCATTTTTTTAAATCTATTTTCTTGTAAAAACCTTTTAGGTGCCCAGCCACAAGGACACCAAGCGTAGGAGCTCCATTCCGGTGACGTACTGTAGCTGTTGTGGAAGTTACAGGACCTCGACAGTAGACGCCTCAACTTTATATCTTGACTCTATCTCAAATTTACTCATCTGTAGGTCATGTCTCCCAATTTTTTTAGATACATCTTATTTACTCAGTTTTATTTCAGATTTTGGGTTGTAATTAATTAGTGATTCAGACTTTGTATTTGGTTGTATTCAGTATTCGGATTATTTAGAGGAGTATTCCTCCAGATTCATTATTATTCCATGGTTATTCTATTGTGACTATGTTGTGGTTGTTATGTTAGCATTTCATAATCTAACTTATTGCATGTTAATCGGATTTAATTAAAATTGGCCACTCACTTTTAAATAATAGGTGGTTAGTAATTGTTAAAACGTTTTTCGACAGTGATACTATAAACTGAACCAACTTGACATTTTGTATAAATTTAATAAAGGAGTAGCTACCCGGTATTTAATTAGTCGGGGTGTCACACTATCGAGAATGATTTATATTTTTATATAGTTTTTTAAGTTCACCCGTAGTTGAAATAAATGTTTATACAAAATAATTATACTTGTCTTTGAATGTACTTGACAACATAACTTGTTAGTACTTTTCCCATATTTATTATGCTTTATATTGCACTTAATTTATGTAGTGACTCATATTCACCATAAACATAAATACTTGCATATTTCTCAAAGAGTTAATGCCCTAATTTCATTGAAAGCATAGGTATAAACACCATGTAATCCTTTAAGTTGTCTTTCGTTTTTGAGTGATACAGACAATCGTAATTCCTTATTCAATTGAATTAATTAACTAGCAATCTCTAAACCTTGTTTTCATTATCGTGTAAAGGTTACTTTTTGAAAATTTATATAGATTTGAAATCCCGATTAACCTCGACAGGTGATTTAGGAATATTACTTATTTCCCCTCCACGTCAAAAACATTTCAAATATTAATGCAAATGAACTCAAAATTTGAAATAAGGGTTTAGAAAAATAAGAAAAAGGAAGAGGAAAATCAATAAAAAAATCATAAATTCAAAAGGAGAAAGGAGAAAGTATTTTGAAGAAATAAAGTATTTAAAAGTATCCCTTATTTTAAAATAAGTCTCGTTTGAATTTATAATAGTCAAGAAATATCAACTGCTCATTTTTTCGCCCCAAATCCCAATGAAAATCCAAAAGGTGAACCGAACAAAAGAAAGATAAACAAATTTATTAAATCCTTTACAAGATAGTATCATTTATTGAGATTATTTTTTTTTCATTTTAAAACGTACATCTTTACTCATTGACTCATCCAAGGAATTGTTTTCTTTTACCATTACTATTTATGACCACGTATCTCGAGTGACCCACGCTAAACACTTCACAGTGCTCATTTTTTAAGAGTGGTTGCCAGTGAGATTTTAACTAACACATAGAAATTCTACAAATTATCTCATAATTCTGATATTATACCCCTAGTAGGAACTCATGTCCCCTACAGTTCACAACATCATTATATATTTAATTTAAAGAATAATAGTTTGATATAAATATTTTTAGGACTTCTGGAGAAATCTTCTTGTCATTTCCCTTTTCCTATAAAATGCTTAGATATGTGTTGCGCTTTTGGAAAATATGAAAGGAGCTATGTTTGGAAACATTTTATAATGTTTGCGTGTACCATATGTATAAAGTCTCACGAGAAAAACTCATCATATAGGGAAGCTTAGAGGTTGAACAGATTGTTTCCTAGCTAAATGAAACCTTATATCCCGGGAAGTGAACCTTTAGCCTTTACATAGTTTGAGAATAAAATACTGAGTTTGCTGTCCACATATTTTTCAATTCATTGTTAGGAACTAGCAATACACGTGTTAGTGGGTTCGATTAGTCGCATAAATTATATATAATTCCACTTTTTTTGCACATTTTTGCATGTAAAAACCATAGAATCCTGTATTTATGCTCTTTTACTATATAATCCAAATTTTCATTGTCAATTATTTACATAAGGTATTTTTGTGTGATTACATATTTTGGGGTGCTAAATGTGAAGTTTGGTAGCATTGTGAACAAGAATCATCCACAAACATGATTTCGAGGGAAAAAAGGAATTTCATAAAGTGGGGGGAAAACTCAAACTCTTCAGTAAGAATGTTGGACTCCAAAACAACAATATCTAGTTTAAACGACACATCAATTTGACATCAAATGAAGAAGATATGAATATTCAGGGACAAAAGTCAAAATATTCAGAAGTGAACTATAAATATTTTAGGCAAACTAGAAAGTAAATGTTGACCGGATCAATCCAACCCTATTTATAATCGATCTGAACATGTCATCATTCTCCACATTCCTATAAATAGCAATATCTCCCTTCCTCATTTATTAAAAATTCACCAACTATCTCCCTCTCTCTAGGAATTAATTATATTCTTAGTTTTAATTAAGCTTTATTTTTTTTTTGCAATTGTCGTGGTTAATTAATTTATTTCCTTTATTTTTTTATTACTTAGTTAATTGATTTAATATTTAGTTTACAACTTTAATAGTTAGTTCAAACATTATCTATCAGGTTAAGAGTTGAAGAGTTAATTATTGCCTTTATAATTATGTTGCACTAGTCAAATAAGTTGTGGATCATCATGTCCCCTATTTGAAAATAGTGTTGTTCTTTGAGATTTTAAAGTATAAAAGTACATTCCTAGATTAATGTATTAAATTTAATAGTATGGATGATTCAAATATAATGTCAAGCATTATATGTTTTCAAACTTTTCAGATGAGATGCAATGTATGTTAGAAGTTACACTCACTATATAATTTTCCATGTTTCATGTGAGGTTTTTACCCTATATGTTTTGTTGTTTGACTAAATGAGTGCGTAACTATTGAAATGTATTTGTAAGGACACAAAATTCTAATTGAGTCTGATGTAGTCTTGGCTCAATTCCGAAAAAAAATATTTGAGTCATGGAATAAGGTTCACGCGTATCCTTCAAGCTTATGACAAGTAACATTAAGACATCATCCTTGCCGAGTTTCAAGTGTTTCATTTTGTGTCCTTAGCAATTCATCATATTTCAAGTCTCTAATAAGGTATGAATGCTATATATATATATATATATATATATATATATATATATATATATATATATATATATATATATATATTTAGAGACTTGGAATAATCTTTTAATGGGTGTAATTTTTATTTAAAAATAACTTTTTATGAGCTTAAAATGAAAACTGGGCATTCTGTCTTTTCGTTCAAAATTGTCGTTTGAATGAGAAAGTTATTTGAATGAGTTTTGCCAACGAGTTTCCCTTTTAAACACTGACTTTTCGTTAAAAAGGTCGTTCTAACTAGATTTATGGCCGAAAACAGTTATGGCCATTTTTGGCATTTTCCCACTACTTTGTCCCCACTTTTTTTGGACAGATTTTAACCATTTCAGGATAGATTTTTTCACAAGACTTTTGAGTATCCTTAGAGATCTTTTGAGAGATAAATCTTCCCACCAAAAGTCCATGTTTTCATGTGTTAAATTTTAATAGAAAATTTTCTTCAAACACATGTTTATATACCCATAGTTTAGTTTGTTTAGTCCAAGTATCTCTACATACATGTATTATGCTTCGAGCAGTTTGGCACCGGGTTCTACTCTACCCATCCAAGATTTTTTTGGGTTCATTCTCTACTCAAAATGGAGATAAGTTTGTTACGGCGTTCTCATATGGTGAAAGGCATTGTGTGTGGTTGACGGGTTCCAAACGCTTCATTAGAGGAGTTCTGAGATTTTCAACTAAGCATAGGTTGGTACATGAAGACACATCAGGGGATTGAAGGAGTCGAATTGAGTTGAGTAAGTCATTGTCTTGTACTTGAAAAATGTCGTACTTAGTGGACTTAGGGCTAGGGCCGTCCGCGGTTTTTCCCATTTCGATTTTCCTCGTACATCGCGGCGTAGAGATTGTGAATTTATTTTATCTTGCACGCCGCCTAGAACACATGCTTAGGATTAAAAGATAAAATATGGTTTAATTCACATTCTTGTTTAATTTGGTGCTAAAATGAGTTTGGGTAAAATTTAGATTAATTTAATTCAAGTTGTCACTAAATTAATTGGTTAAAATTCTTACTCACCTTGTTTAACTTGATAATTAAATTATCTTGGTTTGAGTGATTTTAAAATATGTGTGTAAAATTAAAATTTTTGTTTAATTTAATTTTTCATCTTTCAAAGAAAAGAAAATTAAAGAAATTTTGGAAAATTAAATTTTGTTAGTAACCATCATATTCCACACGTGTTAGGAAATTCTCTTGGATTAAAAAGAAAGATTTTAAAATTGGGGGCCTACTTTTACAACAAGTGGTATCAGAGGCAGAGCGCTAATTTATTGTGTTAAGGTCCTTTTAAATATTTTTGGTTAAATATGGAATTTTCCCCATTTTCAAAATTTCCTGTTTTCGATGGTTCCAACTATGCGTATTGGAAAACATTTATAAAATCGTCACTAAAGTCTATTGATGAGAGGGTTTGGTTGTCAATTGTTAACGGGTGATCCCCACCCACATGTTTGATAGAAAATGAGCGTGTCCACAAACCCGTAGATAGATGGAGTGAGAATGAATTTAAATTTGATAATTTTAATTCTCGAGGTTTAAATGAATTTTTAGCGCGGTCACACCGGATGAATTCCGTCGTATCATGACGTGTGAAACTGCTAAGGAGTCTTGGGATATTCTAAAACTCACTCATGAAGGAACAAGTGTCGTAAAATCTTCTAAAATCCAAAACCTCACCACTCAATTTGAAACCATCAAAATGAATGAAAAAGAAACATTTGATGAATTTTACGCTAGAGTTTCCGGTATAGTAAATTCATCATTTAATTTGGGAGAGAAAATACCCAACAATCGAGTAGTAAAGAAAATTTTAAGGTCCCCACCCGAGAGATTTATCCCTAAAGTGGTAGTTTTAAGTTCTTTACCCACCTTGCACTCTACCAAACTTGAGGAATTAGTAGGTGATTTGCAAACATATGAGCTAGATATGTTTCCCTCCAAAAATGAAAAGATAATAGATAAGGGCATCGTTTTGAAAGCCCAAAAGGAGTAAAAACAAGTTGTGGTTGATGAGAGTGATAGTGACTCATAGGATATGGCTATGTTTGCTAGAAAACTTCTTAAATTTCTTAAATTTAATAAAGATAAGTTTAAAAATGATTTTAAGAAATTTGAAAATTCTAAGCATCACAAAGCCTAAAAGATCCCTACATCTTATAATGAAAATCATAGTAGGGACAAGTCAAATAGGTGTTATGGTTGTGAGGGTTATGGCCATAGGGATTTTGAATGCCCCACTAAACTAAGGAGAGAGGGTAAGCAACCTATTTCATATAATGCCACCCTTAGTGATAGTGATAAGTAAGAGGGACCCGATTCCCCCATTGAGCGTAACTTTACCGCATTTATGGCTAGTCATGTTAGTGAGTGTGAGATATTGTTCGAGGCACATTAAAACATGACACTTCCAAGGCCTTTATTTGTGAAGCTCAAAAAGATGATGGTAGTGAGAGTGCAGAAGAGAGAGAGAGAGAGAGAGAGAGAGAGAGAGAGAGAGAGAGAGAGAGAGAGAGAGAGAGTGAAAGTGATGAAGAGGTTGTTGAGAGTGAACTTGAATTTTGTTTTAGAGAATTATATGAAGAATCTATTAACTTAAAAAGAGAAAATTTGAAGTTAGAAGCGAGTTTAAGGGACTGTTCCAAGGTCGTTGATGAGAGTGCTTTGGTTGATGACCTTCGAACACATGAGAGAAATCTTCGTGAGAAGCTTGAATACGTAGAAGGCGAGAGAGATAGCCTTAGAGGTTTAATGGACACAATGAAAAAGGAACTTCTCGAGTTTGCAGAGAGAAATGGTTTGTTAGAGTCTAAGATTTTAGAATTAGAAGAAAATTTAATAGACTCTAGTAAAGTCAAATTTGATTTGGAGAGTCGTTTTAAGAAATTAGATAAAATCATAAGAAATGTACAAATTAAAAATGAAACTTGTGGTTTAGGCTTCGATACTAGTCATGACTTAACTAATAAATCCAAAACTAATATTTTGAGAGAATCATCTAGGAAAGCTTCTAGAGGTCAACCCTTAGGTACTACTTTTCGGCGAGTTTTTACTTGCTCACATTGTGGTCGAAAAGGCCATCTTAAGAAATTTTGTTTTGACCTTAAAATAATTTTTAGGAAATCCAAAAGTAAGGTAACTGAGGTAGCTAAGATCCCCAAATCCCGAGATTGTCACTCTTCACTAGTTTGGGTTAGGAGATCTGACTTGGTAGCTTTACAAAATATGATTTTTGATTCTCATTTTCTTTCTCATGCTTCTTCCCTTGCAAAATATAAAGGTTGAATGTGTTAGTTTTTTTGTGCATACTCTATCTTTTTTTACTTTATATCATATATCCTTACTAGTTGTATGCATGTTTATAATTTTCTAGTCATTTCTTTATCACATATCTCATGCTAGAATTATGATTTGTGTTAATCTTTTGTATTATAGTTCTTTCAATTTAGTTTGATTTAAATGAAAAATATAAAAAGATTTTGTTTATCATTTGTGTTTTATCTTATGAGTATTTTAGGCTTAATGAAAAATTCAAATGATTTTTGTTTATCTTTTGAGTAATTATTTTTGTTTGGTTAAAAAATTTCAAAAACTCAAAAAGATTTCTTTGTGTGCATTTTAGTTTTACACACTTTATGTGTCATATACTTGTGTTTGAATCCCTTTCTTTTCGCTTCCATATGGCTAGAACTTTTGGTTAAGATGGTCAATCCTTAAAATGTTCTTTGTCATGCTTATGGTGTAGTTGGATTTTGTGTTTCTTAATGGATTCTATTTTTATATGCCTCAATTCACACATGCACGAGCTCACTTGAAATTTAATTGTCACATGTATATTTGAGCTAAGTGAGAAGTTCACCCATCACATGTATATTAACATTTTTCTATGACTATGGAGGATTGGTGCATGTAATAACTATTTCCCGAATTTTAAAAATAGAAAAATATGTTTATCCGATGTAGCAGTTTATCAATGGAATCGAGCTACGAAATACAAAATTACTTTACGTGAAAACCAACCATTGAATTTTAGGCCTTAAAAATGTGGCATTAAAAAGCATATTTGCCAAGGCCTAAAATATTTTAGTTAATATGTTCAAAATAAAAGAAAAGAAAAATTACGAGGAGTTTGATTGGATATATTAACGGATTTGCACAATGACTTTGAATCCTAGTTAAGCTTTTATTGTCATGACTCTATTGATTTGTAGAATCATCAAAATTCTAGGCTTATGTGCATTGTGTATGTTTGTTCATTGAGTTCAATTTATATTGTCACATGAGGCTATATCTAAATGTGATAAAATTTTGCAATCAAATGAGAACTCCGTGAACATGTTTTAAGTGATTGGGTCGTAATTTAATTGTTACTAGTTCACAACCCTACACTTTCATTTACCACATGTATTTGGACACATTTTTTCCATACGAGTGTGAAAATCTTAATGTATTTTGTTTCATGTGTGGTGTTTATACCTATGTATCACTACACCAAAACTGGCAACTGGTCACGGCCAAAATCCCTGACCAAAGCTATGGGTCGCGGACTTAGGTCGTGAACATTTCGGGCGTGACCATTTTCGTGGGTCGCGGCCCAAGTCCGTGACCAAAAAATGGTCACGGCCGAGAGGGGTCACGGCATATGGTCGCAGACTTGGGCCGTGACCCATGCCGTGACGCGTCGCGGTCCTCATCCGTGACCCACAACCGTGACAAATTGGTCGCGGCCAAAGTCCGTGACCCACAACCGTGATAAAAAAATTAAAAAATGGTCACGGCCCAAGTTCGTGACCACAACCGTGAAAAACAAATAAAAAATATATGGTCGTGACCCTCATCCGTGACCCATTACCGTGACAAATTGGTCATGGCCAAAGTCCGCGACTCACAACCATGACAAAAAAATAAAAATAAAAAATAAAAAAAAAATGGTCGCGCCCCTCATCCGTGACCCATAACCGTGACAAATTCGTCATGGCCAAAGTCTGCGACCCACAACCGTGATAAAAACATTAAAAAATGGTCGCGGACCAAGTCCGTGACCCACAACCGTGACAAAAAAAAGATAAAAAATGGTCGCGGACTTTGGTCGCGACCATTTTTATGCGCGACGAAAAAATAAAAATGTATTTTTTGGTCCAATCCTAAAATTGGGGGTCCTGTGAGTGCACCATCAGTTGCTACGTGTAACGTTGGATGCGTACAAGGTGTTACAAATATTTATTATTAGCAAAACAATAAAAAAAATCACAAATTCCGATCGAGAATGTTGTTAATAAACAAATATATATAAAAACTTAAAAATATTACACGTCTTAATAATTCACAGACCAAATAAAAAATTAGGCATAGTTTCCTCTATTTTCTTGACATTCCAAACCCTGTAAATGCAAAACCTGCTTATTATAAAGTCCGCACGGCCATAAAATTCAATAATCAAATTATAAAAGCTCGCACGGCCATAAAACTAAACAATAAAAGCCCGCACGGTTGTAACACATAAAAAACAAAATCTTGAATGTCTGCAACATATAAACAATCTTCATGTTGTATACCATTGCCTCCTTCATTTGTTCCGCGTGCAAAAATTCTACAAATGATAGAATACATAAAATTAATATCAGTAACCAAGTAGTCTTACAAAAAATTTAATCAAGGTGAAAAATTGCATATATGAGTTAAAATTATCAACATATCAATATTTTTATGCCTAAGTCTAGAAATATGAAAATTACCGTCGTATTCTCAAACCGAAAGTCCCGTGGCTGCGTGATCAGTTCCTACGAGTTACATTGGTCCTGTGTGAGGTGTTGGTCCACCCAAGGGGCCGTTCGGGGGCTGTTTTGGGTTTTCACCCTCTAACGCTATGTTTTTAACCCTAAGTCTAGAAATATGTAAATTATCGTCGTATTCTCAAATAGGGAGATCCGTGGCTATGTGGTCAATTCGTACGAGTTACATTGATCCCGTGGGAGGTGTTGGTTCCACCCACGGGGCCGTTCGAGGGTTGTTTCGAGTTTTCACCCTCTAACGCCCTATTTTGCATAAGTCTAGAAATAAGTAAATTATCATCGTATTCTAAAATCGGGAGTTTTGTGGCTTCACGGTCAGTTCCTACGAGTTACATTGATCCCGTGGGAGGTGTTGGTGCCACACACGGGGCCGTTCGGGGGATTTTTTGGGTTTTCACCCTCTAACGCCTTGTTTTTAAGCCTAAGTCTATAAATATGCAAATTACCATCGTATTCTCAAATCGGTAGTCTCGCGGCTGCGCGATCAATTCCTACAAGTTACGTTGGTCTCGTGGGAGGTGTTGATTCCACCCACGGGGCCTTTCGAGGGCTGTTTTGAGTTTTCACCCTCTAACACCATGTTTTGCTTAAGTCTAAAAATATGTAAATTATCGTCATATTCTAAAACTGGGAGTCTCGCGGCTACGCAATAAGTTCCTACGAGTTACATTGCTCCCGTGGGAGGTGTTGGTGCCACCCACGGGACCGTTCGGGGGCTATTTTGGGTTTTCACCCTCTAATGCCATGTTTTTAAGCCTAAGTCTAGAAATATGCAAATTACCATCATATTCTCAAACCGGGAGTCCCCGCGGCTACGTGGTCAGTTCCTACTTGTTATATTGGTCCCGTGGGAGGTGTTGGTGTCACCCACGGGGCCGTTCGGGGACTGTTTTGGGTTTTCACCCTCTAACGCCATGTTTTTAAACCTAAGTCTAGAAATATGCAAATTATCATCGTATTCTCAAACCGGGAGTTCGTTAGGGCTAGGGTTTTCACCCTCTAACGCCATGATTTGGCACTCGGTTTATCTCTACACTTTGAAGAGTTCGTTAGGGTTTTCTTCTACATCCCTCAAAGAATTATTCTCGGGTTTTGCTGTGGCATTCTCGCATGGTCAAAGGCACCATGTGTGGTTGACGGTGGTTCCTACAGTCTCATTAGTGGATTCCAAGGTTTCGGAGGAGTTCGGGATTGTCGACTAGGTAGAGGTAGTTACAAGAAGACGTGTTGGGGCTTGAAGGAGCCGAGTCAAGTCTTGTAAGTCATCTTTCTTGTAATTGTAATTCCGTACTTAGTGGACTTAAGGCTAGGGTTGTCTAAGGTTTTTTTTCGTTGTGGGTTTTTCCTCGTACATCGCGGCGTAGTGGTAATTTGTTTATTTTATCTTTTGCAAAGTCACCTAGAACGCATGCTTAGGTAAAAAGATAAAATTTGTTTAAATAACTACTTACTTAATTTGGTGCAAAATTAATTTGGGTAATGTTTAGTTAATTTAGTTCATGTCATTAACTTTAATTTGATAAAATTTGGTTTGGACTAATTTGGTAATATTGAAAATATGACTTAGGCAAATTTCTAGGAGTTGGGTTGAATTAATGTGTTAATTTAATTTGTGTTTGTTTAATTGAACCATCTCACTTCCCGATCTTAAAAATGAAATTACTTTTTGTAATAAGATTTTAAAATTGGGGGCCTCGTACTCCAATAATCTTTAAAATATGAAACATGTTGTCTGCATCAAGCTCGTCTAAAAATAAAACGATGTTGGCCTTATTAAGTTAGTGGGTGATATTAAAGTTATAAACCATCTTATGGTTACTTGATTAAAAATCTAAAGGAAGCACACATGAAAAATAAACATATGCAAATTATAATCATCCATTCATAATATGATAGCAAATGATCATACGCATTTTTCATTTGTAAACATTAAGTGATAAGTGTTCAAGAAAAGATACGATGTTACTAGTAAATTACAAATAATTTTCAAGTAAATTACAAATAATTACAAATAATTGTCAAGAAGCAAATGTGATGTCAAAACTTATTTGAGAAGGGTCGTACAATGGTCGATCATGAAGGAAAGCTGACGTGTTTTGCAAACTTCGTACACAATGAGGTGGATACGGAGAATAAAAAATGTTCGTATGTTAATAATGGATTCATGGGTACAATATACAATCATGTATGGGGAAATACCTCTAGAACGATTGGTATAATTATCATCAATGTCATACATTTTATAATTTGATATCAACGCTTCCGTGAGAAGGGAACCAGCAGATTTGGGAATATAACCGTAGGGCAAGATTGGATTTAACAGTGCTAGTAAAGAACCATTGGAGAGTATACTCATTAGAGAACCCATTTTAATGATTGAGATCAGTAGAATTTCTACCAGGAGATGGTGGATTCAGTCAGGGCTGTGAAGGCCAATAAAGTCTACTGGCCAGCGAAGCCAAAGGGACAACGGGGTAGTAATTAGGATCAAGTCTACTGGGTTCGTGAGGTGGAAAACCCCGACATGACTAGTGGGGATAGAGAAAAGGGAATGGCACAGAGAGGTGACTTATGTGTAAAAAGTAGGAACACAAGTTCGGATATTGTCCACAGTGAATTGGGGGACAGGAATGGGATTCCTAGTAGGGGCAAAAGTTATAAAAAGTTTTTGTTTCGGTTGGGACAGGGGCGTTATATCTAGAAACCATTTGAATAGTGAGTGTTTTGGGGAATTGAAAGTATGAGTTTTATCTCGAGATGATTGGGTTCTATTTTGTGTGACACGAGCGAGTCACGGTACTTTATTAGTACTGGATTCGCATGAGAAATGGGTTTAGTATAGGTATCATTAATATTACTATAGTTGTCTATATACACCATTGAGTTAGCGGGGCTATCCTTAGTTCCATCTGTAGGGGATAAGGTGTGGACATTGAGAGGATATATTTTATGACGATAGCTCGATGTGAAAGGTAATATTAAAAGTATGGTTTTATCTTGGGATGGACTGTTAAGTGGTGGTGGACGGTTACAGTAAGACTATCGTGTTCACTGTTCCGGGACAGGATTTATATTTTTGAAATGTCTCAATTGAAAGAGGGTCGAGTTCACAACGATATTTTTATTAATTAGACTTCAGAGAGTAAGGTTATCTATTTACATTTGATCCCAGTGCGTAGGGACTTTTACTGATGTGACTCAGGGTATAGTGGATTCACCCCTGAGAAGAGAGTTTTTAGCTCATTGTTGTTTACTTTCTTAGAACTCAGTGATAGTGAGAGCATCATATCATATGATGCCTTGAGAGATATGGGCATAGACTATTTGATTTATGTGTCGTAAGATAGAATTTGTGATATCTTAGTTTTGTGTTTTGGATCCACGAATTTCGATGATCGATAATGTTATGGGATAGTGCATTGGGGAAAGTTCTTTTGAGATTCGTTGCGGGATTGTTAATCGCAAGGACCTTAAAAAACATTAGGAGTAGTGAGACATTTTTGGATGCTAGTGCATCGGTTTTAGATGCTAAATTATTGAACGTGCAGAGGAAACACTTTAAGCTAACAGCTATTATGATATATGCAGCGAATCTGGGGGAGTGCTGTGAAGGAAGCACCGAGAAAACTTATATAGAACAAGTTAATGGGTGGGGCAGTATTGGGAAGAATTAAATTGCAAATTTGATGTAATCGAGAATACATATATGATATAGCCACGCTGAGAGTGCAAAGTTGATCCTGAGATAAGTATATTATGTACGAGACGTTAGTAATATTTATGCCGGGATATTAAGGCTATAGTATATAATATGAGGATACTTTGTGTTCGATATTCCAAGGAATGATTTACTTGTGCTATTTATGACCTGAACGAGGGTCTAGTCGACATATATGCGTGTATATATGTTATGGTATGTTGCATAATAGGTTTATAAGAAATAGTTTGTTTTGTTATATTTAATCATGGGGAGTAAGGATGTTTACTGATGGGATTCAGGATGGATACGACTTATTATCGAATAGGGAGATATAGCTCGTGATTGATTCGCGCTAAGAAAGTACTGATAGTAAGGGGAGCCATAGTGTATGATGTCTTCTGTAACATGAGAGTGGACGAGTATACTTTTATGTCTAAACATGGGAATTTCGGGGTACGTGCTATGGACTGAGGGTCTAAAAAATCTCAACGACAAAAAATGTGAGGTAGTAGTGTACCGGGGGGTTCCTTGTTTGGATTTTTCTTTGCGAGACATCCCACGCATGAAACTTAGTGCAACGTTGGAAGTGGGGAGATTTGTGGTCATTAGGACATTGTTTTGGTACCTTGGTTATTTTACATATGTGTAGTTATAACTGTGACTGGAAAATTATATTACGATTTAAGGCTAGTAGAGTCGGATAACATTCATGAAGATGAGCACGGGTATAGGCCGTATGGGTGCCCCGTGTATTTTATTTAATTTTAAATATAATTCGCGATTAGAAGGGGTAGAGATACATGTAGTGATCTTAGGGGCATGTGAATACGGTAATATTCAAGACTTGGACTCATGCTAATTTCGAGGACAAAATTCCTTTGTAATGGGGGAAGTATGTAATACCCCGTATTTATGAGGATATAGAATTTAAATTCTCTAAAGGATTTAATTAAATTAGTGAATTGAGATTGAATTAATTCGAATTATTTTTAAAATTTACATGTGTCATAATTTGAGATCGAGATTGGAGAATTTTAGTAAAGTAATGAGGATGAAGATTCTAAGTTCACGGTTGACTCCGAATAGGTCGAGATAGTCGAAAAAGAGTACCCGGGGGAAGTAATTGGGTGTCGTGGCATTTTTAGGCATAGCTGAGCTCACACGGGGGTGTTCGGGGTCATTTGGGCTTAGCCCATTGGTTTAATTTCAGGATTAGTAATTAAATACTACACTAGGGAGTATGTGGAAGACATAACTCAATAAGAAAACCCTAGTTTTACAAAGGAGAAAAGAGGGAGAAACTGGGAGAGCTTTTGGGAGCCAACCCAAGAGAAGAGGGGTGTGTTCTTGGTCAAATCTGCGTCTACGTCAAAGGAAATCAGACCCTAGAAATTCATCTAGGAAAGTAGTTAAACTTTCTTTCATTTAATTTGCAGTATTTGGATTCCTATCATGGTGGGGGATGATCATATTTGTTTTTAGGTGGGCTATCGCATAGAAAATGGGTGTATATGAATTTTTTCGTGTATGCAGATTAAATGTGGAATTAATAGTGTGTTATGAATCAAAAGGGTTGGCATATGATTTATATTAGTAGATCAATAATCCACGTTGTTTAAATTTGGATTTTGGGATCAAATTTTTAGGAAACGATGGTAGGAAGAAAATCGTGAAAACCTAACTAAGATGTTTACTGTGAGTGTTATAAATTGTTGATGGTTAGGGGATAAATCCATGATTTAAAAATGTTTAAGAGGGGAATTATTGTTAGAAATGGTTGGGTTAAATTATGGGTTTGAAGTAAAGCCTGGAAGTTTGTTAATGGCCGAAACTAGTGAGTGGGGAAGAAGAAGAAGCTACTAAACTCAACGTCAAACGACAGTACAAGTCCTTCGAACAACCTTGCATGTCATTCAAACGACATTGAAAGTCATTCGAACGAAAGGGGGAATGCCTGAAATTCCGTCCCTTTTCCGGTATTTATTTTGGAACTTTTTTAAGGATTTAATTAAAGAACAATTAAATGGAGGTTCATACTAAGGATACTGGGAGATGGGTATTAAGAAATATTAAATTTGAAAAGTGTGTCAAACTTATTTATGGGAATTTGCATGATAAATTCTAAAAAGTTAAAATATGAACTAAGTTAGGGAGTCCAGGCATTTTGGTTGAGTGATACCGCTTAGATAAAATTAATTGAAGTGCAATCAATTAAATTAAGAGTCGGGGAATTTACTCGAAAATTTCTCAGGCTATTACTACAAGAGTTAGGAACGGGGGCAGCCGGTAAAATTGATTATAGAGATATGTAATAATTATTGAATATAGAATTTAACGAGAGGTGCTAATCTTAACATTGGGATTTTGTGTATCAAATTCTAATGGGTGAAGATACGGACCGAATGAGTGAGTCTGGTATTGTAGTTGGGTGACATTACTTAAATAAAAAAATAATTAATATGTGATTAATTAAATTACAAGTCGGGATATATATATGGGTATCTTTGGTCTAGTGCTACGGGTGTTAGGCATGGTTTAGCCGGACTTTATTAAATATATTTATACAGTAGTGTGATAGTATATATATATGCATTCTTTATAGATATCTGCGGGAATGATATTTATAGGAATACATACCCCTCTAGTGCTATCATAGGAGGTTGCACGGTGTGGGTGAATACCCTATCTTGATAAGCAAGGAGAGTATAGTCCCCATGTCATATCATCTATTTTTATTCCGTGATTTATTTTCTGAGGTGAGATGCTTTGCGTATGATTCGGTCTCACTTTCGGGGGGAATATGACCACCTCCACTACGGTTGTGATATTTTTTACCATGTTTGGTTTTAGCTAGTCCAACTTGAGGTGGCCGGGTTAGAGTGAGCATGCCCGGGACATGATAGCATTTTAGAAAAAGCATCCGATGAGTTATTACTCGACGATGGATGGTTATTATACGTGACATGTGTGTGAATGTTGTAATATACTAGTATTTATATGAAATAAGTATATAAATATATACAAGATTAATACGTAAGTGTGAATGTTTTTCTTATATAACTAGTGTGAAAGTGATATGATTTAAAAAGGTGGTTTCTTATATAGCTAGTGTGAAACATTATATGATTTAATAAACTTGAACTAATTAATAAGCTAATGAGTATATAATGTAATAATTAAAGGAAGAGTACCCAGGTTAGAGGAGTGTGGCAGAAAGAGGTGTGATACAGTTAGTTCGGTGGGGATGCTTAACTAGGAAGGTTAGAAGTCAAGCGTTAGTTGTGCATATTAGATTAGGGGCGAGTTATACCTCAAGAGAGTGCGACACTATCTGATATATAAAGAGTGTTCATGCATATTTGATTGTTGCAATTTAAATGCTCGCTTAAATATTTTCCAAATGTTTTACTTAGGCTCTAATCCATGTCAAAGTCTTTTTCAAAACCTTTTAGTTGTCCATCCATATGGATGCCCAGTTTGAGGATTCTATCCTGGGATGCGCAGTTACAACTCATGTGGAAGTTGAAGTACTTTACTATAGACGCTTCATTCATTTATTCCTAGTGTAGGATTTTTACTTTAGTACTCATTTGGCCATGTCACCCGCAGATTTAGTATTTAGTTATTTATTTTACCTTGTGGATCCAGGTTAATATTTCAGTTTATTGTTGTATTTTATTCTTGAACTGATAGTTTATTAGGTCATATTTATTTATATTATTCATTTGTGTTGGATTCAGTTATCATGGTGTTGTTGGTTTAATTATTGTTTATTTCCTCATGTTGTTAATTAATGAAAGATAAAATTTGGCACTGATTTATTTAAAATACTTAATGGTTAGTAACTTTAAAATGTTTACGACAATAATGCTAAGAATGAGCCATATGAGACCAACATTTTATTTTGATCACAAGCTCACCACCCGGTATTTTAGTAGGCGTGGTGTCACATTCCACAGTCTAAAAACATGTCCTAATTCCAATATTCGATGTAATATGAGCTTCTGTGTACACCGACTGGGTTGTTTATATTGATAATCATACTGCAAATTTGTAGTACTGAGCTTTTTGTAAATATATAATAGTTTCCATTTAGAAAAAAATCGTAAACTTGGTAAGTCGGTGTACTCTCATCCATATACAAGATTTCATCCTTAGCATCTACAAGGTAATTTACTAATAAAATATATGGTGATGTGATCCTATTTTCATTTTGCAATCTGAAGAGGCCGAAGAAGTCAATACTTAGACTAGTGTTTTGTTCTTACTTGCTGACAAGTAAGACATCTTCCTATAAGGTTCTCAACATTACTTTTTATGTTGGCCATCAGCACCGTGTCTTTTATATATATAATATAAAATTTTGTAGGTGTATCATGAATTTAAAATGATAGATTTCCTATGATATCTCTTATTGTAGTGACGGTTCATTAGATACATACATTCAATCTCTATATTGTAGGCTTCTTTCCTTATCATATAATAACTTTTGAGTCTTATTTCCAGTTGTTTATTTCACAAAGGATTCTAGGAGTCGGTTATAATATTTCCTTTCTTAGGTTCGTGTAAGAAATACTATTTTTTTAGGTTAGCTGAACATTATATTGGTCTATGGTAGCAGCAACATTCTAAGAATCAATTTGTTAAATCTTTCAACCGGGTTAGGGTTTAGGGTGTCAACTATAACATTTCCTTTTTTCAGGATGGTTTACCTAACTTGAATTGGTAATTCTCAAAATTCCATTCAAAGGTTTTGTCTCAAATTCAAGTTTCCTTAGGTGAAGATTTAGCTCGACTCTTGTTACCTGAATTTACCTTTGGATTTCTTACCTTATAATAAAGAACTTAGGTTTTCCAATATTTATGCAGAATATAGCATAAAGGGCAAATAGAAATTTTTTCTTGAATAGGTACTAACTGGTTTTCTAAGAACTTATACTAGGGTTGAAGTAAATAATTAGGATGGAGTTTGAACTAATGTTGCATTGTTCGATTTCACTTAACTGGAATGGTTACGGTACACTGCTTAGAACTTTAGAGGGTCATATAGGTACTATATTCCTAAGAAATTCATTGGGAGGTAGTGTAAGCACACTTACAATAGGGGTTCAGAATCAATTATCTATCCAAAACATTCCTTATTGAGTCTACGAACATTCACTAAGTGATCTTATATAATTTTTAAAGTAAAATGAATTATACATAATCAAGAACCAACTAATGTTATGAGATAACAAGAGTCTAATGTTTCGAAAGTGGTTTAATTGCAAACGGCAAGTTGTCGATGTGGTAATAAAGTAGAGATGTATTAGGTTTGGAATATAAGAACACATGGAATACATACTGAATATTAGATAACATCGGGGGTAATTCTAACTAATAGGTCATACGGGAGAGTCTAATGTATCATGGTGCTATTTTAGAGTATTTCTCTAATTTATCATATCTTCTACGTAGCTTCTTGTGTTACTAAATAAGGAAAATAATGAATACTTTAAGAGTTTCAGATATGACACTGTATGGTATAAAGGTATTGTTGATTAAGATCAACAATTATTTATTCAAGATTAAACTTTGGCGACATCAGGTAGGTGTAATAATAATTCACCGAAAGTAATATTCAATAATTCGTATGACGATGTCACTGGAATTAAAATTACCAAGTTCTCAAAGTTAATGTTGTGAATAGTTTCTAAAATAGTAATCCGTAATTATCTATTTTAGAGGTTTAGGGTTAATAGCAATACAAATAACAAATCAATCCAAATAATTGGAGATTATTAATCCAGGTAACTGCAGATAAAGTAACATTGCCCAGCTATAACTGCGAAGAAAGGCATTCAAATGGTAAATAAAACTAGGGACTCAATATTCAGAGTCTTAAAGGCAAATAACACTGTCGTGGGTATAATGGTAGTTTGTTTCCTGGCATTCGGATATTACACTCGAGTTCTTGAGGTTCTAATGAAGACATTAAAAGACTTAAACTTGAGTTTCGATTGATATTTGGTAGTCCACCATTGAAGCTCAATCTTTAATGGTAAAAACTTTATATTTTTCAACTAGAGCTTATTTTTTTACATAAAATCTCCTACTCTTTTGAGCTATTCTATAATTATAACTGCACGAAAATGTTTGAAACAAAAAGAACTGAATATAGCACATAAATTCGTAGAGTACCTATTTGGAGTGAAAATTTTGGGTTTTGTAACTTCTATTTGAGTGAGTGTCAACTGAGGTTTTCGTGGTGTATTTATAGTATAATAGCAGGGTTGTTCAATGGTGGAAAAAAGATGTGGATTTAAACTTTTATAGTAGTGTTTTCAAGTTGGGTACGTGTTTTGCACATGTGTGCATTTTGTATGCATGTGCATTTTGGCTGTTTACGCATTGGTGGGAGCCTATTTGGACTAAGTTACACATATAGCCTTAAAAGTACACTTTTCATAAAAGATAGGGGTACTTTTATAATTTTAGTAAGTTTCAAGGGGTAAAATTGTTATTTTATGTTACTTGATGTCTAAAAGATTAATTAGATATAAAGTTGAGGTTTAGGAGTGAAATATATGTCAAGTTATGTTACTTAAAAAAATTTAGGGTCTATTTTGTAATTATTGAAACTTTAGGGGTCTAAGTCTATTTGGTAAAGTTATATGACATCAAATATAGTTTCTTCTTTAGAAGAATTTTGAATACTTTATAAGGGTTAAAATAGTGACCTTAGGTGTTTAGGGTTATTTTTGAAAATCTTTGTTATTACAGTCTACTTACCTAAAAAAATCCGTCCTTGAATTTACCTTGAAATAAGTCAGGGTGTTGATCCTTCATCTCTTGTTCTGGTTCCCATGTAGCTTCTTGCTAATTTTGATTTTACCAAAGTACTTCAATTAAGGGAATTTCCTTTCTTCTGAGGTACTTCACTTGCCCTTCCAGAATTTGAATTAGGCGTACTTCAAATTCATGATTTGGTTCTATAGAAATGTCTTGCCATGTAACGGTATGAGATGGATCGGAAATATATTGGCGTAACTGAGAAACGCGAAATACATTATGACTATTGGATAATTCCATAAGTAATTCTAATTGATAGCCTACAGAGACAGTTCGTTTAGAATTATGAAAGGTTTAATATATCTTGTGGCTAATTTTCCTTTTTTTTTCGTAGCGTAAAATTCATTTTCGAGGAGAAACATTAAGATACACTTGTTCATTAACTTGAAACTCTAAGGTTTTTTTACATTAGACAGCATAACTATTCCGTCGATCCTGGGTTGTCTTCAATCTTTCTAGAATTTGTTGTATTCTTTAAGTGGTTACTATTTCTAGATTCTATCCAACATATAGGTCATATGCACTTTTTTCTTAGAAATATTCAGATGGAGAAAATTTAAAACTGGATTGATAACTGTTGTTAAATTAAAATTCAACAAGGGGAATATATACATTCCAATTGTTAGACATATTTAACGTACAAGCTCGTAGTGTATCCTATAAATTTTAGATTGTACATTCAAATTGTCCAACCATTTATGGGTGGGATGCAATACTTAAATGAAGTTTAGAACCCATTGTGATTTCCAATGCCTGCCAAAACTTTCCTACAAATTGGGAATCTCTGTTTGATACAATGGAGAAAGGAACTACACGTAACAATTTCTTGAATGTAGAGCTTACTCAGCTTTTGGAATTAGTCGATGGTTTTCAAAGGTAGAAAATGAGCAGATTTAGTGAGTCTATCTACCATTACCCAAATGGAATTATATCCTTGGGATGTATGGGGTAGTCCACTGATAAAGTCCATGGTAATATGATCCTATTTCCACTCAGGAATTAGTAAGGGTTGGAGGAGTCCACCAGGATGTTGGTTTTTTGTTTACTTGTTTACAAGTAAGACATTTCCTTACAAAATTCTCGATATTATTTCTCATATTTAGTCACCACAATTTCTTCTTCAAATCATGGTACATTTTAAACTTCCAGGATGAATCATAAATATCGAACGATGGGCTTCTTACAATATTTCCTCTTGAAGAGATGCATCATCAGGTATATACAATCTATTTCTAGTTAGTAAACATGTTTCCTTATATTATGAGAAGTTAGAATTTTTGTTTTGAAATATTTGTACAAAAGAATCTTGGGTTTGCTAAACTAAAAATTGCTCTCTCAACTCAAGATAAGCAATAATTTTAGTGAATTTTGTAAAAGGGGATATCGACCGCATGTCATATTACTCTATGGTAGCAGTAATATCATAGGAAATTAAAGTGTTGAGTGTTCCTATTGGATTTTGACTTAAAGCATCGGTTACCTCATTGCCTTTGCCTGGATGGTAATTTAACTTAAATTGGTAATCTTCCAAAAATTCCATCCGACGTCGTTGTCATAAATTCAAGTCTTTTTGGATTAAAATATATTTGAAACTTCTATGATCAGAAAAGACTTGGAAATTTACACCATAAAGGTAACAATGCCAAATTTTTAATGAAAAACTACTGCGGCTAATTAAGATCACGGAAAGGGTAATTGCATTTATGAGTTTTGAGTTGTCATAACCCATACTCTATAACTTTCTCATTCATCATTAACACACATCACAACCCTTGTAATGAAGCATTAGTATACATCGTAGATTACATCACTAGAAGGAATAGTGAGGATAAAAGCAGTGGTTAATTTGTCCCTCAACATTTGGAATGATTGGTTACATTCATCAGTTCAGATAAATGGAACTTTCTTCCTAGTTTGGTTTAAAAGAGGAAGAACAATGTGAGAAAATCCTTCTACAAAACGAAGGTAATATCCAGCTAATCCTAAAAAACTTTTTATTTCAGTAATATTTATAGGATTTTCCCATTCCAAAATGACTGAAATTTTGGCTGGATCGACTTGGATTCCTTTTTTAGAAATTACATGTCCTAAAAATATTATTTCCTTCATTAAAAAATCACATTTCCTCTTTTTAGCATATACCGATGGTTTCTAATAGTACTTAAGACCATGTCTAAATGTTGGGCATGTTCTACTAGATTTTGAGAATAAGCAAGATTACTGTCAATAAAAATGATAACGAATTATTCAAGAAAATGCCTAAAGATTCTATGAATTTAATCCATAAAAGCTAAGGGTGCATTGGTTATTCCAAATGACATTGCGGTAAATCCAAAATGTCCATAACGATTTTGAAAAGCAATTTTTGGAATATCTTCTTCTCTTACGTGTAATTGATGATAACCAGATCGTAAATCTACTTTAGAAAACATCTTTTCTCCTCGATGTTGTTCAAATAGATCTCCTATTCAGGTTAAAAGATACTTATTCTTAATAGCTACAAAGTTCAATTTACGATAATATATGCTTACTCTAAAGCTTTCATTATGTTTTTTGACAAAGAATATTTTAACTCCCCAAGGATATGAACTTGGACAAATAAAACCTTTTCCCAAGAGGTCATTTATTTGGGTATAGAGTTCTCAAAGATCTAAAGGATCCATTCAATACAGAGGTATCGAAATAGGAAGTGTATTAATATGAGATTGATAATAAAATCGATTTCTCTAGAAGGGGGTAAGTCTTCGTGAAAAACATCTTCGAATTGTTCCAACAGATTTGAATTAAAGACGATATTTGAATTTGGAAACTTAAGGGTTCAGATGGATCTTATGCTTGAAATATAAAAGAACAATTATCTTCATTTCGAAAATAAATTTTCTTAGCATGACAATCAATATAAGCATGATGTCTTGTCAAAATATCCATTCTGATAATAGTATCAAAATCATAAATATCTCAATTATCAAATTAACAAGGAGTGTTCCTAAACCAAGCTTTTTATAATTTCTATAACCTTGTATTAGTGTATTAATATCACCTATTGGTAAATCAATCTCCAATAGAGCAGTTAAAGAGGAAAGTAATAATAACAATAATTTATCTAGTCAAAGACTAATAGAAGAATGTGCTTAACCTGAATCAAATAAAATTTGTGCAGGAAAATGTTCTAAAAGTATCACACCTTCTATCATGCCATCGTAATTTCATGTAGGAATTCCATGACTCGGTATTAGAACAATCCCCATAGCAAAATTTAGTTTAGGTTAATTTTGGATAGGATGAGATTTTGAATTTTGTGAGGATTTATTTAACTAGAGACAAATTTGAATAGGCATCGACTTAGGACACTATGGACGGATATGTCCTACTTCGTCACACTCATGACAATAGATTGTTGAACATGTTTTGTTATGATGAATCTGGGAATAAGTTTGTCCAATTTATCTTGAATAAGGGTGAGGTCGAGAACGAGGCGGGGTTCTAACAACATGATTATTTCTAGTAACAACCGAAAAAGATAGTATTATGACAGAAGAATTTCATTCCACAATTTTGGCAATGTCGATAAGTTGAGAATACTCAAGGATTTGAAAAGGAGCGGTCAAATTTTTAACTCTTGGATGTAATCCTCTTTCAAATTGCTTGCACTTATTTATCTCAGTATTTATATACTCAAGGGCATAATGAGACAGTTTGATAAATTTGACCTCATATTGGGCTATTGATAGATTAGCTTGTTGTAATTTTAATAATTCAATAGTTAGTTGATCTAATTCAGCCTTGAGAAAATACTGTTTGAAGAAATTGTCCTCAAATTTCTCACAAGTAAAATTAATAACCTTCTGGTTACGTGACAATGCTTACGACCTAAAATCAGCTTCACCTTTAAATGTATAGGCTGCTAAAGTTACTCGAAGATTAGTAGTTATAACTACATCATTCAGAATTTTCACAATCTGACTTATCCACTTCTAAGCTTCACTGGCACTGGTGTTCCAAGCAAAAACGGAGGTCATTGCTGAAGAATAATTTGAGGGCATTCATCCTATAAATTTTTTCGAAAAATGTCTTCTAGAGTATAACGAGTATTTTGTTGTTGTCGGTCTAAAAAAAGTAAGTTCTTGAAGACATCGCATGAATCCTTCAATTTGAGTCTTTTCCGTTAAAGTTCTAACAGAGGGAATTCGAATACTAACAATACTAAAATATGATATACTATGTTTAATAATAAGAATCAAAACAAAGATAAGTCACAAACCTATTATATTATACATGATAAGTAATATGATACATCAGAGTTGTATATCACAAACTATTACTACATTAGTCCATCTATAGTAGTTAGTTAATCTCCTAAAGTTTAGAATAGCACACTAACTACAATAATCTATTATTATATCTATAGTAGGAGATAACTATTAAATTGGTTTGTTAGGTAGGAACAATGACTTCATCAAAATAACTGGATTTTGGAACCATCATTCGAGTCCTCAAAAGTAAAATGAGAGTAGTCACCATGTACTTCACCATTTCATGTGGAATCAGGGTACAAAAGTGGAGTCAGCTGTGACACCCCATCTAATTAAATACCGGGTAGCTACTCCTTTATTCAATTTAATACAAAATGTCAAGTTGGTTGAGTTCATAACATAACTGTCGAAAAACATTTTAACAATTACTAGCCACCTAATATTTAAAAAGTGAGTTGTCTAATTTTAATTAAATCCAATTAAAATGCGATAAGTTAAATTATGAAATGCTAGCACCACAACATAGTCACGATAGAATAACCATGGAATAATAATGAATCTGGAGGAATACTCCTCAAAACAATCCGAATACTGAAATAAACAAATACAAAGTTTGAATCATTAATTAATTACAACCCAAAATATGAAATAGAACTGAATGAGTAAGATGTCTCTAAAAGAAAAGGGGCAACATGCCCTACAGATGAATAAGTCTAAAGTAGAATCAAGATAGAAAGTGGAGGCGTCTACAATCAAGGTCCTGTAACTTCCACAGCAGCTACAACTCATCACTGGAATGGAAATATTATGCTTGGTGTCCTTATGGCTGGGCACCTAAAAGATTTCTACAAGAAAATAGATTTGGAAGCAAACGGGTCAGAGCCTGATTGTGAAAAAAGTTTTAAATATAGCAAGTGTTTAATATTATTAAACAGTGAATATAAAGTACATGATAGTGCATGCACTCACATGAGTTCCTCACCTCTCAACTAATTATGCACACCTATCGTACCCGTACCCGTTCTAGTTATTCCCATAAGTAACTAGTCCAATACACAACCTCACATTACTATACGATTCACGATTCAATTCCCGACATCTTAATTTAAACAGAGAGTTTTACTTTTCTTCTTGGCTCCCAAAATTAATAATACTAATCACCAGAGATTTTCCATTTTTAGATTCTACTACAATGTTGTTATTATTCACACTTACATTTATACATGACAGTTCATTTCGTTTAAAAGTATATTATTCTCATCGTAAATATACAATACTGGCACTCCGAGACTAAGCTGCGGTGCACACATACTCTGCTATCCAATCCCGGTACGTCACATACATAAGGACCACTCATTTCGAATCTCTTAGGAATCGTTCTCAAATAACAACAATCACACATAATGGAGGCGAATATAGTTCACATCACATGGGTCACGCACATACCTACGCTCCCATGATCAGCAGACTTCTTAACTTCCCAATAAGTCCTTCTCTGACCTATGTCCTCGAGGTACCAATCTAAATCCCCCCATAGGCACACAAAGATTAGATGGCCCTGATCGAACCCCGACCTCCCATGATAGCAAGTATGGTAGGTATGTTATACACAGATAACCACATATACTAAGCATTCGCACATCTTAGATATCTCAAAATATTAATATAGGTATACTTCTCATTCTTATACCATCATTTAATGTTATACGTTTACAAGTCCCGATTTATATACATTAAAGTTGTCAACTCTTCTCACATCGTAATTAGGTACTCGTTTCCTAATCCACAAATATCTTCCGATTTACTACAAGATTCTAAGTTTTACTCCTCAACATACTCCAATCTCACCAATATACCCACTAGTCAATAAGGGAAGGTTATTACTCCATCAAATAAGTCTACGGGACATTTGAAATAAAATCAGACCTAAAAGGCCATTTTGTCAACTCGTTAGAAGTCTCGTTCGAACGAGGTTGTTCGAACGAGTGTCGTTCGAACGAAAGGATTCAAACGAACTACCAAATCGTCAGAAGGGGTACTACCATCTCATTAGAAACTCGTTCGAACGAGGTCGTTCGAACGACCTGGACAGATCTTCTAATGAGATGGCACACTGCGCCCAGAAATCTTCCAATTCGTTTTTCTTCCTTTTTCTCTTCTCTAAATTCATCCTAAGACCATCCCAATGACATTTTAATGTTCTTAAACTACTCTAAGTGTTCTTAGGTCGCTTCGTAACATATTTTTGGGGTGAAATCCTCCTAATCAACAAGCAATTATCATTAATCCCCAAATTTTATCCCAAACCCTATGAACATGAACCCAGAATTTCATTGTGTTTAATTACTCATCATAAGTCCATTTTTAAATCATCATAATTAAGTTTTTGGATACTAAATTTTTCTGTAGTCATTCTACATGCAATCCCTAACCCAACTTTAGAGTTTTTATAACAATTTCAATAGGTTTTCCTCAAAACTTTTCAAGGTAAATCAGTTCCTACACTAAACATGGAAGAAATATTCAATACACTTAAAAACATCAAATCACTTGCCTTAGATTCGTTCTTCAGATTTGTTGTCAATGGTTCAAGTTTGATTCTCTCCTCTTTCCGGTCACAAATCCTTTCCAAAACTAGTGGTGTGGAGATGGTTTGGCTTGGGAACCCTTTACCCTCTTTCGAACTTCTCTCAAAAACATCTGTATCCCACTCTCTCACTTTTTGGATGATAATGGCCTTAGTGTCTCTTTTAAATTATCTAAATTAACACTAAAATTCGTGGGTATTAATTCCCTAATTTTTAAAATTACCAAAATACCCTTCTAGGTTGCCGGTTTGGCCTAAAAATGCCCCGGGACCCAAACTAAACCCCCGACTAGTGTTTTCTGACTATTTTGACCCTTCCGGAAACGTTGGCGCACTCAAAATGATCATTCGGTTGATAAAATTATAATTCACTTTTTAATTTAAATAATTTCATTCCTGACGCGACTGACACGCGCGTCCCAACTAAATTTCTAAATTATCGTATTTCTGCCTCGCGATAATTTTAATATTTTCAATACTCATATATTACCATATATACTCAGAAATATTAAATTTTAACATCGAAATCAAATACCAACTCACATCTCGCTAGTATTTATATCCGGATTAATTCCAATTAATTCTCATTTAATTCAATTAATCCCTTAAATAAAATCAATAATATTACAGGGTATTACATCAGCGGATTATCTGCAAGTGCAAGATTTATGGCTTCTTGACAAACTACTGGATCATTCACATAATCATCCACCTTCCTTATAACTTGCATATCATTTAGAACCTATTTCTCAGCACTAATCTTTTAACATCACTACTCGCTCCTGCCCAGTCCTCCTCGGCTGCACGAATCAACTCTTGTAATTTCGCTAATGCCTCATCTCGAATTCTGGTTTCCCAATGATTGTTTGGCTCAATTTTCACATTGAATTAAAAGGTGTCCCACGTATCCATACTATCAAATGGAGTTACCATATAATAATAGTAATAAAATATGTTATGAAAAGGATAAAATAACTAATATCTTATTTATGTTCCCGTATAGAATGCTAACCCAACTATATGTTTAAATTAAGAACATGCTCTGATACCAGATTGTCGGTGTAAATGAACAAGAAGTACACATAAGGAAATGAATTAAAGTCAAGGAGAAATAACATAGCTTTATTCATTATTAAAGTAGTTTACATAGGGTAGTACCACCGCAGGGGTGAGTTACATTTTTTTTAATTTAAATATAAGTAGAAAATCGACAAAAGACAATCATTGCTCCCATCTGGCGTTTTCTATGCCCACACAGTCACATACACAAACAGGTGATCGATATCTATCTCTTATATGGAAGATATATTATGCTATTTCTCCGGGTTAATCTCGTGGAAAAAGGAATTAGCATAAATATGCTAAGCAGGTTCCGCCAGTTCTATAACAATTATACGTATAGATGAAAGATGAAGTGTGTATAGAATAAATTTTTAGCAACGCTAAAGAATAAAGTTGATAATCATATACTTATCAATTTATAAAGAATAGTAAAGTTCTTGAACTAATAATCCCATACTTACCAGTTCATTTAAGAAAGTAAAGTTATCTACTAGTTCATTAAGAATCATGTAAAAATCAAGGTTCTTTGAACTTATAATCACATACTTACCAATTTATTAAGGCATGTACAAATAATTAAGCAATCAGTAAAATCAAAATAATAGTAATAATCAACCTAAAACCTTTGGGAAAAGTAATCGTCTAGGCATGCAATTAAAGTGGCATTCATACATATGTAGCAATAAATTCAGGCTCTCAATCATCTAAGACCATTAGGCCAAGTAGAAAATTTTGTGGGATAACACTTCAATCTACGACCCTAGTTAATAATGATGCTTATACCATAAACATTTTCACAAAAGTGAAATGGCAAAAAGAATCAATAAGGAACATGATATCAGTAATTAGGCGAGAATGGTTAAATTAATCCATAGTCAAATTCAAATGCTGATAATAAAATTCAAATATTGATGATATTTAATATAATATGTAGTATGGCAATATTCTAACATGCACAAATTAAGAGTAAATAGGATCTATCACATAGTGATATCAATAGCAGTATGCCAAATACTCAAAGTTTATTATTGAAAAGGTAGGAAAAAACTACTTACTCGGTATATCGATCGACTTTATATCACAAGAGGATATCGGCAGGAGATGGTACTTGATTTTATGTATACAATGTTTGGGTATATAAGTATTTCGAATTAGTTCAGTCAGTTTATACAAAAACTATACCTTTTAAAGTTATGGGGCTTTATTTGTAAATATTTTGGGACATTGAAATACAAGACCTAAGGTCATTTTTGAACTTTGGTGCACGATACTTCTTGTCTTAAAATATTTTGAAGTATTCATAAATAAAGTTTGGGGATCAAATCCATAAGTTAAAAAAGTCAGGAGGGGCAAGTTTGTAGTTTTAGAAAAATATTCTTAAGTTAAAACCTCATTTTTACTTAACTTAGGCTAGGTTAATCCAAACATTGTCTTACCTTATATCATTTTGACTAGAAAAATAAAATAAAAATATCAAAAAATGTTTCATAAAATTCATAAAATTTCATAAAAATATCATTTTGACTAGGATATTTTATAAGTTTATTACTGACCAAGGTCGTGTTTTCCCCGATTAGTGATATAACACAATCATATAAGGAATATTGACATAATTAGTATTATAATTAAGAATTTTGATTCAATAGTTAAAGTGAAAGAAGCATAATAATCCATGATGATACAACTCAATAAGTAGAAATATCAGGAACTAGTTTAGTTTAAAGGTTGCGGATAGATTCTAAAGAAATATCCCATACTATCTATTTAGAGGCTTTAGGACCAGAGTGAATACATAGAACAATGTCAATCCAATAAAATTAGAGACAATCAATCTAGATAAATGGAGATAACAATAACCGAAAATAATTTTCAGATAATTAATCGATATTTTTACAAGCTTTTGCTGGTAACATTTATCGAAACAGGGGTATTGGTAGCATGGTCCATATATGATCTCGTTTATGGTTCAGCAGTTTATACTCGCAGATTTAGATGTTGGCTTTCGAAATTTAATTAATATGAAGTTGATGTTAACTAAACCATAAATTACTTTTTGGATTCTCATAATTAATTGAAAGAAATTTCGCATTTTAGGTTAAGGATATGTATTCGTAATAGTCACTTGATAAACTTTTTGATAGTTGATATATAATTGAAATGTTTTTGCCTTAGTTTTCACAATCAGAACTCGTAATCCTTAAGGTTAACTAAATATTTTCTCGGCTACTTCGTCAAGTTTGGTTTGAAGTTTATGAATTCCAGGGTAATCGAGTGGTTAGAGTAATAAATGATAAGGGCAATCATTATTGAGACTGAGAAATGATAATTTAGGATTATTCTAAACATAAATTAAAACTTCTAATAACTTTCAAGCATCATTATTACTGTAAAGGTGAGCAATGTCTGGTGATAACATGTTTATAACGATAACTAAATCCAATCTCTTTTTCATCTAACAACTAGGGCTATTATAAGAATTTCCATCCGTATTTGGGGGATGTCGTACCTTACGTTTATTTCTACTTCTAGCGTTTCTATTGATAGAAAATGTGTCTAGGAAGTTCTAAATTGTTTTACTATGTTTATAAATCACTTACCGATTCATTCGAAAATACATCACTTAGTCATTGTGATTTATAATCCCGAGAATGGTTCATTTAATTTTTTTATACTAAGGATGAATGTATCAGGGATCTTGACTTAATGTGTATTTAACTTTTTCTAACATCAAATTAACGTATCTATAGAGTTTTGATTCTTATGAAATCACAAATTCATATATAAGGCACCGTCTACTAAGGGTTTGGTATCTCAAGTAGGCCTATTGGTTTAACTGGTTCTAGGATTTACTTGATTTTATTAAAAGTTACTACAGGTATGACGTCTAATATTGTAGAATTATCCTCCAAATATTTTCTATAGTTATACTAGACAAAAGGATTCTTTTAAGGTACATTGGGGCTATGAAAGATATATACTATAAATTTGGAAAATTCAAATCTCTTAGATGCATGGGGTTTACGTAATCCAAAAACAGTTCTCTTTAATATAGTTCATATAACAATGGAAATGACCTCACTAACATCTATACCATCCAGTATAAAGATAATAGTGTTGGTAATATGTTTATAAGGGTGTATTTCTCTCAATTGTTATATATACTGATGTATCTACAGTCCTAATGTCTCATACTTGTGCTTACTAGCATTGAGTCATATAGTCAAGGTAAGATGCTATTAAATCATGATGAGGCTTCGTCAAAGTTCATTCATTTAGGTGGTAAATATAATCTAAAAGATCATATTTATATTCCAACATTCAAGTCTATCTGGACTTATAGGTACATCTGTTCTTCTACTCAAGGACTACAGGCTTGTTCACGTTAATCATATTACTATAAAGTCTTCTATCAGAAAATTGAAAATCATTAATAGTTTTTATTAGGATAAAATGGATAATTTGGAGAGACGATCTACTATCATTCATACATAGTTGTATCCTTGATATGTATAAAACATTCAAAGAATAAAATTCATTATGATGTGATCCTTTCCTATTCTTAGATCGGAAGAAGTTAAAATAATTCACTGGAATACTGATGTCTTATCTAGACTTAGTAACAAATATAATAAGTCCACAAAAAGTATTTGAAATCATTCTTGTACCGATCAATATTGATATTCCTTCTTTGCATGATATATTCTCAAGTTTATGGGGTGTATATTGATGTTCCTTCTTTGCATGATAGTTTCGACCTGAAACAGTCGATCGATCGACTCCCCTGGAAAATGTGATTTGTTACTTTTTAACTTTTGATTCAATCCTAACTTTGAGAAATCTTTGGTGATGATTTATTTAACATATTGGCACTTAGAGAAGGGCAGTAGAATATACCTAAGACCCTGAAAATATTATTTTTGGAATTTTTCAATGAGGGAAATTAACGTGTGTTAATTAAATGAATTATAATCGAGACTTATGTTACTTGGGATTTAAATTGGATAAATGTTAATTTATTCTTGGGATGAGTAGTAATAGAGTTATTAATTACCGGTATAACCTTAGGAATAGGTGGGATTAACCCTAAGAAATAGAATGAAGGTTTAAGAATGAATTAAGGGTTATCGAGAATTAAACCTAATGAAAGATGAGTTTAATTCATAGAATTTCGAAAGTTGGGATGATATGGACAAGTAGGGTGTAGATGTTTACTGACTGAATTGGGTTGAGGAATACTTATTTAATCTTAGAGTAATGAGTGAGGCTCGGGACTATAAAATAAAGAAGTGAAGTCATAATCTTTAAATACGTAGGATTTGATAGATAAAAATACTACGTACGGGAATTATCATATGGTTTTGTGAATGACTTATGGATGTTATATTTATATAGGTGTGATGAATACTTGTCATATTATTTGTATGTATGTCATACCTCCACTGATTGCTATCGGGGTGGAGGTTTCGTGTTGTGGACAGTCTTATCCTTGTGCCCCGAATTGGGAGGGATTTTCCAAAATGCTCTCAGTGTATATGATAGTTTCAACAGTTGAATGGGAGTGTAGGTATGTGCGTGACCCATTTGGCTGGGGAGTATGCTCGACTACAATATATTTGTGTTATGTTATGATTCGTGAGAGATGCCGAATCAATAGTCCTCTATAAAATCACATTTTGTATCAGGACATGATAGAAGAGTATGCATGCACCACAGGTGTGACTGGGGTGGTGCATTATTAGTATATATATATATATATATATATATATATAATTAGTGTGATATTATATATATAAACTGTGATGTAATCTACTATGTGACATTGTCGATATAGAGATGTAATTTTTTGTGTGAAATTGAAAATTAAAAATATAAATTGTGATTTAATATACATTGAGATGTTGTAGATAGAAGTAAATAATGAAATTTGAATTGAATTAAGTAAGTGAACACTTAATTCCAAGGTTATAACAAGACTAGTTCATATTAAAGAGAAATGAATATGAATAATTATATTACGTATGGTCTGGGACATACGGGTTTATGATATGGGTTAGAATTATGTTACTAGTTAGGAGGGAACCTTAACTAGGAAGATAATAAGATACGATATGTGTGCACTCTAGATGAGAGGTGAGAATTCTCGAGAGAGATCCATAGAAACTAAGATGTACATAATAAATGTTTAATTGTAATTGTTAAGCACTTGATATTTTTAAAATCTTTATAATCAGGCTCTGACCCGTTTCCTTGCATATTCTCTTCTCTTGTATATCTTGTACATCAGGTATCCATCAGCAGGGATGCCCAACATAGATTATTGGTGTTCCGATGGATTATAGCTACTAGCAGAAAGGTGTATTTTGTTTAGACACTTCCTTTCTGTTGATTCACTCATTTGTAATGTCTACTTCATTTAGGACATGTCGCCCAGGATTCTAGAGGTTGTAATTATTTATGTAAGCATTGTGGATATCAGTTTTATTTAGTGTAAAAGTTATAATTTAACTGGAGAGTTATTTCAGTCACATATATTCTTGTTATAGTTAATTCAGTTGTGATGTGTTGTTTCATATTATGTTCCATGTCGTGGAATGGTTTTAATTAAATTAAAAATGGAAAAAGTTTTTGACACTTAGCTTAATTAACTATTGGGTGGCTAATAAATAAATTGTTTTTGACAGTGGTGGTGAGAATGAACCAACTGGATGTTCTGATTTTATTAAATGAAGGACTGATCAACCAATATTTAATTAAGTGGGTTGTTACAGGTGGCATCAGAGCATCGGGTTCTAGTGTCTTTAGGATGTGTGCGTCTTACTACGTTTCAGCGTAGCGTTCTTTGATGTAGAGCCCTAGTATTAGGATGTTGAATTCTTCTGCGTATTTTGACTTACGTTATCCTACCATGAAGTGTGTGAGATGTAATATGTATACGAGTTCGGTCAGGCATCGTGCGCTAAACACTTAGGGATGACTAGCAAGAGACGTTAGAAGGACAGCAGGAGGAGGACTTAGCCAAAGATATAGAGTATTTTGGAAAATGGCGTTGGAGATAGAAACCATCATAATTATTGTTTGGGCTGAGAACATTATTGAAGTCACTTGACCATCATAGTTGATGATTGTGCCGTTCTTAACTCACCCAGTACTATATTTAAAAGGCGAGGGAGCCGGAAGGACTGTTGTGAAGGAAGAAATTCAAAGACAATTGTGAAGGGTGAAGTGTAGTAATACCCAGGATTTGGAAATTTATAGAAAAAAAGTTTTAGGAGGAAGAAACTTAAGTGATGAGAGTTAGACATCACATATAAAGAACATGTGTGAAGACGGAATAAGAATTTTAGGAATGGTTCGATAGTAAAATCGTTCATTTGATGTTTTAATCAAGATATGAATGGAATTCCGAAACTTATCTCTTATGGGCAAGAAAGAGAAAAGTAATTTGTTTAACGAACTCCTTACCCTAGGAAGAATGGGGTATATAGAAGATAAATAAAGTTCCTTATGTGAAAGTACTCGTGAGTGAAATACTCTAGTGTGAGTGGAAATCTGACGAAGACGATTAGGATTAATATCACCAAGAAGTTTGATGATACTTCCAAATGAAGGGGAGCTAGAAGGGTTAGGAAACCTAGCCGAAGGGCAAGATCTAATTCAATATTGTTAACGAAACATCACCAGAAGTTGTACCCAGTATGGGACAAATTTAGAGTGACATGATTAAGCCCCTTCCTTAGTGGTGATGAAATCAACCAAGACTAGTGTAGCCGATAATGTATCCCATAGGACTCGTAGAGCCAAAAGAATAATGGGAATAGCAATTTAGAGTTAATATTGAAACGTCCAAGAGGAGGACGTTCAAATGGTCAGTAACGAGGAAATAATAAGGTAAATTACCCTATGTGTAGAGAGAGAGACTAATAAGTGTTTAATGTGTGCACATTGAGTAGTGAGATCGATAAATTTTGGGAATAGTAAACCATACGAATTAGGGATAACAACTGGAGGAGTGAGAATACTAGGGGAGTAATTGGGTCAACATAATTAGGCACAGGAAATTTACAACCCAATAGTTGTAGGTTTAAATAGGACGAGTGGAGTCCTCGCTAATTGTAGCATGCCATATTTCAAGGTCGGTAAGGTCCAACAAAAAAAGGGGGAGGTCTCTAAGACCATAATTGAGGCCTAGATATGTTGGGTCAACATTTCAATAATGGGTTTGTAACCACATGAGTGAATAATTTGTCCACAACGGGTGGGTACAACTATAGGATGAAGTCCTAGATATATAATGGGTGCAAGTGATCATGAGTTGTTTTGACCGTGAGAAGTGCATGTAAGGACCCTATGCGATCAGGAGAGACTGATGAAGTTTTATTTCATCCTTGTAAATAAAGGATTAATTATAGTAACATGGCTCATCACAACAGACATATATAAGTTGAAAACCCTAAATTCGCGTGTGAGTCAAGGTTAATGGAAATGATAATTTTAACAATCTGGTTACAAAAGTATTTCTCATTGATAGCGGGACTTTTGGTGTCTCCCGTGAGTGAAACGGGTGGGTCCTAAGAGTATATTTGGTTATTAAAATTTTCTATTGCTTCGAGTTAGCATAATAGAACTTTTATGGTAATATGTAGTGATAAATTACCTAATGTTTAAATGATAGTAGATTGAGTGATAAGACTATCGTGCTGGATACTCCGAGGAGAGTAAAATTATTTTTTGTACGGTGCCAAATGAAAAAGGTTTGGGCCTATATTTCATGATATCATAGACCTTAGTGAAAATGTTGTCTAGTCATATGTGTGAGTAGAAATTTATTTTATTGATGTGACTCAAGATACAATATGTTTTTGTCGAACAAAGAGAAATAGCTCATTATTAATAGCGCTGAGAATTTCGGATAGTGAGAGCAACATATTTTATGGATATATAAGCATGGACTAGTAGACTTTTATGTAAACATACATAAATTGTGGGAAGGTGCAGATTATGGACTGAGGGCCATTACAAATCTCGATGACCGACTATGTTAAGTAGTAGTGTATCGGGGGGTTCCTTGTTTGGATTTCTCTTTACAAGACATCCCACGCATGAAACTAGCGAACTTCAGGAGTGGGAGAAAAGTTTGATCGATAGTGCATAAGATCGTACCTTAGTCATTTTATATATACTAACATAAATTTAGAATTGATAATTCTATTATGACTTAACATTCTCCTAGTCCAAGTAACATTATGAATAAAACAATGATGCCACTGTAAGAGTGATCAAGTTATAACTAGTGGGGTAATTGAGTTCACCCCTACCATATTAATATGCCAAGTGTGCCAAAATTGATTTAAGAAGAGTAGATGTTATTTTTGAAACAATGCCAGAAATATAGGGTGTATGGGTGTCCTAGGTAATTGAATCTGATATTATTCTCCATTTTGGAGATATGGGATAAGGAAAATAATTATAGAGGTTTAGATATCGGGACTTGAATGTCCCGTCATTTATGACGATTAGAGATATAGTCGATAGAATAAAAAATCTAAATGGATATAAATGACTATGGTAATATAGTGGTCCACCGTCTGTTGGAATTAGGGTGGACCATTTGAAACCTATAGAGGTTTCTCCAACCGTTAGAATTTTTTTAAATAGTATTGGGAGAGTATTCGAAAGGATTTTATCGTGAAGATGGTTACAATCCTATATGGGTGATAATGGATCAGTTGACTGAAGTAGATCATGTTATGCCAGTTAGGGTTGATCATACTACGAGACAATCTTCTTTGATCTTAATATAACCGAGATAGTAAGGTTATATAGGGTACTGTTTAATATTATGTCCAATTAGTTCGAGACTTTTTCTCCCGATTTTGGAAGAACATTCACGAGGCATGGGTACTGAGTTGTGATTGGGTATGATCTATCATCCCCAAAATAATGGGCAGACTAAGCAGACAAATCTAATGTTAGAAGATGAATTATGTTTGTAACCTTGAATCTTAAGGGAGGACGACAGACGTACGTTCTACTAGTGAAGTTGGTGTACAATAACTCTTATAAGTTTACTGTTGGGCATGGTTCTAGTTGAAGTATGGTACGGTAAATCTTATTGTTTCTCCTACGTGTGGGATAAAGGTGAGGAACCAGGAACTATTGCGAATAGTAGAGATGATTTTAATCATATAGTATATATTGTGTGTAGAATATACACTGCATAATTAACCTACTTGTGTATCGCAAGACGAGATTGTATTTATCTAAAGAACGATTAAATCTATTTAAGTGCATATAGTAAAAGGTTAGATAGTGAATATCTAGAATAAAGTATAAGTAGTAAAACTTTAACTGTAAGGATTGGATAAGAACCTACGTGACAGGGTAACCTAGGGTTAAATTGATCATAAAAAAGGTGTTCATTATTGGGGATATTCGATAGCGTACTATATGGGCAGTACAAAACAGTCTACTTGGGAGCGCAAGTATGTGATGCACAATACTTATCCAGAATTGTTCTTGCCTGCTATACTTTTTTTTCTGAATTTCGGGACGAAATTCCGTTGTAAGTGGGGAAGTATGTAATACCCCGTATTTTTAATAACTTTTGAAATGGGATTAATTAGAATTAATTGTGATATAATTAGAAATTAATCCGAATTTAAATATTACTCGAGAATAAAATAATATGTGATTTATCTTGAATATTACTTAGTGATTAAAGTAATATATATGATTATGACTTTACAATTGATTATGACTTTACAATATTGTCGTGATTTATGTATATGACAATGATGGTAATTAAGTCGGGACGCGCATTTGAGTCATGTTGGGATTATTATGTAATGAAATAAAAGTGAATTATTTTTATGTCATCCAAATGGGTGTTTTGACTGTTCGAAAGTGTCCGAAAGGGTTCAAATAGTAAAAAAAGTCTACTTGGGTGTTTGATTTGGGTCTCGATGCACTTTGGAACCGAAAGGACACCCCAGAGGGGTATTTTGGTCATTTTACAAGGGAGGTGAATAGTAACTACCGAAATTTGACTTTATTTTATAAGCAAAGAAATTAGAGAGCTTAGATTCATCCACCAAAAATAAAAGGAAAAGGTTTTGGGGTGATTGAGAGACTTTCTATGGGAGAAGAAGAGACTTTTCTAGGAAACCGAAGGACAACCACCTTGCACCACCAAGATCCACCACCACCACTGGCGTAAGTTGGCCGAAAAAAGAGAGGACCACCAGCAGAGTATCATCCCCAATGGATCAAACCTACAATTTAAAGTCAAGTGATTAATTATTCCAATCTAAGCTTATATATTGTTCATGTTAGGATATTTGGGAAAATTCTAAAAAGTTGCGTGAACAAATATAAATTTTTGATAATTTTAAATGGATTCATATCTTTTGATTATAGAATAAACTCCATGAATTTTTTATTAACTTGTGAAGAATCTGGGATTTACACTCTTATTGATGATAAAGTAAAAAATTTACAGTTCTTGAGGCTAAAATGGAATTTGAGTAATTTGATTCATATTAATGATGCTTAAATGATTTTGGATATATTAGAACTTATCCATATATGATGGTATATGATCTGGATATCATGTGATTAAATTAGGGATCATTTAGTGAAAAAAAATGGAGTTTATGATGTTCATGGATAAATATAAAAATATGAGTTTTCTGGAAATAGTATGTTTTAAATCCAACCTTCTTGATGATTTTAGGTGGTTTGATTATTAAAAATCACTAATATATCTTTGTATATGATATGGAATGAATATTGGCGAGTTTGGGATTATTTGATAAAGGTTTTCATGATTAAAAAGTATGAAACTCGTAGGAAAAACAAGGCAGAAAACTGGGTAATATCTGATCGATCGACTCAAGACTGTCGATCGATTGACTAATCGATCGATTGACAAGAAACAGTAGATCGATCGACTCCCCTAGAAAATGTGATTTGTTCCTTCTTAACTTTTGATTCAATCCCAACTTTGAGAAATCTTTGGTGATAAATTATTGAACATATTGGGACATAAAGAAGGGCAGTAGTATATACCTAAGACCCGAAAAATATTATTTTTGGGATTTTTGAATGAGAGAAATTAACGAGTGTTAATTGAACGAATTATTATCGAGACTTATGTTACTTGGGATTTAAATTGGATAAATGATAATTTATGGTTGGGACCAGTAGTAAGTGACTTATTAATTACCGGTATAACCTTAGGAATAGGTTGGATTAACCCTAAGAGATAGAATGAAGGGTTAAGAATGAATTAAGGGTTATAGAGAATTAAAACTAATTAAAGATGAGTTTAATTCATAGAATTTTGGAATTTTTAATGACATGGACAAGTAGGGTGTAGACGTTTACCTACTGAATTCGGTTGAAGAATACTTATTTAATCTTCGAGTAATGAGTGGGGCTCGGGTGCGGATTTTGTTTAGACGCTTCCTTTCTGTTGATTCAGTCATCTATAGTGTCTACTTCATTTAGGGCATGTCGCTCAGGATTCTAGAGGTTGTAATTCACTATTGAAGCATTGTGGATATCAGTTTTATTTAGTGTAAAAGTTATAATTTAACTGGAGAGTTATTCCAGCCACATTTATTCTTGTTATCATTAATTCTGTTGTGATGTGTTGTTGCATATTATATTCTGTGTCATGGAATGGTTTTAATTAAATTAAAATTGGAAAAAGTTTTTGACACTTAGCTTAATTAACTATTAGGTGGTTAATAAAGAATATTTTTTCGACAGTGGTGCTGAGAATGAACCAACTGGATATTCTGATTTAATTAAATGAAGGCCTGATCACTCGATATTTATTTAGGCGGGTTGTTACATCTTATTAAGATCCTCACATAAGTTATAGTTCCTCGATCTTAACTCCCGATGAAGAAATCCATATACTAGGGACTCTAAATACTATAAGACTTATCTCCCTCTCTGATGACAAAATACCCAAGTTTGGTCCTCATTACAACTACGCTATCAATATCTTAGTAGTATTATTGGATAAAATAGTCCCTTTGAAGCTAGTTGATAACGGTTTTGCCATGGATGTTTACCCCTAGACAACTCTAAGATTACTCGGGTAACAATTTATTGATCTTACTCCTACATCTAGCGTCATGCATGCTTATGATAATACTTAGCAATAAGTTACAGGATTGATATCTTTCAGACTTGGGCCTAGACTGATATGCCCTTAAATAGAGTTATAAGTCATTGACATCCTCTCATGTGCAACTTGATTCTCAATCGACCATGGATCCATAGTATCAAGTGAATGAACTTTTCCCTACATTAAAAGATAAAGTTTTTTCTCCATATAACCCGATCATTACCATTATTGAAGTTGATGATAATTTCGATGGCATCAGTACCAGTGATATGGTTTTATAGATCCATTATAGTGAAAATATTCCATGATTGATTTAAGATTGATCTGATTCCTCTCATGGATGGGGACACTAGTGTGCCCTGAAAATAGCCCAGATGGGAATGCCAACATAATTTAGATGTTCGAGAACCTGCACTTCATGCCTGGAATGGGGCTAGGACATATACAATATGGGATTCTTGAGATGATTGTTATGAAGAAAGATTATCCTCCATGTGATTTATTATATCAACCATATCCACCTAAAATCATGGTTCTCCATCAACCATACCAGAATAGAGCATTGGAGAGGAAATAGTACATCCCTAAGTATTATCTTAATGGGAATTTTAAAAAATAGGGTGGGGACTTCCCCTACTACGGCTTACTCGAACCCTAGTATAATGTTGTCGAGAAAAGAATGAAGCTAGTATATAATATCTTCTTCAAGGACAAATTTACTTGGACCGAAGTCCCAAAGCACGAGGTGAACCCTCTGTCTATCAGGTTTGCTCACTGGAGATCCTCGGAGACATAAAGCCCAAAAAATACTAAAATCACCAACAATGACGAATCATTTGGATTTCATGCACTAGTAATGGACCTTTTCATCAACCACACAGAGTCTAAACCATCTGACCCTTACTTGAAGGTAACTCCGATGGATAAGACGTTCCTCAACTAATGGGGCATCCTATTTAACCCAACATTTCCTATCTAGATTCCTATTATTTATCCTTTAAAGAATAAACTTATTTCCCTTTTTTCGATTCACGATGCAATTGTAAATGATGACTCCTTTGATGAGGTCCTCAATTGTGCATTTCCTGAAAATGTTGTTAATGAAATAAACGAATATTTTAAGAATCTCATTGTAACTTATACTGATTTCATTAGCTTTAAGCAAACAATTGATGGAGTTGACGAATGAACAGTTATTTACTAATCTCAATAAGGAAAAAGTCAAAGAACATAACTTTACTCAAACTAATAATTATAAGATAATTATTATTAATCTTGTAACTAGTACCACTCTGCGCAAGATTAAGATATGGTCAACGTTTAACGAGCATGAGCGGTGTCAATTCGAATAACTCCTAAAAGACTTTGTGGACATATTTGCACATTCTTACACTGACGTGCCTACTATTGACCCATATATCGTATAACATGAGATCGTAACTTATCCTGAGTGCAAGCCTGTTAAGAAAAGATTGATAAAGCTCTGGCACAAATGGTCTCTCAAACATAAAGACGAAGTGGTCAAGATATTAAATGTATTATCCATCCGTATGGTCGAATATCCCACTTAGCTTGCCAGTATTGCACCTATGCCGAAATTAGGAGGAAAAGTATGCATGTACTTTCACTATTAAGATTTGAACAAAGATTATCTAAAAGATGATTACCCTTTCCCAACATTCATATGATGATCGACAACACTGCCAATCATGCTCGAAAATCATTCGTTGATGACTTCGTAGGGTAAAACAAGATCAAGTTGCATACTGACCTCCAAGAGTACACTTCTTTCACCACCCTATGGGGCATCATTTGCTACACTGGTATACCCCCAGTCTCAAAAACACTGGGGTTACATATGAAAGAGTGGACAAAACCATCATACCTGATCTTATCCACAAAGGGGCCAAAGTCTATATTGATGATATCACCATCGAATCCAAGACTCGAAAACATAACGTTCTTGCCTTGAGGAAATTTCGCGAATGATTAAAATAGTAACTGATACTGCGTAAATATTGCGTATTTCACCCGTTAACCTACGCGTTATTAGCCCCCTCGGGTATCTTAATCCCTATATTTATGCTCGTTAACCATACAACCTCGGATTTCTATGTTAACATGTTTTGCAGGGGTTAATTGAGCTTTTGTAGGTATTTGGATGCTTAGTATGAAGTTTGGATGCATTCCGGAGAAGTTCCGTACACAATCGCACGCGCAAGGGCAATTTAGTCATTTTATAATTTGGGCAACTGGCCCAATGTCTTCACGGAAGTTAAACCCCTCTCAACAAGCTTCGCGTGGCTGCAAACGGTGCGCGATTTTGAGTCCGAACGAAGAAGTTATGGGCTTTTGAGCAGAAGAGAATTTCAAACCAACCAAAATCAAGGAAAAATTCAAGACCTGTAGGTCCGAATCGATTCCCCCCTTTTGCGAATCGATTCGGTTGGAGACAGTATGCCAGTTCCTTTGTTTCCAAATTGATTCTGATTCCAGCCGAATCGATTCGCCCACCATTCCGAATCGATTCGTATTTCACCCGAATCGATTCGCCCCTCTGGCAGTCTCGAAATATTCTCCAACCGAATCGATTCGGCCCAATGCCGAATCGATTCGGCCCTGCTGATATTTGTTTTTCTCCCATTTTATTTACAATTTTTCCATGGGATTGTTTTTGTATAAATACTCTTTCTCTTCCTTTTGAGGAGAGCTATCTTACATTTCACATTAGTTTAGGGTTTGTATGGAGCTTTGCCCTACTCCACCACTTTGGGTGTTTTGCCCACTTTGATGTATGTAAGCTTATTAATATAGTTGTATTTCTTAATTTCTTGCTTTGATAATTAGTTTACATTCTTTATTAATTAGTTTACTTGCTTTATTTCTTGCTTTCCTAGTTTAATTAGTTTAATTTAGTTTATTTCCATGTCGTGCCCTTAGATAAATAGGGTCGGGATTTCGTTACACCAATTACGGGTTTGGACCTCGAAAGTTAGGGTTTCGTGTAAAATTGCATTTAATTGAAACCATGTGTATTAAAGTTGGATTGTTATGCATTTAACTTTATTTGTCATGCAACTTTAGTGTTTATAGCGATAATCCGAATTTAATTCGCGTTTGACCATTTTTTATTAAATGTTTAATCTCGCAACTTTGGCTTAAATTCCTTATTGCGTGATGTTTATGCTTAATTGAAAATGATCAATTAAATGTTCTCCAATCGAAATTCTAATTAGTAGTTGTTTAGCCCGTGAATGTGTGTATGTGATCCCGATCCTCTCTTTACTTTTGCGTAGCGTAACTTATTCTTTTTCTTTTGTCACCATTTCCAACCATCACCTTTTCGTTTATTTATTTTACACTTTTATTCCAGAAGTAATTAAACAATTAAAATCTAAAATTCAATCACTCCCTGTGGATTTCTTACGATACCCGAATTACCGCTGTGCTTGCTTGTCAAGTGTAGTAGTAGCTTAGGTTTTTTTATATCGCGGCGGCGAAACACACAACGATTGTGTCCTCACACGAACACAGACCTCGAAAGTTAGGGTTTCGTGTAAAATTGCATTTAATTGAAACCGCGTCTATTAAAGTTGGATTGTTATGCGTTTAACTTTATTTGTCACCCAACTTTAGTGTTTATAGCGATAATCTGAATTTAATCTGCGTGTGACCATTTTTGATTAAATGTTTAATCTCGCAACTTTGGCTTAAATTCCTTATTGCGTGATGTTTATGCTTAATTGAAAATGATCAATTAAATGTTCTCCAATCGAAATTCTAATTAGTAGTTGTTTAGCCCGTGAATGTGTGTATGTGATCCCGATCCTCGCTTTACTTTTGCGTAGCGTAACTTATTCTTTTTCTTTTGTCACCATTTCCAACCATCACCTTTTTGTTTATTTATTTTACACTTTTATTCCAGAAGTAATTAAACAATTAAAATCTAAAATTCAATCACTCCCTGTGGATTTCTTACGATACCCGACTTACCGCTGTGCTTGCTTGTCAAGTGTAGTAGTAGCTTAGGTTTTTTTATATCGCGGCGGCGAAACACACAACGATTGTGTCCTCACACGAACACACTTTTTCCGCTCGGTCAGTACCAAATGCACCTCAACCCACAAAAGTGCATTTTATCCTTTACAAGGGTAAATTCCTTGGCTTAATGTTCAATGAAATAGGGATCAAAGAAGACCCTTCCAAATTTAAGGAAATCCTCAAAATACCACCTTCTCAGGTTGAGAAAGCGGTTATTGGCTTCTTAGGAAAATTCCAATACATCAGCAGGTTCATAGGTAGCTCATTTACACATGTGAACTCATCATAAAGCTCCTTCAAAAGGATTTAACCAAAGTTTATAGTGAGGAATGTCAAGAAGCGTTCAACAAAATTAAGCAACACCTCACCCGACCTCTAATGATCATGCCACCACAATGTGGCCTACCTCTTCTCTAGTACTTAATTGTCACAAACATCACGATTGGGTCTATGCTAGCCTAATACCTCAAAGAATTGCACAAAATACATCCATTTACTACACCAATGAAAAAATAATAGGGTGCAAAGTAAACTTTCTATAGTTGAAGAAAACACGTGTCTCCCTAGTTTGGGTCACCCTAAAACTTTAAAACTACATGATTTCTTTCCCCATTATGTTAGAATCTCAAATGGATCCATGAAGTACCTTCTAGAAAATCCTACCTTGTCATAACGAATGGCACGTTGTATACTATTGTTAGTCGATTTCTATATCACCTATGTCAATATCATGGGAGAAGTTGACGTATGGATTATGAATTCCTGGATAAGGGTATTATCTTTACTTCTCACAAAGAGATATGGATAAAGATGTTCTTTAAGGGAGACACTAACAAAAAGGGATATGGCATTGGGATACTCCTAATCATGCATGATTACACCACAATCCCATCGTTACAAGTTAGACTTACCTTACATCGATAACACAAAATAATGTGAAGTATGCAATGTGGGTTTCAAGATTGCCCTCAAGATAGAAATTTGGTACCTTGACATTTATACAGATTCGACCTTCATCATAGGGAAAGTCCTATGAAAATAGAAAATCAAATATGATAAACTTATTTCTTTTCATGCTCAGCTTGAAGAGTTAACTTCCCAATTCAAAGATGACACATTTTAATGCCTCTCTCGCTCAAGAAATAGATTTTCTTACACATTGGTAACTTTGAACTTTATAGTTGATAATCCCGAAGGAATAATAATGGCTCCGTTTGAACTTCAAAAACAATCCATACTAACTCACTCCAACCACATCGATATCGCTTCAAAATTGGATCCAATCAAAGTTAAGCTATAGTATTATGATATATGGGGTCTCCTTAACCATGGTATGTATCCCCAAGGGGTTGATAAGAAAGATCGCATGAACCTTTGTCAAATTACTGCTCAGTACATCATTTGTGACTAAGCATTATTTAAGGGGAATTTTTATGTCACCTATTTACAATGTCTAGGGGTTGTCATTGAATAATAAATGCAAAAAGGAATCATGGAGATTGTTGGCCTCACATGAACTATTATATGATTGTCAAAAGTATTATCTGACATGTGTATTATTGGACCACAATGATTTAAGACCTCACTTCTTACATCAAAATATTCCTCAAATGAAAACAATTAGCCAATCTCCAGCACTTTCACCATCAAGAGTTGTACAACATGACCTCTCTCATGACCATATTGACTATGGGTATCTACATTATTAGGAAATTCACTTCCAAAGAATTGAATTGGAAATAATTTATTCCCATCATCATGGATTATTTCACTAAATTAGTTAAAGAAGAATCATATGCAGTATTAAATGTGAAGAAAGTAGCAAAGTTCATTTAAAGGAACATCATATATCACTACGGGGTCCCTTACGAGCTGGTATTAGATAATGCTCTCCATTTTGAAGTGGAAGTCAGAAAAGTGGTTGAAGAATACTAGAATTAGAGATAATAGTAATATACCTAAAGAGTTCAAACCAATGGAGTTTTCCAGATTATAAAAATAGGCTGAAATCCAAAATAATCAAAATGACTAAGACATGAAGGGATTGAGCTAATCAAATCCCTTATCGCTTTGGGATACCGAATATTAATCGGAACACCTACTCAATATGCCTCTACTCCCTAGTATACAAGCTGAAATCATTCCTTCTTGTGGAACACAAAATAGCTTACTTACGAGTCATCATAGCTGTTATGATGAGTCCGCACTCTTGGATGAAAAGGGACTCAAAACACATGTAAGTCTATCAACACCACATTTCACAGTCATTAAATAAAAAGGTTAAAAACCGCGGGTACAAAAAGGCAACCTCATTCTCAAAGATATCGTAAAACCCGTCTGGAACCCAAGAGAAAAATTCAAGCCCAATTGGAATGGACCATATCTTGTGATGAATATTATGTCAAGTATTATCGTTATGCTCATAGGCCTTAATGGAAAAGAAATGGAACGTCCAGTAAACTTAGACCAACTCAAGAAATATTACCCTTGATTTGACTCTCGCCATGCTGTGCGGTTCTCACATTTATTATAATGCAAAAAAAAAACTCTTTTATTCCCTCTGTACAAGAACTATGTAGGAATCGATCCTCTCAAAGTTCAGTCAAAATCTACTAAAAAAATATGTATTCCACAAAGGTACGTATACAACCCATAAAGTAACGTTTGGGGCGATCCTTTCTATTTGAAAAAATGTTATTCTTTTCTTCCATCAAGAGACACTAGAATTTCCCATCATTTTAAATGAATGAAAGGATTATATATACTGTAGAAATAAGTATAAACAATTCAAATAAAAATAAATTCTTCTAAAATCGCACAACAAAATATGTCAAATTCATCTTATTTCAAAAACCTTTATAAAAACATGGATGCTACATGATGCCTCAGTAATAAAAATTCCTAAAAACTTGCTACCACATACATAACTATGTATATAGACAATACCATGGACTACAAAAATCATTCCCAAACCCAAATAAAACATAAACTTACACCGACAAGGCAACCCATCAACCACCCAAACCCAAACAAATCATGTTTCTTAAAGACATCACAAACTATCTCAACTACTGAAAGGTCCTGCACCATCACCATCATAGCCGTTGCTATCCTTTAGAGGCACCCAAGAATTCGAATTCTGGTAACATATCCTCATACACTCAATGTGGTGGTAAGCCTTGAATATTTTGGATGACATCAGCATGCCCCCTTCCACCACCTCTACTATCACAAGTCACATTTTCCCCGTTTTCTCAGTAAAAACCTTAACAACCAAAACTTCCATAACCACCTTAGATAATCCCCTAACATTATCAAAATGTCCCCCACAAACTGGTGCGGACGGGTAGATGGCCTATGACGGTGCCACAAAGACCTTAAAGTCATCTTTAGTGATTTTGTCAGGTTCTCCATAAGATAAAAATTGGTTATATGTGGAGAAACGATCTCCTGCCATACTGTTTAATTTAAAACTCGTTAAGGAAGATAGAAGGAGGTCTGGTGGAGACTCATGAGCCGAGAATAATGGAAGTTATCCTTTTGAACAATTAGAGCAAATTTTCCCCACTACAGTACAAACCAATGAACACATCTAGCCCCATTTTCTATGATCCAATCGATCCGGTTATCCATAAAGGGAACAAAATCCATATAGAATGAAAGAAATAAAGGGGGAAACTAATTGGAGGTTACTCGGGGAACAAATAGGCGAAGCCTATCCTCCAACTACATATACAACACCACATGGTACCTTGTAGAAAAGTAGAACCTTTCCCTTTCTAGTTATTAAGACCATTCAATGTTTCTGCCAATATATTAGTAGCAAGGTTGAATGGTGAGAAAATGTATGTAAATAACATAAAACAAACCCGGTGGTGAATAGGTTTTAATGCTTCATATGGTAAAAAAAATCAATTTCACATAATTTCTTCAAGCTTAAAATCAATTAACATCATTTTTTTTCCAAACACTTTTCAATTGTCTTATTAAATGCACATAGCAATGAATTAAGCGAACCTAGATATGGAAACACAAAGTGACACTGCTAATTCAATTTGAAATAAAATTACAAGATCCAAATTCAATAAAGGTGAAATGTGTGATAAAATGTGTTTATATGTCTTATGCAATTACCTATGATAAAAAGGTACCTCACACACAATCTATATCGTGTGGTTACCTATGAACCTTTCAACTTTTCCCCATAGTCAATGAGAATCCATTGCCATTTCCATGCCATGAATGAATAAGTCCATTATCTTCCTTGAAGTCACGCCAAATCATAATTTTCAAATTAATTGAAATGCCTCCACTTTTAGATCACGGCGTAGATGATCATGGTGAATCAGATGTAGATTAATGAATATATTATTGGCTAGTGAAGATTTGATCTAAATGCTCAAAAACCTCTCACAAAACATTACGATTAAAAATTAGTTCCAGTTTTTTAAAAATTTGTTATGAACAATTGAAAATGAGGTGTGGAGGGAAGAACATGAGATCTAAACTTTTAAAATACGCTCAGAGATGTATTTCACTTGTGTAAAACTCATATCTTAATAAATGGGAGGAAAAATGGCCTATTTATAACAAATTTTAAATATTTGACAACGTCATGTGCATGATGCATATTTTATTTTGCATACGAGTCCATCTAGGGTGTCGTATGAACACTACCATGCGCACGCGCCCAATATGAATCCGTGATAAAGGTTAAGGCTCCATAATTTCCAAAAATGACTTAACTTGCTAAAAAACAAACACCAACTCCTAAAATCACTTTTCAGAATCTCTAAGATAAATTTAAACATTTGTTCCATCAAATAGAAAATCCTCACATTTAAAAAATATTTTGTGCACATGTTTAATTATCAATAGAGAATTCTCAAATTCTACCAAAACGATATCATCTTCAATTTGACATGAATGAATGACAATGAATGTCTTCAATATTCATATGTTCAATTGAGAGATAAGACTTTTGACACAAGAGATAGCCAATATAAAATATATACAAATGTATTACATTTTCAATCTCCCCCTTTGGCTATTCCATGACAAAACCCCCAAAACTCAAAATAAACTTGATTACCCATACAACACTCGTACCCACTAGCTATATAGTGAAAGTAGTAAGAGAGTAATGTACAAACAATCCGTAAGCCCAACAACACATTAAAAGTCGAGTCTGAATAATGGGATTGCATTGAAATCACCAAAGTTATGTCTCAAATCACACGAAACAACAAAGAACATTATGAAGGCAATAACATGCACAAATAGAAATTCCCCTACTTGGAAATCCTCCTAAAAATATCAAATACATGTTCGAGATAAATCATGTATAGATGAGAAGTAGAAACATTATCCAATATTAGAACAATATGCTTACAAAATATCATATGTAAAGTATGTAACAAGCAGTGATAAATAATACACCAATCAATGAGATTTATGAAATAATTTCCCCAAAAAAAACCATCCCCCTAAAACAAATCATCAAATCATAAATAAAAACCCAATGATATATAATAACATGAATGAATCTCCCATTTACCCCCATATACATGAAACATGCAAGAAATAAGCATCAAGAGCATCTCCCCCTTCGTGTCACAGAATAATACAAAGTTTCATTTGACAAATGAGCATAAGCGAGATATCAAAACAGGGTAAAACCTAACAAGAAAATTGTAACTAGGATGAAACATTCTAGAAAATAAGGAACAACATTATGAAATTCTAAACTGTAGAACTTTACCCCAAAAAATGTATCCGTTCAAATACTTTGCCTATTAATTTTTTTCTTCAAATCCAAAAAGTTTGATATTCTCAACAACATAAATTCTCAAACAAGTCTTTTTAAAATGTTGTCACAACCTTAAATATGTTATTCCACCTTTATCTCAAAACCTCTTCATCACATCTCATGAAACCAACCAAGGAGCAAAATGATGATAAAAAACAAATATTCACCCAACGAACTGAACACAAACTAACAACAAATCATTAATACGAACAAAAATAAATAGATATGCAACAAAACACTAGGGTAAATCTCAAAGAACAAGATGACAGTGTGCCTCTTGATGGTATCCTCCCAAATAAAAATTAATTCCCTTGATTAGAAAAGAACTCTATAATTTTATTATTAAAAAAGGGTTTAACAGTCCAAAATTTTAAGTGACACAGTATTTTACTAATTTTTAGAATCTCAAGTTTCATTTTTTTATTTAGGACAATAATTCTAAAAAAAGAGAAAAGTTTAAAATAACCACAAGACCTGATGCACGAGAGAAAAAACTACTAATGGGAAAAATCTTGTGCCGACGGGAATGAAAAATGCACTATGGTAGTGTTTTACAAATAGAAGACATAGAACCACGCGATTCTATGGCATACTACACACTATTTCCCCCCGTATTCTACATAAAGAGCACCAAGAACTACAGAATGTTTCACAACAATGATAGATTTTGGTCCCTAACGAATGCTTTAAATGTTTTTGCCAAAACTTTCTTCTTTAAAGTAGAATAAACTTTTATCCCTAAAAGGAATCTTGAAGCAACCAAAATTCTACACCTAGGTTTTTAAGGGAATCTTATAGATATTTGTGTTGGTGTGTTTGCAAAGAGGTGGTGCTTTAAATCTCTTTTTCAAGATAAGGAAGAGAAAATATTTACTCAATAATGAAAAAAAAAATTGAACAAAATAAGAGTAAATATACCTCTATTAGAAGAAATGGATTAAAAATAACTCAAATACGAGGTGTGAAAAAATCTTCTCTCAAATATATAAAATATTTTGATCAACAAAATATTTTTTCAAAGCTCTCACTGTTGGTTTGGAAGAGTAAGCAACACTTAACTTATAGCCTTTTGATTTTGAAAAGGTAAAGACTCAAATGCTAGCTATCATACTCTTATGGTGTCAAATAGTCACATCTGGGTCTTAGTCACCCTAAAAGGTTTTACTTGACATACTAACAAAGAGGATCTTTAAGAAAGATATTGTGCAAGAGTGACTTTCGGCACTATCAGATGCATTTTCTCGTAGTGTCACTCCAACAAAGAAGTTCCTCGTTAAAGAGAGCCTGAAGAAACTCAGGTTGTGTTCATGTCTAGAAATTGGGCATGGGACACAAAAAGACATGTGAGACATTATTTGAAAATGCAAGGGCTATATGGAGTCACTCGTATCGTAGGTTACACACATGAATATTCAATTTTAACCCATATTTTTCCTTGTTTGGAATTAGGTTTTCATGCAAGATAATATCCAAAGAAAACATTATGCCAAACAAAAACCAACCCAAACAAAAGAAGAATCAAGGAAAAATCCCTTCTTGGCAAAACTTATATTTCACCATTGTATCAGAATTGATAGACACAAACGACATACAAACTACTTAGAGATCCACTAAATATAACGTGATGTTCATTTTCAAGTCTTCAATAGGAAGTGATCCAGTCCATCCCAACCATAGGAAGTAACTCTTCCCATTGTATCCACCGATGAGCCTCGGGATATGAAATCCTTTCTTTTTTAGCATTAGAGTTACCACCCAATAAGAGTTAACCATATATTAAACTCTATCATGGTTTGATGTATATGGAAAGTGGGTTTAAAAACCCAACAAATCATATTTAGGGATGTATGATTTAAAAAACGAAAGTGTTTCTATGAAACCATATAAGGAAAACTTTTAGAATAAGAATTGGAATAAATTTTTGACAAAAGAGTTGTGTAAAACAGTTCAAAGTATTTAATTTATAGAAAACAAAAATTTTGAGACAGCAACGTTTATTTTATTGAAAATGACACTTAGTTCGAATGAAAACTCATATTTCGTTCTAATGATGTTAAGTCTCGTTTGAACAAACTGCTTAGTTTATTCCGACGAGCTTCCAATGTGTGAGGTTCTATTAAACAAAGAAGGCCCATTTGAGGTTCGTTCCAACGAATTGAAATATTCGATACAACAAAGATCAACCTCGTTTGAACTAGAACAAGGTCTCATTCTAACAATATGATAATCTTGTCCTAAGGAACCAGGAAAAATATTATTTTAAAAAAAATGTTTTTATCAAAATGCCTCGAGTAAAAATGGACATCCCATAATACATTTGATTGAGTGAAATCAAAAAGTTAAATTCGTATACCTCCATAATGTGTTTATGGCGATTCCAACAGATTGAACTTTAGAAACAATGTTTGGTCACTAACATGTCTTCAAATATCGTGGAAGCATATGCGGATGCGGTGTTCGATTTGTAACGGGATATGCCAAATTATCTAAGTTATAAAAAATTATGAACTTTTGCTCTTGCAAGTCTCCCCCTTTTCTATATCGTTAGGAAAATAAAAATTGAAACCAAATTAAAACCCTCAGACAATGTTCTATTAATGCCCTCCCAAGCCCAAAGTGTAATGATATAAGAGACTTTGTATTCAATGGAATTTCTTCATCTTGTGTAGTTCGTGAGATCATCATCAATGCGGAAGAAACCTACACACATAAGAAAAGGATTCAGTGACGTGTATGAGAGTTTAAAGAAAATAAAAACTCCCCCTCAACTTGTTCTCAAACCTTTTTGTCCGTAATAGACAAAGGATGAGAAACAAAGTTTGAATAATAACATCACACAAATCCAAACAAAATAGCTCACAAAGAGAGACAATAAAGCTTGTGCGATGAATTTTAAAAAGTATACCAACTAATTTTGAAAAAATTTCAAATTTTCAAAAAATAAAGGTAATACGTATATAAAATGTAGATATAAGTACACAAATTTCACATCATGGAATACCACTAAAATATCCGAATCGTGAAAGTGGAATGTAATTGTGTGAACATTTTCCGTACGGAAATCAACACATGCATTCATAAAATACGCCAACGAAGTCAATGAGATACTTCTAAAGAAAAAACTCAATGTTAACCTTAAAAGTAAGAAGGTTGAACAAGATGAAATTGGCTCAACTCATGCAATATGCCATGAATTTAAATGCTTCTCAAATAATTAACGTCAAACTATTTAATGATTTTCAAGAGAGTCTATTGTGCAATACTTTGTAATGCCCTCAAAATCTCACATATTTATGAGTTCACTCTCAAAATTTTTAATATATCATAACGCTCATGTGTAACGTAGCATCAATAAAATAAAAATGGCCATAGAATTTCTATTTTTACGTGTTGTTAATCTTTTAAGGTCCTTTTGGTAAATGGCGGCTTCTAAAGTAATGATAATTTTCTCTTTTGTAGCCCCTTTTCATCGCTTAACATATAACAATTTTTTGGGAAACTAAATAAGGGAAATGGTTTTTCCAAGCACAAAATATTTCTAGTACATTTGGTTCATTATTATACACTATTGATGTGAGAACACCATATTAGACATGTGATAAGCAAGTGAAATGTTCAAAAAGTCTGTGCACGTGTGAAACAAAGGTGATAGAAGTCTAGCATAAAGAAATTAATCATCAACAAACAATGAAATTCTATCCACGCATTATCAAGCACACGAAATAAACGGAGCCATGTATCAAAATACCATGAAAAGTCTCATTTAATGTAGTTATGATCCAAAAATGTCAAATGCACAGCCATACATGGTGAAAAAGGAAAATAGAAAAATCTTTTTGCCTTTTTCAAAAAATTTATCAAAAAAAAATATTTTTTGAATTTTTTCAAACCTTTTCTTAATAGTTGAAAATATTTTTTATATTTATCAAGATTTTTCAAAATAAAAACATATATAAAAAAGAAAATACAATAGAAATATAGTCTATCAATAAGGACATGGCATTTCACATGAAAATATAGTCTACCAATATTTTCACGAAACCTGAAGACACACTTAGATTCGAGAGTCTTAGGAATTCCTTGTGTATTTATTCAATTGATTGAGCTCATGATGTTTATCTATTATAAGCATATTATCATGTGAAATGCCATGACCTTGCAACATTTTCTTCATCCACAAGAGTTGTGCACAATAACTCCCAACGATTATATACTCGACCTCCGTCGTGGATAATGAAATCATGTTTTGCTTCTTTCTTAACAAAGAGACAAGAGAACTCCCAAAGTAAAAACACCTACCCTAGGTGTTCCTACAACTACCAACATCCCCAACTCACTATTTATCTCGTCCTCAAACATATGAGCATGTTAGGAACATGTTGATCAAAATACTATGTCTTCAACATATACTTGGCCAACTAATATCGCACCACTATCTCTCCTCATAAATAATGTCTTATCCACATGCCCTCTTTTGAAGTGACGATCAAAGTGATAAGAAGTTATCCTCTCATACCAAGCAAAGGGTTCTTTCTTCAAACCATACAAGGCCTTCTTAATATAAAAGACGTGTCCCAAGTGTTTTTCGTCTTCGAATCCCTTTGGTTATTTCATATATATTTTCTCATGTAGAATGACATTAAGGAAGGAACTCTTGATATCCATTTGGTATGACATTTACCATAGATGACATGCTATGGAGAGTGGTAAGAGGACAAACCCAAGCCTAGTATCAGGAGTGAACATCTCATCAAAGTATAAACCCTCAATTTGTGTGTAGACTTGAGCGACCAACCTAGCCTTATTATAAACTGTGTTATCATTATCATCCATATTATTCTTATTGATCCACTTGGTACTAATCACATTAGTCTCTCTAGGTCGAGAGACGAACACCCATACATCATTTTTACAAAACAGAAGCTACTTATCTTGCAAATTAAATATCCGATGCTCATCCTCGAGTGATGTTTCACATTATTAGGCTCTACTTAGGATGTGTACTAAAAGTAGTTAATTACATTCTCAAGTTGAGTGAGAGTCTTAAAACTCGGTGTGGGATCACCAACTATAACAGAAGGTCATGACTCTTTCGAATTTTAGATGGTGGATCCTCTAAACTAAGAGCAGTTTCCACTAGAGTAGTGTGAGGAATAATGGGATCATCACTATGTGCTACATTGTTCTCATACTCAAAGTCCGGGTAAAAAAATGCCAATAGCTCATCATTTCTAATAGCGATGCTTATAAACTCCAGAACCTTTGATATTGAAAGGTCAATGACCCTATAATCCTTGTTCAACGATGAATAACCTAAAAATATCCCTCATCGCGTAAAGCATCGAACTTTCCTAAGTGTTTTCTATCTCTCAAAATGTAGCAAGGACTCCCAATGACTCAAAAATACGATAGGTTATTTTTTTCCATATCCACAACTCATATAGCATGTGTAACACGTGTGGATGAAAATATACCTATTCACAGTATAGTATGCAGTATTAACTTCCTCTATCCAAAAATGTATAGGAATATTTCTCATAAGAATCATGGATCTAGCCATCTCTTGAATCATCCAATTCTTCCTCTCAATAATACCTTTTTTTAGGAGTACGAACGGATAAAAACTTGTGTGTGATGCCCACTCCATCATAATAGATATCCAATTCGATTTTTTTAAATTTAGTGTCATTGTCACTATGCATTCCATTAATATTGACACTATGTTGATTTTTTAGGGTACAAAACTTAGTTGTTAGGAACTCAACCGCATCAGCCTTTTCTCTAAGAAACCTCACGTTAGAGTATCTCAAAAAGTCATCGACCATCATGAGAATGTATCTCTTACCACCAAATATATCTATACGAGGAGTATCAATAAGATCCATGTGTATCAATATCAACACACGAGAGGTGGTAATGGTATTCAACTTCCGATGGGGACTTCAATTTTTTTCCTTATTGGCATGGACCACAAACTGCAGAAATTAGTTTGCCAAGTGATTGTAAGTCACCAACTTGGTCTTTCTTCACTAATCTCTCAAGATATCTAATCCTCACATGACCTATTATTTGATGACAAAGTTCCATAGAGTAGACCATGGCATTGTTTCACATAAAAAAGGAATTGGGAATGATCCATAGCAATTATATTTGGTCCTCACTCCTTGTAATAAAAGTATACCGAATTTCTCATAAATGTTACACTCGAATCGATTAAACTTTATTGTAAATTTTGCATTGAACATTCGATTTTTGCTACTTATGTTCACTTAAAACCCTTCTACATACAACATATTGTCAATCATTGGAAATTTGAGTATCTCAACACAACCACGCCCTAAAATGCTAGATCTACTCCCCTCTACAAAGGTGACTTTTCCTTCCTTATGATCCACAATTTGGAAAAACTTTACTTGTCACCAGTCATGTGCCAAGAGATCAAACACTATCAAAATACCATTAGGAAATTACTTGAACCTTGAGATCAATTTTAACAACAAGGGCTTTATTTCTTGATTAGGTCCCCAAGTGGAGGTAACCTTTTATTTTCATTTATTATTGTTGGCTCTATTAGTAGTGTTAGAATAATTCTCAAAAGGCATAGACAAACTTTGAAATTCTTCTATTACGCTTTTTGAAATCGCGACTAGGAAATCAACTTTCTCTCTAAGACTAGCAAAATCGCTATAGAGGTGCGCAAGAGTATGTATACGCGGACTTATTCCTAGCTTACAGAAAAATTCCCTAAAGTGGCCTATCTTTTTTAAATGGGTGAAAACATGGACTTGTTTAGATATACCTTGGTCATCTTATTTAGGCTTAACTCTTTTTAGTGGGTGAGGTCTAGGACCATATGGTTCCACCATAAATATAGGAATTTGTTTCAGTGTGGCATAAGAATTGGATGCACCATTGTCTCATATTATTTGTGTCTCCCTAAAACCTAATGTGACACGGAGTAACATATTCCTTACCTTCTTCGATGTATAGTAACCTTAACCTCTTAGGAACGTTCGAGATCTTTCTCGAGTTGGTATAAAAGGTACTCAAGTTTCTCACGAGTCCCTAATAAAGCTTGAAGATCTATTGTAAGACCAATTATTTTGTTGGTAAAGTCACCATTTTCCCTCTCCACTTAAATAACTCTTTCTCCCAAAGGAACTCTCATCGAGGTCTCACCGTCTATAGACTCTGTCATATCCTTTTCTAAAGAAAACACCCTATGGGATAAATTTTTGTTCTGCTTTTCTATTATAAAGGACTTGGTGAAATTCTCGGTGTAAGCATGTTGAAGATCACCTTCTCCCTCATTCAAAATGTAATTTCCACCACTCTATCCGAAAGTACTTAACTCACAATCAAGGTCATCACATTTGTAAACATTCTCATCGGTGTGAGATGTATTGTAATTAACAACATGACTAGCAATAAATGATGTGAATTTATGTCCATGCTTTGATTTGTTCCTAGAATCCACCAACTCGACATCGCTATTAGTAAGAGTGGCATTGTAGGCAGCTTCGACCTTTCCATGTATTTTAACCTCATAGCACACTCTTAAGCTTTGTGACCCTTAATCTCAAACTCATATCATCTTTATTCATCTTTCGTATAGTACTCTCCTCTTGCATTTTCAAAACTATTCTTGCCCGGTATAAAAAAATTATCTTTCTCAAAATGTTTTTTTTCTTTAGAAGAATTTACTTTACTTAGTTTGAGAAATTGATAAACATTTTTACAAACGGGCAAGATCATCAATATCAAAATGAAACTCGAAGTCAAAAGAAACCACCTCTTTATTTTTATACGAGGCTTTCAAAGAAATTCGTTTCTCTTTCGGCTTCTGAATTTTAGGGAACATATCGATTTCATAAGGTTGAAGGTCTTCGATGAGTTCTTGTAACCTAAACACATCTAAAATTTGTAACAAATTAAGCACCTAACTTTTGGGATATATAAGGATGGCATGGATCTCAAAATCATTTTCGCTACTCTTGTCTCAGGAATTATCTCACCCAAACTAAAACTAGAATTGGCAATATCAGATAAATGTGCGTAAAACTTATCAAATGTCTCAAATTCTAGCATAGTTATGGTGTCAAACTGTGTGGTGAGATTTTATAGATTAGAATCTTTCACATCGTTGGTACCCTTATGATTGAAATGGAGCATATCCCATGCTTCCTTATGTAACACCCCGCTTAATTAAATACCGGGTGGCCAGTCCCATACCAAATTAAAATAGAATATATAGTTGGCTCATTCTTAGCATCACTGTCGAAAACATTTACAACTCACCCAATACCCAATTAAGCTGGTCTTAAAAACTTTCCAAATTTATATTTCAACAAAACCATTTCTAGTTTAAGAATAACACGACACATTTTATTCTACAACACTGATAACCCAATAAATAACACAAAAGAATTTAAATGCAATTGGAATAAACATTCCCAAATAATATAAATCCTTTACAATAATCCCAACAATGTTAAATGTATTAAAAAGTCCCGAATACAATAGTATTTGACCTCGATAGAAAAGATAATTGAATCCTTTGGGCGACATGCCCTAATTAAGAATACTGTGAATCAAAAGATGGAAGGCGTCTAAGAAAAAACTCCATAGCTCCATAGTTCAACATAATCCGCTAAGGTTGGCGTCCCTGTTGCTGGACACCTGATATAGAGATACAATAGAAGAGAAAATATGCAAGGAAACGGGTCAGAGCCCGAATGTGTAGATGATTTTTAAAACAGCAAGTATTTAACAAGTCCAATAAAGCATTTATCATGTACATGTTAGATCCAACTCTCACTTGCTATTCTCACCTCTCAACTAGAGTGCACACTTAACGTTTCCTATTAACCTCCTAGTTAATGGTTCCTTTTTTCTAGTCTCCATATTACAATTCCATTCCCATATCATAATCCCTATATGTCCCATACCATACGTCACATTATTATTCATTTACATTTCTCCTTTATATGATTAGTTTCTCACTAACATGAATCATTACTCATTAATATGAATCGTTTCTCATTACTCATTAATATGAATCTTTTCTCATTAACATGAGTCATTACTCATTAATATGAATCTTTTCTCATTAACATGAGTTAAGCTTTTCAATTCTATAAGCATAAACATTCATTAACTTAATTCCATTATCTTTCTCTATTCGCCATTATCTACAATTATCACCGTAGAGATTTAACCACAATATATCCATTCATTCATTTAGTCCATTATATATATATATTCATATATAATACAGCACCCCGAGTCACAGCTGCGGTGCAATGCATTACTCTGCTATCATGTCCCATCATCGCAGGTCGCCGAATAGGGGACTAAAGGTTCGGTAAGATTCCACGAACCACAAACAACAACACAATCATTGGAGGTGAACATAGTTGTCATACCCATGGGTCACGCACATACGTACGTACCCATAGTCTGCGGACTTATCAACTCCCCGATAAGTCTTTCATAGACCTATGTTCTCAAGCGACAAATCAAAGATCCCATGGATTCATCAGGATATGACTGCCCTCATGCGCAAACCTCCCACCGATAGCAAGTAAGCTAGGTATGTCATACACATAAATCATCAATCAATCCAATAGGTATTATCATACCTATAATATAATATCAATAAGGTAATATCACAACCCTAAGATATTTCCCATACGTAGCATTATATCCCTTTTAAATCCCACGTATTAACATATCATATCTTTACATCATAATTTAATTATCCTCGCATCTTATAACATCACTCCACTCCCGATGTCGTTAAGGTTCATGCGCGGAGCGTCTCGCAAAGCGAAATCCAAACAAGGATCCCCTCCAATACACTACTACTTAACTTTGTCGATCGAGGAGGTCCGAAAACTTCAACTATGTGATCGGGATAACCTCATACCTTCTTTCAACCAAATGTGTTCTAAACTCCATCTCTATCCAGGAGTCATACCACTACGCTCTTGTACTACACTCAGTCCTTGCGTAATCAATGATGAGCTTAAACTCAGTCCTTGATGTTCAAATTGTAACCTTAAGACTACCCTCACTCAATACACAAGATTCAAATAGGTTTTTCCTCAACATATATTCAGTAAGAAGTCACTAATATCCTACTGGTCCATAACATTATTTCTCCTGAATTACTACGCATTTAGCTCTCCTTTTAATTAAGGTTAAAATCGATAGTTTTAAATCTCTTATAAACACATCTTCTTTCACTTATGATTAAACCCTCTTGTAAACTTAAGGATACCCAGGTGTTATATAAAATCACCCCTACTGGTCCTATCTTTAATCCTCATACATCTCCATTTAGAATTTAACAAATGAATCTAGCAACCGAAATTTCATTCGAAATAATTTTCCTCATTTTAATCACTTGAATCCAAATCAAAATAATTCAAATCTTATCAAGGGTTTACTGATATTTTCTAAGTCCCATAATATCCAAATAATAATCACCAAAGCTCCACAAAAGGCTTGGGATAAGAATCAACATTTAAAAAGAAACAACTTTACATATTCTGGGGAGGTCGATCGATCGAAGGCAGGGGTCGATCGATCGATCCCTCAGGTCCAAGCCTGGTTTTCTGCATTTTCTGCAACTACGGGTTTCACCATTTTTACTCATTCAAACCTTCATATTAACCTCCAAAATGATTTATAATTATTTCTACATGATATATCAACATATATGAACGATTTCCAATACTCTAAACATCCTAGAATCATCAAGGGATTGGATTAAAAGCATGTTTCTCTCCTTATTTCCAGAAAATCATCAACATATTAACTTCAAGAACACTTCAATGGTTTTTCAGATTTTTCTTCAACATATTCATGATCATTTCGTGGATTATTATCATCCTACAATATAGGTTTACTTCCCATATTATTTCAGTTTCTATAAATCCATATAACAACTCCATTATGTCTTCCAAACAAGAAAAATCATCTCTTTTCATAATTTTCTAACATGGACAATATACGAACTTAAATTGCAATTATCAAACACTTGCCTTTACTGGAGGTCTGATCCTTTGGCGTAGTATATCTCAGTTGGTTGTCCCTTCTCCGGTCAAACTCCGATGGTGGTTGGTAGTGGTGCACCTTGGTTCTTGTTCTTCTCCTTCCCAAGTAGGCTTTTCCCTTCCCATGCATTCTTTCACTCTCTCTAGGAAGATGACTTCTCTATTTTGTGAAGAGGAGATGAATAACCCCCATACACTTAATCTACCAATACTTATAATAGTACAAAATCCGAAATCACTAATCATCCCCCTTAGAAAAATGAACAAAATGCCCTTTCGGATTGTCTATTCATTTCCAAATGACCCGAGACTCAAAATTAACATCCAAATAGACTTTTCTGACTATTTTGAACCTTCCGAACGCAACGGCGCAGTCAAAATTACTATTAGATCGATAGAAAATAAATTTCCTTTTTAATTTAATAAACTAGTCCCGACACGTCCCATACCGCGTCTGACTAAAAATATAAATTATCGAATTTATATCATACAGTCATATCAATGACATCACATTCATATATTACCTAAATATCTTTAAGTAATATTCAGAATCATCCATTTTAATATCCACAGTCTGGATAAAACCCGAATGAATTAATTAATCATAAAATCCAATTAATCCATTAATTTAAAATATAATCCATTTTAAAAGTCATTTAAAATTACGGGGTATTACATACTTCCCCCTTATAACAGAATTTTGTCCTGAAATTCAGGAATATAAGTCATACCGGTAAGGTCAACTCCGAGTATAAATCTCACATCGCAAGAAATCCAAGATGTACCGCCCATACAGTACATTAACAAAATCCCTATCGATGTTATACACCAAGCCTCACCATATAGTTTGAACTGAATCAAATTTAGACTTTTCCTAAGCTTCCCTATACCGTCCTCGTGACAAAATTTGGGAAAAATGATCCTCTCGTAGTGAACAAATAAATCCTGAAGTTTTATTTACTTACCTTTTTCACAATTATGAAAAATACTACAATCCAATCATCCAGGGCGCCCATACACCCTCTCGTACCGCTTTCAATATTAAAAGTTTTGCAAAGGTTATAAACTCGTTTCCCAAAGACCTAACTTATTTCGACTCCCAACGGTTATTAGTTTCATGCGTGGGGTGTCTCGCAAGAGAAATCCAAACAAGGAACCACCCCGATACACTACTTCCTAAAGTAGTCGGTCATCGAAACTCCTAAGGTCCTTAGTCAATAATATATAAAAAATTGGTTTTTAAAAAAAAATATATCAGGTTTATCAATTTAAAACAAAAATTAGGTTTTATCGATTTCAAATAGATTCTACGCATCTACTCTCTTATAGAAGACAAGATGCAGACATACGCTCTCATATACCACAAGTCAATGCAGGCCGATAGTCAAATCACGCTCGGACATGCCCATGGTAAGTAATCCCATGATAAAATCAAACCCACGTGATAACATGTAATATAAAGGTGTCCCACACCCCTCAGCGAGTCTACGTAAATAACGATGCCATAGGTTAAGTTTAACAACCCTTTTGCCCGCACAATATCAATCACTACAAAAACCAATACGCCTCATACTTCCTTAGATAGAAAACATACCCTCATTTGCGGGTGATGGTTGTTGAATCCCAATATTATAACTTTTCTCCGATGAGTCAAGAAAAATTTTACCCCAAATTTTCAGTTCTAGTTAACCACACTCCACTATATACCCAAGCCTTTCAATATATTGCCTTCGTTAGGGAACATACACAATTCACGCATTTCAAGAACTTCTACTGATGACTCTCCTCAATTTTTCCATAATAAGGGTGACCTCGACTATGATCATCATACTCGAACATACTTCATAACCTCCTAAGTACGATCTTCGTTATCCGTCCAATGGCCCTCATCAGCCATAAATACGTAATGAAAGATTCCCCAATAAATGTTGGCGAATTTTATAGTTCAACCCATCAGTGAACATTAGGACTCTCCTCTCCTCAGTAGGTACTTCAGCTGGTACCAAATTAGTTAATCTCGTAAACTATTCCTCACATTCCGCCACAGTTTTCTCTTCCTGTTTCAAATCAAGTAGCTTCCCACCATTGCAAAGCTGTCCCTACTAGCTTGAATGTGGCTAGTATTTGACGTTGAACCTCAGTGCATTCAATCATTCTCAAGTGCCATTGGATATCTTTCTTCCATTGTCTAGCAGTCACAACATCTGATCCTCCCTGAAACTCAGGTGGGTGCGCTTTCTGAAAGGCATCCCTCGCTCGTTCCCATGCAGTAGGAAACACTTTCCCTTGCGCGGGTGGCACAACCGGTGCCGGTGCGGGAGCCTGCTGAACAGTAGCTAAAGACGCATTGACTGCCTAAGCGACAATTGCAGCAACTTCATCCATAGTCATCGTACCTTTGTAGGCGTAAATAGAAAAGCAATAATCCTACTCATAGGGCTCTACATCAAAGAACGCTAAGCTGAAAACACAGTAAGCAGTACAGATCCTAAAGGACATTAGAACCTGATGCTCTGATACCAAATGTAACACCCCGCCTAATTAAATACCGGGTGGTCAGTCCCATACCAAATTAAAACAGAATATACAGTTGGCTCATTCTTAGCATCACTGTCGAAAACATTTACAACTCACCCAATACCCAATTAAGCTGGTGTTAAAAACTTTCCAAATTTATATTTCAACAAAACCATTTCTAGTTTAAGAATAACACAACACATTTTATTCTACAACACTGATAACCCAATAAATAACACAAAAGAATTTAAATGCAATTGGAATAAACATTCCCAAATAATATAAATCCTTTACAATAATCCCAACAATGTTAAATGTATTAAAAAGTCCCGAATACAATAGTATTTGACCTCGATAGAAAAGATAACTGAATCCTTTGGGCGACATGCCCTAACTAAGAATACTGTGAATCAAAAGATGGAAGGCGTCTAAGAAAAAACTCCATAGCTCCATAGTTCAACATAATCCGCTAAGGTTGGCGTCCCTGTTGCTGGACACCTGATATAGAGATACAATAGAAGAGAAAATATGCAAGGAAACGGGTCAGAGCCCGAATGTGTAGATAATTTTTAAAACAGCAAGTATTTAACAAGTGCAATAATGCATTTATTATGTACATGTTAGATCCAACTCTCACTTGCTATTCTCACCTCTCAACTAGAGTGCACACTTAACGTTTCCTATTAACCTCCTAGTTAATGGTTCCTCTTTTCTAGTCTCCATATTACAATTCCATTCCCATATCATAATCCCTGTATGTCCCATACCATACGTCACATTATTATTCATTTACATTTCTTCTTTATATGATTAGTTTCTCATTAACATGAATCAGTACTCATTAATATGAATCGTTTCTCATTACTCATTAATATGAATCTTTTCTCATTAACATGAGTTAATCTTTTCAATTCTATAAGCATAAACATTCATTAACTTAATTCAATTATCTTTCTCTATTCACCGTTATCTACAATTATCACCGTAGATAGATTTAACCACAATATATCCATTCAATCATTTAATACATTATATATATATATATATATATATATATATATATATATATATATATATATATATATATATTCATATATAATACAACACCCCGAGTCACAACTGCGGTGCAATGCATTACTCTGCTATCATGTCCCATCATTGCAGGTCACCAAATAGGGGACTAAAGGTTCGGTAAGATTCCACGAACCACAAACAACAACAAAATCATTTGAGGCGAACATAGTTATCATACCCATGGGTCACGCACGTACCTACGTACCCATAGTCAGCGGACTTATCAACTCCCCGATAAGTCTTTCATAGACCTATGTTTTCGAGCGACAAATCAAAGATCCCATGGATTCATCAGGATATGACTGCCCCCACGCGCAAACCTCCCACCGATAGCAACTAATCTAGGTATGTCATACACATAAATCATCAATCAATCCAATAGGTATTATCATACCTATAATATAATATCAATAAGGTAATATCACTACCCTAAGATATTTCCCATACGTAGCATTATATCCCTTTTAAATCCCACGTATTAACATATCATATCTTTACTTCATATTTAATTATCCTCGTATCCTATAACATCTCTCCACTCCCGACGTCGTTAAGGTTCATGCACGGAGCGTCTCGCAAAGCGAAATCCAAATAAGGAACCCCTCCAATACACTACTACTTAACTTTGTCGATCGATGTGGTACGACAACTTCAACTATGCGATCGGGATAACCTCATACCTTATTTCAACCAAATGTGTTCTAAACTCCATCTCTATCTAGGATTCATACCACTACGCTCTTGTACTACACTCAGTCCTTGCGTAATCAATAATGAGCTTAAACTCAGTCCTTGATGTTCAAATTGTAACCCTAAGGCTACCCTCACTCAATACACAAGATTCAAATAGGTTTTTCCTCAACATATATTCAGTAAGAAGTCATTAATATCCTACTGGTCCATAACATTATTTCTCCCGAATTACTACGCGTTTAGCTCTCCTTTTAACTAAGGTTAAAATCGATAGTTTCAAATCTCTTATAAACACATCTTCTTTCACTTAGGATTAAACCCTCTTGTAAACTTAAGGATACCCAGTTGTTATATAAAATCACCCCTACTGGTCCTATCTTTAATCCTCATACATCTCCATTTAGAATTTAACAAATGAATCTAGAAACCGAAATTCCATTCGATATAATTCTCCACATTTTAATCACTTGAATCCAAATCAAAATAATTCAAATCTTATCAAGGGTTTACTGATATTTTCTAAGTCCCATAATATCCAAATAATAATCACCAAAGATCCGCAAAAGGTTTGGGATAAGAATCAACATTTAAAAAGAAATAACTTTACATATTCTGGGGAGGTCGATCGATCGAAGGCAGGGGTCGATCGATCGATCCCTCAGGTCCAAGCCTGGTTTTCTGCATTTTCTGCAACTACGGGTTTCACCATTTTTACTCATTCAAACTTTCATATTAACCTCCAAAATGAGTTATAATTGTTTCTACATGATATATCAACATATATGAACGATTTCTAATACTCTAAACATCCTAGAATCATCAAGGGATTGGATTAAAAGCATGTTTCTCTCCTTATTTCCAGAAAATCATCAACATATTAACTTCAAGAACACTTCAATGGTTTTTCAGATTTTTCTTCAACATATGCATGATCATTTCGTGGATTATTATCATCCTACAATATAAGTTTACTTCCCATATTATTTCAGTTTCTATAAATCCATATAACAACTCCATTATGTCTTCAAAACAAGAAAAATCATCTCTTTTCATAATTTTCTAACATGGACAATATACGAACTTAAATTGCAATTATCAAACACTTGCCTTTACTGAAGGTCTGATCCTTTGGTGTAGTATATCTGAGTTGGTTGTCCCTTCTCCGATCAAACTCCGATGGTGGTTGGTGGTGGTGAACCTTGGTTCTTATTCTTCTCCTTCCCAAGTAGGCTTTTCCCTTCCCATGCACTCTTTCACTCTCTCTAGGAAGATGACTTCTCTATTTTGTGAAGAGGAGATGAATAACCCCCATACACTTAATCTACCAATACTTATAATAGTACAAAATCCGAAATCACTATTCATCCCCCTTAGAAAAATGACCAAAATGCCCTTTCGGGTTGTCTATTTATTTCCAAATGACCCGAGACTCAAAATTAACATCCAAATAGACTTTTCTGACTATTTCGAACCTTCCGGACATAACGGCGCAGTCGAAATGACTATTAGATCGATAGGAAATAAATTTCCTTTTTAATTTAATAAACTAGTCCCGACACGTCCCATACCGCGTCTGACTAAAAATATAAATTACCGAATTTATATCATACAGTCATATCAATGACATCACATTCATATATTACCTAAATATCTTTAAGTAATATTCAGAATCATCCATTTTAATATCCACAGTCCGGATAAAACCCGAATGAATTAATTAATCATAAAATCCAATTAATCCATTAATTTAAAATATAACCCATTTTAAAAGTCATTTAAAATTACGGGGTATTACACCTTAAATGTGATACACGTAATAACTTGACGAAACTCCCTGGGGGTGCTGAAATAAAAATATCATTCAAGTAGCGAGAGTTAAAACTACTCCATTTAAGTTTACAATCCATCCAAGTGGTGATAAGTTTAGGACTTATGGCATCACCATTATCCAGAGTGGGTGGTGTCCAATCTTTTTTTGCAAATAAGCAGTACACGCTCGTCAATGACTTACAAAGCCAACCTCATTCGAGCATTCCAATATGCATAATCTGACAAATAAAAAATAGGAACCCTATTATAAAATTATCCGTATAATCCCAAAGTAATTATCACAGAATAAATTAAGGCAGTAGACTCTAATACCAATTTGAAAATGTAAGGGCTATATGGGGTAACTTGTATCTTAGGTTACACACACAAAGATTCAATTTTTCAGAAAATTTTATATTTTTTAGAATTCATTTTTCATAAAAGATACTATCCAAAGCAAAAATTAATATAAGACCAAAACCAACCCAGACAAAAGAAGAATCGAGGAAAGATCCCATTTAGGCAAAACCTATTATGGCCATCTAGGTCAGATTCCCCTAACATGGCATCAGGCCTCGAAGTATGGATGATGGGAGGAAAAAGGAAGGTAGAAGGTTCCCTCCCTCTCAGTATTCAATTTTTCGACCTTGCACATATGGGGATTTAAGTAAATGGAGGTCCTCTTTCCACCACTCATGTCGGAGTTTTTGTGGTCCATACTAGGATATAAAGTTAGATATCATCAAATGGTGGTAAGATGAAGAGATAGAATCGCGAACCTATTTTTCTCAAAACAAGCAAAAGAATATTGCCACCATGAGAGAGCGGCATAAGGTTGAACTGATGCATGAGAAAGCAAGTGATTTGAAGCATCAAAGGACTAAGTTACAAAATGGGAAGGTGTTAAGCACCCATTCCACCATTTCTGTCTCTCATGGAATATGTTAACCTTCTTCTTTTTTCTCCACAATGTGTCTACATGTGTATAATATAAGTAATGGGATAATGGAATTATCCAACTCTCGTAATGGAATGGACGGAGCAGACTCATACATAGGAGTGTACCCAAATATAATCATTCACATAAAATATAAGTGTTCATCAAATCACGAATCACCATGTAAGAACGAATGTTCACGTCGGAAGAGGCATAAGTATGTAGGAGTCCAAGACTTACAAAATATATATAATATAATATAAAAGGTATGAAATAGAAAATGGGTGAGGTTCAACCCATAATTCCAAATGTATGACTCCTCTTGTGTATTTTTTGAAGAGAGATGTGTTCAAGTGCGAAACTGTGGGAAAATGGAAGTCTTACTTTTGGAATTTATGAATAAACCATATTTTTGTCTTTTGGGGTTTTTTTATGAAAATAAGTTGTGTTCAATACTACTAATAAAAGGTGAATATTATTTGATGTGAGGTCATGTAACGAAACTAGAAGGTATCACAAAATGAGAAAAAAGTAAATAATAACACTTAAGTGAATAAAACTAGAAAAGAGTGAGGGATGGACTTCCTTGATAGATCGTTGTAAATGAATTTAGAATGTAAGTATGCTATTTTGTGTAGTGGTATGAAGGTAATATGGTAGGATGAGGTGAATGGCTAAGTGAGGAATGGCAATGTTTGAAAATGGACTATTTTGGAAAAGGGAAGGCTTAGAATTTAAGAAAATTATTTTCTGACTGCTGAAAGGAACCTCATTCCAAGGGTGAGGTCATAGCCCTTTTATATTAGAATTAGTATTAATGGGGCACCAATTGTCTTGGCCCCTGGTCTGCCTATCAGATTAGGCTTGCATTAATGGACAAGGAAAAGTAAACGTTGTCGGTAAGCAGGGTGCTTGGGGTTCCTATTGTAGTTCGGAACTAATTTTTTGAAAAATAATCATAAAATGCAAACCTTAAGTCTGAATCACGCATGTTGGGATCATTGGAAAGGGAATTCAGAGACCTCCAATAATTATTTGAGACATTATGGGGTCCGGGAGTTAATTGAAGTCAAACAGATCTCGGATGCACCCGGTGGTCTTTAAACGGGCTGTTTCGGAGGAAAGTGAATTATTCGTTCAAATCGTGAGGAATATTTGTTCATGGAATGTATCATTGGAAATAAAATTCAATTCCCTTTGAGATTTAAATAATCTTCGCTCGGTTTGGAGAGTTGACTAAGTTCAAATGGGGCCCAACAGCGCCTAATAACCCTTTGGAGTAAAACGGGTCGTTTGTTCAAATCGTTAGGTCAATTCTCTCATGGGACAAACTGTTGGAAATGGGCATTCAGAGATTTTTGAGGTTTCTTTGAGCTTCACTCAACCTGGAGAGTTACTAGAGTCAAATGGAACCCAGAAGAACCTAGTGTCCTCTAGATCAGTACTCGAAGTGAAATGTATTATTCATGGGGATCATAAGGTAAATTCATGAACGAAATGGACCATTGGAAAGGGGAATTATATCCCTTAAAGGATTCATTGCTTATCTCAAGTTAGAGAATTTATGCGTGTCAAATAGGGCCCGGTGGCCTCGAAATCAGTTCTTAGAGCGTGACCTAGGTTTTATGGTGAATGGACGAGTGTTAGGGAACTAAGGAGGTTCTTGGGGGGGTATCATATAATGGGGTGTCTACGGATTCCCCCAATGGGTGGGCTTGGAATAAGTTAAGGACATATAAAGATAGACATGCATCAATTTTTAAGAGGAAGTTTGAGGTCTATTCTACGGACGTACGAGGAGGAGGTGACTGATTCAGAGGGCCAAGGTCAAACATGCGGACCTTTGGTTCTAACGATTGATTCTCCAGGTCGAGGTCAATTATGTGGACCTATAAAGTCGCGACCAAATTGTTCGTTGAGGTTAATTATGCAGACCTAAAGTTATAGCGATCGATTCTGTAGGTCGTGGTAAATTGTGTGGATCTAGAGTGATGAACAAATTTGTGGCTTGAGCTCAATTGTGTGGACCTAAACACGTTTAAAGTCGATTCTGCGAACCTAAAGATGTAGCGATCAATTTATCAAGTTGAGATTAATTCTACGAACCTAATGAGTTTGATGACCAGTTCAGCGGGTCGAGGTCTATTTTGTGATCATTAAGTTGTAGTGACTAATTTTGCTGGCCTATCTCGATTCTACGAACATAAGGAGTGGAATGACCAATTTTATAGCCTAGGTCAATTCTATGACCTAAAGAGTAGGATGACCAATTCCGTGGGTTGAGGTCAACTCTATGAACCTAAAGATGAGTTTTACAGGGACTGTTGCCACTAGGGAAATGTTCTCACTTGCGGTTTAATTGGGGAATGCGTAGAGTGCTTTGGTGCATTTGCGCTTTGGATTCTTGGTTCCGTTGGGCAAGGTGTACGGGTTTTTCATTGTAGGCAAACCATTAGTTCCACCGGGGAAATTTTAATGATAAAAGTTATCCACGTTGATCTTGCTGAGGATTTATGATAGTTTGTAGGTGCTCCAAATGGGGTTTTCTTTGGAGAAATAATGTTCTCGACTTTGCGGGGACTTTTGGGGGTTTTATGAATTTTTGTATTTTTTTGGCATTTTTTGGACGAAATTTAGATGGGACTACCCATAAGAAGATCTAGGGAGGTTCTTATGAACATAGGGCACAGACTCGTGGACCTTTGGGGTAAAGGAAGAGGTCACTGCTAATAGGCATGACTCGGGAACAGACTATCGGTATACCTCTTAGCGTTTTATAAAATAGGGAGACCCCTCCTCATTTTTTTCACCTTCAAATGATTGAATCTCTTTCTTTCTGTATCTAAATGTCATTTTCAAGTGAGTTTTTCCTTAAGATTTCAAATGGTGGGTACTTCCAGCAATGCTAATAACGAGTGGGTTATTATTGACAACTACGTAGGCTTGGAGTGGTGGGCTATTGGTCCGCTTGAATTGAGCAATGAGAATGCATACGACTACTTTGAGTCGATTATTGATGAGAGGATCTTGTTTCATGAGCCTGTGCACCACCGTTCAGCGAGGGTAAAGAACCCTAACGGCTATGTGAGAATTTGTCCTTTATTTTTCCACTTTTTTTCTTTTTCTTCTTGGGTTAATGAAGGATTTTCTTTGGTTTCTTGAAGACAACTATTGCTTATTTAAGCATTTGATCTTGGGGGATGACTGGAATAAAGCATACCAGGGACCCTCTTCCATAGGTCGTGCAGTAGATAACAGCATCCACCTATTTTGGCTCATTAGAGGGTGCACTGGATGAGACACCGCACTCTTCTGTGGTGTAGTGTGCGCGTGGAGAGAGGTGGTGGGATAGACCCAAACATTTAATATGGGGGTTCTATGATGACTATTAATCCCTTGGATTTTTAGTAGTTGACGGGGCCAGATTGCACTGGGCATTAGATTGTGGTGGATCGTACTCTACGGGTCACGGAGGCGATAATGCGGGCTACTTGGGGGATGTTGGTGGAATCATATCACAGATTCTATCTGTATTTCTATGCCTAAAAATACTCTACTGTTGATGTAGATTGATGACAAGGATGGTCTACAAAGGATCTAGCAGCTCGATTATTTATTTCTCTTATGATGGTATGGTTTGTGGTGGCGACAAGTGGCGAAGTCCGTAGACACCCCATCCTAGGACACCATATACACCTTGTTAAGTCCCTAAAAAATCACACATTCACCTCAAAACCTAGGTCATACTCTGAGTACTAATATAGAGGCCACCGGGTGCTCCCAATATCCATTTGAATCCAATTAAATTCCTTGCCTAAGAGAAATCTCAATAAATCTTTGAAAGGATCCAAATCCCCTTTCAAACGATTTAACCCTTGTGCGAATTGAACTAACGGTTCAGATGAACGACCCGTTTTATAATTAAAAACTGATCTGGAGGACACTAGGCGCTCTCAAACCTCGTTTCACTCTGTTCAAATTTCTCATATGAGTGAAATGTTAATGAATCTTCAAAGGTCTCTGAATCCCTTTTTCAATTCTCCACCCCGTGTGCGAATGGGCATTACGATTTAGACGAACAATCTATAATACTATCAAAAATTGATCTGAGAATTTTGTGCGCTCTCAGTCCTTGTTTAACACCGGTAAACTTCCTTGACTGAGTGAAAGCTCCATGAATATTTGAAGGGCTCTGAATCCCCATTCTAATGATCTACCCCTTGCATAAATCAGTCGAACGGTTAGACAAACAGTCTGTGTTACCCCGAGAAATTCATGTCTTGTGACCAACGGGCACTTAAGGGACCCTTTTAACTTCGGTCCTGGGAGTGTCTTAATGGATTCTCAAAGTCTCTGAATACCTTTTCCAATAGTCTGCCCCGTGCGTGATTTTGACTTACGATTTTCATTTTACGACCGTTTTTCTAAAAAAACTGCTTCAGACTACCGAATTAACCCCCAGGACCCTATCTATCGGTAGTGTGTCTGGGGTCCTATGCTGATAGTTAATTCTAGGAACATGCCGATCGAAACCCCCATTTTCCCTGGCCATGATATCACTTTGAAAGGAACCCCTGAACATCCCTCTCAGCAATTTAGAGAAAATTCTCTCGAATTTAGAGTTATTCCCTCTTTAAAAGCCCATTTCCTACATACCTTCCATCATTTTCATATTTTTTTTGAGTAAATTACTATGCACCTCCTATAACTACCATCATCTCATATTGAGATCAGTGCATGTACAATCAGGATCTACATCAAGTCTTCGCATGAAGGTCTAATTCTTTCCCTTTGTCTTTAAATTCTATTATTTTTGCATTAGTTACTTCATTTTTACTTTAGTACTTTACCTCATTACATTACATATCGTAATTTCAAAATATTTATTATTAGTATTTTAACAAACTTTATTTTTATAGAAAAACCTAAAAATAAGAAAAAGAGGGTTCACTTGTAAATTCCAAACGGGGATTTCTCATAACATTTTCTCACACTAAAACACCTTTTTCTACACACACACATAATAAAGTCCCTGATTGAATTTATGGGTTACACCCCCACCCCCCCAAACTACATATTTCCTTCGAACTATGTGGACATTCATGCCCCAGGGCTACATAAGCATCATGGGTAAATCCCTCAGGAGTCCTCCCACACACATTTATTACTTTGTTCTGAGCATATATTCTTAATATACATTTTGTGCTTGCTCTGTTTGTGTCATGTCCAATATACACAATCATTCTTCTATAACGACTTATGAATTGGTAAACACGTACATCATAAGTTAAATTATTATTTTAGGAACATTCCTAAGGATAACCTCGCTCAACCTTTATCCATGACGCAAGTTGAGCGATGTAGTCCTCCATTTATATCATGCACATAAGCACACACATCACTTAGTTTAACAGGATAAAGTTAAAACATACCCATGACAGATCGAAAGGGAGATATGGGTTCTTAACACCTTCCCATTCCATAACTTAGTCCTCGAACCTTTGAACTACTTGGTTTGGCAAGCATAAGTATTGTCCTTGATGTCATTTTCTCTAGATGAAAACAATACTTTTGCATGTTTTGTGAAAAATAGGCTAGCGGCTCTCTCTTTACTTATCATAGCACATCGACGATGGTTGCACACCCTGATAAAGGGCGTAGTCCCATGCACACACAAAAAAGAGGAATGAAGGAGCGATCCACCTCTGGATATATCACTCCCCAGACCAACAAAAAAAACCTCGGGATGGCCAAAGTGGCGATTGAGCCGGGGACTTGTTATAATAGGACTAGAATCAATTTTTACATAGGCGTTATTATTTCTGCATGTGTGTGATTGGGCCTACCTATATGTTTCCTTTTCTACTGTATTTACCTTTTTACATATATCTCTCATGTATATATAACTTCCACTCACTTATGCACTTCACACACTTATATATAGTCTCTATGTACACTTCACATACTTACACTTAACTTCACTTTGTACTCACATGCTTCACACACCACTTAAAAAATCCATACTTAGGTTTCACTAGAACACACCCACACTTCTATATATGCTCACTTACACATATTATACATCATTTGTACTTGATATATGTATAGACTCACTATCACACACACTCACTTATATATTCCCATATCACCTACTCACTCACATGTATCCATGCCTAGTATAGTCTTCATGCTAGGATTACTTTTCTTAATACTTGTATATTCTCTCCATTAATGTAGTATTGCCTTTACTCATCATGAAAATAAAAAATGATAAAAATACTCTCTTTCCATAATATGTTAATTAATAACCATTCATTTTTTCACACTACATCACCATGAGCGTGGGAATATTGAAAAAAAATTTCGTTTTCGGCGGTCACTTTGTGACGGCCATGGGTTACGCGGGTCACAATTAGCCTAAGAGATATGACTCTCACCATCTATTCGTCGCGTACCTCCGACACATATCGAATTTTTCCCACCACATCGTACCACTTGACCAAACAGCATGAAGGGAGGTATATAATAGGGAACTCATTCACATACGTTGAGTATATCAAAATATCTCTCACACGAACTGTCCCTACAAGGTAGATAGTGAGGAAATTAAAGTACAGTCGTGTATACCAAATGGCTTGTCCACACGTATCGCTGAATGATTGCCTTTGTAATCAAACTATATATCACATAAGTCATGCAAAATGGGGAACCCTTCCAACAATTGCATAAACCTCATACAAGTGTCAAACCTAGGTCACTCATATTTAGTTTGTTGGTTACCGTGAGAAACTCTATCAGAATTTCGGGTGGGCATACAGCCCGAATTTTTGCACTATTTCACCTTTTTTAAAACAAGACCTCGGTCGTGAGCCTGGAAACAAGTCCAACCGTGTTTTATATATTTTCATACCCTATTTTCCCAGGCTCAGGTCTTCTCCGACATTTTTATGCATTTAGGCAAGCCTAATGACTTTGATTTTCTATCAAACTGCCCCGAAGCTCCGTTAGTTCTTCTATTACTTCATATGAGTATATGATTTACCTTCATAATATCTTTATGGAGAACACTAACCAAGTACTGAATGTGCACCCCAATTGATTTTACTGTCTTAGCCCAACTCATTGCCACTATTGACAATCTTTAAACCAAGGTCCACAAGATGCATCGCCATTAGGCCCAGCAAATTCCATGTTTCTAGAGAGCGACCCAAAATTTAATCCATGTGCTCAAATCATTCCCAAAAAAGAACCCATCGTACTCGTAATCTCACCAAAACCTCTCAAAGTTTTCCTATATTTTCTCCTCTACCTTACATACTTCACCAATCAAGCTTTGTCACTCCTTACAAGGGCTTATATTACCAACCGTACCCGGTCTAAAGGGAAAGATATGGATTTTCCAGCTATGTTGAACTAACTCTTAGAGTATGGGCTAAAATAACCCATCGAGATGACTATTGATTGTGGAAACTTCAGTGTCCTGTTCATGGAATCTCAAAAATGGGGTTAGGAATCAGATGAATGAGTGGTACCTGTTGAATAAGTTAATTACTGAAGCCAAGGTTGCGAAGGCTTACAGACAAGCCTCATCCTTTGAACAAAAGTTAAACTTGGTGTAGAGAATGAATGATGACTTGTTTTAAATCCATTCCATATCACTCCAGAAGCTTATTATGAGAACGCAACAACCCTTTATTAGAAGGAAGATGATTATGCTGCATTATTAGAGAAGGGTACATATGATGTTTTGGTTGCTTACAAGACTCAAAAGACTTTTTCCTGACCAATAAAAAGGCATACCTCCATGAATTCCAGGAGCTAAGGAAAAGAGTAATTTAAAACTTTCCTTAATCAAAGGAAAAAGTCCTAGCCTAGAATCTGAGTGACACTGAGCATATGGAGTGTGTGGTAGAGTTAAGGGCTACTACGAAGGAAAATGATAGGAAGCAAATAGAGGAAATTGCTAATGATGATGATGAGATAGAGATCGCGATAGGTGATGGGGAAGAAGATGAAGATGAGTATGTGGCCTAATAGTTGACCAATTCTCTAATTTTTGTAATCTTTTCTTTAGGCTGTGTTCATATTCTATTTGTAATCACACATGGCTATGACCACATTAAAAATTTTGTAGTTCATAGAATGTTGTTCTAATCATACTGGGCTGCAACCACTTTTGTTTGCATACTTCTTTCTATTTTATGTTTTGAATCATTGAATGTTTGCACAATTCTTCTAAGCTAGAACATAGGCTTGCAAACTATAGTGATAGTCTGCAGCTATATGGATCTTTATTAAAATTGGTTGTGGCTAAGAGGTTGTGTTCATAATCTTTATATTACCCAACCGACTAGGATTATAAATGTTATTGTTGTTTTTGTAATGTGGGGAACAATTTCCCTTGCCGAGAATGATAATGTCCTTAGGCGACTTTAAATTAGGCTGATAAATGTTGCCACGACAATGATGCTATGATGGCAATCGGATGATCCTAAGACCCGTTTGACTCCGATTCCTCGTATGAGAAAAATATCGATGAATCTTCAAAGGTATCTGAATCTTTTTCCAATGATCCACCTCATGCACGAATATTTGAAGGGATCTAAATCCAATTTCCAAGAGTCTACCTCATTCGTAAATTGTCCTTACAATTCAGACGAACAATCCATTTTACTATTAAAAATTAATCTTGAACCCACCGAGCGCTACCGAGCCTTATTTAACTCTGGTCGACTTCCTCAACTGATCATAATCTCGATGAATATTCAAAGGGATCTAAATCCCCCTTACAAAGGTCTACCCCATGTACGAATTGGCCTTACGATTCGTATGAATGATCCATTTTACACCAAAAACTGATTCGGAGGCCACCAGGCACTCCTAGGCTCCGTTTGACTCACGTTAGCCCTTCAGCATGAATGAATATGAATGAATCTTTTAAGATCTCTGAATAACCTTTCTAGTTATTCATCCCATGCTCAAATCAACCTTATAGTACATGAATGACGAATTTTAATTTGAAGGGTCATTGAGGAATTCCAAGATCCATTTTACATATGTCAACTCTTCAGCTAAATTGAAAATAAATGGAATCTCAAAGGGCACTAAATACCCTTTCCAACGGTCCATTTTGTTCATGAATTGGCCTTATGGTTTGGACGAACGATCCATTTTCCAAGGGAATTTCCTATCTAGTGACCAATGGGACCTTCCGAGTCCAGTTTGACTTTGGTAAACTCTTGAACCTGGGATTAGCTTTATGGATTCTCAAAGGGATCTAAATACCCTTACCAATAGTCCACCATATGCGCGATTCTGATTTAGGTTTCATGTTTTAAGACAATATTTTCAAAAAAACTTACCTCAGACTATCGAATGGCACCCCGAGGACCCTGTTTATCAATAGTAGGCAGGGGGACAATGACAATAGGAAGGTCTAGGACCATGCCGATGAGTACCCATTTGACACTATAAACAGAGGCCATGACCTCACTTTGAAAGGCACCCTGAACATCCATCTCGATAATTCAAAGATAATTCTCTCAAATTCTGAGTTGTTCCCCCTTAAAATCACATTTCCCACATTCGTTCTATTAATTCCGTACTCTTCTGAGATATTTTTTACCGACCTCCTCAAACCAAAACCATCTCATCTTAAGATCAGTGCACCTACAATCAATATTCACTTCAAGTCTTCACAAGGAGGTCTAATTCTTCCCCTTTGTCTTTAAATTCTCTTATTTTTGCATTAGTTACTTCATTTTCACTTTAGTAATTTACTTCATTACATCACATATCCTAATTTCAAATTTTTTATTATTAATATTTTCACATACTTTATTTTCATTGAAAAACCCAAAAATAAGAAAAAGAGGGTTCACTTGTAAATTCCAAATGGGAATTTCTCATCACATTTTCTCACACTAAAATACCTTTTCCTACACACACACAAATAATAAAGTCCCCGATTGGATTTATGGTTTAAACCCCACCTTATATTGTCTTTGGACTACATGGACTTTGATGCCTCTCGGCTGCATAGGCATCTTAGGTAAATCCCTGGACTCGAGTCCTCCTACACACATTTATTACTTTGTTCTTAGCATATATTCTTAATATGTGTTTTATGATTGCTTAAATACTCACGTAATACTTTGAATTATTATTTTGGGAACACTCCTAAGGATGACCTCCCTCTGCTTTTATCTTTGACATGAGTTGAGCAATTGTGACTTCCACTTATATTATGCACATAAGCACACACGTTATGAAGTTTAACAGTAGAAGATTAGCACATTCCCATGATAGACCAAAAGGGCAATATAGGTGACTAACTCCTTCCCATTATGTGACTTAGTCCCTGGATGCTTGAACTACTAGGTTTTTAAAGCATCAGTATTGTCCTTCATATCATTTTCTAGGGGAGACAACATTTATTTTTCTTATTTCATACAAAATAGGCTGGAAAAATCTTTCCTAACATATCACCCAAAATCGATGACGGTCGAGCGCCTCGATAAAGGACACAATCCCGCATGTATGCTTGAAAAGGGTAAGGAACGAGGGATGCACCTTAGGAGATATCACCCCCTGTACCCCCAAAAAAACCTCGAGATGGTCACAACGTCCTCCATATTTAGTTTTTATGATATTTGTAGATTATTTTGGACATCTATCTGTACGATTGGGGAGCTTCACTCTGGCATCACTTTATTCATTGTTGGATGCGTTCAGTTAGTGCTGCTGACAGACATTCAGAAGACACACTTACCTTCTAGAGGTAATCCTTAAGTTTGATTTCCTCTTTATTTTCTTGTAATCCTCTTTTGCTTCCTTTTCTGATTCTTTGGGTTTGCCATTTTGCAGGCTTGATTTTATGAGGTGATAGGGCTCAACATAGGGTTAGTGTCCCTAAAGGAGAGACAACGGGATGACATTTATAAGATGCAATAATAGAGGAAGTCGAATAGGCATTCGAACCAATCCCGATCTTTGAAGGATGTGCAAAAGGTGCTGAACAACCTGACGAACAACCAGGTTAGTTTTTTTTTTATTTTATTACTTTTTTAGTCTTAGGAACCTTTATTTTTGGGTGGATACTAACTATTTTCTTCGGATGTATTTATCCTTCTACCCTTGAAGTTTTCCTTTGAGGGTTGTGGGGGATACGAGTGTGCATGCGTAGAAGCGAGAGTTGCTGACGCATGAGTTCAGGTAAGTCGGGTACCTCGGGGAGAGAGTGGTGCATCAAATTATGGGGGGAGAGGTGGAGATACCACCATCGGTACTCCAAATTATATGAGGCAAGTGAATGAAATGATGAATGATGTGAAGGCGATATCGATGGAAGGAGACCCCTACACGTTCTACACTGATATGATAGTGGGTTATGACTATCTGAACTTTGTGACTAGTTGATTGATTCCTTTATGCATATATAACAAGGATAATATGCCTCCACCATATACAACTTAGGGGATCAATCTACTAACTTTCCAAGGACATCGGCCCACAGTAGTAGGGGAGGCGCGTCTACCACAGAGGAGGGTCTGCTTCATTAGGTTTCTTCTCCCTCTTGTCATATTCGGTTGAGCGGCAGAATAGTGTTGTCAGTGGCTCATCATCCTCGTGAGCTAGTGGACGGGTTGTCTGGTCTCGGCTCTCCGTCCTGAGCTATACCCATTTTTTTCTCTTTTATTTTTTATTCCTGCTTTATTTTTTAGATCTTTTCTAACTTGCTTGATATTTGTTGTTTTTCTTTTTCTTGTAAACTATCCACGTGTTGACTATGTGGCTAAGGGACATTAAGGATTGGATGGCATTGATGCCAGTCTACACGAGGAGGATAACCATCTCTTGCATGGTGCTTCCGGTTTCATCATAAGAGAGCTCTAGTTTTGGGAGTGGAAGATCTACTACTCATCACAAGGGGAAGTGCGTGCATTGTGAAGGTTGAGGATTTGTTCTAAGATGGTTTGAGGGGGGGTACGGGCAATGTCTTTTTGTATTTTTTTTCCTTTCCTTTTTATACCTTCAAGAAGTCTAATAGAGAGACATATATATATATATATATATATATATATATAATTCATTTATTTTTGGGATTTATCTTGATTTACTGACCTACTCCATACATACTTCAATTTACCACCGAGGTTTCTCATTTATTTGCGAATATAGAGACGAAAATCAAAAAGGGACTCGAAGTAGAAAGAAAACGATTATTTTTAGAAATTATGCACAAGAGGGATAGTAAGAAGGAAATAACCTGAAGTTTTTATTTTTCATAGTGAAATATTTATATTGGAAATTCGTTTTGAGTAAAAGAGGAGAAATGAATTTTTATAAAAACTAAGGGTTTTCAATCGGTATAATCCTTGACCTGCCTATCGGTATAAGGGTCAAGTGCAAACCACTCCTTTGGATTTGGTTGCCTTTTCTGCATACTTTGGGTATTTGGAAGGTAGAAAAACTGGCGAGGCTCTAAATAGTTTATCTTTTTCTGGAATTTTTAGTATAAAAAGCGACTTTGGGGATATTTTCTTCACCACCATTCACATCCTCTCTTCTATATCTTTCTTTTTCTTTGCAAATGGCTCTTCCAATGTCTGAGGCTTTTTTTCCTACCTTCAGAGTATAGAAGTAATTATCCTCTATAATATTGACCACGAGACCTTTAGTTTGTGTCAGTTATCCTTATGGCGTAACCTTGCCATAGACTAGAATCTTCTAAAAACTGTGGTACAACTCTGGTACCTCAAAGACCATGTTTTTATGTTCGTCTAGGATAAGGTGTGACCCACCTATTAGGAGTTTTTTATAATGATGGGTGTCAGCCCTAGTGCAGCGACATCTATGCCTTTTCACATTCTCCCCTGGTGTTTTTAGTGGGATTCCTTCATATCTCCCCCTCGGCTTATCGATCATTAGCTCATGAAGGAAATATCATCCTCTAGGAAGTTGTTAACTCAGTGTGTCAAAGTAATTTTTTATGCTGGTTTTCATGGATTCGTAGACTTGGTCCTAACTTTTCGGCTTTTTTTAGTGGTAGATGACCTGAGGACTAATCCTCAAGTATCCACGATATTGGAATAGATGTCATACCATTATAGTTCTGTGGTGGTGGTGTTAGAAGATATTTTAATGCCTTGCATGCCTAGAAGGAAGGTCAGTTTAACTCTTTTGGGGGGATCCCTATTATGATGTTCAATTGGATTTCTAAGAGAATTGTTCAAGCCGCCCCTCTTGAATAGAATCTTTATGGTTTTCCAAATTTTTTTACTAGAACCTTCTTCAATTTTGTCCCTTCGATGGAAAACTAGGTTAACTAGTTCAGGGAGCACAGGGGCCATTGCTTTCCTTTGTCTGTGTAATGGTGGGGGACTTGCAATCTATTTTATAGTTAGGGGAATACTAGTTTTTATGGCTTATTGATCTTCATGAGACTTCCTTCTATTTTTCTTGGATCCTTCTGCACTAAGTAGGATGGGAGAAGATCGTGCGTCCCCATAAAACTAATTTATTACCAGTGGAAGACTTGATCGAGTCCTTGAGGATGATTTTAGGGCCTCTATGGTTATGTCATCATATGTCTACCTGTTCGTCACAATCTGTTGGAGGGGATTGGATTGTGTCTTTAGATTACTTGAACTGGTTATGGAAGCAGGTAGTTGGGATGATTTTCCAGGAGGAGGCATGAACACGATGGCTTGTCACCTTTAATACCACGGAGGAAGGTATGGTGGTTTCATCGAAGGTCATCAAGGTATATTATTGCGTGGAGTGTATTCAAAATGCTAATTAGGATTAGGAGACTTAGGGAACTCCAGGAGCGGATAATGATTATAAGGTATGGTCGTCTTCTCACTAAGAACAGGTTTTGAGAAGCTTGTTATGTCTGTGTTTTGTGGGAATTTGTGTAGGTGTAGGTGTTTTGGTGTGTTTTAGAGTTTCTTGTTAAGCTAGTAATTGGTAGGGATTGGTAGGTTCTAAGGCAAGTGGTTTGTTTAACACCCATTACTTATATTTTATGGAACAACCGTATTCCATGTTTTGAAATAAACGTAATTTTGACATTTTTTTTTCTTTTGATGAATTTTGTATTTGAACTGTCTATACCAATAAATAGTGTATAAATAATCCTTTTTTTTCATGTAAATGATGAGATAGATTGTCATTCTTGGGGGAAGAAAATAATAGCACTTTGTGAAAAAGAAAGTACAACGCCCATGTATGTAGTATGGGATACCTACGTACCTCTTTGGATTTTGAAAATTTGTGAGTTTTACTTTAAAAAGGGTGTTTTAAGAGGATCAAGTCCGTTGTAGTTATGGGTGGGGCAAATGAAGAGAATTTTTTAATAATAGAAGGGGGATGAGAAGAGTTGTAGTGCACTGAGAGTTCGATTTAAGGGTAGAACTTCTAGATATAGTCCTGATTGACTGGATGCATAATTTCTTCTCTGTCGAGATCTGTGTGCATGGCGATGCCGCTTGATAGGATTTTATTGATGATGTAAGTGCTGCACCAATTATTTTTGAATTTCCCCTTAGGTTCCAAGATAGGTTCTACATTTTATTCAACGGCATGGTATCCTTCTTGGACATCGTAATCCTTGACTATCTTGTTGAATGAGAAAGCAATCTGAAAAATGGTAGTATTGTGTGTGGTATAGAGCCTTGAGTATCTTTTCATCTAAGAGTGAGACTTCTTCATAGCGGCTCTAATGCTAGTCTTCATCACTGAATTTTCTTTCTAGCATTACAAATGAACAAGGCATTCTATTTCGACGGGATGAACCGACTCCATGTCGTATACCAGAGAATAGAGGGTATACCCATTAGGTGTCCCAATAGAGGTGTGGTATCCCCAGAGGGCATATGCGATCCAGACGGCCTAGTTTATATAGCTTTTACTCAACTTACTAATGATAGTTTTGAAGCTCTTATTGGCAACTTCAACAGCACCGTTGGTTTGGGGTCGGTAGGGAGAGGACTTGTGTCTCTGAATTATATACTCATCAAATACTAAATCTTGAGGAACACTGTAGTGGCATCTCATATTTCTTTCTGATAAACTTGGCAACTTTTCTTTCATTCGGTGCCGCGTAAGACTTGGCTTCTGTAACACCCCGTAAATTCAAGGACCATTAATTAAATTATATTAGGAGAAAAACAAATTTATGTTATTGGGAGGAATATAAATTTGTGATTTGGTAAATTTTTAAATTTGAGGAATTTATAAATTTGGCGAATTGAGGTTTAATTATTTGGACTATTTTGTGTTGCATTTTGATGTAAAAAATTTCGAGAATGTTATAAATTAATTCGGATGATAATTCGGAGTGCAGAGTTGAGTCCGGATGGGTCAAAATAGTTGGAAAAGAGTGGCCATAGGTATAATATGGGTTTTGGGACTTTTCTAGACACATTTGAGCTCCCCAAATAAGTGTTTCTAGACACATTTAAGTGTGATATGATGATATGGTTTTTGGGTTAGTTGATATCAATATTGGGTTTTGATGGGTAGGATTGAATTGTAGAACAACTTCTTGAATTTGAAGAAGTGTATGAAATTGGGTAAATTAAACTGCCATTTTAGAAACTATTTTTAAATGTTTTGGTTACAAAAATGGCGATTCTGTCTGAGTTGCCTCGTAGAAAATCCCGTTTTCTACATTTTGTTCTCTGATGCATCGGCCCCAAAATGCCTCAAAAAGGCATTTTAAAAATCTGGGCATAGCGTTCGCATTCAGGAATGAGATGCTTTGGGTATGATTCAGTCTCATTACCGTGGGAAACTATGGCCGCCTCCAATTCTCTTATTTTAGTGATTCGATGACTATACGCAAGATGATGTCATTGAAAGAGCATCTGATGAGAGCTTACTCAGGAGGATGGTTATATTTACGACATGTGTGTGAATGTTGTAATATGATGATACGTATATATGGTGTAGATTTATATACGGGTAAATACATGATGTGAATTGTATTATTTATATGGCTCGTGAGATTGTTATATAGTATCAAATGAGAAATGATTTAAATAAGTTAGTGTGGTTAATAACTTATAAAACATTTACTAAACTCACTTGGGATAGATTAGTGGGAAAGGTAGGATATGTATATATATACATGACAAGACTAGTTACGAGTTAGATATCTAGATGGGTCATATATAGGTATGTTAGGTGTGCACATTAGTTGAGGGGTGAGGACGTTCTCAAGAGAGTGTGGGGCACTAACTTAAATATGAAGAGAATTCATGCATTATAATATACTGTAATTAAATTCACTTGATAAATATTGTCAAATGTTTTGGGTTCTAACCCTTGGTATAAAATATTTTCCAAAACCTTTTAGGTGTCCAGCCACAGGGATGCCATAATTATTCTATTCTAGGGTTACGCGGTTGCGGCATACGTGGATGTTCTAGGACTTTGACTTAAATTCTTTAGATATTTCATTTCTAGAGTAGGAGGTAGTCAATATTTCATTTGGGCATGTCTCCCTATTTATTACTTTTGTTCCATCTAGATGATGTACTCATTTTATTTCTTGTGGTGTATATTTTTGCTATTTGTTTTGTAGTCGATAGTTGTCTCGATAAGGATGATATTTACTCGTTTTCAATATTGATGATTAAGTAATTATGTGAATGTTAATTTAGTATTCTTTCGTATGTATTTAGATAAGTTTAATAAAAAGATAAAATTTGGCACCATATTTTTTTAATACTAGGTGGTTACTAACTTTTAAAAAGTTTTCGCTAGTGGTGCTAAGAATGAACCAGATGAGATTCATGTTTAATTTGATATAGGACTAATCACCCAGTATTTTATTAGGCGGGGAGTCAAAGATGGTATCAGAGCATTAGGTTCTAGTGTCCTTAGGATCTGTGCGTCTTTTCACATTTCAGCGAAGCATTCTTTGATATAGAGCCTTATTATAGGATTCTTGTATTCCTTTACCTACATGACTTACGTTCTCCTGCTATAGGGTATAGTTCATTTGATTCATATATGGTTTCAGTCGAGCGTGGCAGATTGAACATTATAGAACAACAAGTGTACGACGATAGAAGGATTGCAGGAGAGGGGACTCATCAGAAGCCATACTGTATTCTAGAAACAGTGACATGATAGGAGTCACCATATTGTTCGAACAATTAAAGTTAGAGTAACCTCTAGTGCACAGTAGTTGCCCCAAGAGCCATCGGGAAGGATTCTGGTGCAAGGTTAATACACCAAGTGTAGACGACAAGGGGTATCACATGTGAGGGAGTGTAGTACACTCAAGTCAAAATTTTGAGCATAGATGTCAGCTCATTGGATCAGCGCAGGATGATGGGAATCAGTCACCATAGCCATGGGAAAATTACTATGAATAACAAGGTATTTGGTGTGCGGAGTATTACTAACCCTCTCACAAGAGGTTAAAAAGAGAGGCAAGGGATATTTTTATAATTTGCCTCGAACAGTGGCCGAATAGGAAGGAAAGTTGATGAAATTCGCAAACATCGTAACCGATGAGAGGGATATGAAAAATCAAGTAGGGATTCAAGTAAATAATAGTCTCATGGGTAGAATATACAAGCATGGATAGGAGATATAGCTAGGATGACTGGTATCATTGTCGTCGAGGTTATACATTTACATTTGAATCAATGCTCTCGAGAGAGAGGAGCTAAAGGAGTTGGAGAATCTCACAGGAGAGTAAGACTAGATTTTTAGTGTTAGTGAGGCACTGAGGTAAGGGATACCCAGTAGGGGACCCAAATTAATGATCAATACTAATAGAATTTCTACCAAGTGACAGTGAATTCAGTTAGGCCCGTCAAGTCCATCAACAAGTCTATATGATTAGCGGATCTAAAGGGACATTTGGGGTAGCGATCAGGGTCAAGGCTAATAGGTATGTGAGAAGGACAACCCCGACATGGCTGGTGTGGATAGAGAAAATGGAATGACACATAAATATGTCTTATGTGTAAGAGATTAGAAACACATGGGTGGATCTTATCCGTAGCGAGGCAGGGGAAAGGAGTGGGATGTCTAGCAAGGGCATCAGTAAAAAGTTTTGGTTTTGTTGGGATGAGGGTGTTATGTCTATTAAACATTGAGACGGAAGTGTTATGGGCAACTGAAACTATGAGTTTTATTTCTAGATAATTGGGGTCCGTTTTGTTTGATGCGAGTGGGTCACGGGAATGTATTAGCATTATATTTGTGTGAGAAATATATTTAGTGGAGGTATCTTTAATATCACTAGTATGTATATATTTACCATGGGGTAGCGGGACTCTCTTCGGTTCCACCTGAAAGGAATGGGTGGGTACATTGAGACTATATATTTTCTGTGGGTTAGCTCCTTTGTAAGAGGATATTCGAGGTATAATTTTATCTTGGGTATGGAAGGGTTCGCAATGGTGGGCAGTTATAGCTGGGCTATTATGTTCATTATTCCAAGGCAGGATGCATATTTTTGTGATGACCCACCTGAAAGAGGGTGGCCCTCGGTAATATTTTATGGAGTAGACTTCAGAGAGTATAATTTTCTAGTTATATTGGATCCCAGTGTGTAAGGACTTTACTGATGAGATTTAGGGTATGTTGGGTTACCGTGGAGCAGAGAGATTTAGCTCGTTATTTATATTTAGCAGTAAGGGCTTAGTGATAGTGTGTATGCAGTAACATATGATTCCTTTAGAGATGCTGGAGTCCATGATTAGGCTTTTGAGTATAGGGACATGATTTGAGTGACCTGGGTATATTCCTTGGGTTCTACAAAAATCGAGGATCGATAATGCTGAGGAATAGTGCATTGGGAAAACTTCTTTTGGGCTTTGTTGTGAGGTGTTATATGCATAAGCCTTAATAAAATGTCGTAACTATGAAGATGTCATTGGATGCTAGGTCATCGGATTGAATGATAATCAATGAACGTGTGGAGAGAATAGTTTGAGCAGAGAGCCTCTAAGAAATAGGGTTAGTGGAGCCGGGAAGTGTTGCGAAAGAAACACTGAGAAGATTCGTACCATTATTTGATAGGTGGGGAAATATCGGAAAAAAATTATATAGTAATTATTAAGGTCATCGAAAATACCTAGAGGATATAGCCACGTCGAGAGTACAGGGTCCAAGCTTGAGATAAGTATGTTACGTATGTACGGATCTGAGATTTGTGCAAATATGCAAAGAATATAGGGTGTATGGGCATCCTAGGAGGAGCCAAAGTCTCTTTTGTAATATACTTATAAGATTTGGGAGAAAATGCAATGGGAATGATTTTAGGTATATTTCGGACACAGGGGAAGAAAATGCCCCTCGAGATGAAAATGTTGATCGCGAGTATGTTTGAAGTGACAATGAGTGATCCACAACCTATGATTTGCTATCACGAGGATTTGCGAGTGAGACGAATATTAGTGGATGTGTTGGTCGTAATCACCATAGAGTATATATTTAAGTGTCGTGGGATAGAGGGGTTCCTCGGTATTAACCACACTAGAGTGGAAGGTACAATAAGAGGATGGTGTCATTATGTGAGAGATTTCTACTTTCGATAATTATGGGAGTATGGTGGAGGATTTTTCAAGTTTCAACTATGTAGATATAGCTTGGGGATATAGTGGATAGTTATAGCAAGACTGGGTATTCGCAATACCAGGGTATAAATTATCTTCGCTAAGTCTCACCTGAGATAGGGTCTAGCATATATATATGAGTGTATATGATTATGATGTATTACATAATTAAATATTAATAATTGTTAATTGAAATCCCGGGGAGTAGGGACGTTATTGACGTGATTTAGGTTGGGTTGACTTATTGTCGAGCGGGGAGATATAGCTCAGGATTTTATTTTTTATTTTTTTGTGCAAGGAAACTTATTAATAGTAAGGGAGCGGTATTATATGTTATCCTTTTTAGCATAAGAGTGGATATGTATGCTTTTACGCCGAGAGAAGTGTATTTTCGATGTTATAATTATTGGATTGAAGTTATATTACGGTTTAAGGGTTTGTAAAAGTTGGGTTTTATTTTGTGTGGTTAAGCACGGGTACAAGGTGTATGGGCGCTGTGGTTAATTACATTTGATTAATAAATATGTGTATCAATGCTAAGGGTAAGTGATTAGGGAGCGGAGCTAGTTTAGACTGGGAGTACTAGGCTTATCCGAATTTTGAGGACGAAATTCCATTGTAAGGGGGTACGTATGTAACACCCCATAAATTCAAGGACCTTTAATTAAATTATATTGGGAGAAAAAATAATTTATGTTATTGGGAGGAATTTAAATTCGTGATTTGGGAAATTTTTAAATTTTAGGAAGTTATAAATATGGCGAATTGAGGTTTAATTATTTGGACAATTTTGTGTATCATTTTGATGTGAAAGATTTGGAGAATGTTATAAATTAACTCAGATGATAATTTGGAGTGCACAGTTGAGTCCGAATGGGTCAAAATAGTTGGAAAAGAGTGGTCATAGGTATAATATTGGTTTTGGGACTTTTCTAGACACATTTGATCTCCAAAAATAAGTGTTTCGACCCTTTTTAGAAGGTCCATAAGCCAAAAAAGGGGATTGAGTTATTAAACCCTAAAAGTGAGAGGGGTGGCATCCATAATAACTTTTTAGAAAACCCTTTTTAGAGAGAGAAAGTGTGTGCAAGTGGGAGAAGCCATGGGAGCCAAAAATTAAGAACATGAGAAAATAACATTCAATCAACCCACCATCTTCATCAAAGATTCAGATTCTACAAAAACCCTAAGGCAAGTGCTTTAATTTGCACCTAAATTAATTGCATATTTTTATTCATATCATAGTGGGTGTGATACGATCATATGGTTTTTGGTTAGTTGATATCTAAATTGGGTTTTGATGGGTAGGATTGAATTGTAGAACAATTTCTTAAATTTGAAAAAAAGTACGAAATTGGGTAAATTAAACCATCATTTAGAAAGTATTTTTCGACGTTTTTGTTACGAAAATGGCGATTATGTCCGAGTTTCCTTGTAGAAAATCCCATTTTATACATTTTGTTCTGTGATGCATTTTATCCAAAAAGGGTCCCAAAATGCCTCAAAATGGCATTTTAAAAATCTGGACAGATTCGTGGGGCAATTTTTTAAGAAATGTTATTTTTAGTTGTTGTTCAGTTAGAGGTTGCCTGGATTGATTGATTGTGATTGTTGTTATATAATAAGGACATTAGGCCTAAAGTGGAGATTAGGTTTACATAAAGTGAGATAAGTAAGAATTGGGATAATTGAGAAAATAATCCAAAAAGGAGATTTAAGGTTTAATTTGTGTAACTGTGAACCTTGCAATTTAAGTGGACAAACTTATTTGATAGAAATTACATGATAATTTGGGGATATTAACTTTAGGGCCAAGCGAGTGGGTCCGGGTATATAGGTTGAGTAACGCCAAGATAATTAATTAATGTGTGATTAATTTGATGGGGTTGGGATATTGACTCTCGTAAATTTTTGGGTTAGTTCTACGAGTGTTTAGGCACCGATTTAGTTTAGATAATTTCGTATAGGGTTATATAATAAATTAAGCAATATTCAAATAAAAAGGGTGTCAACCTTAATATGTGGGATTTGAGGAATAAGTTCAACATGATGAGATCTCAGGCTAATGATGTAAGTTCGGGTAATTTAGTCGGCTAACACAACTTGAGTGTTAAATAAATAATTGTGGGAATTATTTATATCAAGTTGGTACATAGACTTGGGAATGTAAGTCTAGTGTTGCGGTAATTGTGCATGGGTAGCCTGGATTGAATATATATATATATATATATAATTTATAAATATTTATGTGAATAACATTTATAGGAAAGCATACCCACTCTAGTGCTATCAGGGGGGTTAGGCGATGTGGGTGAATCCCCTGGCTAGAGAATGCAAGGTGAGTATAGTCCCCAGGTCATAGCGTTCGGGTTCAGGAATGAGATGCTTTGGGTATGATTCGATCTCATTACCGTGGAAAACTGGCCGCCTCCAATGCGCTTATTTTAGTGATTCGATGAGCGCACCGCATCAGGGTTCTGGGTGGATGAGTATATGCATAAATGATGTCATTTAGAGAGCATTCTATGAGAGCCTACTCAGGAGGATGGTTATATCTACAACATATGTGTGAATGTTGTAATATGATGTAGTTTTATATACGGGTAAATACATGATGTGAATTGTATTAATTATATGACTTGTGAGATTGTTATATAGTATCAAATGAGAAATGATTTAAATAAGTTAGTGTGGTTAATAACTTATAAAACATTTACTAAACTAACTCGGGATAGAGTAGTGGGAAAGGTATGATATGTGTATATATATGAAAAGACTAGTTACGGGGTAGATAGATAGATGGGTCATATATAGGTACGTTAGACGTTCACATTAGTTGAGGGGTGAGATGATTCTCAAGAAAGTGTGCGGCACTAACTTAACTATGAAGAGCATCCATCCATTTTAATTTACTGCAATGAAATTTACTTGCTAAATATTTTCAAATATTTTGGGTTCTAACCCTTGCTATAAAATATTTTCCAAAACCTTTAAGTGTCAAGATACAGGGACGCCTGAATTTTTTTATTCTAGGGTTACGCAGCTGCGACATATGTGAATATTGCAGAACTTTGACTTAGCCGCTTCACTGATTTCATTTCTAGAGTAGGAGGCCGTCAATATTTCATTTGGTCATATCGCCCTAGTTATTACTTTTCTTCCATCCAAATGATGTACTCATTTTTTTCTTATGGTGTATATTTATGTTATTTGTTTTATAGCTGATGGTTATCTCGGAAAGGATTATATTTACTCCTTTTCAGTAATGTTGATTCGTTGATGGTGTAAATGTTCATTTAGTATTCTTTCGCATGTTGTTAGAGATGTTTAATAAAAAGATGAAATTTGACACCATGTATTTTGAATACTAGGTGGTTAGTAAGTTTTAAAAAGTTTTCGATAGTGATGCTAAGAATGAATCAAATGAGATTCCTATTTAATTTGATATAGGATTAATCACTCAGTATTTTATTAGGCAGTGTATCACAACTTTAACCCATTTCGTGAAGTAGTCAATGACAACTAGGACAAACTCATGCTCGTTTGAAGCTTTGGTATTGACCTTCCCTATGATACCTATTTCCTAGGTAGAGAAGTCAAGGGGAGGTCATATTATAAGACTCACAAGAAGGCAAGTATTAGAGGTTGGCAAACTGTTGGCATTTGGGGCATCCCCAAACACTGGTAGTGAAGTCTTGGATCATGGTGGTCCAATATTACCCTTGACGGGTGATTTTCTTAGCAAGAATGTGACCGTTTGCATGGGGACCATAGTCCTTGTTTTCTATTTTATGCATAATTTCTTCAATATCATCCCCTCATATGCAATACAAATGGGTTCTATCAAAGTTTCTCTTAAAAAGATCTTTTTTATAGATGATGTACAAGGGAGACAGCTTGTTAAAGGTTGCACAACCTTTCTTATCTAAATCTCGGTGATACCTACCATGTTTGAGAAGGTGCCAAATGTCATAGTTCCATAATCCTTCCATGTCAGTGTCTTATTTGATGACAAGCTGAATGTGGTAACAGTGAGTGGGTGTATCTTGTTTCTGAACCAAGAAAGGGGCCATTGTTATTCCCTTAGGCATGTTGACCATGGAGGTCGGGGTTGTTAAGACGTTGATTAGGCTATTCTTCGAGCAAAGGAGCTAATGGAAGGTGACCTCTTTGAACTGGGAGGCAAGCTATTCTTGGTGGCTGATTGGCATAAATTCTTCATATTTATCCCCTTAATTTCAGTATTTTTATGATCCCGTGCATTGTAAATAGTTTAAATTTGTCTTATATTTATGCTACTAACACTTTTTGGCAAGTATTTCGTATTTTGTATATCTTTTATGAGTTTTACAGGTATTTCATGCAAATTAGTGCGAAAGAGAACTCAAAACAGTGAAAGAAAGCAAGAAATGGGGAGTTCAAGGTAATTTTCATAATTTTACAGCCATATTACAGAGGTGGGGCCAACTGGAAAGTTGAACAGATTTCAATAACAAGAACACGGGGAAAACGTCACCTCAATCCGAGGTATGGTGAAGAAGTTATGAAGTTTTGAAGATGGCAACGATGCCATTTTGATCGAGTTGGAAACCGATAACAATGACTAGCGTATTTACACGGACCCTCGATTTTCACCTCGATCAAAATGGCACCGTTTCCGAGGACTTAGGTAGACTTTAGGTTATGTTGGTTAATCCCAAATTTGACCTTGAATAAAAAAAATCCAAAAAAAAAGAATAAATAAAAAAAAATCCAAAAATATGGGTGTCAGGTTTTTTAATTGCCCAATTTGAAATGTATTACTTTAACTCTTTTAGTGGATATAATTGTTATGATAATAGTGAGGAGGAGGCTCTCAAGACTTATGAACATCGGATAAATATCATTAAAAATGAGTCCCATATATACAAGCCCAGTGCTAAGGCCATCCAAAATTATCAAAATGAAAGTCTTGAAGAAGAAAGACTTGAAAAAAATATTGGAAAGAAAGTCGTTATTGGGCGCAAGAGTTAGATGCATTATTTGAACCCAATGATGATTTTTCTTCCGATATTTTTGAAGTTGAAGAATGTTTTCAACCAAATGAGGAATCCGAGGTGCTAGAAGCAAGGAAGCCTACTTTGGAAGAGACCCTTCTTCTGTTCACCCAAGCCGTGACCAACCGTGAAGCAATTTTCTTGGAACTCGAAACAACTTGCAAGAAGATGAATTCTTATTTGGATAGCTTAGAGGGTGTCGAGACTTGCGTTTCACCTAAAAATTTTAAGGACAAAATCATTGAGAGTGATCCAAGTAATTTTGAATCTCAACCTCCTATAAAATATTTCAAAATCTATTGAGGTTGAAGATCCTCCGTTTCCTTGTGTCCTCACTATTATCGAACCGTTAACTCCATCACGAGAATCGGATGAAATTCTTGAGGATGTTGACCCGATTCTTAAATGAGAATGTTTGTTTGAGATGCTTCACATGCACAACCGCCCGTTCCAATTGAAAAAAAAATTGGGAGATGAATTGAATTTTGATTCCATGAGTTGGTTGTAACTCTTGAAATAGTTAAAACATTTACCGATGAGGAATCTTTGCCTGAACTGATTTTCAAGATAAATTATTCCTTTTTGTGTGCCCCTCTTCCCATACTACTTGAAACATCTTTGGGAGGGGATTCTATTTTTCTTGGAGTCCAATTGTATTTTTCACCCATCATCCCTTTACAAAATTTAATTGGTGATAGTCCATTTTTTTCGCCTTACACATGCCTTCCATTGTTCAAACATAATTCTTACTTTTCGGAAGGCATGCATGAAAAAGAGGGTACACCGATTCTCCTTCAAAGTAAAATTTTATTTTGCGTGGACCCTCAAATTTTTCGACTTCTAGCGTATAACTTATTAGAATTTCAAATCGTAGGTTGTACAATAGTTATCTTATTTCTTTTTTTTTCTTTTTTTTCTTTAGTTTAGAGTTTTTGTTGTTCTTTTTGTTATGCTTAGTTCTAACATGTTTTGTAGATTCAATGGACTCACACTCATTGGGAATTGATCCATTTGGGTAATATCTTTTTTTTCCTCTTTTTATGTTGTGTTCTTGATTTGCATTGAGGACAATGCAACATTTAAGTTAGGGGGTGTGGGATATTCTTCCCATTTATTGTTTAGTTTCATTGATTCGATCACATGTTCTTTCCAAGTGTATTTTTTTAGAAAATTTCAAAAATTTCCAAAAAGATTGAAAAATTTTGAAAAGACAAAAATACTTTTCTGCAAAATAAGTAAAAATTGGAAGTTAAAAGCTTCAAAATTTTCATAATTTTTTTTAAAGTCTCAAATTTGTAAAAATCAAGAGCACAAAGCTGAAATTGACCAAAGATGAAAATTGAAAGAAAATTGACGACTTAACAAATAAGTGTGGAGATTAACCAACCCAGTGAGATTTCGAGCCTATCACTTTTTGCGAGTTTTTAAATCAATCCGAGTTAATGGTTAACTCAAAGTTTTTTTTAGCATTTAAAAAAAAGTTGTTGAAGATCTCAAGTCCTTAATTTTTATCGATTATGGGAAACGTGTGAGATGTTGTCTCGAAAAGTGCGCTAAAATATCTCTAGATAAAAATTCATCTCGAGACGCATATGGTAATATGATTAGTAATTCGGATAAATGAAGTTAGGCCATCGTTTATTCACCCAAAAAGATTAGCCGTAAAAATTCGTAAAACATTATCCCTTTGCTAATCATTTTGAGCCAAATAAGTTTTTCCCTTTTGCTTGACAACCCGAAAAATCCCAATGGTGTGAATTATAGGCGGTGTTTTTATTTCCTTATATCCGTACTCCGATGATGAGATCTTTTAACTATAAATTTTCGTCTTTCAATTTTGTGTGTGTGACTTCGTATTCCAATACATTTACTCTTTTTATCATGCACACCGAGAGAATATCCACCTTTTTGAGTGATTATTTTGTGAGTGTATCCATAAGAATGGAAATCAAAACGAATTTTCAGAAAGTAACGTAATGATCAATCGGTGAAATTTTTTTGTTTAATTTTTGGCTTCGTGCACACACACTTCAAATTGAGACTTGTGAATATGAATTTAAGGTGACTATTTTTGGCGAGTTTAAGATGTACAGTTTTTTAAATATTTTGATTTTTCTTAGATTCAAAAATAAATTTTCTGGCTATATTCACTGCAAACCCTCACGAGACATCACTTGTCCTACTAGGGCAACCTAGGGGTTTAAAGGCTTATTGCATCCGCTAAATGCAATCGCTTGCCCGCGAAAAGGTATTCTATCCCAATAAATTTTTTGAAGGGTCCTTAATATATACTCTCATTCTTTTACATTTTTCGGGATGCGCAAAGTTCTAAGTTAGGTAGATTTGATTAGGCATAAATTCTTTACATTTATCCCCTTAATTTTGATATTTTTGTGATCTCGTGCTTTGTAAATAGCTTGAATTTGTCTCATTTTTATGCTACTAACAGTTTTTGAAAAGTGTTTCGTATTTTGTGTATCTCGTATGTGTTTTACAGGTATTTCATGCAAATTAGTGCGAAAGAGAACGCAAAACAGTGAAAGAAAGCAAGAAATGGGGATTTCAAGGTAATTTTCATAATTTTACAGTCAGTCCGAAGGTGGGGCGAACTTGAAAGTTGAAGAGCTTTCAATCACAAGAGCACGGGAAAAAACGACACCTCAATCTGAACTACGGTGAAGAAGTTATGATGTTTTGAAGATGGGAAAAGTCAAGAAGAAAATATATGCATAAATTTTAAGGAATATCCAGACCTTTTATTTTAAAACGATCTGGACCATATTTAGTCACACTTAAAGTCCGTTACAAAATTAGTCACACTTTCTAAGTGTGACAAATTGCCAGATACGGGATTTTTATTTTCTTAGCCAAAAGAGTTTTATGTTTTGGGGACTCTTCAAAACTACCTCTAGCCTATATATTTAGTCATTAGGACTTTTTTTTATTCAATTTCATTCAATTAAAAGCTCCCAAATAAGTAGAAACATCTAGGAGAAGAATTTACAATTTTTGCACATTTAATTCATGAGCTTTTCCAATGTTTCTTCAATCTTTAATTTCTTCTTGCGTGGTCTTGTTCTTCAATCTTGCTACCTTTATTTCATGTACCTTTATTATTATTATCTCTCATGTTCAATCTCTCTTTCCACGCAATTATGAGTTCATGCAACATATATAACGTAGTTTTCATTAATTTCACCATGTTAGGATAGATTTTTATGGCTTTGGATGCATGAACCCGACCTGATGTGGTTTGCATGGGTATAAAATTAGTTCTCTAAATTTAATAATAATTATATCGCGTAGTATGGTGATCACAATCGCTGTAGTACCTTTGATCTCGTTTGCCCTAGGTAACCGGTGATAAGCACCCAAAACTGTACATTTTATACCCCGAATAGACGGATTTTAGTTGTTAATTCTCGACAGTTTGGGTCTTATGTGCGTAAATGTTCAATGTGCATGTTTAATTGATGTCGTGGTGTCAAAAGTTAAATTTCCAGGCAATTTGCAGTTAAAATGGCGCTAATTTCCTCCTCCGTAACCTTATCCGAGCCTAAACCTACCCCAAACCCTATGTGTGTTTTGTTTGTCCCTTTTTAATATTTTTTAGGTTTTTAGTTTGAGTCGTTTTATTTTTAGTATTTATTTTAGATTTATTTAGAATTTCAAAGTTTTGTTTTCTATTTTTCCATTTTATCTTTATTAGTATAATTTTATTTTATTTTAATTTTTAGATTTTTTTTTAGAATTTCATTTATTTTTTAGTTTTATTAGATTTTACTTTTTTGTAGAATTTTAGTTTTTAGTTTAATAGATTTCAATTTTTTATTTTTAGTTTTAGTTTTACTTTGAGTCTTTATTTTATTATTAGAAGTACGATTTCTATTTTTTAGATTTTTATTTTTATTAATTTTAGTTTTTTATGTTATTTTTAGGTGTCCAAATAAAACAAACACGTAAACTCCTCTACACCTTAACCCACTCACACCCAATTACTAAACACTCACAAACACCTCAACCAACCCTCATATCACCCACATCCTAACTCTCCTATACCCTACCACACCACAACCACTACTCCATCTTCAACCCAACACCCACACACTCTCTCTCCTCCATTAAACAACACACCATCATCCTCACCTCTCCTCAGTCCCAAACCCGGACCCACCTGCTACTTCCAGACCCACGATCCAGCCCACCATTCCCGCCTGAGCGCGGATCCGACTCCAACCCGTCTGCCCTGACCCCTGGCCAGCCCACAACCCGACCCCCTTTCGCCCAGACCTGGATCCTTCTACCCTTAACATGTACCCGTCGATCCATAGCTAGACACAAATAAAAACTCCCTAGACCTATTTATGTCTCCGGCGCCTTACCCCGGGCCAAACCTGTCACCTGCGCCGACGGCCACCACCCTACCCAACAACTAGCCTCCGGCGACTCCCCACGGCGAGTCGCCTACCTATGACCGGAAACCCGGAGAACCAACCGGACCTCCTAAACTCGACGCCCCCTCGTCCTCTCCGACCCGAACCCGCGACTTAGCCTCCACCACCGACTCTCCAACCCGAACAGCACTCCAACTTGACCTCCTTTCCAAACCCAAACCAAAAAACCATTTTCCATAACCCCAAAGACAAACCCATTTCTCCCCTTTAACCAAAATCGTAGCTGTCAAAGTCCATGATAAACAAAACCAAGTCAACAAAATAAAAGTCCCCACATGTCTAATAACCAATTTAAACGATTTTACCCAAATACTTCCAACTACAACTTTTACCGCAATTTCCAAAACTACCCCTCTAACCATATCAGATTTTGTCACCCAAATTCCCTCACCCATGTACCTTCCTTACCTCACACCTTTCCCATGCACACGTGTGCATAATTCCCTAAACACCCTCATCTCAACACCTTACACACCTCTTACACATTAAACTTACCAAAATTACCCCCATGCTCCATGCCTACTTTTTAAAGGATGGAAGACCCCATTTGAAAAAAAAAAAGCTTTAAGAATAGGAAATTGTAGGGAGAATTCTAGAGAGAGATAGGCTAGATTAGAAACTAAATTAGGAAATTATTTTTGTAAATTGTTTTTATTTTTCCTTTTTTAGAGATTATTAAGTGAGAAATTGTGAGTAATTCAATTGAGTATTATATTGAATTGATTATTGTTGGATGCTCAATTTGGATGGACAGTGCTTGATTTCAAGGAAATACGAGTTCAATTTCACTTCAAGAGATTGGGTTTGATTGTTCTCTTCTCTTCTCATTTAGTTTATGCCTTTGATTATTAATTTGTCATATCTCATACCATGTTAAGATAAATCCCCTTTCAAGGGGTTGGATGAATCCTTATTTGATGTTATTTTAATTTAATTGGTTTGATTACTTGAAAATTCCCTTTGAATGATAATTTTGATCCCCATCGTTAAATTTACGCCTCGAGAGAGGGTAAATGATTTTCGAGAGAAAATCAAAATTCTAGTCATAATACTCATTTTAGATTCAAACTATAGATAGAGGTTTCTTAATTGGGGTATTATAACTTGAATTTCAGCTCTAAATTTATTTTCTAAGATTTACGTAAATTTTAATTGATCGATCCTAGCGGATGATTAATTAAAAGGAGTGTAGATCTATTTTTCTAGACTTGTGGGGTGTTAAATTTAATATTCTAAAAGGTTACTATTAAAATTACATTTGCAACGAGAGTTGATTTGTAAGTTTGATATTAATTTGAGAGAATTCAATTAATTCGATTAATTAGTTAGAATAGCTAAAATTTGTGGTGTAATCCCACTCCTTGATTGTTCTCACATTCATTTGCCTCACTTTATCTCATTTTAGTGTTTGACTTTATTTTCACTTTTAGTCACTTTATAGTTAGTTGTTTTCATCTCACATTTTAGTTTAGTGTTATTTCACCTCTCCTCATGCCAATTGTTATAATATTTGAAAAGTTTAAAAAAATAGAAAAATAAAAAATTCCAAAAATAAAATAAAAATTGAACTACATTTGAGTTTGTCTCTAGCTTACCCCCTTTGATGTGGATGGATAACCTTAATTAACACTACCCTTGAGTTTGCTATATTTTGTTGGTATTATAAGGTTTTGATTAACTTGTCTTTCAACAACGACTCCATACAAAAGTCATCTTTATCAGATGACACCGTTGCCGGGCTTAGGAGCGTTAAGCACTTGGAGGGATTTCAACTTGTAGTTCATTTGTTTTTCGCACTTTATTATTTTTTGTACCATTTTTATATTTTTAGAAGGCTTGTATTAGGTTTATTTTATCATTGCTTGTATTGCGCTACATAGAGACACCTTTATTTTATTTTTCATTTTAAAAATTGTAATAATCAAAGACTAGTGTGATAGGGAAACCGGACAAGGTAGAGAGAGGGCGTCCAAAGGCGAGGATTTAGAAGCCTCTCTACCTTGGGTCGGTAGGACTCCCGGGGCTGATTGAGATAGGCGTGATCTCCCTCCGGTCGACTAAAATTTTTCAGCACCCCATGGCCTAAAAACCGTGGGAGGTACATTTCTAAACCCTCGCGCCTGTCCTGTTAGCGAGTCAATTCTTTTGTGTGGTGTGTGTTCTCTTACTTGGTTTAATTCTCGCATTTATTTTCGAATGGTGTGATGAATTAATTAACTAATACTTACACCGGTCACTCATGAGAAGGGATTCCATCACCCGACTCACTCGCTTACCAATTGTGTGCTACCCTAGCCATCACTAAATTTAAAATCAATTAACTAGGTGGACCACTAGGAGAACATTTTTGCAAAGGCGATCACAAAGATATTTTCGTGATTTTTATTGCATGCGGACTTAATTAAAATTTGACTACCCCTATCAATAAATTTTGAAGATAAAATTGGCTATGTGCTAGTTAGGAAATTTTCTTGACTTGTGTGTGTGTCCAATTTCATTTTTTGGTGGTCAATTTTAGTTAGTTCGTCCAATCAAGAGTCCATATTTTTCCCCACCTTTTCTTCCAAAAATATTTTCTTTCATTTTTATAAAAGAATTCAAAAATATTTTCTTTCTTTCATTTTAGAAAAATCCAAAAATACTTTCTTCCTTTATTTTTAAGAAAAATCCAAAAATATTTTCTTCCTTTGATTTTAGAAAAATCCAAAAATATTTTCTTTCCTTTTGAAAGAATTCAAAAATCAAAAAAAATATTTCTCTCCTCATGGCCGAAGAACGTCCTTTACGGGACTACTTTGATCATTTTCCTTTCTCACGTGACACGTGTGAGAGTGATCCTAAGCCATCTCTTTATGATATTCTCAGTGGTCACAACTCTCTCATGAGTATCGTTGATACTCTTGACCCATCTATGCACGCACCTCATTTTCCATCACCCTCGGTGTCAAGTGTCGACGTGTCGCACACGATGTTGTGCACCCATTGTTATTATGCCAATCACATGTCCCATGAGTCTCCATACTTGTCATATCCATCTGAACCCACCATGGAACATGTGTATCCCTATGTCACTGTTTCGGAACCCACCTTGGACCATTTTCATGATATACCCAATCCCGAGTTGTGTGAGTACCCGAGTTATTCATGGAGGCCTGATCACCCTTTCACGCAATCCAAATCCCAACCGATGTTGTGGATCCTCACACGTTCCAACAGTCGTCATGGAAACCTAGTGCACCTTATCCCGATCAGTTCCCTCACCATGCACCCAATGAATTTCCACCGTTTGTCCATCACGAAGGCTATCCTTTCATGTATGATGAATTTGGACCCACTCCACCCACTTCATTTGAGTATTCTCCATACAGTCATGGTCATAGAGAGTTGTGTCCACCTCAACCACTACCACCACCCGTCACTCCACCACCACCATCATCCACCTCTGCTCTCGAAAGCCTCTTGTAATAATTTATCATCGAGCAAGAGCAAGCCACTCAAATTCAACTTAAGCTCTCCAAAGGCTTGAACAGCGACTAAATGAATTGGAGTGTGAGCGAGATTCGAACATTCCCATGGCTCCAACCATCGTTGCAACCGAGTATGATGATGATGTGTCTTCTTTTGACAAAGATTTTAAGTGTGACCAACCCTACCACCCCGAGATTCTCAATGTTGAGACCATTCCATGGTTCGGGCCCCAGGTCGATAATTTTGTTGACTTACCTTTCATTAGTGAGACTAATTCAATCCCACCATGTCCATCTGAAACCCAATTTGAGGTTCACCTTCCATTTCCCGTTGAATGCAGCAAAATGCCCGTGTCTACGCCTATTGAGACCACAATATGTGTTTTCGAGGAACCACTTCATTTAAGGTTAGCTTCGGCTACGAGTGCTCAATATTTTCTCGAGATTGAATCAGTGATGGTTTCTACCTCTCTGAATATGGATCATATTCTACCATGCTTGACTCATTTTGAGTCATATATTAATATTGATTCTTCTCTCGCAGATTTGGATGCCTCGTCTTACCCACCCACAACATTCACCGATGCTACTCTTATGGAGAAGTTGACCACTCCATCTTTAGAAACCACACTCCCTTGTGAGTATTCCTTTATTCCTCCCAATGAGGGTGTGTCTCCCACGCTTCAGTTGGATCATCTTCCTCCGCCATTTATTCCACTCGATCCACCGTTTATCCCACCCGACCCACCCATTATCCGTTCCACCCCACCACCTAGTTCGGATCTTGATTTTACACAGTTCATGTTTCCATCTACATTTTTAGATCCTCACCTGAAACCATCATCCACCATCTATGAGAGTATTTACGGTGATACTCTCCACTTTTGTGACACCGATCTTGTTCCTCCATGCACACCACTTCCTTATGGTGTTGATTTTTCTTCTCAATAGCTCCCTGGTGTGTCACAGCGTGACCATTATAATCGCCCATTTATAGAACGGTCGTGCGATTTCCATGATCCCCATCCCATTCCTCTTTTCAAACCATTTCGCCTTCCTCACCAACTAGAGAACCATGCTTACAGTCCCTTGTTGCCCTCATCTTTAAGCTCAACAAGGCCCATGGTCGATACCTCTTCACCCTTTCCACCCTCACCTTTGCCCTTTTTCCCACCTGCCCTTGGTCCACCGATGCTTTGCATCATGTGATGCCCTTTGCCATACAAGTGCATTGAACCTTTTAGCCTCTATCCAACAAGGCTGGTTCTTCAGTCTTGTTTGGGTGTGATTCTCATCACCCCAATTTTTCTGTCGCCCAGCACTTTCCTCGTTCTTATCCTTAGGGTGAGATCCTTTTGGTCTGGCTGAAGACATTAAACTTAGCACTATTGGGAGGCAGCCCGCGTTTTTTGTACTAGTCTCATCCTGTTTGGGGGTGGTGTTTCACATCACCCTATGTTTTGCCATGTTTATAGACTTGTACATTTTTCTCTCTCTCATTTCATTCAGGTTTCATTTTGGCTTCATCAGTCCACTTCACTAGCACTATATTTCCTACACTATGCTCTCAATTTTAAAAATCATTTTACCGAACATCGAGGACGATGTTCCTTTTTGTTTGGGAGTGGGAAATTTTATCAAAATTGTACCTATTTTGAATTTTTTTGATTTTTTAACTCGATTTTTAAAATTTCATTCAGTTTCTTTCATCTCAATCATTGATGTGAATTTTCTATCATCCATCTTTTTAAGTCTAGAAATCAAGCTAGAGAATATTTTTTCGAAATAGCTTATGTAATACATAGCAAGGCATGTTGCACGATGAATTTCTAGACTTAACAAAATTTGTGCACCTATCATGTCACTACGGTTTAGAGTTGAGGAGTACTATAATTCGCAAGAGAACCTTAAGGGTCATTAGTGAAGACTTTATCTTGTGAGATTCATGCCTTTCACCCTTTCAGAGTGTTTTACGCAATCCCCGAGTCACAAGTTGATTCAACTTCTTTTGGGTCTGCACTTTAATTGTTGTATGATCTCATTATCCTTCATTAAAATTTGGCTTGATCACTGAGAATGACATCTTTTTCAAGTTGCAAGAAATGCGTGTCTTGAAATCTGTCCCGAATACTAGATTTTCATCCATACACTTACCACTTTTCCATATCACATTTACCATTCACTTCACCCATATTCCCATTTAGTCCCCTCATCATCCATACACATTCTCCACTCCATTCATATATCATCCATCATCATTTTTGAGAAAAAGAGTGTTTGTTCCAAATGTTAAATATCTTCAGTTTTGGTTTGAAAAGAGAGAGAAAAAACAAAAAAAAAAGAGAAAAAAAAAAGTAAAAAGAGAGAAAAGAAAAGAAAGAGAGTTAGTAGTTAGTAGTTTAGTCCTTGTTAAATAAAGACATTGGTTCTTCATGTATACAACTCTCTTCTCACATATCCATCCATCTTCTCACACATCCATCCCTCATCACCCATCCATACATCACCATCCAACCTCATATACCATCCTTCTCATTTCATTTCCCCCTCACCCATTATCATCCATATATTCCCCTAGTTGTTCAGGCAAATGAAAGTCTACGTGGTGAATAACTCGACGTTTTCACTATAGTGATTAGCATTTCTTTCATGAGATCACTTTTCTTTCTTAATATTCGTTCTTTCTTATATGTATGTGAGACGTTTGAACTTGCTTACATTTTCTCACCTCCTCTCATGCAAGAGCGATATGTTAACCCTAATCTCGAGAGTTCATTTTAGAGAGTTATATCTAGTGAGATTTGAAGTTGAAGCGTTGATTCTGAAAAGGTAATCTAGGAATTACTCTTGTGATACTCTACCCGTTTTGACTGATTCACACCACACACATTGAGTTCTAGGAGGGGATGTTCCTTGTGTATTTACTTAGCTAAACTTTTTACATATTCTAGCTTGTATTTCTCAAAATGTGTCTAATGATGGATTGTGCGATTATTCTATGTCTAATAAGAGATAGAATGCCGTTTGCAAATAAGAATTTTGTGGGTATTTTCCCTGCAAACCCTCACGAGACGCAACTCGTCCTGTAGGGCAACCTATATGTTTAAAGGCTTATTGCACATGTTAAGTGAAATCGCAAGTGCCCGCGAAAGTGGTACACTTTTGATTTCTTATCGTTCTCTTTCTCTCTATCTTATTGCTCGAGGACTATCAACGCTATGTTTGGGGGTGGTGTGATAAGAACCCAAAACTGTACATTTTATACCCCGAATAGACGGATTTTAATTGCTAATTCTCGGCAATTTAGGTCTTATGCGCGTAAATATTTAATGTGCATGTTCAATTGTAGTTGCGGTGTCAAAAGATATATTTCCAGGCAATTTGTAGTTAAAATGGAGTTAATTCCCTCCCCCGTAACCTTACCCAATCCTAAACACACCCCAAACCCCATGTGTGTTTTGTTTGTCCCTTTTTAATATTTTCTAGATTTTTAGTTTGAGTCGTTTTATTTTTAGTATTTATTTTAAATTTATTTAGAATTTCTAAGTTTTGTTTTCGATTTTTCTATTTCATCTTTATTAGTATAATTTTATTTTATTTTGATTTTTATTAGTTTTTAGTTTTTATTAGGATTAAATTTTCTTTAGGATTTCATTTATTTTTTAGTTTCATTAGATTTTACTTTTTTGTAGAATTTTAGTTTTATGTTTAATAGATTTCTATTTTTTATTTTTATTTTATTTTATTTTTAGTTTTATTTTTAATTTGAGTCTTTACTTTATTATTAGAAGTTGGATTTTTATTTTATAGATTTTTAATTTTATTAGTTTTAGTTTTTTTATGTTATTTTAGATGTCCAAATAAAATACACACATAAACTCCCCTACACCTAAACCAACTCACACCCAATTACTACACACTCATAGACACCTAAACCAACCCTCATATCACCCACATCCTAACTCCCCTACACCCTACCACACCACATCCCCCTACTCCATCTTCAACCCAACACCCACACACTCTCTCTCCTACATTAAACAATACACCATAGCTAAACCAACCACCATCATCCTCACATCTCCTAAGTCCCAAACCCGGACCCACCCGCTCCTTCCAGACGCGCGATCCAGCCCACAATTCCCGCCTGATCGCGGATCCGACTCCAACCCGTCTGCCCTGACCCATGACCAACTCACAACCCAACCCCCTTTCGGCCCAGACCTGGATCTCGCTACACTTAACCTGTACCCATCGATCCATACCTAGACCCAAACAAAAACTCCATAGACCTATTTCTATCTCCGGTGCCTTACCCCACCCAACAACCCGCCTCCTGCGACTCCCCATGGCCAGTCGCCTACCTGCGACCGAAAACCCAGTGTACCAATCGGACCCCCTAAACCTGGAGCCCCCTCGTCCTCTCCGACCCGAACCCACGACCTAGCCTCCACCGCCGACTCTCCAACCCGAACAGTACTCCAACTTGACCTCCTTTCCAAACCCAAACCAAAAAAACATTTTCCATATCCCCAAAGACAAACCCATTTCTCCCCTTTAACCAAAATCGTAGCTGTCAAAGTCCAAGCCAAACAAAACCAAGTCAACAAAACAAAAGTCCCCACATGTCTAATAACCAATTTAAACCATTTTACCCAAATACTTCCAACTACAACTTCTATCGTAATTTCCAAAACTACCCCTTTAACCATATCAGATTTTGTCACCCAAATTCCCTCACCCATGTACCTTTCTTACTTCACCCCTTTCTCGTGCACATGTGTGGATAATTCCCTAAACACCATCATCTCAACACCTTACACACCTCTTACACATTAAACCTACCAAAATTACCCCCATGCTCCATGCCTACTATTTAAAGGATGGAAGATCCCATTTGAAAAAAAAGCTTTAAGAATAGGAAATTGTAGAGATAATTCTAGAGAGAGATAGGTTAGATTAGAAAATAACTTAGGAAATTATTTTTGTAAATTATTTTTATTTTTTCTTTTTTAGAGATTATTGAGTGATAAATTGTGAGTAATTCAATTGAGTATTATATTGAATTGATTATTGTTGGATGCTAAATTTGGACGGATAGTGCTTGATTTCAAGGAAATACGAGTTCAACTTCACTTCAAGAGATTGAGTTTGATTGTTCTCTTCTCTTCTTATTTATTTTATGCTTTTGATTATTAATTTGTCAAATCTCATACCATGTTAGGCTAAATCCCCTTTCAAGGGATGGGGTGAACCTATATTTGATGTTATTTTTATTTAATTAGTTTGATTACTTGAAAATTCCCTTTGAATGATAATTTTGATCCCCCACCCTTAAATTTACGTCTCGAGAGAGGGTAAATGATTTTCGAGAGAAAATCGAAATTCTAGTCATAATACTCATTTTAGATTCGAACTATAGATAATGATTTCTTAAGTGGGGTATTATAACTTGAATTTCAACTCTAAATTTATTTTCTAAGATTTACATAAATTTTAATTGATCGATCCTAGCGGGTGATTTATTAAAAGGAGTATAGATCTATTTTTCTAGAGTTGTGGGGTTTTAAATTTAATATTACAAAAGGTTACTATTAAAATTACATTTGCAACTAGAGTTGATTTGTAAGTTTGATATTAATTTGGGAGAATTCAATTAATTCAATTGATTAGTTAGAATAGCTAAAATTTGTGGTGTAATCCCACTCCTTGGTTGTTCCCACATTTATTTGCCTCACTTTATCTCATTTTAGTGTTTGACTTTATTTTCACTTTTAGTCACTTTCTAGTTAGTTGTTTTCATCTCACATTTTAGTTTAGTGTTATTTCACCTCACCTCATCCAATTGTTTTAATATTTGAAATGATAAAAAAAAATAGAAAAAGCAAAAATCCCAAAAAGAAATTAAAAATTGAACTATATTTGGGTTTGTCTCTAGCTTACCCCCTTGATGTGGATTGATACCCTTACTTACCGCTACACTTGAGTTTGTTATATTTTGTAGGTATTTGAGGATTTTGATTAGAAGAGATTTTCAAGCAACGACGAGAAAAATACACACAAAAGTTCTTTCTATCAACCGGGATGCTTAAGAGTGCAACACGCATGTAGCTAATACGACACTGCTTTACTCATCTCTTAATTATATATGGTGAGGGCTACGATCCCTCATATATATAATGCTTGGGAGTACTAAAGACCGTGTTTGATCAATTAATTAATTCATGACTAATTTTTTTACTGGGCAACATAGTAGGAGTTGGGGGATTGTGTCCCTACCTTAATTTTCCATTTAGTTTTAGTTAACTTCTTTATTTTTCCCCCTTTTCCTTTCTCACCCCATCATCATCTTTTACACTTTATTTTTGAAGTAATAAATCAATTAAAATCCATCAAACATTCCCTATGGATTCGATACCCAGACTCGCCGCTATACTCCATACGAGTGTAGTTGAAGTTTAGGTTTTTTTGTATTGTGGTCGAAAGCCGATAACAACGAGTAGCGTATTTATACGGATGCTCGGTTTCCAACTCGATCAGTGGGCATGGAAGGGTAGGAGCATATCTTCCTTGACTTTCCATTTTCTTAGGATCTTATCGATGATGAGGGAAAATTCCCCATAAATGTCTATGTGCTTGATTCCCTTCTTGAGGGCTATCTTGAGCCTAAGGTGCATGCCTCGTACTCAGTCACATTATTGGTGCAAGGGAAGTATAGCTTAATGGAAATGGGGGTGTGAGAGTGATTGGGAGCATTCAAGAGTATCCCAATACTATACCGTTTCCTTTCATGGATTTTTGTGTGACCTACATAATGCTGGACTCAACTAGAAACATCAACCAACATGTTATTTAGCTTAAAAGAGAGGGATACTCTAGAAAGTATTTTATGGGATCCATTCAGGATACTAGTCTGGTGGGAAAATCAAGCATGTAGTGACGTAGTTTTTGCATGACCCAAACCAAGGAGACACATGCCTTATCAAAGGCAGTCTAGTTATCTTTATACCCATCTAGCTTTCGACTAGCGTAATTGATGTCTCTTTTGTTACGAGATTCTTCAACATATTAATCTAGCAAATCACATATTGTGGTATCAGTGATAGTCAAGTATAGGAGGAGGGGTATATCTGACAATGAAGGCATGAGCACCGGAGGTTGGGTGAGGTATTGCTTGATCTAGTTAAAGGCTTATTGGCACCCATCGTTCCAAACTTTGGTCGAATCCATCCAAACAAGTTTTGAAAATGGGTTTACATATAGAGTTCAGTTAGCTGATGAACCAATTGATGTATTTCATTTTACCCACGAATCCTTGTATTTCTTTCTCTGTCCAGGATGGTGCCATCTCGAGTATGGCTTTATATTTAGCAGGGTGTGCTTTAATTCCATTCTCACTAACCATGAACACAAGGAGTTTCCCTTTAGTGATGAGTAAAATGCACTTCTGTGGGTTGATCCGTATCTAGTACTATTGCAGCCATTCGAAGAATTTTCTCAGGGAGGGGATATGACCTTCCCACATCTTGGTATTGATGATCATGCCATCGACATAGACCAATACTTCTTTGTGGAACCAGAAAAAAGCAGACAAAATCGAAATGATAAATATGGAAAAATATCTTATTTCAGGCAAAAAAATATTTCGTGAACTAAATAAAACCAAAAATAAGCATAACTTTTAGAGAATTCAGACAATTTTTCACTTTTTGGCGTTTTAAAGTTTCATGAGCTAGCATATAAGAACATAAATATTGGTGAGTAGAGCTCCAACCCAAAATGAGATATGAGGATAAGCCAATTGACATTTTAGGTCAAGTGGATCGAAAACTTGACTCCAAGGTGATTCATTTAGTGTGTGTCCATTTGAATCATCACAATGATGAAGTTATTAAATCATAAAAAATTATAACACAAAAAACACTAAAAAGAAAACCTTAAAATGAAAGACCCAGAAATTACCTATTTCATGCTGTACGGTGGTGATAGTGAGAGAGTATTAAGAGTTTAATCCTAGTAAAACAAAACCTTATTTCAGACAATTAGCAAAACTATTGTGAATATATAAAAACCAATAAAATTGGGGGACGAGAAAACTTTTATAAGAAAGTAAAAAAAATTTACCAAATTTGGGTGGTATGGGTGCTAGGAATAGGATGGTTAACAGAGAGAGAGAGAGAGAGAGAGAGAGATGTAATCAAATGCTTTTATATAAATGGAATAAGGTAATAATGCATAAAATTGCTCTTATATTAAGGGAATAAGGTAAGAATGGACAAAATTACCACGGAATTTTATTGGTTTGCATAAAAGGAATGAAGAATGACAAACTAATGAAATGACACAACAATGTTTAACAGGAGAAAGGTTTGTTATCACTTATGAGGTTTCCAATTTATGAGGTCCATGTGTCATTACGGGGAGAAAAGCTACAGTTTTTTTATATATACTAAAGATCAGTATAATTTATTTATTTAACTAGATTTTATCCCCACATGATGCATGGTCACTTTGTAGAAGTTTATTGTACACTACATGTGATAAGAAAATTGATAGGAAATTAACATTATCTTAATGAAAGTAATAATTGAAATATATAAAAAGCAACGAATGTTTCTATGAAGGGAGGTTAAAGCTACTGGTTGATCGGACACTAATCAAACTTGCCAAGGTGGATTAGAGGATGATCAAGTATAAAGATCTCGTTAAGGAGGTATTATCTTTAAGTAATATCTAACGATAACATAGTGAAGAACTTTGATTTTGACGCTATTTAGTGTAAGGAAGATGGGGATTTGACCGTCTTACGAAAGGTCAACATGACGGTGCCAACAACGATGGGACTTCTAACTGCTGGGATGGAAGCCAATGCATCTGTATGACCAATACAAATGGTTATTTTAATGAGTTTTTTTTAGAGTTCATCAAAATTTTAGGTGCTCAAGAAATGTTAGGAATCTCTGGGGATCAAACTCTTTCATAACACCACTCATGGTGTTACCGGAGCCTTTCATTTCAGTGGAATTATTGCCTAACCAATTGCAACTAATATGGTCACTCCCCTTGCTACGTTGACCACCATAGTTATTCTATGCAGCACAGAGAATTTGGTTTCTATCATACCACCAAGGATAGTTCCATCTTCTATGGTGCATGTTTAAGCTCTCCCTCTTCCACGTAGCATGGAAGAAATAAAAAGGGAGATCTTACGAATGATGGTTGACTCTAAGTTAGATGGGAAGGCTTATTGATATATGATGATTTCTATAAATTATATCAAGAAGAGTACAATAATGAACCATACCCCAAAGAGTACATTCCCCCTATTTTTTAGAAGCATACTGGAGAAAGAAAGAATCCCAAGAAGCACATAAAATGGTTCATTAAAATCCTTAGGGACCATTGTAGTCAAGAGAAATCTCCAAGTAATTGACAAAAAAGGCATACATGTGGTACTCCCACCTCGTAACTGGTAGGGTCATCGGAGGATCTCCACGTTCAATTCATCCAGAAGTTTTTTCTGGGAGATAATGAATTTACTCTGACCTAGCTTAAACGAGAGAAATAAAATCTTGGGGAGGATGTGGGTCAATACATATGAAGGTTATGTGAATGTCGTCTTGATGTTAGAGAGGAGACAAGGGATTCCAAACTCCTACAAGTTTGCACGGAAGGCTTACTTCATGAGTGTGGTTGATATGCTTATATTTCCGTGACACCTAGGCATAAACACCGCCCTAGCACCAACTCTCTTGATCTCTTGGAACTGAAGAATGGGGCTTATTTATATGCCTAACATAGGCTTGCCTATGACTTACCGCAATAATATTATCCTAAAGGTCGTGGAGGTCTTTACATAGTGCCTCTACCTGGTTCTCAGATAGGACACAACAACCCTCCATATAGTGTCGGTGCCTCGGTCTCAGCCTTCTACATTCAACACTCTAAGGGTCTATGGCATTACTTCTAGCAGGTCATGTCCTCCTATCTCACCAGTTGCGCATCCACTTCCATAAACTTAGCCACATCAGAATGCCACTCACTAGTTGTCCACATTCTAAAAATATTCCATCTTAATATCACTTATTAATACATCACATGCTTTATGAACGTGAACCATCTCTTCACTTCTATAAATAAAAGTGATCACCTCCTCATTTACTAAGACATGTTTAGCGGCAAAGCTCTACCAAACTCTCCTCTCACTTTATCTCTTCTCATCTGAGAGCTCACTCAGGTCAACTCTGGTTATCGAAAATACTAGGGTATGTATCCCCTCTACAGCCTTGCTTAACCTAATGCATCCCTCTTAGCATGGGGCCCATAAGTTCATACAGTTTACCTTATCTCTCTCGTGTACGCCTATAATGGCAATCAACTCTTGTACCAATACTTGTGAATAATGAGAATGGGGCATCAAGTGGACGTAGGCTCGTTTCATAGCCGAACCACTCTATATCATGTATTTTATTTCTCTACTTTACTGTGCTTTATACACTTTATGATGCTCGAGAATATCTTTGATTTCACGATTTATTCTTACCAATGAAATTTTTTACATCGTCATTTTGGCGTCGTCTATGGGAATTGAGGTGTTTTACTAAGTTCCTCTTAAATCGGGTCCATAATACTTTATTTCATCCATGGAGACCTCTGAATCATTATCCCATGGGTGAGATTTTGGTTATTAGGCCCATATTCTGCATAGGAACATTTTTTGGGAATTTTTCTTTGTTGATCTCTCTTTTAAGCTGATTTTTCATTTTCCATTGAGCCTACTCACTTACCCTAATGATGTTACCATACCTATCTCATTCCTAAAAGATCAATAGGCCATCGTGTCACAAATTTAGGTAACTAGGGATGCACACCTATTCATCTTTCTCTACACCTTTAGGCATCTTAAGCCACTTTATTATCTGTATGGTAAGGGTTTTGTTACCAAAATTTTTCTATTTCGCAAATAAGGAATGTTTGTGACTTTTATTAACTCCCAAGAGACCTCTTTAGTCAATGTCCCTATAGTGAAATCTCCATTTTGGACCAATTTTATGGTCAAGTAGAGATATGGGCAAGTTTGTAGAGGGAGAACTATAGTGGCCCAGGTAGTTTGGGAACTTTTAGAGGGAAAGTGTGTAAAGATTTGGGTAGGGCTCCACTGCCAAGATCGTCCCCATATATAGTGAGGTGGGCACTTATATTTACACAAGTCAAAAAGAGGTGTCACCACTCAAGTTTCGCGTGGTTGAGAGATTGTTCGAGACAAGCCTCATTAAATACACAACTATACCGTTCAACGGTGGGACTGAGAGCAGTAAAATTGTTAACTTAGTTTTTCGAGACAATTTTAGATATATGCCAACATAGTCAAAACATAAACTTATATAGTAAAATTTCTAACAATACAAATTTAATTACCTCAATCCATTCCAGTCTCGGGGCATCATTCATACATGTAATATTGCGGTTTCATAATATGAGTTTTAATCTACATTAAAATATGGAAGAGAAAGAAAAACATATAAAATGACATAGCCAAATTCGAATGCAAAGCATACTATTAAAGAAAAAACATACAGGGTATAATATGAGTGTTGCATATTCTCTCTTTTAAATGTGTTATATTTGATAACAAATCTGACTACTTCATAGCATTGCGAATGTAGCACATAAGTTGAAAAATAAACAAATAAAAAAGCCAATTGTAACACCTTGTAATTTTAAGCATTTATTATTTGGAAATTAAGTTACACGTGTGCACATAATTTAAATAAATTGAGAAATAATGTGAATTTAAAATAAATATAAATTAGAAATAATTAGATTAATATTAATGTGAATTTACTAATGTAATTAAGTAAAATAATGTTAAACGATATTATGTCGTAAGTGGGTAAAAGCGACGGGACTTGGCAGTATCTCAACTAGGACACAGGTGTGCGTTATATTAGGTTTATATGTTTTATTGATTATGAGTGACTCAAATGATGATTTCAAGTGCACGGTTGATCCAAAAAGGGTCAAAATAGTCAAAATTAAGTACCTAGGGTAGTAATTGGATTTCGGGAACTTTTTAGACTAGTCAGAACCCCCATAGGGGTGTATAGGTAATTTTACATTAACTTATTAACCTAATTTTGGGATTAGGCATATATAATGATAGGGTTAGTGATAGAAGGTATCCACCTTATTATTCTAAAAACCTAAGAGAGAAATCATAAAGAAAATAGAAGAAGGACCCAAAGGGTGACCAAGAGGAATAAAGAGTTGGGAGAAATTTGAAGTTCTTTCTCGACTAGGATCATCACACCTCAAAGGAGATTAAGACTCCAAAATCCTATGAAGACGCGTGATTAACTTTCTTAATGTTTTATTCATAGAGTTCAATTCATATAGTAGAATGTGATTAATATATTTTAGGGTGGGATTCATGTAAAACGATGGTATTTTAAGTAATAATTTCGTAAGATGTGTTTTAATAATTACTACATATGAATTCTAGGATTTAATCCAAAAAAAGGTATAATCTTGAACGAGGTAATTTAGGATTTGTGCATTCTTAAGATTTAATTAAGAAATCATGAAATTCTTAATTCAGATTTTGAATCCCGTGAATTAGATTGTGTATTGATGAATTTGGATATGGAAATGTATTAGACTCATGTATAGGATCATTGGAGAATGGGAAAATTGGGATGTATTGGAATTACTGAATGATTTGAATGATGTATTTATATGAAATCCCGTTTTGGTAACAAGATCTGGGATACCTCCCATTATCGAATCGATTCAGCCTTTATAGGCAAATCGATTCGGGCCTCGAAGCCAAAATGATTCGGACCTTCTGTGAAGAAAAGTTTGGTTTGTTTAACTTAATTTGATAATCGCCTGAGGTTTGTTATTTTAAATTTCCGTGAATAGATTAAGACCTCTAGAATCATTATTATAACAGTGATAACATATCTTAGGGGGATTGGATGTTATCCGGGATGAGATTTAAAGTATTTGGGGTGAATAATACTCAGGATATTTAATTATGAATTCGTGATGAAAATTTAGTTTAAAGGGGGATACGGGATGGTTCAGAATGGTTATGTGTCTAGAATATTATTACCAGGGATAAAGTAATTAAATAATTGATTATTTAATAATTTAGACTGAAGATGATAGGCTGTGCTATGAGTGACAAGCACGATTAGCTAAGGTGTATATATATATATATATATATATATATATATATATATATATATATATATATATATAACATACCCCTATAGTGGAGATGCTATCAGTGAAGGTTGTCCCTTGTGGGTGATCTTTCTTGCCGAATCTCAGCAGGTGATGTATCAGTCCCCACGATCATAAATTTATACATGCCCACTCTATGTGAGGTTGGAGCCCAAATGGAGTAATGTGGTATGGTTATGACCCACTGAATTAAGACCATGATCACCTCCAATTTGGATTCTTATTTGGGTTTGGTGGTGATATCCTGACCCAAAGCCATGGGATGATATGTATATACCTTGGAGCTTGACTAGAGGTTCACATCTAGTGACTTATTAGTCCGACGAATGGAGGTTTTACGTATATAGAGATGGTTATATATGCGTAGTTGATATGATACGAATATACGTATATAAATGTGAAGAAAATTATATACGGGCTAAGTCACTAAGGTGTGAATATTAACTTAATAACTAGAGAAGGTTATTTGAAATGAATTAAAAAAAATTATAATTGAGAATTATAATTAATAGGCAAATGTGAAAGATATTTATATAAAAATACTCGTGACACATGGTAGCGTATGGGACTAAGAGTTATATTAAGACTAGTTAGGCAAGGTAGCATAATTTGGGTGTTAAAAATGCATACGTTGAGTGCGCACTATAGATGAAGGGTGAGGGTGACATCATGGGAGTGCGACTCCAGATTAAATATAGAAGAATAGAATTTGTATTTATCAACGCATTTTAATTACTTGAAAAATGTTTTAAAAATATTTTGGGCTTTGACTCGTATCAAATTATTTTTGAAAACTTTTAGGAGTCCAGCCACAGGGACGCCAGGCATGAGCATTCTTTCCCGGATGATTGGAACCGTAGAAATTCTAGAGTGGTTGAATGATTTTCTTTAGTCGCTTCTATCTTTGAGACACTATATAGGATTCTATCATTTTCTTCGGGCATGTTTCCCATTGTCATACTTTTATTTAGTTTTATTTAGTTCTGTTATGATGGAATTTTATACGTGATTTTATACCGGTGGTTTATTCGATTAATTTGGATTTTATTCTATTCCAACATTCAGTTTACATATGGTTATTGTGTATTTAAATATGTATATGAATGAGTTATGGTGAATGGTTTGATTTCTAACATTTTAAGAAAGTTAAAATTAGCACGGCTTAAATAAATAATAGGCGGCTAATAATTAATTTGATTTTCGATAGTGATGCTAAGGATGAATCATTTGAAATTACTATTTTATATTACTTGAGGGTTGTACACCCATAAGTAGGGTGTCACAAATGGTATCAAAGCATCAAGTTAAAGTGTCCTTAGGATCTTTGCGACTTGTTACATTTGTAGCATATCGTTCTTTAATACAGAGCCCTATTACTAGGACTGTTGCATTAATTTATGTATTCACATACTTCTTATGATATGATATTTATTATTGTAAAGTTATACAAATTATGTTTGGTTTTATATGCCTCCAAATATAGGACAATAGACTAGGTCCGCTAAAGGTCCCAATACAATTGAGGCTCAGTAGGAGCCACAGGTGTCACAGGGGACAGTGTCAGCCGCAGAGGTGGCTACTATTGTTGCCCAGGCGGTTAATGGCACTATGATCGCTATGGAATATCAATTTCTCAAGAGTTAGTTATAGAATTCAGTGGCACCGGTCATCCAAGCTCACCCCGAGACAATAATATGGGAATTGGTCCAGGAAGCCTTCCATAAGGGGCATCTGCCAGAGTTCTCAGTGCGTGGAAGAAGGACATGCAACTCCACCTTCGCATAGTTGAGTGCAGCGACACTTAAAGACAAATGTTAGAAACATTTAATCTACTAGATCCAGTATTAAAGTGTTGGGAGTCTATGACCACGGTGGAAGACTAGGATACGATGCCAATAGTAGACTTTTGGGAGAAGTTTGACCACAAATGTTTTCCTTCGATGATCCAGATAGAGATGTGAAGGATATTTCTTGATATAGCTCAGGAGGGATAAATTATGATCGAATATGAGGAAGAGTTTACCCATCTGGCAAAAAAATTTCCAGATGAGGTGAACATGGAAGAGATGATAATACTGATGTTTATTGATGGGCTCAATTGGAGGATCAGGCAACACTTTCTTAGTAATCCGATGTTGAAAACATACATTGAGGTCATCAACACTGAACTACTTTATTTCCAGTATCATCACTTCCATATTAAGGTAAGCAAGAGGATATGAGATCCTAGATAGTCAGACAAGGTGGGTAGTAATGGTGTTAATGGGTCACAACAAGCTCATTTGAGTAGAAAACATGAGCGAGATTCCTAGTAGGGGGATCAATCTTAGAGATTCCATTCTGGAGGTTTCAGATTAGATGATGGTGGTTTTAGGCATGGCCAATAGGGCTAATAATAGCAAGTTCCTCAGGTCCACAAGGTTAAGGGAACAATTAATGGGGCCATCAAAGCTGATGCTATGGTCAGCAGGGCGAGAAGTAGGGGGACTTTGCAGGCTATTGCTTTCAGTGTGGGGAGATATTTCACAAAAAGAAAGATTTCCCAAATCCAGGCATGGGGAAATAGCAGGCAAACCATCAGAAGTAGAAGGCTCAGTTAGTACAAACATTACCACTTTCTCGAACAGTCCCATAGCAATAAGGACATTTACAATACGAGTGTGTCTACATAGACGCCACAAGAGCCCCTAGTTATTGAGGGTATGTTTTCCATCCATGGTATGTTTTCCATCCATGGGCATATGGGTCCGATATTATTATATATATGAGCATCGCATTCTTTCATAGCCATTATATTTTCTTTCACGATCGATTTATCATATACAGTCAACATTATTCTTATGTGTGTCGATTCTCATTTGGGTAATGAGGCCCTTATTTAGTTCATTTGTAGAGGGGGGAATAGACGTTAGTAGATTGTGTTTAGCAGCCAACTTACTTATGTTAAACATGACTGGGTACGATGTCATTCTGGGTATGAATTGGTTGGACGAGTATAGGGTGATGGTGCATTATTTAGGCAGGACCATTGTATTTTCCATCCCAGGGGAGGAGATGTTTATCGTGATAATGACTCTTCCTGAGGAAGGTTCGAAAACACACCTATATTTCATTGAGTATGAGACATAACATGAGATGATTATATCATTGGGCTTAGTCGGTGTAGTTAAGGAGTTTGAGTATATATTTCAGTAGATACCAGGTTTGACACCGAGTTAAAGATAAAGTTGTTATTGATTTAGTGTCTGGGACTGGGTTGATTGCACGTTCGTCATATCGCATTGCCCAATTAGAAATGCTGGAGTTGAGGAACTAGATTTAGAAGCACCTAGGTCAGGTATTTATTCAATGAAGTACATCGTTGTGGGTTGCCTCATTATTGTTTCTTAAGAAAAGGGAGGGTTCACTTCGATTGTCTATTGATTACTGAGAGTTAAGCAAGGTCACGATTCAGAATAAGTATTACTTTCCTCAAATTAATGATGAGTTGGACCAGTTGAGAGGAGAAGCTTATTTCTCAAAGATATACTTGAGATCAGGGTATCATAAATTGTGCATTAGGGAGTAGGATGTCCCTAAGACCATTTTTCTAATGCGGTATGGGTCATATGAGTAACGAGTTATGCCATTCGTGCTAATTAATTCCCCACCTTTATTCATGGATTCCATTAATAGGGTATTCATAGACTTTTTGGACCAATTTTTGATAGAATTCATCAATGACATTCTTGTATATTCTTTAACTAAGAGGGAGCACGTTGAGCATATGTGTATGGTTATACAGACGTTATAAACCATCAGTTGTACACTAAGTTTGAGAAATGTGGGTTCAGGTTGCACAAGATGAAGTTCTTGGGTAATATCATGTCTGAGAGAGGTGCTTCAGTGGACCCAAGTAAGGTATCAGTAGTGAAGGAGTGTGGTTATCCCATGTCACCGATATAAATTTATAGTTTCTTAGGGTTGGCAAGGTATTATCATCATTTTATTAAGGGATTTTTGAAGATTACGATTCCTTTGATGAGTTTGACTATAACATGGGTGTCATTTGTGTGCAATAATTACTATTAGTTATCTTTCATTGAGCTAAAGGAGAAGTTGACTTCAACACCCGTGCTCGCAATGCCCAGGGGAGGAGTGGAGTACCTGGAAATTACTGATGCATCTCTATAGGGGCTTGGGGTTGTGCTAAAGAAGGAGGATAAGGTTATAGCTTATTCTGCCTGTAAGCTTAATCCCCATAAGAGGAACTACCTCACACATGATCTGGAGATAGCTACGATACTTTTCGCCTTGAGAATTCGAAAGAATTATCTCCTGGGGGAGAAATTTAGTCTCTCAACAGATCACAAATCACTGTTGAATTTGTTCACGCAGAAGTAGCTTAATATGAGGCAGTGTAGGTGGATCGAGTTTATAAAGGACTGAGTTTGACATTCAGTACCACCCGAGGAAGGCTAACATCTACAGGGGAGTGAGTGAAAGTCTGGAAAGTGAAGGGGGTGAGCCCGGGCAATATAGTGCAGTGTATATGGAATGTATGACTATGTTGACCATCACACCCGAGATTGTTATGAGGGAATAAAGGCATAGTCCTCGGATTAGTTTTGTTAGGACAGGGTATGCCAGCTATTAGTAGAGGGGGAAGAGTCTTACTTTAACAGTTCTAAGGGTGGCTTACACTTTATATGGAGACTTATAGTCCCAAATTATGGGGATTTAAGGAATGCTGTTATGACAGAGTCTCACGGGGTCCAGATTAATGGTGCATCCTGACAGGGATAAGATGTACCAGGACATGCACAAACAATATTAATGGGCATGCATATAGCAAAACATAGATAAGTTTATCTCGAAGTGTGCCACTTATCAGTTAGTGAAGGTAGACCACCATAGGACAACCAAGATGTTGTAAACGTTAGAGATTCCAGTGTGGAAGTGGGAGAGTATATCAACGAACTTTATAATGGGTCTACCGACATCAAGAGGGGTTATGATTCTATATGGGTGATTATGGATCAGTTGACTAAGGTAGCTAACTTTTTTCCAGTACGAATGGACTACACGATGGAATAGTACACACAATTCTTTATAGCCAAGATAATGAGGCTATATAGAGTACGAATTAATATTATGTCCGATCGAGACAACATCTGTGTGTGCAATTTTCGGTAGTGATTCCAAGAGGCAATGGTGATTGAGTACGACTTATCATCCGTAGACAAATAGGAATATTGAGTGGGTTAATCAGATGATGGAGGATATTCTTAGGATTCATATACTTGATTTTAGGGGAGGGTAGGAGCGGTAACTTCCACTGGTGGAGTTTGCGTATAATAATTCTTACCAGTTCACTATCGATAAGGTGCCTTTTGAGGCATTATATGACCGACCTTGTCATTTTACCTCTTGTTTATTAGAGTTGGGTGATGACAAGTTCCCTGTACCTAAGATGGTCCAAGATACTTGCTAAGATCGATCTTATTCGGGGATGTATACGGATAACTCAGGATCAACAGATAGGAGGCACGTGGAGTTGGATGTGTGTGACCAGGTATTATAAAGGGTGCCTCCTATGAAGGGAGTTATGAGGTTTAGGAAGAAGGGGAGTCCCGCACCAAGGTAGATGAGTGAGAGTGAGATGACATTGTGGCACATTCCTTTGGAGGAGATTGATTTGCAGTCTAATATCTCATATGAGGAGAGACCAGTGAACTTGGTTTGTGTTTAGTGAGGGCGTCAGAATGATAATGAGATGACATAGGAGTGAGAGAATGATATGCAAGAGAAGTATCACGAGATTTTCATTCCAAGTATGCTCGAATTTTCGGGACAAAATATCTTTGCAGAGGGGAAGTATCTAACACCAAATAATTTAAAGTATTTATCATTTAGCATTTAAATTACATGTGTGCACGTAATTGAAATAAATTGAGAAATAATGTGCATTTTAAATAAATATTAATTAGATAGAAATTGATTAATATTTATGTGATTTGATATTTACTACTGTAATTAAGCAAATAAATTATGTTAAACAATACTATGTCGTAAGTGGGTAAAAGTGACGGGACTTGGCAATATCTCAATCGGAACACAAGTGTGGATTATTTTAGGTTGAGATGGGATATTGATGTTGGGTGGCTAAAATGATGATTTAGAGTGCAAAGTTGATCCATAATTGGTTGAAATAGTCAAAATTAAGCACTCGGGGATAAAAATTGGGTTTCGGGGGCTTTTTAGACTCGTTGGGACCCACATAGGTGTATATGGGTCATTTTACATTAGTGTATTAACCTAATTTCGAGATTAGGCTATATAATGATAGGGTTAGTGATAGAAGGTAGCCACCTTATTATTCAAAAATCCTACGAGAGAAAGCATAGAGAAAAGAGAAGGAAAAACCAAAGGGCGACCAAGAGAAAGAAAGAGTTGGGAGAAGTTAGAAGATCTCTTTGGACTTGTATCGTTAGATGTCAAAGGAGATTAAGATTCCACAATCCTATTAAGAAAAGTGATTAATTTTCGTAAAGTTTTATACATGTACTTCAATTCATATCATAGTATGTGACAAATACATTTTGGGGTGGGATTCTTGTAAAGAGATGGGATTTTGGGTAATAATTTCGTATAGTGGAATTTAATTATTACTCCATATGAATTTTTGGATTTAATCCAAACAAAAAGGTGTAATCTTGAATGAGAAAATTGAGGATTAGTTTAGTCTTGAGATTTAATTGAGAAATCATGCAATTCTTGATTTAGAGTTTGAATCCCGAAAATTATATTGTGTTTTGATGAATTTGGATATGGAAAGTCATTAGAGTCATGTATAGGATCAATGGAGAATTGGAAAATTGGGCTATAATGAAATTACTAAATGATTTGAATGATGTAGTTACATGAAATCCGCTTTTGGTAACAAGATATAGGCTACTACCCATAATTGAATCAATTCGGCTATTATAGGCGAATCAATTCGGTAGGCAAACCGATTCGGGCCTGGAAGCCGAATGTTGTGAATAAAAGTTGGGGTTGTTTAACTTATTTTGGAACCTCTTAAGAATTGTTATTTTAGATATCCGTGAATAAATTAAGACCTCGGGAATCATTGTTATAATAGTGATAAAATATCTTAGGGTGATTGGAATGCTTTCCAAGATGTGATTTAGAGTATTTGGGATGAATAATATTCACAAGCATTAATAAAAATTCATGATGAAAATTTGATAAAATGGGGGGATACGACTGGTTGATAATGGTTACATATCCAAAATATTATTATAAGGGACAAAGTAATTAAATAAGTGGTTATTTAATAATGGAAAGTCGGGTTTAGGCTCTAGAGGATAGACTAATGCTACGAGTGACAAGTACAATTAGCCGGGGAATTGCATATATATATATATATATATATATATATAACACATACCACTCTAGTGGAGATTCTATCGGTGGAAGTTGTGTGTCGTGGGCGATCTCTCCTGGAAAATCTTAGCAGGTGTAGTATCGGTCCCCAGGGTCATAGGTATTTTCATGCCCGCTCTATGTGAGGTTGGAGTCTAAGTGGAGTAATGTTGTATGGTTATGACCCACTGACTCAAGACTATAATTTCCTCTAATTACGTTTACAATTTGGGTCGATGGTGACATCGCGACCCAGTGCCCGAGGATGATGTGTATATGCCATGGAGCCAAATAACATATTAAAGGTCCACATCTAGTGAGTAATTACTCTGAGGGATGTGAGTTATACATATATAGTGAATGATTATATATATATTTGTACCTGATATGATACGGATATACGTATATAAATGTGAAGAAAATTATATACGGGCATAACACACTATGATGTGAATATTGACTTAATATATAGTGAAGGATATTTGAAATGAATTGATAAGTTATAATTGAAAATTATAATTGTGAAGATAATGTGAAATCTAGTTATATAAAAATACGAGTGACACATGGTAGCATATAGGACTAAGTGTTACATTGAGACTAGTTAGGCAGGGAAGTATATCTAGGGTGTTAAAAATGCATATGTTAGGCGCACAATATAGATGAGGTGTGAGGGTTACTTCATGGGAGTGGGACACCGACTTAAATATGAAAGAGTGCACTACATATTTATTAATGCATTTTAATTGCTTGCAAAATGTTTTCAAAAAATTTTGGGCTATGACTCGTGTCAAATTATTTTCAAAACTTTTAGGTGTCCAACCACAAGGATGCCATGCATGAGCATTCTTTCCAGGATTATCGGAGCCAAAGCAGTTGTGGAATGCTTGTATGATTTTGTTTAGTTGCATCATTCATTGAGACTCTAGATATGACTCTATCGTTTGTTGTTCGGGTATGTTTCCCATTGTCTTATTTTAATTCAGTTTTATTTAGTTTTGTTATGACGTATTTTTGTAAGGGATTTTATTCCAATGGTTTATTTGATTAATTTAAATTTCATTATATTCCATCATTTCATTTAAGTATGTTGATTGTGTATTTATATTATTTATCTGAAAGAGTTAGGGTGAATGGTTTTATTTCCAGCATTTTAAGAAAGTCAAAATTGGCACAAATTAATTAAATAATAGGTGGTTAGTAATTAATTGGATTTTCGATTGTGATGCTAATGATTAGCCATATGAGATTCCTGATTTATTTTAGTAGGAGTCTGTCCACCTATTATAATAAGCGGGGTGTCACACCAATCCAACTAAAAAACATTTTAAATCAAATCAGGGGAGAGAAATAAAGAGAATGAGAACGAAGGCCACTAAAATCTTCATAAATGGGGATCATATTAACTTAAAAGAGATTCTTTCATTCTTCCTTAAGATCTTTCTTAGTTTTTTATAGAAATTTTGGTCGCATTCTTGTTCCTATAGAATTATTCATGTGCGATCCCTTCATATGTTTGTATTGTTTCTAGATCCATTTGTTAAATTTTTTGGTTTATAACTTCTCCGTATAATATGGGTCTCATAGTTATAGGGTGTCATTTTGATCAGAATCACATTACCTTTCTCCCATAATCTTATTAACTTGGGATTAACACGAAACGTTGAAATACATGGGATAAGCCTGTAATAAATCTAACATATTTCTTAAATTAGGGTTGAGAGTTGTTGGATTCGGGAAAGAAAAGTATATTTTTTCAGAAAATTATATAAGGGATAAGTCAACATATGGATTGGAGCAATTTTTAACGGAATATTAACGCGGTTAGAAATAAGAGGTTTATGTCTATTTTTTTCCTTTTTCATGGGGTTAAGTCAAAATATGGTATTATTATAAAGGGATAAGTAAAAAAATCCCGTATAGCTTATTATTATAATAGTGTTATTTATTTAATACCTAACTTCTAAGGTATTAGATTAGATTACTAGTTTATCGGCTTTGGTCCTATTTTTGAAATAGTACAATAACAACAAATTCGTACTCGACGAGATCCTATTGTCATCTTCAATTAATCTCCCTTAGCGAGTTTGTGATCTCTAGAAAATTGCACCTCCTTGATCTCTTAGTGAAGCGTGTCATGCCACGTGGCTTGTCATGCTTATAATCCTTTCAATTTCCCTCAGATTTGGGGTGGTTATTCTTTAGGACTAGTCAACCAATTTTTTCCATGCTGAATTCCTCTCGTGTTGATGTGGCATTTCTTACAAATGTATCCTCTGCTCAACAAATGCATTTTAAATAGGGGATATTACCATTTAAGTGTACATAAATAGTTTCATCTAGAAAACAAGATGGTGGGTTAATTACTTGATAATCTTTGAGGGATCTCATAAGAAATGGGGTGATATATTACATCATATATAGTGTTTGGTTTAAGGAATGGCTCTCAAATCACGTTCACATTTCTCATCTTCTGACAACATTCATTCCATATTCAAAAAATATTCTATATGCGATTAGTTCAATGGGAAGGTTCGGTTAATTTGGAATATTTATTCGAGATTCACGTGCCTTGGATTACGAGAAATTGTGGATGGCTTTCTATCTATTCCAAACTTGGTTCTAGAATTTTATACTAATGCGAAGGGGGTAAGTATGTAATAGGCATAAAAGTGATAAATTTTATGGTTCGTGACGTGGAGATGTGTATAACAATCAACATGATCACAAGTAATTACAATCTCGAGGTTGTCAACTTTCGTAACCGCCCATTCCTGATGAATAGTATTGCTCCTTACCAATCATAGGTTATTTTACGTTTGAGTGACAACCATTGACCTCATTAGCCTTCTAATAATTTTCACAATGTCCTCTTAAGGACTACTACATTTTTAAAATTCTTATATCTTTAAACATTTTGTCGACTATGCATCCACATGAGGTCTCTATAGAACATGGTTACTTATTGTATGCCATCGGATACGTTACTTGTAGTTTGGATTTGACGAGAATGATGGCTGACCTTATCATGTCTTATTAAATGATAAGATAGAGTCTTATACATTGCCTTTCGATCATATGATCGGACGCTCTATTTTGGAGTTTGGGGTTGTTCTTATTATGTGTGAAGTTTTTAAATCCAATTTTCTAAATACATACCCAATTCGGCCCTATTTATCTTTAGGATAATTACTAGTATATAGACTTACAAAATTACCATTATTCATAAAACTATATTTAACCACAAACTCACCTATGATATAATATATTTAGTCTTTAATATTACTAGTATGTAGACCTAGAAAAAATAATGTGATTTATAAAACTACATTCATGCACAAATTTTCTTGTCTGCATTTTTAGTTATTAGATGTGTTACATTTTAAATTTTTCGTTTAAAAACAATAATTATACCCCAATGACTGTATTCTACTTGAAAATCTAAATAGTCAAAAGTAAATTTATAATGAATTTAGGAAAACTAAAAAACAACCGTAAGCAAAATATATAAAGAAAGAAATCTCTGAAATGGAATTATACCTACAAATGACTGGTAGTGTTGAAAGAGTTTCAATAGATATGTATAACTCCAATATAAAACAAAATAGAAAATATTTGAACAAAGTACAACGGGAGAAAAATAAGCAAAATCGAAATCATAAAATGGAAAATACGTTATATAAAAAAAATATTCTGTGAACTAAATAAAAAGAAATAGGCATAATTTGTAGAGGATTCAAGAACTTTTTCATGACTCAATGTTTTAGAGGTTCCATATATGCGAGCTATAATATAATCACATCGATCTTGGTGAGGTAGATCTCCCATCCGATATGAGATATGGGAGATGCTGATTGCCATTTTTGATCGAAGGGAGCATAAACTTCACTCAAGTGTGATTCATTTAGTGTGTGACCATTGGGAGCGTCAGAACGATGAAGAGATTAAATCATTAAAAATTATAACACACAAAACACTCAAGAGAAAACCCTAAAATAAAAGCCCCCAAAATTACCTATTTAGTGGTGGATGGTGGTTCACGATAGTGGAGGATAGTGACGGTCAAAGAGTATGGAGACTTTAATTACAGACATGCAATACCTTATGTCAAATAGTTAACAAAACTATTGTGAACATAAAAAACCCCTAAAAATGGGGGAAGATAAATTTTTTATAAGAATGTCAAAAAATTACTTATTCTAAGTGATGTGTGTGAGAGGAATGGGATGGTTCACATAGACAGGGAACAATGATAGTTAAATGTAAGAAAATGCTTCTATATAAATGGAATGAGGTAAGAATGCATAAATTTTCTTTTATATAAAGGGAATGATGTAGGAATGGTGAAAATTACATTGGAATTTTACTGGTTTTCATAAAAGGAATGAAGAAAGTCAAACTAATGAAACAAGACAACACTATTTAACAGGAGAACTGCTTATTACCACTTATGAGGTTGCGAATTTATGACTTCCATGTGTCATTATGGGGAGAGAATCAATAATTTTATATATATACTAAATATTAGTATAATATTATTTATTTAACTAGATTTTATCCCTGCGTGATGTATGGTCACTTTGTAGAAGTTTACTGTACACTCTATATGATAAGAAAATTGAAAGGTTTATTGTGGAGAGCATAATAGCAAACTAATGTTATCTTAGTGAAAGTAATAATGGAAATATATTGAAAGCAATGAATGTTTCTATAGAGGGAAGTTAAAGTTAATAGATGATCGAACACTAATCTAGCTTACTAAGGTGGATTAGAGGATTATCAAGTTTAAAGAACCTGCTAGGGAGGTACTTTTTGAGGAATAACTATCGATAACATAGTGAAGAACATTACTTTTGATGCTATACAATATAGGGAAGGTGGGGATTTAACCCTCTTGCTGGAGGTCAATGTGACGATGCCAGCAATGATGGGACTACCAGCAACCATGATGGTAACTAGTGTAGATTTAGGACCAATACAAATAGTTGGGTTAATGAGTTTATTAGCGTAGGTCATAAAAATCTTGGTTGCTTAAGAAATTTTGGGTGTCTCTGGAAATCAAACTCTTTCGTGACACCACCGGTGGTGTTACCGGGGCCTTCTGCTGCAGGTCTTATTGTTGCCCTACCAAATGGCACTAATATGGTCATGTAATACCCTGTATATATATATATATATATATACACACACACACACACTAGGGTCTACCCGTGCCGATGGAACGGTGACAAATTTTCTCCCAAATATATGTGTTTGTAGCACACTCATACACGTGTCAATCGCACGATGATAAATTTTTTTCTCAACTACTTGTAGTGATAAAACGCGCATGGTAAATGAAAATGTAATTAACCCTTTATTTAATATTTAATTATCTTAATTTTAATTTATGTACATTTTAATTTAATGTAATATATTGATTTTGATGATTCCAAACAAACTTTTATTTAAGTGATTAAGTAAATATCTCTTAAACAAAATTTTATTTACTTATTTGTATATTCCATTTAGTCAATATATATTATATCATTAAGTACTTTCATATATATAGTTATATATACAAGTTTTTTTTATATATGCCTTACTTTATTAATATTCCTTATACCAAAGTAAAAGGTTTTCCAACAAAGCATATTCATGCATAATATAGTTACGTATTATACATAAAGTAAAAGGTTTTTTTATATCACTTGTGCATTTACTAATGCCTTAGGTTATTGTATCCTACCAAATCAGGTTCTTGGACATATTTTCACAATATCTTTATTGAGTAGTCAAATCTTATCTTAGGCAGATTCTCTCTCTCTCTCTCTATATATATATATATATATATATATATATATATATTACTTTCCGCATTGTCATATTTCCTATCTATTAGGAATAGATAACTGACTTGGTCAGTTTAATTGTTTTTGGACAAATATGTTTTATCCGAACCATTGTGTTGTCCATCAACTTTTGGGGCTGCATAGTTAGGTTATTTGTTAACCTTAAAAAATCACTTTGTATCTCGTCATCTACTAACATTGAGCCACACGCATGCCTTTACTTTTCTAAGCTTTTATACGTTGGGTCAGGCATTGGCAGTATTGTATTGTATATTTATTTTATCCAAAGTGAGTATAGTGAGTTTTTTTCTCTTGGGACACGCAAGTAGAACAGTTAAATATCCCTCATTTCTTAGGGTACAAATAAATATCCCACAGTGTCTATGATAAATCACACTATTTACACAAATAATGATGAAAAATCTAAAAAATGACCTCCACCTAAATTCCATACAAATGCTACACCAAACTCAAAAAGGAGAACACCACCCAAAACATGGATGTATTCTCTTATAATATAATCCACCTTGTGCACTTCAAAGATAATCCATCACCCTATTAGCTTTGTTTTTTCTCTTGCAATAGTATCAAAATACAAATAGTTCCAAAATTATTTATAAAGAAATGCATATTCGGCCTCCCTAGAAAAATGAAATTCAAAAAATGAAATATGATATTAAAGGAGTAGTTTGTGATAGTTCACTACATTATTTACTGTCCATCTAAAGATAATAATCATGTTAAATAGGATTGCTAACACAAATTTTTATAAAGTACTTAACCAAAAAAAGTTCAAAAACATATTTATGTTTCAACTATAAAGTTAGCAGTTAGATAAAGAATATAGATTTAGACTTGGTTTTTAAAAAAATATATATAGAGAAACTAACAATTTTAATCAAAGAGTTTAAGATACTATTTTTTCCCTATTGATAAATATTTTTAAATAGCAACAATCTATAAATGTATAAATAATTTTACTAAATATCTACAAACTAAGTGATACCAACAATTCCAAAATTATAAATAACAAAGATCTGCAGACTAAGTAATACCAATGGTTCCAATACCAATGTTCCAAAATTATTTTTAAAATACCCAATTGAAAGAAATCAAAGATCAACAAAGGGTAGTAGATCTGAAAAAAGAAGAAAAAAGGAAATACACTTTTTTCATAAGTTAAAATTGAGAATTGAAACAAAAACTAAACCCACAGCTAAAAAGCTCAAACAGCACATACCTGATCAGACACCATAGGATGGGACTGTGGATTTAAGAGGGAACCTCATACCTAATCAAACCCCGTATCAATGACCTGAAAGTTGAGATCATATTTTGAAACCAAAATTGCAGTCAGAATATAAGAGAGAAGGAATATGAGAAATAAAATCCATGGTCTTAACATATCAAAGATCCAAACTGAGACCCTATATTGAAACAAACAAATGCGGTCAGAAGAAATAGTAGAAGTCAAGACCTGCAAAACCGAAGCCCAAAGCTCACCTAAAAATTAATGTATAGAACCCCAAATCTCAAATATGGTGTGGCTTGTGGTGTAGCATGTGGTGGAAACCCGTTCAGATCTACTGATAACCCATATCATTGAGTGAAAAAACTAAACCCATATCTTTGTGTAAAAAAATAAACCATATCTTTAAGTAAATTAACAAACAAACCCTTGTAAACTAAATGAAACATGCTAGTAGGAAAAGGAATTATTTGAGGATTGATGCTCGGAATAAAGTAATAGTATCCAAAGATCATGGTGATAAGATCGATCGAGTTTGCCACCACATAAGACCCATCTCCATCCTAATACAAATTAATCCCAAGAAAGTGAAAAGTCGCCGACAAATTAACCCTATAATCCAAGAAAGTGAAAAGTCACCAACAAATTAACCCCAAGAAAATGAAATGCCATGCCTAAACAATATAAGCCAAACTAAGAACACCATCTATCGAACCCCGAAACATAAACGACTGTGGTGTCGCAACCTTTGCGAATACATAATGAACTAGTTATTAGTGGTACCGAAAAAAAGATTGAAACAAAGCTTAAGTTATCAAAGCTTCAGATCTACAACTTTTGTGAGGATCTACAATAACTAATTTAGATCTACAAAAAAATAGTTAATATGTTCGGCGGGAGAGAGAGAAGTAGATGGGCAGATGGTTGCGATATTTTAGATGGGAGAGAGAGAAGTAGAAGAGGTTATGAGAGAGTGTGAGAGAAGTGTTTCGTAAATGTGTTGGTGAGAGATGAGATATTTTGAAAGACCCTTGGTACCGGTCTAAATGTTTTGAGAGGCTCGAGATGTTTTGGGTGTAAACTCAGCATGGGTGAGTGTGGCAAAGGCTATCTGGCACTAATTACACTGAACACGTGGGTCTCTATTTTATGATCAGTTAGCTTATACAAACACCCCCACGATTTCATCCCAACCATCAGTTAGCTTATACAAAAGGTTCCTCCTCCTTTATTTTATATATATATATATATATATATATATATATATATATATATATATATATATATATATATATATGTGTGTGTGTGTGTGTGTGTGTGTGTGTGTGTGTGTGTGTGTGTGTGTGTGTGTGTGTGTGTGTGTGTATGTATGTATGTATGTATGTATGTGTGTATACATATATAATTGGATTATATATATTAAACTGGACATTTACATTATGCGGGCGAGTCATAATTTAATTATAATGAGAAATTATTACATATTAATTTGGAAATTATTAAATATTAATTTGGATGTGAAATGAATTAATATTTAAGTGAACATATATTTACAAGTGTGTGATAGTAAATGAAAACTGACTTATGTCGTTAGTGAATAAACATGACAGGATAAACACAACAAGAATTAATATCTTAACCAAATCATTATTTATGAGTGTTGAGATAGGAAAATATTGATAAGTGACTCGGGTGATGATTTCGAGTGCATGGTTGATTCGAAATGGATTGAAATAGTCAAAATTGAGTACTCGGGGTTGTATTTGGGTCCCGAGGGATTTTTAGACAAGTTGAGATTAATAAAAAGGTATTTTGGTCATTTTATTGGTATATGAATAGTTAATTTTGGGATTAAGACTTATAAAATGGAAGGTTGGGTAAAAAGGAAATGTTAGTCTCATATTCTAAAGGTTTAGTTGAGAAATACCAAGAATTAGAGAGAAAAGTGAAGAAAAATCGAGAAGAAACTGAAGTTTTCAAGTGAGAAAGTGAAGAACAACCCAACAACACTAAGAGATTGAAGAATTTGGGAAGGAATTTTAGGAGATTCATCACCCTCTTCATTAAGTGATTATCTTGCTAAATAGTTTTTCTTTCAATTTCTATCATATTAAAGTTGGAAAAATTATTTTTAGTATGGGATTCACATGTCAAACTTTGGGATTTTTAGGGAAATGATTATGTAAATGAATTTTAACATATAATGATTGGATGATCTTTTAACCACGAAACTTTGGGATTATGAGTTCGTATATAATGGAGGTTATATAAAAATTCTTGTGATTAAGGGTGTGAATATCATGTAGAGATGATATTATCCCCATGAAAATTACATGTTTAGATGATGATTATGTATAGTGATGAGTTCCATTGATATTACATTTATCAAACATAATTAATTTTGAAATAAATTATGTTGGTGATCATGTTTGAGGTTGAAATTAGACCTGGAAAAATGAGGCACGATACGAACCGACACGAAGTTATAAGTTAATGGGTGGACCCTTAATGGGTTCGGATCATATCAGTTCCAACCCGATAAGACACGATAGTTAATGGGTCGGGTTAGTGTTGACCCCCTTCACACGTTAATACCCGATAAGACCGGTTATGACCCATTAATTTGAGTAAATAAGATATATTGTTGGAACTTATAACTAATTTATGTTGTATAATGTTAATTTAATCATAATGAATTTTACTAAATGAGAGATTTAGTAATGTCAATGAATTAATGGGTCTACTTGGGTTAAAAATGAGATAACATGTCAACTTGTTTACAATTCAAAATAATTCATTATCTTAATGGGTATTAACGAATGAACATGACACGACACGCTAACATAACGGGTTGGGTATTGGATATGATTTTTTCACACAATAAAAAAGTCACCCGTTTAGACATGAACCCAATAAGACCCTGAACACGATAAAAAACGACACGAACACGACTGGATATGACCCATTGATTGTTCTAGTTGAAATTGTGAAATTCTGATTGGGAAAAATCTGGACAGATTTTGAGGAGTGAACGGGTTCACACCATAGCCGAACCGGTTCAGCCCCCTGTTACAAATAGCGATGCTGCTTTTTTTAGAAAATATTGAACGGTTAATTCGGGATTGAATTAAGTGTCCTGGGACAATTATGAACTTCTGCAAAAAAATATATATGAATTGAGGCGATGGCTTAAAATTATTTAGATTTATGGGACATGCAATTTATAATAAATGGGAAGTATTTTATTCGAATATCAATAATCAAAATTAGATGAAAATCGGAAAAAATAGGGATATGGGTTGACTGATATGTGTCCAGATACGAGATTTAATTAATTATAGTGAATAATTGATTAATTATTGTGATTAACAATATTGTGAGACTTATTTAATTACTTCAGTGAACCATTAATTAATTGTGGGAATGAAAAATATTGTGAAAATGATTTATTTGTGCCTTAAGTGATAAGTGCGGTTAAATGGAAATTATGAGAAAATATATACGGGTAGAGACACATTATATATGTATTATAAGATCAGCGTGAATGTTATAATGGATTAAACATACCACTCTATGGGTAGCATTAATGGATGTTGCACGATGTGGGTGTTCTCCCTGGTGAGTGAAAGAAGGCTAGGTATCTACCCTAGATCATAGCGCCACGCATGCCTAATAAGGCTGGAGTTGAGTTTGTATGGTTATGCTCACTATCTCAAGACATCGCATCCAATACGTTTTATTATCATTGTATGGTAGGAGATTAAGTCCCGAGTTTCTAGGATAAGGAAGTATTATCCTCAAGAATAGCACACAACGTAATCGTATCTCAGGGAGTGTTATCTCGAAGAGATGACATGTATACATATATAGTGAGTGATATATATGTATAGTATGATGTGAATATTGTGTATATTAGTGTGAAGAAATATAATTTAATGACTTTAATTAATTATTTATAATTGAGAATTATACTTTTTAACGAAAATTAGAATTAATTTAGTAAAATACGTGGTGATGAGATAGCGTATAGAGTTAAGAATGGCATAGGTCTAGTTAGGTGGGTACCATAACTAGGAAGGTAATGTAATTGTTAGGTCCACACTTTATATGAGAGGTGAGTAATGTCTCAAGAGACTGTGACACCAATTTAAGATATGAAATAATGGGCATAATTAATGATGCATTTTAATTACTTGCAAAATGTTTTGTAAAAGGTTTTTGGGCGCTGACCCGCATCAAATATATTTTCAAAGCCTTTTAGGTGCCCAACCATAGGGACAAAAGGCTTAACCATTCTATCAGGTACTGGGGTTGCATCACTTATGGATGTTACAGGAGATTGTTATAGATGTTTCTTTCATGACATCCTACATAGGTTCAGTTTTATATCCAAGCATGTTGCCTAAGTTGGATGGTTTATTTTAGTTTATTTCATTTTACTTAAAATTATTGTATGGTTATTATTTCAATCGTTGGGTTATTCGGTTAAGGTTTTGGAATGTAATAGACTTGTGTTTCAAATTTTTGTAGTTACTGTGTATTTAATTTAGTTGTTTACTTTAATTATGGGTTGAGTATGTGTGGATAATAAAGATTAAGTATTTACACTTGTCTTAATTTAACAATAGGTCGTTAGTAATTAATTGAATTCAACAGTGATGCTCAAATTGGGCCAAATGAGATTGTTATTTTATTTTAGCAAGGGCTATCCACCCATTATTTTAATAATTGGGGGGGGGGGGGGGGCACACGTCAATTCACTTGTTATGTTGCCTATCATAGCATGAAGAATGTGGTTCCTATCATGCCACCAAGGATTATCCACCTACGATGGTGCTTGTTCAAGATCTGCATATTCCACCTATCATGGAAGAAATGGAAAATGAGCTCTTACGAATGATAGGATCATTTTCGTAATCCATATCCAAAAGTGTACAAAAATGAACCATACACCAAAGGGTACATTCCCCCAATTTTTTATAATTCTACAAGAAAAGGGGAGACCCAATGGAATACATGGAAAGGTTCGTTGAAAGCCTTGGGGACCATTTTAATGATATAAAGTTGAGGTTGACAGAATTTTCTAAGTCCTTGACCAAGAAGGCATACATGTGGTACTTTCACCTCGTAATTGGTAGCATGGCGTCGTGGGAGGATCTCCACGTTAAATTCATCCAGAAGTTCTTTTTGATAGAAGATGAGTTTAATCTAACTCATCTCGAATGAGAGAAATAAAATCCTGGAGAGGATGTGGTTACATATATCTGAAGATTCTGTGAAAGGTCTCTTGATGTCAGATTGGAGCCTAGGGATGGCAAACTCATACAAGTTTGCACAGAAGGCATACTCCCCGGGTATATTTGATATGCTTATATTTCCTCAGCACATGGGAATAATCATTGTCTGATCACCAACTCTCTTGACCTTTTGGCATCGAAGCTTGGGTGCTTATTGATAAGCCCAATATAGGTCATCCTATGACTTTCACAACAATATAAGCATGAAGTTCATTGAGCCCTATATATAGTGCCGCTTGTAAGGACAATTTTTTCATAGCATAAGCTATCATAGAGTTTGGCATATCCCGTTACACATCATCATGATCCATCACGAAGATCCAAATCCACATCATCACCAATTTTAAAGAACTCCACAATATAAGGTATAAAAGGTTTTAAGGGACTTTATTTATTCCTTGAATTTACATTGGGATGTTTATTTTTTATCAAAACGAACAGGAGTAATTTATTCATTCAAAACAAGGTTGAATTTTATTTTAAAATAAAACTTATTTTTTTCGCTGTGGTTGTTCAAACGAGATGACAATCTTGTTCGAATGAGTCCCCCTTCTCATTTGAAGTATCGTTCAAATCTAGTTTTAAAACAAGCTTTTGTCGAATCGTTCCCTTTGTCATCATTAGTAACGAGATTATATCTCATTTGAACGAAATCTTGATCTCGTTCGAACGACCCCCCCGCCTTGATTTTTGTTCCTTGCCTATAAGAACCTATTACAACTCCATATTTTGTAAGACTTTTGCAAGACACGTTTCTGTAAATCTGTTTCAAAAGTTCTTAAAGTTTTGAGTTAACAAAACTCATTTAGATTCACAAAAACACATTATGTTAGTATATTTGAGTGAATCTATTTAGAACCCTAGAAAGAGTTGTATACTTGCATGCACCTTTATGGATAATTCTTCTCCGTAGTTGACTTGTGACTCTCAAGGGAACTCACTACTGCATGTAGACTACTTGAACTGAGGACCGAGACGTGTTCTTTGAAGGTTTTATGAAGGCACTGTGTGTTATACTTGTGGGCTATTATCAAGTATTTTTTATGTTGATAGACTTGTAAACTCTTCAAAGTGTTGAAAAAAAGGTTTTACCAGAAAGGTTTTTTTCCTAAAAATCTTGTTTTATGTTTTGTATATATGCTTTGTTAATTTGAGCTCCAAATCACGTAGATGCATGTTCTATGGTTTAATAATTACAATTGAATTTATTTATGTTTAGACATCTAATTAAATAATTTTGATCCATTAGTGCATTCTCAAATTGGTGTAAGCGCAGATTACACTAATTTATCAACTGATCCATTTTTTACGGAAAAGGTTTTCAAGTGACATCAGTTTTTTGAAAAACTTAATTTTGAAAACTTTGTGCTAATGGACAACTTATATAATCGGATGCCTACTTTTGATGGAACAAATTATGACTATTGGAAAGCCCGTATGAGATCGTGTTTAATGTCCATCAATGAAAGTGTTTGTCTTATTTCTCAAAGAGGGTGGACACCACCCACGATCCCCGTCGATAATGTGATTTGCCCTGAACCCGTTTCCGATTGGATTGCTGATGAATTTATGGATCACATATAATTCATGAGTTCTTAGTGCTATTTCGATACCCATCACACCCAAGAGTTTCGACGTATCATGACGTGATCCATATCTAAGGAAGCATGGGATACCCTCCATCTTACACATGAGGGTACCAATGTCGTTAAGGCATCTAATCTTCAAAATTTGACCACCTGGTTTAAGACTATTACTATGTTAGAGTTCAAGTCATTTGATGAATTTTATCCACATTTATAACAATTTTAAATTTTGGTGAGAAAATTGAGGAGATTAGGGTCGTGAAAAAGATTTTAAGATCCCTTATGAAGTGTTTTATTCCTAAGGTCACTATTTTGAACTCTTTGGGTATATTAGATACACTTAGGTTAGAAGATATTGTAGGATTTCTTTAGACTTTTGAGATCGATATGTTTCCCGAGAGTGTTAAGCCTAGGGATAAAGGGATAACTTTAAAGACTCAATTTAGGAAAAAGTAAAAGGAGAGAGTTTGTGAGTTTGATTTTAATGGCGGGGGTGATTTTGATGACTTGGCCTTATTTGAGAAAAAATTTAGAAACGTTTTTCAAATTTTCAAAAGATAATTCTTCTAATAAAATGTTTTTCGATAAAAGAAAAAGTGAGTCAACTCGATAAGGTGAAGGTTTCTTTGAGTGAGAAGTTGATCGCTTTAAGTCGAGAAAAGAATTGTTTTACCAACATTGTGGCCTGTCTTACGACCTATGAATCCCTACTCGAGAATGATCTCGAGCGTGCCCTAGGGTCAAAGTCAATTTAGAGGACTCTTTCAAGAAGCTTGGAAAATGGTCCTCGATCATATTTTGGATAAGGTTGAGAGGGTAAGAATAAGTAATGACTGTGCGTCCACTTCCCAGGTTGCACCCGAATTGGTTCCCAAATTTATGTTATGTCCATATGGCCATAAGACAAACCCACCTAGGCGTCCTAATACAACTAGAAGAGAGCGTCCCAGAGTTTGTCCGAAAGGTGTACCTAAGACCATTTTTGTGTGCTCCCACTACAATCGAAAAGATAACCTTAGGGAATTTTGCTTTAGGTTAGGGAGAGTTTATCACATGTATGCTCCTCGTCTTTTTACTACACAAGTATCTATATGAGTCCCCACACACACTCCCAAGTTTGTTCTTCCATATGCTCACGCACATCACGAGACAGATTTTTCTATTTTTCGAGAGCAACTGGAATATTTGGTTAAAACATCACAATGTTTAATGGAGCAATTTGTTATGATTCCTTATCCTTTAGAGGACTCCTCTAGTCCTAATGATTGAGGTTGAGTTTTTTTCTAGAATAAGGTGCTTTTCATGATTATATCTTATGCCCCCAATGCTAGCATGTACTATAATTATATTGATATGTTTTTTGGTTTATTATATTTTTGAAAAACACAAAAAGATTTTTGGTTTTTAAGAAAAAGTGAAAATGACAAAAACATTTTATTTGTGGCAAAGATTTTGAAAAACACATAAAGATTTTTCTATTTTGTTTTTCACCATTTATGGATAGACCTTTTGTAGAGGGGTCTTGAAGGTAATCCGGAGATTAGGGATAATTCCCTAATTGGAAATAGTGTTTGAGATTAAGCAACTGAGGCAGCTCAAGCGTGGCAACTCAGCAAGGCAGCTTCGCGTGGCAACTCATACTTTAGATTATTGTATTAGTCCTATTGCATTTCTTTTTATATTGACTATAATCTATAACGGTTGTAATGATGTAACGATAATAATAAAGAGTTTTAGTGTGAGGTCAAACAGTACTCACGAGAGACCAGGCTTGGTAGGGCCTGGGAAAGCTTTCATGCTCTATTGAATGACCTCACTGTGGGAACTATAGTGGGGCTTTGTTTGGAGGATTGAGAAGTGAGGCACCATTGGGGCTTGTCCTGGCCATCTTAGATACACTTGGTAAAAACACCGAAGGACCCTGACCGTGGAACATTGGGCGGAGTAGCTTGGAGTTCCATCGGGCATTGAGCTAAGAACCAAATATCCCTCTACTTAATGTCACATCTACTGTAGGTTATGTCACTAGCTAGCTAAACAATGTTAAACCGTACTTTAGTAAACCACCGTGGTATTTGGGGCTATCAGGCAGTTGGTGAGCCACCTCTGCGGAAACAGCCTTCCGACACACAGTGCTTAGGCAAAAGGCATGTCTTGGCATTTAATGTTTATGACATGGAGACAACTAGTGCATCAGGCATTTAATGTTGTGACATAAAGTATGAGGGATGCCTTTCATACTCTTTAATGACTGAGTTGCCTCGGGGGTAGAGTGCGGGGATATTTAAGGACCCCAAGCACCTTTGAGGAAGAGAGATCTTTTTGAGAGTTTGGGAGTTATTGCTAGAGAGAATACACATCCGAGAGAGTTATTAAAAATCAAAGGTTTTACTCACTCACCATTGTTATCTATTACGAAGCTTTTAATACCCAACAGAGATTCTTGAGGGTGTTTGGTGTGTTTCTACCTGCCTACCAAGGTGTATTTAGGGTGATTACTTCTCTCTCCCTCTAGATAAGTTACTTCTAAGTTCATTAACATCTTATGAGTTATACACGAGAGTTTTGTGAGTTTAAACTGAGTTTATCTTCAATGGGTTTGTGTTTGTATGTCCTATCATTAATCCAATGTCTTGGGCTAATTAACTTATCATTACCATACTCAAAAGGGGTTACGCCTCCATCTTATATAAACTACCCTCTTACATTTTTCGACTCCGCTGGGGAGACATTCTTCTGAGTAAGGAGTATGGCACAGGATAATGTTAATTGAAGGCTCAACTTTGATGACATCCAACACAATGAAGAAAAAACTGCGAGAGAACTGGAGGCCCTAAGGGACGGGGCTCCTCGAGTGGAGTTACCTTCGGTTCTGGTGACGTCAGGCGTTCTCGGGATGACACAAGCTTCCACGAGTGCGGTGTTGGGACCCACTCAGGTCGCGCTCCTCATGAGCAAGTTTGATGAGTTTTTGCAAACTCCGATAGATTCAACAGTGTTGGGAGGATTTGAAGCCAATTCCTTCATAACACTAGGGGTTACCCCAACGGCCTCACCAAGTGCAGGTATAACGGGAACAGTCCCAGCAAGCGTACCCTCGGTTATGAATCCAGCATTAGGAACATCAGGGGTATCAACGGCCCCAATAGTGGCGCCTGCTCTAGCTGCAATGGGGACTTAACCCGTGGTCCCATTGGTCAATTCCCCAGTAGCATCAACCATGGAAAAAATGAGAAAGGAGATGCAAACGGAGATGCTGAAGTTCATGCAGGCTTCCTCACAATCTGCTGGCGAGGTAGCTGCGGCTTATGATGACTTTCGGACACTCTATCCCCAGGAATACAACGACGAGACCTATCCAAAAGACTATATTCCTCCCATTTTTGAAAAATACACGGGGAAAAGTGGGAATCCGAAGGATCACAATAAACGCTTCATCGAACACTTGGGGGCACATTGCAATAATAAGAAACTTCTAGTTGAGGGAGTTTTCTAAATCCTTAACTGATAAATCATATACCTGGTATTCCTATTTGGCTCCCAGGAATATTTCTACGTGGGAGGAGATGTATGTATAATTTTTCCAGAAGATGAGTTTACTTTGACCCAACTGGGTAGGGAGAAGCAATGACCTGGGGAAGAAATGGTGGCCTATGTTCAAAGCTTCAGGGAAAGATCCCTCAACGTGAGGGAGGAAGACAAAGAGTCTAAGTTATTACAGATTTTCACTGAGGGGATGCTTCCTGAGTACATTTGCCATCTCATCAGTAAGACGAGCGAGGGGACTTTTTCGCCATTTTTGAAAGCAATGAGAAACATCTCGTTAGTGGTGAGGCGCAATCCGGTGGTCGTGACCATGATGTTTAGGTAGCCGATGCAACCCGCGGGGGGGGGGGGGGGGGGGGGGAGGTCTCAGCCCCCACGAGTAGGGTACACCAAAAGAGGAGATGGGGGCAAGGCACCGAAGAAGGACAATAAGAGGAAGTTCGAAAGAAACAGGGAGGACCCACCACCAATGCCTTATACAGTAGAGGAGGTTGTCAGTTGTTACAATGCAATGGTCTAAGGGGGAACGATCTATAAACCAAAAGACATTCCCGTTGGGGAACCTGATGCGGCAATGAAGGCGAATCGGTACTGCCAGGTTTATCGAAGGATCCAGCACCCAATAGAAAATTGCTTCACACTGAGAAGAATCATTAAAAAGTATGTGAGGGAAGGGACATTGAAAATCCCTCCACATAATGTCAATAACAACCCACTACCAGCACATGGGGATAATCTCGTGGTGGCCTACGATGAAGAAACAGAGAGAGAAGAAAGAGAAGAGTACGACGCAGCTTTGGAGACTTGTACTAGGGGAATGGATAACATAGTTTTGGCCTACGATTAAGTAAGCGCCAAAGACATGGAGGACATGTACAGCGTTGAAGATGAGGAAGTAGATCCGGTCCTAGAGTAATGTGCAGTCTCAAAATCCCCAAAATTCACCTGGTTCTTTGAATAGGTAGGGATACCAAAAGAGAGCAGGTTGGAAATAACCCAGGCGATACTAGATATTGTGAGGAAAGACACAGTCCCTTAGCTGAAATGGAAGGGATCCTTATCCAGGTTAGTGAGGAGGTTTTTGTCAGAAGTAACCTTCAGTGATGCCGATAGGGCTGTGAGATTCCCTCATAACAGGCCATTGTATGTGACTGCCAGCGTTAACGGAGTTAGTTTCACAAGGACTCTTATGGATGGGGGAGCTTTCATCAATATCATGACAATTAACTCCCTTCACGCGGCCAATATTCTATATGAAAGGTTGGTCCCCATGCCTTTGGTAATTTCGAGGTATGATAACTAGTCTTCCAAATCCATTCGGTATGTTAATGTTGGGATTGTGATGGGAAATTTGAGTTACCATATAAAGTTCCATGTGATAGAGAGTGAAACTTCCTATCATTTGATAATAAGAAGAGTATGGATGCACAATCAAGGGCTAGTTCCTTCTACATACCACCAATACGCTAAGGCGAACATCAAGGAGACGGAGGTGACCATCAGGGATACAAAGACCCCCTTCTCTATCGAGGAAGCTCACTTGGTGGACGTGGTATTTTATACTGAGTTGGAAGAAGATGTCCAGGTCCTAATGAGAAGGATGGAGGGAGCATAGGTTCCCTCGATCAGAGAATAGATGGGACCCTTAAATGAGCAGAGTAAATAGGTTACGAGTAGCGTAAGAGTAATGACCGAAGAAGCTCACCAAGCGGTCCCTTGGCCCCAAGGCATCTCAAAGAATCTCAAAGATAGGATGAGGCCCAGAGTGGATCCGATGGAGCATGAGGTTCAATGCTAAAGCGTGATGAGTCGGTTCTCAGGGAAAAGAGTGGTCAAGATGTCTAGAGAGAATAAGATGAAAGCAGTCATCGCTACCAGAAGACAATGCAAGAAATTCGTTACTCAAGAAGGAAAGGTGGTGTATTGATTGTAACGGTGTGAGCGGGCGGCCGAAAAAATTGATGATGAGGTTGAACCGATATATGAATGCTTTTTGGTGGATCAACGTGGAAAATTTATGATGATAGACAACTATAGCATACATGAATTTGTGGAGGAAGTCGACGAGGAACCAGATTACATATTGGATCGACCGAAGATGCTGGTACAAGAGCTAGAGCAGTTGAACCTGGAAAAAGTAGGGGAGGACCTAAGGCCCATCTTCATCTCAAAGGATCTCGGTAAGGAGAAATGAGGGGCCTTAGTTGATCTGATTCAGGAATTTATAAATGTCTTCACATGGAAGTACACAAAGATGGAGGGGCTAGATGAGGAAGTAAGCTGTCACAAGTTAAACGTGATTCCTTCAGCCATTCCAGTAAAATAAGCAACGAGAACGTAAAAGCCTGAGCTAGATTGGAAGATCAAGGAAGAGGTTCAACGCTTACTAATAGCAGGGTTTATCAAGCCGATATAACACCCGATCTGGATGTCCAGTATTATCCCAGTGGGGAAGAAAGACAAAAACCAAATAAGGATCTGCGTGGACTTTAGAGATTTAAATAGAGCTTGTCCTAAAAATGAGTTCCCTCTACCCTCCATCGATAGCCTGATAGATGCAATGGCTGGTCATGAGATGTATAGCTTCATGGACGGGTATGCAAGGTATAACCAGATCAAGTTGGACACCTTCGATGCAGAGAAAATAGCGTTCAGAACCCCGTTGGAAACTTCATGTATAAGGTGATGCCTCTTGGACTCAAGAACGTTGGGGCGACTTACTAAAGAACAATGATGGCCATTTTTCATGACTACTTTCACAAGTTTGTGGAATTCTATGTGGATGATTTGGTCATCAAGTCGAGGAAGGAGGAGTCCCATCTGAGCAATTTGAGGAAGATGTTCTCCCGTTGCAGGAAGTTTAAACTAAAAATGAATCCATTGAAGTGTGTTTTTGGAGTAATGAGTGGGAAATTCCTATGCTTTTTGGTCAATCGACAAGGGGTGCAGATGGACCAGGACAAGCAGCGGGCGATCTTGGAAATTCCATGTCCAAGAACGGCGAAGGAGCTAAAGAGTTTCCTCGATAAGGTATCCTACCTTAGGAGATTTATGCCTAGATTGGCCAAAATAACATATCCACTGATGTAGTTGCTTCCAAAGAACACGAAGTTCAAATGGGAGGCGATTCACCAGGAGTCTCTTGATGGACTGAAGAAGTTGCTCGTTTCACCACAGACCATAGTGACCCCAAAGGCAGGAATATCATTTCAGTTGTATCTCACATCCACCACGAGGTCCATGGGAACTTTGCTGGCATAAGAGATTGATGGGCAAGAACGACCAGTCTACTACCTCAGTAGGATCATCCAGGGCCAGAAGTCAGATATAGTAGTTTGGAAAGGCATTATTTAGCCTTAGTATTTATAGCGGAACAACTTAGACATTATATGTTGTCCTTTACAATTCATATTATAACTAGATGTGATCTTATTAAGTATTTTCTTGCAAGAACTATATTAATTGGCAGGGCAGCTAGATGGTTCCTTATCCTCTTCGAATATGACTTGAAGTCCGTGGTTCCTCGCGCAATCAAAAGTCAGGCATACTCTGATCTATTGGCTATTTTCCCTTCAAGAATGTTTGAGTCACCCAAAGAAAGCTTCCCAAGAGATGACTTGTAGGCGAATCACAAAGATGCAATGGATGAGGAATGGACATTGTAGTTTGATGGATCCTCGACAGAGAAGAAAGAAGGAGTAGGGGTTATCCTTTTAAGAGGAATGGAGGAGATTTGCCTTTCCTATAAATTAGATTTCCCTTGCTCTAATAAAGAGACGGAATATGAAGCATTGGTGCTAGGATTGCTAGAGGCTCTTCGAAGGGGATTCAAACTTAGTGTTTCAGCAAGCGAATGAAGAGTACGCATTGAAACACATGAGCCTAGCACCATACAGAATAATTATCTAGAGACTTCTTTGCCAGTTCCATCGGACCAAGATTAAGAGGTAGCCCAGAATGATGAATCATCACCCAGATGCCTATGCCACCATTGCCCAAAAGATGATCATGAGGAGCGATACAACAACCGTCGTGATTCAATAAATAACAGCTCCTTCGATGGTATAGTCAATTCTACCAATGAAAGAGGATGAGGACTCGAGAGGAGAGATTAAGAGGCAACTGGAGTCTAGTGAAGGAACGATGGGGCTCAGAGAGTTAGCCTAGTACTTTACAAACCAGGGAAACATTTACTTCAAAAATGCAGGAGGATGACTGGAAAGGTTCATCGTCACAGAAGAAGCAGGGCAGAGGTTGATGAAAATGCACGAAGAGCACTGCGAAATGATTGAGATCCCCCTTTATAAAAGAATTCAAAGGGAGGGATATTTCTAGCCTAGTATGAAGCAGGATGCAGCTGAGTTACAACGGAAGTGCGATAAATGCCAATTATTATTTGAGGCAGTTGAATGTCATACTGACTGGAGACAGCACTATATTAACTTCATTAAAGAAGGAGTTGTCCCAACGAAGAAAATTAATGCGATGGGGCTCCAGCAAAGAGCCCCGAGATTCTAGGTTCAAGAGGGACAACTTTATTGAAGGGGATACTTCAATGGGCTGTTGCGTTGTATCACAAAGGAAGAGGCAACCGAGGTTCTCAAATAAACGCATGATCCAGCTCATATAGGAGGGGCCAAGTTGTATGACTATTTGATGACTCTAGGATACTATTAGCCAATGATAGAGAAAGATTTTGTTGAGTTCGTTCAAAGATGCAAGGCTTGCCAGCTTCAAGGAAATATGATCCATGCCCCATCGGTGTACCTACACTCCCTGGCAACGCCCTATCCATTTCACACCTGGGCATTCAACCTGCTAGGGGCAATACACCCTTCTTCGAGGGGGAATATATGGATACTAGTGGCAACGGAGTGTTTCACAAAATTGGCCGAGGTGATACCACTGAGAAGGGCAATAGCGGGAGTAGTGAGAAACTTCATCAGAGAATACATCATTTGTCGTTTTGGGATCCCAAAGGTTATCCTTTCGAAAAATGGAACCCCTTTGATCAATTCAGAAGTAACGATGCTCACAGATAAATACTCCATTGTCCATCATGCTTCAACGGTGGCATACCCAAAGGGAAACGGTTAAGCCGAGGTGACTAACAAAACTTTGGTTAATATTTTAGCTAAAACGATGGAGGATTTCTTAGGATCGTGGGATGATAAGATACCAGTTATATTATGGGCCTATCAGATGACTAAGAGGAAGCCTAAAGGGTATACACCGTTCTCTCTTATTTATGGGGCCAAGGTGATTCTCCCGGTGGAGTTAGAGGTTCCCTCGGCTCGATATGCTTTGCGAAGCAGCATGCTCCCTCAGAATAGACATGTGCAGTTGGAAGTGTTGGATGAACATAGGGATAATGCGATGAAACACTTTCAAATGTATACAAAACACCTCTCCAGGGCATATGATAACTTGGTGAGACCAAGGAAGTTCGTGGAAGGAAATCTTATATTGAAGGCAGTAGTTAAACATATTAGGGGGCTTCCTATACCTAAGTTTGTAGCGAATTGGGAGTGACCTTTCATCATAAAGGAGGCTCATGACTCAGGTTATTGCTTAATTTCAAAAATGGAAGAATATAAACCATTCAAGATTAACAATAAGTGGTTGAAAGTTTATCATCTGTAGGCAGTTATGTTTGACCACTGATGTAGTTGGCTGTTGTTATAAATACACAAGTTCTTTCTCATGATGAGTATGCAAGTTCTTTTTTTATTATAACTCAAGTAGAGATGAAAGAAATATAGAACTTCACACTTCACAATCTATGTAAATAGTTGTAACACAAAGAAATGACATGAAAGTATCTTTTTCCATTCACATACTTTGGGGCATTACAAAATTGGGAGCTATTGCCCAAGAATTAGATGAGAAGAAAAGAAAAATATATACACAAGTTCATTCACCAAGAAGGAACCACAGATCAGGAGAAGAGAAAAAATCTCCAGTGAGGCCCAAAGAAGCTGATTGGCAAGACCGTTGAGCGTTGATACAGACCTCCAACCTTGTCTACATCTGTGTGCGCTCAATCAGTAGTTTCTCTCATTTTGAATTCACCACGCGCAGATATTCTTTGAGGTCCCTCATTTCTGTGTCAACGGTTTCAAAAAGAGGTGCTAGATCGACCAACTTGACTTCCTCGGCCCACTGATCCTCCTAATGTTTTCATAAGAGCTCTCTCTGGGTGTCCAATCGCTAGCTCTTCAAAGTCTTCAAATATGCGATGATCCAGCCAAAATGAAACCCATCACGATCCAACTCCCTCAGATAACCCAGAAATTGGTTGAGGAGGGGTCTAGTAATGTATGCAGTTGGAGTATTAGCGATTTCAGTAATGACAGTGTCCATGCCTTGAATCCTGTAGCTCATAACTGAGGTGTTTAAATGTAGGCAGTCCATCGTGAAGGTTTCAGGATGATAGCTCACAAGTTGCTCAATTACCAAATGGTAGTTGGTGAGCATTTGGGAAGATCCTTGGAGTACCATCAGGCAGAAGGCGTGAGGAGCCAAGTCGGCTAGAGGAAGCTCGCACCCAGATTCGCTCTCTACAGGAGCACCTATCGTGGAGCCCTGATCATTTTGGCTAGTTTCTTTGGAAGCGACAGGTTCATGATGGGGCGAGGCAATAGATAAAGGAACTGGTGAAGAATCCTCCTGAGCAACCTGAAAAATAGTTAGAGGAGACACGGAGCTTATGAGAAAAATCTTAACAAGTGTTTTCGTTGTTAAGTCACCGATATAGGTGGAGTTCATGAAAAATCTTGACAAGGGTTTTCATTATTAAGTCACCAATATAGGTGGAGTTTATAAAAAATCTTAACAAGTGTTTTCGTTGTTAAGTCACCGATATAGGTGGAGTTCATGAAAAATATTAACAAGTGTTTTCGTTGTTAAGTCACCATTATAGGTGGAGTTTGCGAAAAACCTTAACAAGTGTTTTCATTGTTAAGTCACCGTTATAGGCGGAGTTTGTGAAAAACCTTAACAAGTGTTTTCGTTGTTAAGTCACCGTTATAAGTGGAGTTTGTGAAAAACCTTAACAAGTGTTTTCGTTGTTAAGTCGCTGTTATAGGTGGAGTTTATGAAAAAACCTTAACAAGTGTTTCCGTTGTTAAGTCACCGATACAGGTGGAGTTTATGAGAAACCCTAACAAGTGTTTTCGTTGTTAAGTCACTAATACATGTGGAATTTATGGAAAAATTTAACAAGTGTTTTCATTACCAAGTCACAAACACAGTTGAAGTTCGAGAAACTGATAAATACAAAGAGGCTAGCAAAGTACCTCAGTAACAGTAGGAGAAAAAAGGGGATTCACCATGGGGGCCATAAGAGTAAAAACCGTTGGAGGCGGGCTCATTGCCTCAGAAGTCTCAACGGGGCCCTTGGCTACTGAAGTCTCAATGGTAGACAAACTCCCCTCACCAATATAAAGTACTAAAGCTAACCTAGGGGCATTATCAAAAGAAGATGTTGAACCTTTAAAAGATGCCCCAACGAGAGCAGTAGCACCAACCCGGGCCTGGGAAGGGAAAAGACCACTTAGGGCAAAGGGTGGAGAGAGACTTGGAGAAAGGTGAAAAATAAAAGCCAAGTGTTAGACACAAGAAGTAAACAAAAAGTAATAAGGAGTATAAATGCACCTAACTTACCCCCATTATGGAACCAAAAAAAGGAACTACGGTAAGGGGCCTTGTCAATATAGGATGAAGGAGAATAGTAGCTATCAATGATGCCACTTCCACCTAAAATGGTCTAATATGTAAGAATTGATAAACAAAGCAATGGGATAAGTAAAAGATGTGAGACTTGGTAAGAAATTTACTTCAGAAGCACTCTTCTGAACCACAACGAAGGGCAGAGGGACCTCTTGTTCGGTGGGTAATTCAGAGTCTAGAGTAGTTGCCTCGGGTTGGTCAGATATCTCAATAGTCCTCGTGGTAGCATCTCTAACCCGGTGCGAGGATGAATGGCGAGGATAGGTGAGACTTATCAGGGGGAACGGGGAAGATAAGTGTCTGGTGAAGAGATACTGCAACGCCCCACACAAAATGGCTTACGGGGGGCTGGGGGGACTAGGCCCTTCTTCTTCAACTCCCTTCACCAAAACATTTTTTTATTGAGAAATGAGCAGATGTAACACACCTCAAGAGAAGGAAATTTACAAATAAAGAGCTCACACATACCTCATATCCCGAGGTAGAACGAGAGGGTATAACCACTTGTGATGGTGGCGAGGAGGCAGTAGCCGAAGGAGCTAGGAAGGAAGGCTTTTCATCTGTCTATTTCTTCTGGGTTTTGGTACCCAGCATTTTCTTCCTTGAGCTCGTCGCACCAACACTTTTAGGTACCATCGACCTTTTTCTCCTTTTTACCGGTGGCTCATTGGGATCAACCATAATTGTGGGGAACGTACCCGAAGGAGGAACGACGATAGTGCATCATCGAAACTCAGCATGTATTCGGTTAACTTTAGCTTGCACCTGCCTCTTCAGCTCTTCAGACATCTCTGGAGACATAGGAGGGGGAACGAAGTCAATGGGGAATGCCTCCAAAGGAATTTACGCTTGAACTTGGGCCTTAGACTTCTTGGACTTCTTGGCCTTCTTAGTAGGTGGTTGAGAAGGCCCTTCACCCGTGGCAGCTTTGGCCGAGGGGGAAGACGGTTTGGGGTTTGAGGCGGCTTTGGGTTTAGGTGTGGCAATAGGGATCATGGGGTAGTATGGAGGAATCTCAATGGGAGGTTCCTTTGGGGTCTGGCTTAGAGTGAACTCAACCCCAAGAACGAAATTGCCCTTCAACCCAACTTCAGGGCAAAAAATGAAAGAAGTGAAGGATACACAGGATCCCCCTCGATGAAATAAAAAATTTGGGCCAGTTGCCTCGGTTAGTACTTGGTCACAAAGAGAGGGGTCATGTCCCCTTGCCTGGTTATACTAGGGATGGTGACTCGCCCAGCTAATGTGGAACTCACTCCCCACACAGCAGTTGAAAAGAATAGAGAACATGCCTCGCCAAAGGACACCTTGGGGTTAGATAATTGAAACACGGGGCGAGGGGCCCCTTGATCAAAGCCAAACTGACGGCTGCATCAGTTGGGATTATAGTGCTCGCTAGTGTATCCCCACTCGGTGTACGAGGGTAGGTATCCTCGTGAAAATAGAAGGACCGCGGCTAGTGATAGGTCTTCAATAATAAGGTCTACAGTGGTTTCCTCGACTATTCTTGCCCCATTTTTGAAAAAATCACAAGTATAGAGAAAAGTATCCTCTTCGTAGGGCCTCATTACAAAACTTGAAAAGTCATCGATAAAGGAGGTCAGCTCCTTTTGTCTTTGCCTCTTGTGGTAAACAAAGTAGCGAGGGGGCAAGACTATTTCCCCTGAAGGAGTGCGATTAGTCTTGGCTTCTACGACCGAGAAGCGCACATAGAGGAAGCCCATTAAGAGGATGCAGTTGGCAAAATTGGATAGGTTGTAATGACCCAGAGTTCACTCCATGTCAAAAGGGATCTATCAAGCCATGTGTAGAGGGATCCCAAGGCAATTGCATCCAGGGGGAGCTTGATACCCAGGCCAAATGGAGGGATATGTTGATGAGATCCCTTCGTGGCTGGTCGTTGGGCTTCCCCGTTAAAAATAAGCGAGAATGAATGACAAGAATAGGCAGGAAGTTCTAGCGATGTACCTTTCCCAGGGGCACCCTCAGAGGAATTACCTTCAGCAGGATTCTTGAATAAGTAGTTGATAAGAGGAGTGAAGGTAGCTTTGTTTGAAGTACCGATGCACATTTGGTATATACAGTCCAAATCTAAACGGTCAGTAATCTCTCGGGCATCCAGGGCTTCATTAAAATAGGGCTCATGGCCTGTCACCTCAAGGCCTAGGAGCTCGCACACATCCTCCAATGTTATTTTGAATTCACCCCACGCAACGATGAACGTATGAGTGGTAATGTTCCAGCGGGATACTAGAGCGGGAAGGGCAACATTATTTTTGGAGAGGCTGAACTCACCAAACTACTTAGCCCGATGAAGCCCAATATTTGCGAGGGTATCAGTGTGGGAACTCTAAATATGGGAGTTCCAAGAAGCAAAGTGAGTAGGAGAGCCCTCGGGACTTTTAAAATCGATGTGGGATCATGGGAAGTCCCCTTGCTCAAGATGAAATTTGAGAGTCCCCTCGGGAGGTAGAAAGCCCCAGTCATTAGAATTCTCATCTTCATCACCAAACGTCATGGCATCATACTTGGCATTAAAAATGCAACTCTTGCAAAACCCAGTAAAGTCATCACCTTCGCCAAAAATGGGGGACCGATGGTAGAAACTCAATTGTTCTTGAGGAGCAGTAGTCAATGAGGTGGCAGAAGGGGCGGTGACAACGGGGGCGACAAGCGGACCACTAGTGAATGAGTGGCAGGGTTGCTTGAAGAGGCCATTGCAGATAATCAAAGTACAAAAAGTCTTGGTAAAAGAAGAGTTGGGAATGAATAGGGAGATGCACAACCACAGGTGGTGGCGTAAAGGAGGAGAGATGGAGAAGAATCAGGCAATAATGGAGTTCTCACAGAGTTTTTATCTCTAGGGAATATGGGAGCTTGAAGAAGAAGGAAAGAGAAGGGTTTAAATAAAAGAGACATTTAAATCTTTTAAACCTTTTCAAACCCGTCACTTGAGTTTCCCACCATCGCACGTGCAAGGACATCTATAATCATTTCAAACGAACACGTGGTACATCGGGAAGGGTCTCGACATTTGAAAAGATAGCACCACATCATTTAATGAAGTGACGCTTGGGGAAAAGTAGGGGGCTGCCTTCTCTAGCAAATTTGAGTTTTGGAGCCAAAATTTTTGTCAGACATATCCAGTGACTTCCAACGAAGGCATTCCCCCAATGGTTAAAAAAATCTACGATGTCCCCTCGCTACATGTCCAAATGTTATTTGAATTGTGACTCAGTTACATCGGGGAGAATTTTTACCTTTTAGAATATAGTGAAGCATCACAGGTGAGAATTTCACTTACCAGGGGTCCAAACTAGTATTTGAGAAGGTTAGTAAGCCTTTCGGTAGAATTTCAAATAGTAAAGCTAGAACGGTTGAGGCTCGGCATAAGGAAAAAGTGGTGACGTCCCTTAGCACAAGTCCCAATTAGAATCGCACTTCGGCTCAGGTACATTGGGGAGAATTTTACTTTTTCAAGGAGATTATATCGCTATAATTCTAACAAGGGAAGGAAGGCCAGAATTTTTTTCACACAGAGAAAGTTCATCGGATTGAGAAGTTTTGTGCAGACATTTCTTATTCCAATAAATATCTGCACGAAGGGGAAAATGTAGAGGGGGCTTGAAGGTAATCCGGAGATTAGGGATAATTCCCTAATTGGCAATAATGTTTGAGATTAAGCAACTGAGGTAGCTCAAGCGTGGAAACTCAGTAAGGCAGCTTGGCGTGGTAGCTCATATTTTAGCTTGTTGTGTTAGTTATACTGGATTTTTTTTACATTGACTGTAAGCTATAACGGTTGTAATGATGTAACGAGAATAATAATGATTTTTAATGTGAGGTCAAATGGTACTCACGAGAGATAAGGCTTGGTAGGGCCTGGGAGAGCTTTCATGCTCTATCGAATGACCTTGCCGTGGGAACTTTAGAGGGGCTTGGTTTGGAGGATTGAGAAGTGAGGCACCGTTGGGGCTTGTCCTGACCATCTTAGATACACTTGGTAAAAACACCAAAGGACCCTGACCGTGGAACCTCGGGCGGAGTAGCTTGGAGTTCTATCGGGCGTTGAGTTGAGAACCAAATAGCCCTCTACTTAATGTCACATCTATTCTAGGTGATGTCAATAGCCAGTTAAACAATGTTAGACCTGTACTTGAGTAAACCACCGTGGTATTTGGGGCTATCAGGCAGTTGGTGAACCACCTCTGCGGCAACAACCTTCTGACACACAATGCTTAGGCAAAAGGCATGTCTTGGCATTTAATGTTTATGACGTGGAGACAACTAGTGCATCAGGCATTTAATGTTGTGACATAAAGTACGAGGGATGTCTTTTATACTCTTTAATGACTGAGTTGCCTCGGGGGTAGAGTGGGGGGATATTTAAGGACCCCAAGCACCTTTGAGGAAGAGAGATCTTTTTGAGAGTTCGGGAGTTATTGCTAGAGAGAATACACATTCGAGAGAGTTATTACAAATCAGAGGTTTTAATCACTCACCATTGTTATCTATTACAAAGCTTTTAATACCTGGCAGAGATTCTTGAGGGTATTTGGTGTGTTTCTACCTTCCTACCAAGGTGTATTTAGGGTGCTTACTTCTCTCTCCCTCTAGCTAAGTTACTTCTAAGTTCATTACTATCTTCTGAGTTATACACGAGAGTTTTGTGAGTCTAAACTAAGTTTATCTTCATTGGGTTTGTGTTTGTATGTCCTATCATTAATCCAAGTTTTTGGGCTAATTAACTTATCATTACCATACTCAAAAGGGGTTACGCCTCCATCTTATCTAAACTACCCTCTTACATTTGGCGACTCTTCTGGGGAGGCATTCTTCTGAGTAAGGAGTATGGCGCAGGATAATGTTAATCAAAGACTCAACTTTGATGACATCAAACATAATTAAGAACAAGCTACGAGAGAACTGGAGGCCCTAAGGGATGGGGCTCCTCGAGTGGAGGTACCTCCGGTTCGAACGACGTCAAGAATTTAGGGGGTGACACAAGCTTCCACGAGTGCGGGGTTGGGACCCACTCAGGTCGCGCTCCTCATGAGCAAGTTTTATGAGTTTTTGCAAACTCTGGTAGCTTCCACGGTGTTAGGAGGATTTGAAGAGAATTCCTTCATAACACCAGGGGCAGCCCCAACAGCCTCACTAGGTGCAGGTATAATGGGAATAGGTAAAACGGGAACGCTCTAATCAGTTTTTAATAACTATTACACCAGAGAGATCTTCCAAAACATTTTTATCTTAACCACAAACCTTAACCTCCAACATAATCAAGGTTTTGTCACAAGTTTTGAAGGCTTAATTGGGGTTTAATCAAATTTTTCAAAGAGAAACTCTTTGCTAATTTTTTGGGAGGAACTCATCCATTAAATAAAATTCATCATTCAACTTTGATAAGACATGAATACTCTATTCTCCTCCTTAGTATTATGCATCTTAAGTGTCGCCTAAACCCTCAATCACGTGTTTTGATTAAAATCAATTAGTAACTTAATTAGAGAAAGTGGACACTAAATTTTGGGACTATTTTAATGAAACTTTTAAATACGAATTAATCCTTGAAACCCTTGGGTGCGTAGGTTAGATTATTGGAGTTTTTATGTTTTTAGGGTGTGGGTTCGCACGTAGAATTAATGTCCGTTATTTATGTGATATATCGAACGCATACACTTATGAAATTATATAACTTATCAAATGGAGAACAATTATGAAGCATGGAATATTATTGCATGTTAATTAATTTAACGGTGGTGTTATTCATTGAATTAAATTAAAGTGGAACCCATATGATTAAATTGTTATGTTCTTCATATGAATTGTGAATTTGTGTGATTTGTTTTTTTCACATTTTCCATAGCGGGGACGAGGGGATTTTGGGTAGTATATTGCTCACATTTATTATAGGATTCTTACTAGGTATGGGACTAATGGGTAGGCCTTGGTTACAATCTATTCTTGCTAGTTATGGGACTAGTTTGTGTAGATTCATGGGGATTTTATACTCCCGGATGGGGTAGATTTTTAAGCTTGATCATTGTTATGTTAACATAGGCATGAGACTAGGACGAGTTAAATGTTGGAAATTCACCCTATATATAGGGTAGGACATATGTGTACTTTGGGGACCCTTAGGTATGGGACTAAGTGGTAATTGATGATCTCACATCGATAATAAGGGTGCGGTGAATTGATTAAGTAAACTAATGAGAATTAATGCCGAAGATAAAAGCGGGAATTAAAATCTGGGAGACATAATGTGTAGGGACCGAAAATTTGAATGGCTCAGGTGGAAATTTATTTCATGGCATGTGTGGAACCTTGTCAAATTACTGGATCAACAGTTTAAATAGGTCGGCTGGTGTTTTGACAAGAGGACGTGTAAAACTTTGGTGGGAATACCACCCGAGGGGGGAGGACCGCTATAATAAAAGTGAGATGAATGATATTGGGTTAATTTAATTAAATTAACAACATGCGGATTAGTTATTTAAAATCATATTGGTGTGCTTTGTGAATAACAATTATGGGGGTAGTTAGTGATTTGTGCTATCGCATTTAATTATATTCCATTTAATTAAAATATTCTTTTGTGATATTTATCATGTATAATGTTGTTGTTTGGGTTCACGGACCCTATTTGAGGGGAGTAGTGTGTATTCATGCTCGGGGCTCTAACCTCATGCATTGACTAACCTTTTTAGGATAAGTTTTGGAGAAGCTGTGTAGGATTTTTTGGAGATTATCGTTTTGAGGTGCAGCTGGAGCTTATTTTTTTTACTACTTTTTTTAGTTTAGATTTTCATTTCCGTCTTATTTCATTATAAGACTTCATTTGGGTTTTATTGGGCCATTCAGTTCCAAAATTATTTAAGGATTTCAGTTGGAGTATTTATAGTTGGTTTAATTCTCAGATTTTAATTATTTCATTATTGGAGATTGAATTTATTTGGAGTTTTAGCTGTAATGGATTTGTTTTATCATATTTTTGGTCATTATCGTTTATCTTTTGTAGTGAATTTTTGTATGTATCATATATGTTACATGCTGATAATGGTATTTATTTACTAGCTCCCAACGTAGTTCGATGATGGTGGTGGTTGGCAACGTCGTTGTCCAGATTGCGAGGGGTGTTACAAATGTTATCAGAGCATGGTCTTAGTTCTTGTAGGTTATGAGTCCGTTGTAGCTTTCGTGTTGCTTATCTTTGATTCATTTTGATGATTTGTATTCTTATTCATTCCGAGTCTGATGTTGTTTTGTTCCCGTCTTATCAGATGACGAACACTAAGAGAGTGAGGAATAGGAGAAAGGAGTCCATTTCTGGTCCCGCGGCTCAGGAGAGGCAACAATAGTTTATTTTGGATATCGAGGAGTTTACATCTATACTACATGAGGCCACGGTAGCCGGTATGGAGATGGAAAGGCAAAGATGGTTGACTTTAGAGGCACAACAGTAAAGTACACCCGTTTCAGCTTGGGATAAAGTGAGAACCAACTTCTTTAATGGAAATCCTCTCACCTTCGCATGGGGATCTGACCCAATAGTTGCTCACTAGTGGAGGAGAGATATGGAGAGCCACTTGAGAATGATGGACTGCACACACGTGTAGAAACAGATGCTGACTACTTTTAAGCTAATGCGAGATGCACTACAATGGTAGAAGAGTGTCACCACATCTGAGGATAGGGATCGTTTAAACTATGGATACTTTCTGATTATATTTAACAATAAGTAATTTACGTGTGCTATTAGGAGTAGAAAAGAGGGAGTTTCTGGACTTGGAATGGGGTTCGAAGTCGATTATCGAGTATGAATAAGAGTTCACCAATTTATCTATGTTTGTGCCAGAAGAGGTTAGTGCTGAAGCGAATAGGATGGAATGCTTCATCAAGGGGTTGTCTTGGTCGATTAGGCAAATGGTGTTAGGGAATCCCACATACACTACATATGCTCAAGTGGTGGATGTAGAAATATTACTATGGAAAGAGAAGGCCAATTATCAAAGGAACTTTGGAAAGAGACAAGATTTTAATAGACAATGAGCATAGAACAAAGGTCGCAATGATCAAGCATGGAATAAATAGAGAACCAATTAGGACCAAAAAGGTAAAGGGGAAGAGCGAGCAACTACTAGACGTTTTGAACCTTTTAAAGGTGAATGATTCATCTGTGCGAAAGTAGGACATCAAGCGACAAGGTGTACAAGAGAGCAGGACAACAAGGTCAATCGCTATTGGCCCAATAGGGTCAAGTCAGACAAGGGCAACAAGATGAAGGAGTACAAGGGCATCAAGGAATGAGGCCTCCAGTTCTAGCAGCAGCAATCGTTCAGGGAGCTCCAGCAGCGTCAGGTGCACAGGGAGTGGCTGCAGCACCAAATCAAATCGGGTATGGGAGGTGCTATTTAATTTAGCCTCGTGATAAGCAGGCGTTGTAGGAGCCGCGACATGGCTAGTGGAGTGTCAAGGTATGTAATCATTATTTTTCTAGACATTTATATATGTAGGTGATATATATATATATATATATATATATATATATATATATATATATATATATATATATATATATATATATATATATATATATATATATATATATATTGTATTTTTGGGATAGAAGGATTTCGTGCGCGTAGGATTGGGTGCATGGGCGCCCAATTATGTCATTATATGGGTAAGCATATGTGAGCCTTATCTTATGTTGCACTAGATTACATTTGAAGTTTATGCTTCATCTAAATTCAAGGATGAAATTTAGTTGCTAGTGGGAAAGTATGTAACACCCCGTGTTTTTTTAGTTAATTAAAGTAATTAATTGGTATATTCGAGAAAAATAAAATTTTGGATTCAATAATTTTTTTTATAAATTAAATATGTTTTGTTTTAATATTTAAAAGTAAGATTTTTAATCGGAATTCAAATTGAAGTTGTATTCTAAATCTTATCAACTTTTTAAATAATTGGAGGATTTTCTAGTGTCAGGTACCCCGAACCGGTTCGGCGAGAAGGCCAAACTGGTTCGCATAGTCTTTCCGGCACAGGTGGTTCAGTTTCATTAGAATTATATCACCACTTAAAACCTTAATCCTTATATATTAAAACTAATCCAGGTTTGATATTTTTCTAATCTTTTTTCCATAAGTTTTACACCAGAGAGCTCTTCCAAAATATTTTCCTCTTAACCACAAATATTAACCTCCAACATAATAAGGGTTGTCACAAGTTTTGAAGGCTTAATTAGGGTTTAATCAAGTTTTTCCAAGAGCAACTCTTTGCTAATTTTTTGAGGCGAACCCATCCATCAAATCAAATTCATCATTCAACTTGGATTAGGAATGAATACTCTATTCTCTTCCTATAGTATTATGCATCTTAAGAGTCGCCTAAACCGTTAGTCATGTGTCCTGATTAAAATCACTTAGTAACTTAATTAGAGCAAGTGGACACTAAATTTTGGGATTGTTTTTATTGAACTTTTAAATACGAATTAATCCTTGAAACCCTTGGGTACGTAGGTTTGATTATTGGAGTTTTTATTGGTTTTGGGCGTAGGTTCGCATGTAGAATTAATGAGGGTTATTTATTCGATATATGGGACGCGTACACTTACGAAATCATATGAATTATAAAATGGAGAACAATCATGAACTATGGAATATTATTGCATGTTAATTAATTTAATACCATTGATCGGAAATTGTTGTGTTAAAATTAACGACGGTGTTATTCATTGAATTGAATTAAAGTGGGACCCTTTTGATTAAATTGCTATGTTGTTTATGTGAATTGTGAATTTGTGTGATTTGTTTTTTTCACGTTTTCCATCACGGAGATGAGGGGATTTTGGGTAGTATATTTCTCACCTTTATTATAGGATACTTACTAGGTATGGGACTAGTGGGTAGGCCTTAGTTATAATCTATATTTGCTAGGTATGGAACTAGTTAGTGTAGATTCGTGCGGACTTTATAGTCCGGGGTGGGGCATATTTTTTTGCTTTATTGTCATTATGCTAACATAGGCATGAGACTAGGACGAGTTAAATGTTGGAAATTCATCCTATATATAGGTTAGGGGATATGTGTACTTTGGTGACCCTTAGGTATGGGACGAAGGGGTATTTTGAGGATCTCACATCGATAATAAGGGTGGGTTGAATTGATTAAGTAACTAATGACAATTAATGCCTAAGATAAAAGCGACTATTAAAATCTAGAAGACATAATGTGTGGGGACAAATAGTTTAAACAGGTCAGCTGGCGATTAATGTCATGTCGTGTGTGGAACCTTGTCAAATTTAGGGATTGATAATTTAAACAGATCAACTGGCGTTTTGACAAGGGGACGTGTAAAACTTTGGTGGGAATACCACCCAAAGAGGGAGGACCGGTATAATAAAAGTGATAAGAATGATATTACGTTAATTTAATTAAGTTAACAACATGGGGCTTAGTTATTTAAAATCATATTGGTGTGCTTTATGAATAACAGTTCTCGGGGTAGTTAGTGATTTGTGTTATTGCGTTTAGTTATATTGCGTTCAATTAAAATATTCTTTTATGATATTTATCATGTATAATGTTGATGTCTAGGTTCACGGACCCTATTTGAGGGGAGTAGTGTGTATTCATGCTTGGGGCTCTGACCTCGTGCGTTGACTAACCTTTTCAGGAAAAGTTTTGGAGCAGCTGCATAGGACTTTTTGGAGATTATCATTTGGAGGTGCAGTTGGAGCTTATTTATTTTACTACTTTTTTTATTTTAGACTTTCCTTTTCATCGTATTTCATTATGATACTTCATTTGGGTTTTATTTGTCCATTATGTTCCAAAGTTGTTTAAGAATTTCAGTTGGAGTATTTATAGTTGGTTTATTACTAAGGTTTTAATTATTTCATTATTGGTGATTGAATTTATTGTGAGTTTTAGCTGTGATGGGTTTTTTATCACATTTTTTGTCATTATCATTTGGAATTAACTATCATTTATCTTGTGGTTTGAATTTTTATATGTCTCATATCTGTCACATGCTGAGAATGGTACTTATTTAGTAGTGCCCGACGTAGTTCGGCGGCGGTGGCTGGCCACCTCGTTGTCCGAATTGCACGGGGTGTTACATCTATCACATGTTGGTCATTATTTTTCATCTCAATCTTCCCTATAAACTAAATATTTGTAATAAAAGATAAAAAGATGTTCTTGTAAAAACCATTGCTCGAATTTGTATTTCTTTTTTTGAAAAATTTATTTGATTTTATGCAATGGAAAGGGGCTATAAAAGATATGTTGACTTTGCTTGAAAAGCCACCATTTGGAAATTTTAAAAGAGCCCAAAAAGATTAAAGGAACATAAAAACAAAAGAGAAGGTGATTTTGTTTGATCATTGATTCTTCGCTACATAAGAGCGTTAATTTCTTCAAAATATTTATTAAAGTTTCTTGATTTTGTGATATATTAAGGGATTTTTTGTTGAATATCAATGGTTTTGTACATTCTTATAAATCTTGAAAAACATTAAATAGTTTTGGGTGTTATTGGTATGAAAATAATTTTAGGCCTTGATTTGTTGATTTGATTGAATCAATATCATATTAATGCACTGTATTTACACCGGAGGTATATATTGAGTTCATTCATTAGAGGTATCTCAATCCTTCCCGAATATTTATCATGTTTGTTTGTATTGATTTCTTATCTAAACATTCACACCCATTTATTATGCCTTCATGATTCTGTAATTTTAGTGTTTGTTCATGGTGTGTGTTGTATTTGTAAATTTATTTTTTTTGAAAAAAATTGAAAACTTTCAAAATAGTTGGTGTATGTTTGGTTATTTATGCCTTTCAGACTATCATTGCACATGCTTATTTGATATATATTTGTGATGATATTCTATGTTTGTGATGCACTCCATTTGTTTGATTTATGTTACTTTTCCTTGTTTATTACGAATAAAAAAGGGGCGGAGAGAACAAATTTTGAGGGAGTCTTTCACAAGTTTGATTTATGGGGGAGAAATACTTTTTTTTTCCTTTTACTTGTTTAACTCGATGCATCACGAGGTATTTTTTTTATGTGTGTAGGTACAATTGCAGATTATATTTGTAATTCACTCGATGAAGTCAAAGCACCCAAATAAGTGATAATTTGAGTTTTGAAGACTTTATTATCTTTCTACCTGAGAAAACGTAATATCGATTTAAATTAAATTCGCAAGTTTCTTAGTAACAATTATTTAATTAGAGTCTACTTTCAAAACAAATAAAATCATCCCTTAAACATGCATCTAAATCAACCCATCAAATATAAAGCATGCGACACAAATATAAGGAAAAATCCCCGTAGGGAAAAACCTTTTATTTCTAGAACTTTGAATAATTTACAAGACCATTGACTTACATACAACCTGATAATCGCCCACATGTGTAACGCTCGGTGTCTTCGTCAAATCTTCAAAGCAACAGCCAAAAACAGTGTCGGCTGGAATCTCCTGCAGGAACTCCAGGTGGTCAGCAAAGAATAAGAGATACGGCTTCTCCACAAGGGTTGAACAAATACAAGGATGTGTTCTTGGGTTACCAAAAGATTCACAAAGGATTAACAATTGTGTAGATCAAAACATGAGTCTTGGGACTCAAAAAATATGAAGAGTAGAGGTATTTGGAATCTCAAAAACGTCTTCCAAAGTCTTAGAAAAACTAATCCCCGAAATAGGTTTAAATAAGAAAACCATGAGAAGTTTTAAACATACACGGAACTGTCCGATTTTATCCAGGCGGACCGGTTCGGTATGGATGCGGATCGGTCCGGGGTCGGACTGATTCGTTTTCTTAAGAGGCTCCTTCTGTTTGCTATCGATCCGGGGTCTACTATTTCTTCGACAAGCGGATCGGTCCGGTAGAGGGGCAGACCGATCCGGGGTCGGATCGGTTCTTTTATTATGGGTGGACCGGTCCGGTTGTGCAAAAAAATATTCCTTTCTTCTTTTGAAATTCGGATCCGTTGATGACGATACGATCTTGATTTTCTTCAACGGTGTAACGGCTTATGACATACAAATTGATAATGGATAAAAATGTCCTTACAAATCTCCCCCTATGTCTATGCCAGTACATACATAAAACAAACATCCTAATTATCAAAAAAAAAAATGCCTATACAAATCTACCCTTCCATGAATGCAAAACTGGAACGATACAAATGAATAAGACCTCATCGTTTACTCTTCAAATCTTCAGGAATCTCAACACTTTTCTCATCAGGGTGTGCAATTCAGAGATCATCAAAGAAGTACCTACACACATGAGACAAAGCAAATACCACGTGACATATCGAGTTTGAAATGAGATAAACATAGATACCAATTTATAAAAACATACGCTAAATCTCAAAAACTCAAAAACTCCCCCAAAATTCAAACTCTCCCTAAAATGATAATTCTTTCTCCCCCTTTTTATGATGTCCCCAAATAGACAAATGAGAATAATGAAGCAAATAAGCAAAATCGGGGTGACAAGTTAAAATGCATAGCAAAACCAGAATCAAGCTATGCGCATGCAAAGGAGTATCTAAAAAAAAAATTCACAAACTATTTTTGGATTTTTCATACATATAAAACTATTTGAAAAAAGTACTACAAAAATCACACCATGGATTTAGACTCAAACAACCAAGTCATGGAAATGGAATGAATGGGTGTGAACACATTCGATAGGTAAATCAACTCAATCAATCATATGTGCACGATGCATATGTGTACCCCTAACGAATGAACATCAAAAGTATCCTTAGGTGAGAAGATTGTTGAATTTAGATGACATCGTCTTATGCAAATCAACAAATCAATGTCAAAATGATTTCCACCCCAATAACGTCCAAAACTATTTAGCGCATTTGCAAGAATTTCAAGGATGTGCAAACCCGTTTTAAATTCTCCAACCAAGCTCCCTCATGCATATTTTCTTTTAGAGGTATAAAAACTAAATTCTCAAACTTTGGAGAATTGGTGCAAAAACCTAAATGACCCCTTTTTGGCATGAATATCCTTTTATTGCCTTTCAATTTTTCGGGCTCTTTTAACCTCTTTGGACCTCGGATAATAAAATTCCTCCATTTTTAGGTCCTTTTGAACGGTGGCTTAGTATTCGCAAAGGCAAACTGAACCTTTCGTAGCCCTTCCCCGTTTTTCAAACAAAGCACAGAAACTCACAAAACGGTTCTTATCTGCACAATTTCCTTATCAACATTTATCGCGCTTGGTACGTTTTAAGGACAGGACTGAAGTGAAAACAACCAACCAACATGTGATAAGACAAGCACAATAATCAAACAAATTCGTGCATGTGTGCAATAAAGGAAACATGAGTCAAACATGTAGGAAGCAACACTTAATTACATCTTAATGACTCCAAACATTATAAAGCACATGGATGAATTGACCTATTGTCTCAAAACACTATCAAATAGTCACAAGGAAAAAAATGGAATGATTTTGTGACTCGGTCATCCTAAGTTTCCATCCATAAACGGTGCAAACAAAATACAAAAATCTTTTTGTATTTTTTCAAAGTTTTATCAAAATAAAATCTTTTTGTATTTTTCAAAAATTTTCAAAAAAAAAATACAACATACAAAAATGATACATACTAGAAATAGGAAAACAATGTCATCATGAAAACACCCTATGCTAGTAAACAAGTCAAACCTCAATCATTAGGTGCGGAGGGGTTTTCCAAAGGTGGTGACAACTTATGAAAAACCTCCATCAATTCTTGTGAAGTTTTGACTAAAAACTTAACTTGCTCTCCTAAATGTGCAATGTCTCTCATGTAGTCTCTAGGAGCATGTAAAGTATCATGCATGGGTGCATGTGTGCAAGAAACACGTGTAGAGGCAAAACGTGACACATAGCCCAACTTAAAGAAAAATTCCCTAAGGTGTCCTCTCTTCTTGCAATGGGAACAAACATAAATAGGCCTAGGAAAACCTCTCTCAAAAACTCTATGACCCACTTTCCTAATAGGAATGGGACGCCTAGGTGGGTTAGGGTGAGACACATGTGAAACTGTCACTAAAGTGGGAACCAGCTCGGGTGCTAATTGGGAAGTAGAAGCACCGTCATGACTTATTCCTAACTTCTCACATTTACCCTTAAGAACCACCTTTTCAACCTTCTTAGGTGCATTCGCAAACTTGACTTTGACCACCCTGGCACGTTTGAGATCACTCTCGAGTTGGGATACACCCGTCGTCAGACTAGACAATGTGCTGGTCAAAGCACACTTCTCCTTTCTCAAAACTTCATTCTCTTTTTCCAAATCTAAAACCCGACGACCTAAATCCTTATTATACTTCTTTGTTTTCAAGATCTCGGTGTACAAATCTCTAAAATATTTTTGGAGCTCACTTTCATCTCCACATTCGTCCTCGCTTTCTCCCTCACTCGAAGAACACAAATAACTATCATCGCTCTCGTGTGCACTCTCGTGAGATAAAGTGGGTGTGCTCAAACGACTAGAAAGGGCGATAACCATCCCATGTCCCAAACCTTTATCAGACTCATCGCCCTTATCACCCTCATCACCCTCCCTATCACTAAGAGTGGCGGGCATAACAGTCTCTTTGACATTCCTCCTTATCCTAGTAGGACACTCTCTAGCTATGTGCCCTTTCCCTTCACACTCAAATCACTTGATCTTATCCTCCTTGTCACTATCTTTGACCTCCTCTTTCTTTTTATTTGACTCAAAATATCTCTTTTTATTGGAAGAATTTTCTTTATTCATTTTGAGAAACTTTTTAAAAAAATTTGCAAACAAGGCAATTTCTTTAAAATCAAAATCTTCCTCAGAGTCGGAATCACAAACTTTTTCTTTCTTTTTCTTAAAATGGGTCTTTAAAGAAATACCATTATCCTTAGCATTAATGGTTTTGGGAAACATGTCAATCTCATAGGTTTGAAGATCTCCTACAAGTTCTTCCAACTTAAGTGATTTCAAATTTCCCAAAGATTTCAAAACAATGACTTTAGGAATAAAGCGTTTTGGGAGGGATCTCAAAATCTTTTTAACGACATGCGTGTTATCAATCACCTCACCCAAATTAAAACATGTGTTAACAATGTCTGACAAACGAGCATAGAAATCATCAAAGCATTCAGACTCAGACATGGTAATAGTCTCAAATTGGGTGGCCAAATTTTGTAATTTAGAGTCTTTGACCGCGTTCGTACCCTCATGTGTCAATTTCAAAACATCCCAGGCCTCTTTAGACGTGGTGCACATCATAATACGGCGAAATGCATTCAGAGTGACAGCACCAGAAATAGCACTCAGACCACGGAAATTAAAATTGGACAATTTATAATCATCTTCAGTCCAGGAAGACACGGGTTTTAAAGTGGTGATGTTATTAATAGTGACCGTGGGAGGAGTCCAACCATTTTCGCAAAGCAACCAAACACGCTCGTCAATAGATTTTAAAATCGATTTCATACGAGCTTCACAGTAGGCATAATTAGATCTGTCAAAAATAGGCATCTGATTATATAAGTGCTCCATAGGAAAAAAATGAGAATTTTCACAAAATTGATTTTTTTAAAAAATCAATATCACACGATTTTGCGAAAAATAGGAATACGCGATAAATTAGCGTAACCCGCTCTGATACCAATTTGAAAAAACATAATATCGATTTAAATTAAATTCGCAAGTTTCTTAGTAACCCTTATTTAATTAGGGTCTACTTTCAAACCAAATAAAATCAGCCCTTAAATATGCATCTAAATCAACCCATCAAATATAAAGCATGCGGCAAAAATATAAGGAAAAATCCCCGCAGGGCAAAACCTTTTATTTCTAGAACTTTGAATAATTTACAAGACCATTGACTTACATACAACCTGATAATTTCCCACATGTGTAAGGCACGGTGTCTTCGTCAAATCTTCAAAGCAACGGCTAGAAACAGTGTCAGTTGGAATCTCCTGCAGGAACTCCAGGTGGTCAGCAATGAAGAAGAGATATGGCTTCTCCACAAGGGTTAAACAAATACAAGGATGTGTTCTTAGGTTACCAAAAGAATCACAAAGGATTGGCAATTGTGTGAATCAAAACATGAGTCCTAGGACTCAAAAAATATGAAGACTAGAGGTATTTGGAATCTCAAAAATGTCTTCCAAAGTCTTAGAAAAACTAATCCACGAAATAGGTTTAAATAAGAAAACCATGAGAAATTTTAAACATACACGGAACTGTCTGATTTTATCCAAGCGGACCGGTCCGGTATGGATACGGATCGGTCCGGGGTCGGACCGATTTGTTTTCTTAAGAGGCTCCTTTGATTTGCTATCGATCTGGGGTCTACTATTTCTTCGGCAAGCAGATCAGTTCGGTAGAGGGGCAGACCGGTACGGGGTCGGATCAGTTCTTTTAATCTGGGCGGACCGGTCCGGCTGTGCAGAAAAATATTCCTTTCTTCTTTTGAAATTTTGATCCGTTGATGACGATACGATCTTGATTTTCTTTAATTGTGTAACGGCTTATGACATACAAATTGATAATGGACAAAAATGTCCTTACACCACCTATCCATTGTTCTAGGGTTAGGAGGGTATTAGGATAATTTTATGTCTTAGGGGATTTTTATGTAATTTGGATTTCAGATTTTATGTTTGTACCGAAATAGCCAAATGGGGAGATTTGTAAGGACAATTTTGTCCATGGCTTAGGCTATCATAGAGTTTGGCGTATCCTGTTACACATCATCATGAGCCTTCACAAGGATCCAAATATGCATCATCACCAAGTTCAAGGAACTCAATGATATGAGATATAAAACATTTTAAGGGTCTTTACTTATTCCTTGAGTTTACTTTGGGATGTTTATTTTTTATCAAAACAAGTAGGAGTAGTTAATTTATTTAAAACAAGGCTAGATTTTATTTTAAAATAAAATTTATTTTTTCGTTCTGGGCCTTCCAACGAGGTGACAGCCTCGTTCGAACGAGTCCCACTTCTCGTTTGAAGTTTCGTTCAAAGCTAGTTTTCAAATGAGCTTCAGACTAAGCATTCTATTTGGTGTCATTAGTAATCAGATTATATCTCGTTTGAATGAAATCTTGATCGCATTCGAACGACATAAAATTCTCGTCCGAGCGACCCTGTCGCCTTGATTTTTGTGCCTTTCCTATAAAAACCTATTTCGACTCCATATTGTTTAAGACTGTTGAAAAGGACCTTTCTTAAATTTAGTTTCAAAGGTTCATAAAGTTTTGAGTTAATAAAACTCTTTTAGACTCACAAATACATCCCTTTAGTTTGTTTGAGTGAATCCGTTTGGAACCCTAAAACGAGTTCAATACTTGCATACAACTTTGTGGAGAAGGCATCTACGTATCCAACTTGTGATTCTCGAGGGAACTCACTGCTGATCAGTGGACACCGAACGTAGATTTTCTGCATGTGGGTGACTTGGACTAAGGATCGATGCATAGTCTTTAAAGGTTGTACGACGGTAATACGCGTTATACTTGTGGGAAATTATCAAGTGGTTCGTAAGTCAATTGTATTGTAAACTCTTCAAAGTGTTGAAAAAAAGGTTTTACCCGAAAGGTTTTTTTCTTGAATTCTTGTCTTGTGTTTTATATGCATGCTTTGATATTTTACGCTTTAAATCACGTAGATGCATATTCTAGGGATTAATAATTACAATTGAATTTGTTTGTGTTTAGACATCTAACTAAATAAGTTCGATCCGTTAGCGTATTCTCACCTCTACCTGGGTCTCAGACAGGATGCAACAACCCTCTACATAGTGTCGTTACCTAGGTCTCAACCTTCAACATTCAACATATAAAAGGACCATGGCCTTACTTCTAGCAGGTCGCGACCTCGTATCTCATCAGTTGTGCATCCCCTATCGCAGACTTTTCCACATCAGCATGCCACTAACTTTCTCTCCACCTTCTAAATAGATTCCATCTCAACATCACTGATCTATACGTCACATGCTTTAATCACGTTACCCGCTCTCAGGGCCTAGATGAAATCCCCTTTCTCAAAGGAGATAGAATAATAAGAACCCCCAATAAGTTCATGATGCCTAAATTCAAGATCTACGATGGAAAAACTGATCCTATCGACCATGTTAGGCAGTACAGGTAGGCCATGACCATCTGGAACCATAAGGACGTATTAATGTGCTGGATCTTTTTATCGAGCTTACATGACATGGCACATAAATGGTTTGAGAAGCTCCCTCACAGATCCATTAGGAGCTTCGAGTCTCTGGCAGAGCTCTTCACAGCTCACTTCATTATCAGCAGCTCCCATCCGAAGAGGATGGGTTCTTTGTTGACAATGAAAAAAATGACCCAGGAGAGCCTCAGAGACTACGCAAAGAGATATTGGGAGTTATTTAACGAGGTCAACGATTGCTTGAAGAAAGTTGCCGTGGCATCCTTTAAGATTGGTTTACCCAGATCCTGCCTCTTGCACCAGCCCCTCACTAAAAAGGAGTCAACGACCATTGACGGCCTAATGGCTCGTATTGAAAAGTATGCTAAAGTAAAAAATGTGACCCATCTCAGTGCAGGGGCGAATGGTCGCACCAAGTTCGCCGGCAAGGGCAGCGATAAAACTGAGAATCAAAAGATAGGAAATAAGAATGGGGGAAAGAGCGGCCCTAATAATGGGAACAAGAGTGACACCCCGAAAACATTTCAAGCAGTAAACACAGTTTTTAAGGAACCAATCTATAATATTCTGGCAAAGATCAAGGACAACCCATTCGTTAAATGGCCTAGGAAGATCGGTGGAGACCCCTCGAAGAGAAATAACGCACTGAGGTTTACATTCCACAGGGAGGCAGGCAAAAAATTAAGAATTGCAAAGCTCTCAAGTCACACCTCGAAGAGATAACCCAAGTTGGGCACTTGAATAAGTTCTTAGAGAAAAAGGCAGAGAAAGTAGCTGTCAATGGAGATCGGAGACCCGATAACGTGCTCAAGGAGGACATCGACCATGAGTTTGCTATAATTCATGGGGAATCTAACCTAAAGAAGATTCAATGAAACACAGTTCGGATGGAAGTCAAAAAGTTTACGGTAGTAATGCAAGATTTTCAAATCGATCCAGCCAAAATGTAGGCAGGAAAGCATCGACGAGCAGATGACGTCGCCTACAGCAAGCATATTGTGTTCACGGATAAAGACCTAGTGGGAGTATGGACCCCACATCATGATGCCTTGATCATTACACTCAGGATAGATAACTATGACGTCAATAAGTTGCTCATCGACCAAGGTAGTTCATCTGAAGTAATGTATCTCGACCTATTCAGAAAATTAAAGTTAAGCATCACCGACTTAAAGGAAGCAATTGTCCCTGTAGTTGGCTTCGCTGGAAAAATAACCATTCCTTTGTGAAAGATTGTACTACCTATGAGGGCAGGAAACATATTTAAGATGATCAAATTTCTGGTGGTCGATATTGACTCACCCTACCGGCGTTCCTTGGCAGAGGGTGGCTACACGCGATGAAGGTCGTCCCCTCTACCTACCATCAGAAACATAAATATGTGACTGAGCGAGGAGTAAGGGAGATTCATGGAGACCACACGATGGCGAGAAATTGCTTCATAGAAGCCATCCATCCCAAGCCAGAGAAGAAGGTTGAGAAAGTTACAAGAAAAGAAGAAGAGCAGGAGAGGCTGATGCCCTCCAAATAGAAACTAGGGTATGGAATACCAGGAGTGGAGGAGACCAGGATCCTCCCCTCCAAAAGAGTCATCGAGGACCTGGAGGAAGTCCCAGATAGAAGCAACTCAAGTGATAGAAAATTCCTGATTGGAACCTCACTCACTGATAACAAAAAAATGGAATTGATCACCCTACTCCGAGGTAACCTAGATGTCTTTGCATGGGAGCCTTACGAGCTTTTCGGGATAGATACAAGAGTCACCTATCATCGACTGCACGTCGACCCAACATTCAAGCCAATTGTACAGAAAGCTCGACGTACTTCTTCGGAAAAATCCAAAATAGTGGAGAAGGAAGTAGAAAAAATATTGGACACAGGATCCATACAGGAAGTCCAGTTCACCAAATGGTTATCCAACCTGATAGTTGTCCCTAAGAGCAACGAAAAGTGGAGAGTCTGCATCGATTTCACCGATCTCAACAAGGCATGCCCTAAGGACAGCTTCCCCCTCCCAAAGATTGATCAGCTGGTGGATGCCACTGCAGCATATGAAAGGATGAGTTTCCTGGACGCATACTCCGGATATCACCAGATACCTATGTACGAGCCATATAAAGACAAAATAGTATTCATAACCATAGTGGGGTTATATTGCTACAAGGTAATTCCCTTTGGGCTAAAGAACGCAGGAACCACCTACCAACGGTTGGTCACCAAAATGTTTAGAAATGAAGTGGGAAGCACCATGGAACTTTACATCGATGATATGATCGTTAAGAGCGAGCTTAAGTAAAACCACCTCTCTAACCTATCAAGAACCTTCAAAATCCTCAGGAAGTACCGAATGAAGCTCAATGAAAGCATGTGCTCCTTCGGTGTCCAGTCAGGAAAATTCCTTGGGTACTTGGTCAGCAAGAGAGGTATCGAACCTAACCCAGATCAGATTCACTCCATCAATAGGGTGCATTCCCCCCCCCCCCCCCCCCCCCCGTGTACGATAAGAGATGTGCAGAAGCTCATGGGAATACTTGATGCCCCGAAATGATTCATCTCAAAGTCATCCAAAAGGTCCTAGACATTCTTCCAACTTTTGAAGAAAAGCAAAGATATGGAGTGGAATAAAGATTGCTCAAAGGAGTTAGAAGGACTTAAGGCTTACCTTAGCACACCACCCTTACTCGTAATCCCTCAAGGAAATGACTCTCTATACCTGTACGTCGCAGTTTCCAGTCATGTTGTAAGTTCTGCGCTGGTATGCGAAAGAACAGGGATCTAGCACCGAGTATATTACACGAGTAAAACTCTCTTGAATGCTGAACAGTGATACCTACCACTAGAAAATCTCGCCTTTGGTCTAGTAGTAGCCTCGAGGAAATTGAAACATTAATTCGAAGCCCACTCCATCATTTTACTTACATCCCACCCTCTTAAAGCAGTCCTTCGAAAAGCAGATCTGTCCAGAAGACTATCAAAGTGGTCAGTCAAGCTCGAGCGATTTGACATCCAGTTTCACCTAAGGAATGCCATCAAGGGTCAATTTCTAGCCGACTTTATCGTAGAATTTATTGGAGAACATCCTTGCAACCAACTTCAAACTATTCATCAAAGTGAACTTCCACCAGTGTGAGGCATCTGGAAACTATTCATTGATGGAGCCTCCAATTCCAAAGGAGCAGGAGTAGGCATCGTGCTGGTTACCCCCAAAGATGAAATACCCGATCAAGGAATCACGCTTGGATTTGAAGCCTCCAATAATGAAGCAGAATATGAAGCACTGATAGCAGGCTTACATAAGGGACACGCGCTGAGGGCAAAGAAACTCCAAGTGTTTGGTAACTCATAGTTGGTATCCAACTAGATAAGTGGTGACTTCAATGCTAGGGATGAGAGGATGGAGGCCTACCTCGCTATAGAGAAGAAATTAATGTCGAACTTTGAATAGGTGAGTGTCCAGCAATTTCCCAGAGGACAGAACAACCATGCTGACGCCCTAGCATCCTTGAGCTCAGCGATTAATTCTGACTTGAAGAGAACAATTTCGATTGACTTCCTTGTCCAACCAAGTATTAACCATATCGATGAACTGCCAAGCATAGGGCATGTTCTCCATATTGAGTCAGCCCCCAGTTGGATGGACCCTTCAAGGGATGATTTTAAAGATGGCGCGCTACCATATGATAAGAAGATCGCTCATCAGATAAGAGTCAATATTGCTCACTTTCACTTATCTCCTGAGGGAAAACTGTACAAAAGATCTTTCACTTGTCCTTAAAGGATGTCGAGCAAGTTCTGCACGAGCTCCATGAGGGAATCTGTGGGAGTCACATTAGGGGCAGGTTGCTAGCTTTTCGAGCAATGAAAGAAGGCTACTGGTGGCCATACATGCAGAAGGACGCTGGGATATATGCTAGCAAGTGCAAAAAATGCCAATTCCATGCTCCTATGGTTCACCAATCAGCCAGCAACCTAAAGTCACTTACCATCCCCTGGGATTTTTCCCAATGGGGAATGGACATCGTAGTCCCTCTTTCGATCGCTGCCGGTAATCGCAAGTATTTATTGGTCGTAGCAGACTACTTTACCAAATGGATAGAGGTAGAGTCACTAGCAAACATTAGACATGCGAATATGATAAGATTCATATGGAAAAACATTGTCACCCATTTTGGGATCCCCAGGACCATCATCACTGCCAACGTAACCTAGTTTGAAAGTGGCCTTTTTTAGGGTTTCTATAACGACCATGAAATCAGGAACTACTTCAGCTATGTGGCATACCCTCAGAGCAACGGACAATCCGAAGCTTCCAATAAAAAAGTGATTGATGGATTAAAGAAGAATTTGGTGCGAGCCAAGGGGGCATGGGTAAATGTATGCCCCACAACCTATGGGCTTATCGCACTACCCCACGACGAGCAACTGGGGAAACACCATTTGCACTAACATATGGTACGGAGGTAATCATCCCCTTAGAAGATGGCCTCCCTACCATGAGGTCCACCCTGGTCGACTAAGGCCAGAATGATGCAGCACTGCTCGCTGAACTTAACCTAGCTAAGGAACGAAGAAAGCTTACCCTAATGAAACTAGTAGGTTATCGGCAATAACTAGCAAGGCACTACAACAAGAAGGTCAATCCAAGAGCATTTTAAGTCGGGGACTACGTCCTAAGGAAAGTTCTTGGCAGCGCTGTAAAACCATCAGATGGCAAGCTAGGGTCATACTAGGAGGGACCATTCAAGGTGATAAGAGACGACCTACAAGGAGCCTATCACTTAGAAACACTGGAGGGCAGGGAGATACCTCGAGCTTGGAATGCAGCTAGTTTGAAGAAATTATACTTCTAGTTTTTCTTTGTTGATTTTTTAACTCAATGTCGAAATTTGCAATTCATTTATGATTAATAAAAAAAAAATTGGAAGTAGCATTCTATAAAATGTTGGATTTTCTCAACTACATTATAATTCATGAACCTTTTCCAAGTTACAGGCTCTCCTCTTAACATATAAAAGCAGGGCATTACACTCCTCGAGTTTTCATCATCAAACATGAATGACCTCTCAGCATTGCCCCTGGCAATATATGAAGCCATACAGGGGAACCTTAGGCAGCTCGGCCAACTCAAGTTGGTCACGAATAATGTTAAGCTCAAAAAACTTGCTCGAATAGAATCCAACACTAGGTGTGTCCTCACCATTGCCACACTTAGGCCTAAGGGAGTGTGACGACACAACCTTAAAGGTAAAGTGAGGAAGAATGGTATCTTATAAGCATACTAGACTGGAGGGATACTCATTCAACAAACCAACTCTGCCTATATCAAATCTAGTCAGCTAAGAGGAGCCCAAGATAGTCAAACAAGACATCAATGAAGTAAAAAATACACAACACATGTTTAGTCGACGAATCGCCCAAAACATGACTATTTTATTGCATCATTACATATGCAGAGTAAAATAAATCCTAATAAGGATTAGGTCTCCGAGCAAGATAGCCAGCCACTTGCGCTCTTTGGCCATCATCTAGGTGAGGAGCTAATTCTTCCTCGACTTCATTTGAATCTGGTTCCAATAGCTGCCTTGGGATAGCATCTATGGGGACCCATCGATCATCCCTCTTGAATGGGTTCGACATCAAATTTGAGGGGGAGATCTCATGACGATACCCGAGGACAGAGTTTCTAGGGACTTGTAACTCTCTAAGATCACTCAGCCATACTCTAATGAAGGATAACTCTTCAACCTCCCCCAACTTTATCAGAGCATCGGTCCAACCCTGATCATAACCATCAGTCCACACTCGCCAAGGACCTTTCTTGAACAAATGCCTCAGTAAGGTAACATCTCTTTAATGATAAGCATCTATCACATATGCCCGATGAACATCACCTCGAAGCTCGACAATCTCCCTAGCTGAACCACTATCATCAGTACTAGCTCACGATCCATTCGATGAACATGAACCACATAAAACTCGAGGAGAAATGCTCGACTCATTCTCCCTAAGTCGCGAGACTTCTCTCCTCAGAGCATCGTTCTCTTGTTGAAGTACCTCTCCAACTTGATTGACCTCGGAGGCATCCAGAAGCTTATCCTTTAGAGCATCCATTTCTTCTTGCACAGAAGCATCAATCTCCTCCATCTCCTGGATCAAATCCTTTATCTTGGCAATGAGCTCTGACTGGTCCTTATAGTCTTGATTCCTCGACCTAAGAGACTTGAAGATCCTTACAAAGGCTTTGCGAACTCGATTTCTCACATCAGGACAAAGAATTTTTCCTAGTTTAGAAGTATGAGGTATATACTCCTCAACATCAATCAACTACAAACCATATGAGCGTGGAAAATAAATAAATTAGTACGCAGGAGTGAAAAGAATTTCATTTCATTAAAAGGAAGTCCAAGTGCATTAGCAAGGGAAAGAAAGAACAGCAAAAGTGCAAAAATACAAAAGTTCCTAAGAAAGACTAATTAGCAACCTCAATTTGTTCTGAGGACGCTGATTGCTTCCCATTATCCACAGCAGCTCCATACACTCCTCCTTTATATGGAGCAGTTGCCATCCCCTAGTCAAGGGGAGCATCAACAGCAATGGTCGGGACAGTTGGGGCACCTTAATTGGTAGCAGGAAGAGGCACCTCATCCACAACAGGCTTAGGACCAGGATCATTCTCATCAAAGAGAGGGGAATCAATATCCACCTCGGCAGCGAGCAAGGCTTTGTCTTAACCCTTTTTAAAGTTGAGATGGCTAATATAGCCAATCTAAGCCTCAGCATTCTTGTATGCTGCGACCCACCCTGCATTGTACGAGCTCTATTTGAGGGTGGCAGCCTCAGATTCCACCTTCCCAGCAAGAACCTTTTTCTCTTCCACCACCGCCAACTTGCTCGTGCAGACCAAGTCATAGGACTACCTTCGCTCCTGAAGCTCTTTGGTCGTCGCCTCTTTCGCTTTGTTGGCTTCGGTCAAGGTGATATTAGATGACTTTTGAGAAATATTGGCCATCTTTAAACTAGCCTCCAACTCAGCATTCTTCCTGTCCAGATCGGTGTTTCTCCTCGCCAGCTCATCACGACTGCGATAGAGGACAGTGAAATTAGACATGAACTGCAGAGAACAGGGAAATATTAGCAAATGAGATATTGAAAAGAATATTACAAGAGCATAAAAGTAAAAGCAGGCTTACCAAGGCTATCCTCTCACTCGACTTCAGGGTTAACTGGGTAGCCCCCATCATCCTCTCACGATTAGCCGGCAAAACTCCTCTCTCGAGAACCGTCAGAGCCAACTGAGGGGAAAGGGCAACAGAAGCCCCTTCAGGCATAGCAGACACGAGCACCAAAGATTGGCCCGCCTTTATTCTTACTTCTTCTCTCCTCTTTTTTTATTCTCTCACTCTCTTCTCCTTCTCAACCCACTTTCTCTCTTCCACTTTCTTCCTCTATTCTTCTTTCTTCCTATCTCTCTCATTCTCCATCTCTTCCTCTTTCTTCTTCCTTTCCCGCTCATGAGAAACAGTCTGGGAGCCAGTGGTAGTGTCCCCATGTAACACCCTGCCCAATTAAATACCGGGTGATCAGTCATTTATCAAATTAACATCAAGGTGAACGGTTGGTTCATTCTCAGCATCACTGTCATAAAATAATATTTCAATTTGAACACCCTAAATAATTAAGCTAAGTGTCAAAACCATTTAAAACATCATTTTTCCTTTATTAAATACCAATATGAAAACATTTTTAATAATAACAGTTTAAGAGTCACATAAATAAAAGGATAACAAAAACTACACTACCATTTAAACCATTTAGATAAACAAAACCAAGTTATGAACTATAAATGAAATCATTCTGACAAGAGTTAACACCTGAGGAGTACTGAATGCTGGAAATATCACAAATCTCTAACAAATCCAACTGGAATAAGAAATCGGGTGACACATGCCCTAAATATAAAGATCTAAAGTAGGAACTGATTCAATGACGAAGTCATCTAAGGTAAGGTCCTGCAACTCCCACATAAGCGGCAGCACGTCCAATCCAAAGAGCCTAAGCATGACGCCCCTATGGCTGGGCACCTATAATACATACATATATATACAATAGAGAAAGAAATAACAGAAAACGGTTAAGAGCTCGAGTGTAAAACAGATTTAAAAATATTTTAGCAAGTATTTAAACTGCTTACCGGCTAATATCACAACCATGTTAGTATTCGACACTCTCTTGAGAATCTTCACCTCTTATCTAGTGTGCACCCCTAACGTACCTCTAGGACATCCTATTTACAGTTACCACGCTAACTAGATTAACCACATGTATCCATTCTTTATAGCCCAAATTATTCCCACGTATTAACCTTATAATACATATAATGATGTTATAAACATATATGTATCCATATATATTCAACATCGATAAGTCCCTTATTAATTCAATTCAACTAACAGTTTTCATACATAACTATCTTACATTTCTACTTTAGACACATAGAAGATATCATCACACACACACACACACACACACACACACACACACATATATATATATATATATATATATATATATATATATATATATATACATATATATATATACTGCACCCCGAGACACAGCTACGGTGCTGCATTACTCTGCTATCTTGTCCCAATACATCACATCGCTATATAGGGGACTATAGGTTCAGTAAAGATTCCTCGAACCACAAATATCAACACAAAAATTGGAGGCAAACATAGTTCTCATACCCACGGGTCACGCACATACCTACGTTCCCATAGTCAGCGGACTTATCAACTTATCGATAAATCTTTCATAGTCCTATGTTCTCAAGCGACAAATCAAAAATCCCATGGATTCATCAAGATATGACTGCCCTCACATGCAAACCTCCCGTCGATAGAAAGTAAGCTAGGTATGTCATACACAGATACATAATATATGCACATTCCCAAAGTCATACATATAAATATTCATATTTTCCAAATTAGGTTCGCCCATGACCCATAATTGTTATTATCCATTCTCAACATAAATTTTACTCAATTATTTCTCATAACGGATTCGTCTCTTTTATTCTCATTTATTATTTACTTCGTTCTTACTTCTCATTTCTTGAAGTATTATCTCTCACTAAGTATAAATATCAGTACGTATACCCTCACTTACCTTCTAGTCTAAATCTTTCATGAGTCTCAATCTCTTAGTAAACGTACGCACAATTTCCAATATATGAATAACTCCCCGTTAACCCACAATTTCATCTCATATTAATTTCACTCAACGGAGTCTACTTAGACCCTATTGGTCCTCTTCATAAACCTTTATACTCTATCAATGATGATCAAGGGTACCTACGCATTTTAACCCGACTAAACAAAAAAAGGGAAAAATATGCAGTTTTCTAGGAGGGGTCGATCGATCGAGAAAAGGGGGTCGATTGATCGATCAAGCAGTTCTTGACCAGTTGTCTGCAATATTCAACCTATGGGTTCAATCATTCTAACCGCTACAAAGCTCTATAATTTTATCCAAAGCTCCCATCAAAGTAATCCAAGTGTATAAGCAATGTACCTAAACAAGTTCTAACGTAACGACATCAATAAATCCTCAACGAATCAATCAAAAAGGGGTTTAATCTCAAATCTCTTTATAAAACCAAATTTTTCATGAATAATCACCACCCTCTATTTTAATCAAGATTTTCTTCCCAAATATTATAATAAATTCATGGGTAATTCTTTATATATGATCAAGGTTTTAGACTACATGGGTTCTCCCTACAACACATATAAATTCCCTTCTAAAATATATAATTTTTCCACTAAAACATATGATTTTCATTCCTAGACTAACATGGAAGGTATATTAACTTGGAATTTAGCTAGATAGATACTTTCCTCGGATTCAAGGGTCTGATTTGTTGATGAAAAATATATGGTTGCGTTCCTCGTCGTGCGATCTACGTTTTGGTGGTGGTGGCGATGAAATCGGGTGAGTTCTAGGCCTTGGATTGCTTGATGACTCTTCACTTTCTTCTCAAATCTCTTCACCTTCTTCTCTAATCACTTCATCTTCTTCTCTAATGGCTGGCTTAGGCTTTGTGTTTGTTAACCAAAAGACACAACACTAAATGTCTAATAAATACTAAGAAAATTCGTGGGTTTAATTACCCAAAAATACCAAATGTCTAAAATACCCTCTTGGGATGTCAATTAGGCCTAAAAATGCCCCGAGATCCAAACAAAATCCCCGGGTACACTTTTCTGACTATCTCAACCCTTCAGGACACTTTGGAGCACTCAAAACGACTATACGGATGACTTATAATCTATTCACTTTAATAATAATAATTTAGTCCTAACACGACACAGGCGCGTCCCGAATTAAATTTCCATAATTGCCATTTTATTCACTCGTGACAATTTTAATAAAATCAATCTCATATATTACTTTACTCATCTAGTAATATTCAACAAATTTTCAATAATTACTAACTCACATCATGCTAGTAAATATTAAAAAATAATTTCCGAATTAATATTAAATTAATACCTCAAATTAACTTTAATAATCCCCAATTTTAAAAGCCATAAAAATACGGGGTATTACATACTTTCCCCCTAATAACGGAATTTTGTCCCGAAACTCAGAAAAATAAAGCGTAACTGGTAAGGACAACTCCGGTTATTAACCTCACATCTCATGTAATTTCCGTCGTACCACCCATACAGTACATTACCAAATACCCCCACTAATGTTATACTCCAAGCCTTTCCATTTAGTTTAGATTATCTTGAGTTAAAATTTACCCAATCCGTACTATACCATCCTCATGGAAAAATTATGGGGAGTAACGATCCTAAGTCATCAAATAACTAAATCTGGAAGTCACAACGTCTACATTCATTAACCTCAAGAATACTTATTGTGACACAAACATGGAAAATACTACAATCAAACCATCCAGCGCCCATACACCTAATGCATGTGCATTCCATCATAAGGTCTAAATGAATGTGATTCCTCTGTAAGGTTACCCTTAATTAACTGACTACCTAGTTTATAATCCGTATTTCTATGATTTCGACATTCTCATTTGGTGATTTCATTTGCCTCAAATCATGCTACAACTCATAACTCTCTGATTAATATAAATATATACATATAATGGGAAAGGTTATAAACTCATATTCTAAAGACCTAACTTACGTCGACTCCCAACATTCTTTAGTTTCATACGTGGGGTGTCTCACAGAGAGAAATCCAAACAAGGAACCCCCCGATACACTTCTACCTAAAATAGTTGGTCATCGAAAATCCTCAGGTCCTTAGTCTATAGTATATAACATCCCAAAAAGTTCTATCTATTTATAAAAGTCTACTTATTCACTCTCGTATCAAAGACAATACGCTAGATATAACGATTAATCTTGGTCTCATATACAACAAGTCAATCCATGTCGATAATCACATCCTACTCGGATATGTATATAACAAATTTAAATCACGTTTTGATATACACAAGAAAATAATATGCGCCCCACTACCCATCGGTGAGTTTACATAAATAATAGTGCTAATGGCCAAGTCTAGTAACCCTATGGTCCACGCAATTGTAATAGCTACAAATGAATGTGAGGTTCTAGTAACAATAATTATGCGCCCCATAATTCCATAGATAGAAAACGTACCCTCATTCACGGGCGGTGGTTGTTGACTCCCACTATTATAACTTTGCTTCGACGAGTCAAGAAAAATTTACCCCAAATTTTTAGTTCTAGTTAACCACACTCTACTATATGTCCAAGCCTTTGAATATATTGCCTTCGTTGGGTAACACACCCAATTCCCTCATTTCTTGAACTTCTACTGATGACTCTCCTCAATATTCCATTTGACCATCTCCCAAGCTTACTACGTTGGGTGAGTCTAATTTGGAATCACCTTCGACTATAGCAGCACTTGAAATTTTTAGGCTGCGTCCTAACCGTCTTTACAGTTCTGGCCTCTCGTGCCATACTAGGGGTGACTTCAACTACTATCATCATTCTCGAACATACTTCATAACCTCCTAAGTACAACCTTCGATATCCATCCAATGGCCCTCATCAGCCATACTTTTTGCACGAACACGTCCGAACGCAAATAACATTCACTAATATATACATTATAGCGCGAGAACTGAATCTTACCATAGAAATCAACAATCCTAATCATAGGGCTCTATATCAAACAAAGTAATGCTCAGCTGAAAGTATAGTAAGCCGTACAGACCCTAAAGGACACTAGAACCTGATGCTCTGATACCGCCTGTAACGACTTGCCTAATTAAATATCGGGTGATTAGTCCTTTATCCAATTAACATCAAGGTGAACGGTTGGTTCATTCTCAGCATCACTGTCGTAAAATAATATTTCCAATTTGAACACCCTAAATAATTAAGCTAAGTATCAAAACCATTTAAAACCTCATTTTTCGTTTATTAAATACCAATATGTAAACCTTTTTAATAATAATAGTTTAAGAGTCACATAAATAAAAGGATAACAATAACTACACTACCATTTAAACCATTTAGATAAACCAAATCAAGTTATGAACTATAAATGAAATCATTCTGACAAGAGTTAACTCCCGAGGAGTACTGAATGCTGGAAATATCACAAATCTCTGACAAATCCAACTGGAATAAGAAATCGGGCGACACATGCCCTAACTATGAATATCTAAAGTACGAACTTATTCAATGACGAAGTCATCTAAAGCAAGGCCTGCAACTCCCATATAAGCTGCAGCACGTCCAATCCAAAGAACCTAAGTATGACACCCTTATGGCTGGGCACCTGTAATACATACATATATATACAATAGAGAAAGAAATGACAGAAACGGGTCAGAGACCGAGTGTAAAACAGATTTAAAAATAGTTTATCAAGTATTTAAAATGCTTACCGGCTAATATCCCAACAATGTTAGTATGCGACACTCTCTTGAGAATCTTCACCTCTTATCTAGTGTGAACCTCTAACGTACCTCTAGGTGATCCTAGTTATAGTTCCCACGCTAACTAGATTAACCACATGTATCCATTCTTTATAGCCCAAATTATTCCCATGTATTAACCTTATAATACATATAATGATGTTATAAACACACACACACACACACACACACACACACACACACACATATATATATATATATATATATATATATATATATATATATATATATCCATTTAGATTCAGCATGGATAAGTCCCTTATTAAGTCAATTCAACTAAGTGTTTTCATACATAACTATCTTACATTTATACTTTAGCCACATAGTAGATATCATCACATGTGTATATAAATATTCACTAAATTATAAATATACTATACAGCACCATGAGACACAGCTACGGTGATGCATTACTCTGTTATCTTGTCCCAATACATCACATCGCTATATAGGGGACTATAGGTTCAGTAAAGATTCCTCGAACCACAAATATCAACACAAAAATTGGAGGCGAACATAGTTCTCATACCCACGGGTCACGCACATACCTACGTTCCCATAGTCACCCGACTTATCAGCTTATTGATAAGTCTTTCATAGTCCTATATTCTCAAGTGACAAATCAAAAATCCCATGGATTCATCAAGATATGACTGCCCTCACATGCAAACCTCCCGTCGATAGAAAGTAAGCTAGGTATGTCATACACAGATACATAATATATGCACATTCACAAAGTCATACATATAAATATTCATATTTTCCAAATTAGGTTCGCCCACGACCCATAATTATTATTATCCATTCTCAACATAAATTTTACTCAATTATTTCTCATAACGGATTCGTCTCTTTTATTCTCATTTATTATTTACTTCGTTCTTACTTCTCATTTCTTGAAGTATTCTCTCTCACTAAGTATAAATATCAGTACGTATACCCTCACTTACCTTCTAGTCTAAATCTTTCATGAGTCTCAATCTCTTAGTAAACATACGCACAATTTCCAATATATGAATAACTCCCCGTTAACCCACAATTTCATCTCATATTAATTTCACTCAACGGAGTCTACTTAGACCCTATTCGTCCTCTTCATAAACCTTTATACTCTATCAATGATGATCAAGGGTTCCTACGCATTTTAACCCGACTAAACAAAAAAAGGGAAAAATATGCAATTTTCTAGGAGGGGGCGATCGATCGAGAAAAGGGGGTCGATTGATCGATCAAGCAGTTCTTGACCAGTTGTCTGCAATATTCAACCTATGGGTTCAATCATTCTAACCGCTACAAAGCTCTATAATTTTATCCAAAACTCCCATCAAAGTAATCCAAGTGTATAAGCAATGTACCTAAACAAGTTCTAACGTAACGACATCAATAAATCCTCAACGAATCAATCAAAAAGGGGTTTAATCTCAAATCTCTTTATAAAACCAAATTTTTCATGAATAATCACCACCCTCTATTTTAATCAAGATTTTCTTCCCAAATATTATAATAAATTCATGGGTAATCCTTTATATATGATCAAGGTTTTAGACTACATGGGTTCTCCCTACAACACATATAAATTCCCTTCTAAAATATATAATTTTTCCATTAAAACATATGATTTTCATTCCTAGACTAACATGGAAGGTATATTAACTTGGAATTTAGCTAGATAGATACTTTCCTCGGATTCAAGGGTCTGATTTGTTGATGAAAAATATATAGTTGCGTTCCTCGTCATGCGATCTACGTTTTGGTGGTGGTGGCGATGAAATCAGGTGAGTTCTAGGCCTTGGATTGCTTGATGACTCTTCACTTTCTTCTCAAATCTCTTCACCTTCTTCTCTAATCACTTCACCTTTTTCTCTAATGGTTGGCTTAGGCTTTGTGTTTGTTAACCAAAAGAAACAAATCTAAATGTCTAATAAATACTAAGAAAATTCGTGGGTTTAATTACCCAAAAATACCAAATGTCTAAAATACCCTCTTGGGTGTCAATTAGGCCTAAAAATGCCCCGAGATCCAAACTAAATCCCCGGGTACACTTTTCTAACTATCTCACCCCTTCAGGACACTTTGGAGCACTCAAAACGACTATACGGATGACTTATAATCTATTCACTTTAATAATAATAATTTAGTCCTAACACGACACAGGCACGTCCCGAATTAAATTTCCATAATTGCCATTTTATTCACTCGTGACAATTTTAATAAAATCAATCTCATATATTTCTTTACTCATCTATTAATATTCAACAAATTTTCAATAATTACTAACTCACATCATGCTAGTAAATATTAAAAAATAATTTCTGAATTAATATTAAATTAATACCTCAAATTAACTTTAATAATCCCCAATTTTAAAAGCCATAAAAATACGAGGTATTACGTACTTTCCCCCTAATAATAGAATTTTGTCCCCAAACTCAGAAAAATAAAGCGTAACTGGTAAGGACAACTCCGGTTATTAACCTCACATCTCATGTTATTTCCATCGTACCAGCCATACAGTACATTACCAAATACCCCCACTAATGTTATACTCCAAGCCTTACCATTTAGTTTAGATTATCTTGAGTTAAACTTTACCCAATCCTTACTATACCATCCTCCTGGAAAAATTATGGGGAGTAACGATCCTAAGTCATCAAACAACTAAATCTGGAAGTCACAACGTCTACTTTCATTAACCTCAAGAATACTTATTGTGACACAAACATGGAAAATACTAACATCAAACCATCCAGCGCCCATACACCTAATGCATGTGCATTCCATCATAAGGTCTAAATGAATGTGATTCCTCTGTAAGGTTACCCTTAATTAACTGACTACCTAGTTTATAATCCGTATTTCTCTGATTTCGACATTCTCATTTGGTGATTTCATTTGCCTCAAATCATGCTACAACTCATAACTCTCTGATTAATATAAATATATACATATAATGGGAAAGGTTATAAACTCATATTCTAAAGACCTAACTTACGTCGACTCCTAACATTCTTTAGTTTCATACGTGGGGTGTTTCACAGAGAGAAATCCAAACAAGGAACCCCCCCGATACACTTCTACCTAAAATAGTTGGTCATCGAAAATCCTCAGGTCCTTAGTCTATAGTATATAACATCCCAAAAAGTTCTATCTATTTATAAAAGTCTACTTATTCACTCTCGTATCAAAGACCATATGCTAGATATAACGATTAATCTTGGTCTCATATACAACAAGTCAATCCATGTTGATAATCACATCCTACTCGGATATGTATATAACAAATTTAAATCACGTTTTGATGTACACAAGAAAATTATATGCGCCCCACTACCCATCGGTGAGTCTACGTAAATAATAGTGCTAATGGCCAAGTCTAGTAACCCTATGGTCCACGCAATTGTAATAGCTACAAATGAATGTGAGGTTCTAGTAACAATAATTATGCGCCCCATAATTCCATAGATAGCAAACATACCCTCATTCACGGGCGGTGGTTATTGACTCCCACTATTATAATTTTGCTTCGACGAGTCAAGAAAAATTTACCCCAAATTTTTAGTTCTAGTTAACCACACTCTACTATATGTCCAAGCCTTTGAATATATTGCCTTCGTTGGGTAACACACCCAATTCCCGCATTTTTAGAACTTCTACTGATGACTCTCCTCAATATTCCATTTGACCCTCTCCCAAGCTTACTACGTTGGGTGAGTCTAATTTGGCAGCACCTTCGACTATAGCAGCACTTGAAATTTGTAGGCTGCGTCCTAACCGTCTTTACTGTTTTGGCCTCTCGTGCCATACTAGGGGTGACTTCGACTACGATCATCATCCTCGAACATACTTCATATAAATTCTCTTCCAAAATATATAATTTCTCCATTAAAACATATGATTTTCATTCCTAGACTAACATGGAAGGTATATTAATGTGGAATTTAGCAAGATAGATACTTTCCTTGGATTCAAGGGTCTGATTTGTTGACGAAAAATATATGGTTGCATTCATCGTCGTGCGATCTATGTTTTGGTGGTGGTGGCGATGAAATCGGGTGAGTTCTAGGACTTGGATTGCTTGAAGACTCTTCACCTTCTTCTCAAATCTCTTCACCTTCTTCTATAATCACTTCACCTTCTTCTCTAATGGTTGATTTAGGCTTTGTGTTTGTTAACCCTCAGAGACAACTCTAAAAGGCTAATAAATACTAAGAAAATTCGTGGGTTTAATTACCCAAAAATACCAAATGTCTAAAATACCCTCCTGGGATGTCAATTAGGCCTAAAAATGCCCCGAGACCCAAACTAAATCCCTGGGTACACTTTTCTGACTATCTCGACCCTGTCGGACACTTTGGCGCACTCAAAATGACTAGAAGGATGACTTATAATCTATTCACTTTAATAATAATAATTTAGTCCTGACACGACACAGGCGCGTCCCGAATTAAATTTCCATAATTGCCATTTTATTCACTCGTGACAATTTTAATAAAATCAATCTCATATATTACGTTACTCATCTAGTAATATTCAACAAATTTTCAGTAATTACTAACTCACATCATGCTAGTATATATTAAAAAATAATTTTCGGATTAATATTAAATTAATACCTCAAATTAACTTTAATAAATACCCAATTTTAAAAGCCATAAAAATACGGGGTATTACACCCCACTCCCGAATTTTTGCTTCTTGAACCTGCGAGCAAGCAGCACATTATCTTCATCATCATCCTAGATCAGATTTTTCCTTTGAGGGGCCATAGCTTCCTTGCAGGAGCTACTTGAATCCTCCGGAGCCTCTGAGCCCTCCTTCGAGATGGAAGATTCTTCACTACTTGATCTCTCCTCACAATAATCACCTTCATCTCTACCCATGTTGGCTCCCTCACTCTCCTCACAAGAGCTACTTTCCTTCTCGTCCAATTGAATTGGGTCAGCACCAACCTCTTCTGTGATATCTAGCTGAGGAATGCTATCCATAGGTCATGCGATGAAACTGGACCCAATGTTCTTATACTCCAAAAGTAATGCAGATGATCGTGGATGCTCAACATTAGCCAAATATTCTCTAATCCTCCAATCCTTAACCATCTCAGCAGCTCGAATCTCGTGAAGAGCAGGTTCTGAGTTATTTGTCTTCGCTAAAAAAGGAAGAAAAAAATATAAGAAAGGCAGTACACAATTATAAAATTTAATGATAAGAACAAGATCTATGCCTACCTATGTACTCCTCCCCATAAAACGGAATCACGGGTCCCCTGTACCTCGCCCCTTCAGCTTGGGGAGGGAACTGTCAATTTCTGGCAATAAACCCTTCATGTCAGTAGTCCTTGTGGGAATCGGGTAGATTTACTACCAATACCATATCTGGACTCCTAGATTTGAGATAAAGAAGGCCAGATCTTGTTCGGGAAAAAGAATAACAATAGTAAATTTTAGCAAGCCCTAGATTAGTGCCATAGAGCTGATTAATTCTATGTACACCATTGACAATTTTCCAAATATTTGGCGAGCAGTGTGCAGGAACTATATAGAAGTAACTAAAAAATGCAAAAATAAACGATTTGGGGGAAAAGTAAGACCCTCATGGGATAACATAAGAACATGTATCCAGTGACCATCCTCAATGTCCCTAACATTATGAGGAACAGGGGCACATTAAATGTTTACCCAGTTTGGAATATTATAGAAATTCCTAAACTCAGTTATCGACCTATTGCCTATTTTTGTCATCAGAAAAGAGAAACCCTAGTATCGAAAATGAAGAAATTCCAATAGAAAAAGAAAAGAGAAGGAGTGTGAAGAACTTATGAAGTAAGAATCAGCTTGAGACAATGCAAAGCCACAAGAAGGGAAGATGAGAGGATAAGGAAGAAGCTTGAAGTTGGAAGACGAGACCTAGAAGTGAGAAAGCAATAGTGAGAGGTTGGAAAAATCTAGAGAACGCAAAGAAGTTTGAAACGACAATAGGGAATGTCTTCTCCAAGCTAGTTTAAGCCCTCTCAAGTATGATGCACATGAAACGAAGCAAATCTGTCGCCTAAATCAACCCGAGAAAGACGCTTCAATCCTAAGGTGCTACATGATTCCCAAAAATTCCATTAAGGCAATCATTTAAAATTATTGAGCCCATATTGTGACCCAAAAATTTTAGACGCAATTGTGGGTACCACGATTAGTTATTTCGGCCCAGATGAGTAGCCCGATTAAGCCTGGCCCAAAGTCTAGAGGCCTCCTTCTTTAACTGATTCAGTTATGACCCATTCAACTCCTAAAATTTTTCAAGAGATATTCTAGGGATTATGGGCTAACATGGAGGAGTTCAACACCCCCACTCTCCAAAAATGACATGTATAAATTAAACCCTCAGTCCGGGGCAAAGGGCATGCAATTGTAACCACTCCCCTGGGTAAACATAAATAAAATACAGAGAGCACCACCATGGACGTAGGCCTTCTTGCCAAACCACGTATATCTTGTGTTGTGTGTGATTACAGATCATTTTATGTTCTTTATTTATTCTGATGATCGCATTTGCTTATTATTTTGTGTTGAGATTTATTATCACCATAATTTTCTAGATAGAGAATACACAAGAGAGAAGTTATTACAAAACCAGAGCTCTTACTCACCCACCATTGTCATTTATTGTGAAGCTTTTAATACCTGAGTAGATATCTTTCATGGGTTGTTGGTGTGTTTGGTTGTCTGCCAAGGTGTATCTAAAGTTATTACTTCTCTCTCCCTCTGACTAATTTACTTCTGAGTTTTGTTTATTATTGTGTGAGTTATACACGAGTGTATTGTAAGTCCAATCTGAGTGTTGATCAAATATAATATTGTGAGTTACTTGTGTTCATTAAAAGAGTTTTTGGGTTATCATTTATCACCATACCAATAGGGGTTTCACCTTAAATAGTATTATCATACTCCCAAGCTACAAAGGAACTACCCTCTTACATTTAGTAACTCTCTTGGGGAGGTATTATCCTAGGAGTATGGTGAAAGATGTTAAATATATCATAGATTTTGACACCATTCAACATAATGAAGAAATATTGTATGTTTACTTGTGTTCATTAAAAGAGTTTCTAGGTTATCATTTATCACCATACCTATAGGTATTACACCTCAACTAGTATTACCCTACTCCTAGTCTATAAGGGGACCACCATCTTACAAATACTATATAAGGGTTATTATGATTTGAAATGGCCAAGGGCCAGCTAGTATAGTTGGTACTACCTATTGTCTTTGAAATTTAAACAAAAAACTTAATTACATCACATGTAAATATATACTTTGTATAAACACATGTACTTGGGTTTTTTTTTACCAAAACAAAACCTCTGACACATAACAAATTTTTGGCACACATGATTGTAATTTGTTACCTTTGATCCAGGTCTTCTTCCGATGATTAACTATGAAGAAATAGTTTGGGATCAACTCAAACTACACAAAAAATCAAATCCACTCACCATTGATTTGAAAAATCAATTCATCTAGGTGAAAAAATGAGTCATTATGGAACTATAAATCAACACTGATCCACCAAGTATGGGTCTCATTCGACCCAGAATGGGTATTGAAATTAGGAAAAGTCTACGCCGACACTTGAAAATAGACACACATGCTAGGCACACAAATTAAAGAACAAAAATCATCCATTTGACTCAAGTCAAGAACAAAATAAAAAGTAAAAACTCACTATCATCCCAATTCACTTAAGTCTCATCACAGTTTTTATCAATGATATGGATGCTTTTTATTAGTTAATTTTTTAGGTCCACGCGAGTGGAACCTAAAAATCAACCAATAAAAAGCATCCAGATCAGTTTGTCATTCAATTTATATCTAAAAATTCATTCTTATTAAAAAATAATTAAATTGTTTTTATTAATTTGATACTTGTTTTTTTAAAACAAAAGTTCTATTGTGACTTTCTTTTTTCACTTAAATTGGGTGATAAATTGATGTGGCTGACCTAAAAATCAACCAATAAAAAGTAGACATGCGAGTTTGTCACTCAATTTGTAGCAAAAAAATCAAGTCCCCCATAAAAACTCATTTTTATAAAATCTATTTTAAAAAATATATATTTTATAAAAAAAACTATGTTATTCATAAATATTCTGTTTATAAACTTTTTTTCGTAAAAATACTTTTTTTTAAAAGAATATTTTTAAATCAAAATTATTTTTTATTATAAACAGCTGAGAATTATTTAAAAAATTATTAATATAATATTTTTTTTAATATCATTCTTATTTTTTATTACGAGAAATAGAGGCTAACATCATTTTAGGACAAATAAGGGCTTGCACTTATGTCAGGGAGGGGGATGTTTATGTTTGGGAGATAGGTGCATGGATCGTATGGTCGTTATGATTTGTTTAAAGAGTTATCATTATCTTTTGAGTGTGTATGTCTACTAGGGCTGGGGGGTTTTCCGAACTTTTAATTTTTCCAATTTTTTATCCAATTTTTTCTGAATTTGGAGTGAAATTTTAGTTTGCCGATTTTTGATTTTCTGGTTTCTGATTTTTTTGAAAAAAATCGAATTAGAAATCGAAAATAATTCTGAATTTTTTATTTTTACGATTTTCCCATCCGATTTTTTGAAACTATGTCACTCCGATTTTTTGAAACTTTTTCCAATTTTTTGGAATTATTTTTCGATTTCTGATTTTTTTCCCAATTTTTTGAAAGTTTCTCATATCCCACATCAGTTAGGAGAGGGAGAGGGCTCCAAACTGTGATATATAAAATGTGAGTATCCTCTTAACTTCTACACAAATGAAAAAATGTATCAAATCATCGTGTATTTATATGTTGGGTTAAACCATTTTCATTGTTTATTTAAAATGAGAATTTTGAGTAATCGAAAATCAAAAATTATTTTTTTAAAATTTTGGAATTTTTTGAAATTTCTAGATTTTTAATATATTTTCTTAATTTTCAATTTTTGTCGATTTTTTTATTTTTTCAAATTCGATTTTTTTTTTAATTGTCAAAAAAAAATTGGGATCGAAAATTGGAATAATTATTTTATTTTCGATAAAAATAGAATTTTTTTCTAAAGAAGCATTTTTCGATCTGGTTGAAACACTGGTCTCATGTCTATTGTGTGTCTGTGTAGCACCACTCATTGAAATAAACACACTTTTGTTTGCATCTATAACTGTGGGTTCCAAAGTTTCAAATTAGTATTGATATATGTTAGTATTTTGTTTTTAAAACAAACAACAATACACTTCCATGTTGGTTCCGAACTATGACTAGAAAATGGAAATACATTCTGTTGAGTAATATCAAGATGCTGGTGGGGTATGGCAGTAGCAATGAATCTTGAATTTTAAATTTTTTTGATATTTTTTCAAAGTTATCCACAATATTAATTAAGGATTTCTCGATCAGTACATTTTGACAATGAAATAAAATAATTTTTTAATGAACACGCAGTGACATATTGAGTGGATATTATATGTTTCCCACCCCTTATAGCAATAAAATTGAGATTACTCAAAAGTGATAAATCGTCTATGAGCATATTCTTAAGTCCATTAATGAAAAATGTTGAGTGACCATTATCCATTACTTTTTTTAGCGTGTGTATAATAAACCCACTATAATCGACGTAGGACTCACAATACCTTAGCATTTGAGTTTAACACACTCAAAAAATTCTCAAAATAAAGAGAAGCATAATAAAGACTTCATTTGAATTTTATGATGTCCCATAAATTTATACAAATGTTATTATATGCTTTACAACGTATCAAACATGAGTTCTCGAATTTATTTGCGAAACACATGGAGTTTGTATAAGAAATAAACCAACATCAATTATAGTTTGTTATTATGATTTGCCTCATGATACCTTCATACACCATTACATGAATATTTTACATTGGCTTAGGTGAGACCATTAAGAGCTAACTCAAAATAACAAATGCATGAACTCGGACAAACCTATCAAAGTGATTTTTATAGAACAACCATGGCAAAATAATATTTTAGAGTAACCATAGCGAATTGCCTTAAGGAATCGCCTTAAAACCGAGTAACCTAGAGGAAAGTGACCATGTCTAGAAGCTCTAAAGAGGCCAAATAGAGGAACTACAAACTTATGCATGGTAAAAATTTCATCATGTTTCCCCCTTCATCTGAAAAACTATGGAAATCCATGCAACCTCACTCATGGTTTTGCGAAGAAAACCTTTCGCACAGTATCAGTCATGGTTTCTCGGAGAAACCTTTTGTGCAACCCTATCCATGGTTGCTCAGAAAAACCTTTAGCGCAACCTCAGTCATGGTCCTTGAAGAAACCTTCCGCACAACCACGTTTATTATCACTCAGAACAGCCTTAGCACAACCTAAGTCATGTCAACAGAGAAATCGCTAAAATGCTTCCGTAGAGAAACAACATAACTTGTTATGACTATGATAAACCTTGTATTCGACTCGATTTGAAATATGATCTATTCACATCTTGATATTAATTATGTGAAAATTTAAAATTTGATATTTATAATTCACCTCAATGTAACTCAACATGCTTACTCACTGTGCTATTTTAGATATGATTTAAAATACTCCCCTAAAAAAATCTATGTTTTCTCGACGTTGACAAAATAACGGGGCATGATATCAATTACTTATCATATAATATATCTTCACTATATAATTATATTCTAATAAAAATGAGATTGTGTCGTGTCAAACTAGAATCATTAAATTGTACATAACATATTTTATAGTTCCTCGTTTAAAGTGCCACAATTTTAAGTTTATTTTATTCTGTTTACATAAAATAAAAATAAAGTACCCCAGATGATTATACAAGGCATTATAATGCAAATGTCTCACAAGTTGCTAATGGTTTTGTGCCAGAATCAGAGATGATTTTTTATATTTGTAGATATTGAACATATATGATCAAATCAAGCTTGAGTAATTATGATAAGCCTTACAAATGTCAAAGCCAAATACTCAGAGATTTTTAGATTTGAGATAAAAACTCCCATGAAATGTATTTAAATTCTTTTATGTGGAACTATTACTGATACATGAATTTTCCTTTACTTTTCTTTTTCTTGAAATAAAAGATACATTAAAGAAAAAGGGGGAAAGTATCGTATGATGTACCATTTCAGTTAGACATGAACCCAAGTGATAAGCATGTTTATATCTATTCCAAGAATGGCCATCATGGAGGACACATATCCAAAAGAAGCATCAAAGTTGTTCAATGTAGCTACCGTCGGCCCATATATGGCAACATCCATATTGCATTACTACTAGCAAAGTGACAGGGGCAAACAATTCCATGGAAAACCTAGAGAATGGATAAAAAAGTTCATAGAGAAACCTTATAAATATTGTGGTAAGTAGCCCAAACTGGATCATTATAGTTCTGAGAAACCTTACTAGCATTGTGGTAAGTCGTCCAAAGTGGTGCATTATAGTTCTAAGAAACCTTACCAGCATTGTGGTCAGTTGCCCAAATTGGTGCATTATAGTTCTCGGGATCCTTACTTGCATTGTGGTAAGTCACACAACGTGGCACACTATAATTCAGAGAAACCTTACCAGTATTATGGTAAGTCTCCCAAAGTGGTGCATTATAGTTGTGAGAAACCTTACTGGCATCGTGGTAAGTCATCCAAAATGGTGCAATATAGTTATGAGAAACCTTAGCAGCATCGTGGTAAGTCACCCAAATGCCAATATAAAAAATACCAATCCCATAAATTACTATTGGTGCTAAGTTCTAGACCTAAATGGTCTCTAAGTCGTAATGTACTATTAAAAGTACAAAATGGTTGCTCGAACATGTACACTGGGCAAAGTTCTTGACCTAAACGTTAACTAAGTCTCAATGTATTATGATAAGAACCAAATGGTTACTCGAGCAAGTACACTTACAAAGTTCTTGACCAAATGGTCGCTAAGTCCCAGTGTACTATGATAATCACCAAACGGTTTCCCGAAAAACTACACTTGGAAAAGTTCTTGACCAAATAGTCTCTAAGTCCGAGTGTACTATGCTGAACACCAAATATTTGTGTAATACCCCGTACTTTTATGGCTTTTAAATTTGGGGATTTATTAAATTTAAATTGAGATATTAATTTAATATTAATCCTGAATTTTATCTTAAATATTTATTAGGATGATGAGAGTTAGTAATTGTTGGGAATGTTGAATATTACTTAAAGGGTAAACTAATATGTATAATTGAAATAATATGACAATTATGGAAATTAAGTTGGGACACGCCTGTGTCGTGTCGGGACTAAATTATTATTATAATAAGTGAATAAATTATAAGTCGCCCGTATGGTCATTTTGAGTGCGCCATAGTGTCCATAAGGGTAGCGATAGTCAGAAAAGTATACTTGGGGGTTTAGTTTGGGTCTCGGGGCATTTTTAGGCCTAATTGGCATCCTCTATTATAGACATTTTGTATTTTTAGGTAATTAAACCCACAAATTTCCCTTAGATATATCAGCTATTAGAAGTTATCTTTTAGGGTTAACAATCACACAACTTAAGAACGTCCATTAGAGAAGAAGGTAGAAAGCTTTTCAAGCAATCCAAGGCTGAGAACTCACTCGATTGCACCACCACCACCACCAAAACATAGATCGTAAGACAAGGAACGCATCCATATCATCATCAACAACAAATCCGATATTTGAATCCCGTGCAAGTACCTATCTTGCTTCCCTTTTAGTTAATGTTTCATCCATGATAGATTAGGATTGTTAATCACATGTTTCATGGAAGAATTTGATGACTTAGACAATTTAAATCATATGTTTTAGAGGAATTATAAATATTCTGGACATCTCAACATATGTAGAGGATTACCCATGAAATTATATTGGTTTGGAAACAAGAAATCTGGAAAAGAATTAGAAGAATAGAAGTTTTCTGAAAAAATTAGGATTCTTGATAATTATGCTAATTTACCCCATGAATCCAATACCTTTGATGAATTTGTACATGTTTCACATAGGAAATCATGTATATAGGTATATATGACTAGTAGAAATGGTTTTTGGGAGTTTGGGAATCGTTAATGGAGTTCTGGTTAAGATTGAAGAAGAAAACCTGTAGGTCAACAATCGCAGAATTCGAAATAACTACTTGATCGATTGATCGACCAAGAACATCGATCGATCGATCGACCCCTTTCCTCGATCGATCGATCCCTCCTGGAAAATTGCATATTTTTCCCCTTTTTGTTTAATCCGATTAAAATATGTAGGAACCCTTAAATAACATTTAAAGAGTATAATGGGTCATGTAGAGAACCAGTAGGGTCTAAGTAAATTTTGTTGAGAGAAATTTTATACGGAATGAAATTGTGGGTTAACGGGGGGTTTTGTCACACATGGAAAATTGAGTGTGGGTTCACTAAAGAGTTGAGAAACTCGTGGAAGGTTTAGACCAGAAGGTTTGGGAGAGTATACCTACTGAAGCTATACTTAGTAAGAGAGAATACTTCAAGATATGACAAGTAAGTACGCAACTATTATAATTGAGAATAAAATAGATGAATCCTTTATGCAAGCTGGGTAGAATTTTACTAAGTATGGTTAATAATAATTCTGCTCGTAGGCAAACCTAGTTGGAAAATGTATATCTATATATGGCCGTATGACTGTGTACATATATTAAATACTTTATCTGTGTATAATCATACCCGAGCTACTTGCTATCATTGAGGTTTTTACGCTAGGACAGTCTTATCTCGATTGGACCTTTATGGGGGATATTGACTCGTACCTTAGAAGATAGTATCCTTGATACATGCTATCTAAAAATGATAGTCAGATAGTCCTAAGAGACATGAGGGTATGTGCTGACCTCTTAGTGACTTGGAACTATGATTCGCCTCCATTTGTATGTGTTTTGTGTTAATATAGTTCGAGAGTAATTCCGAGCTAGTATTTCCCTTAGTACGAGTGATACAGGGACTTGATAGCAGACTATGACATCACCATATATTTTATACGGGATGTCGATAGTATATATATTATATGAGTGACTAAACTATATATACTTATATATGGAAACTTTCTAATGTGCGTATAAGTAGTTAAGTAATGAATAAATGCTCCACCTTTGTAGTAAGTGTTTGGAAACCTTATAACGGTACGAAGTGTTCTAACTAACGTAATAAATCTTGAAGAGATTGATTCTCTGAACTAAATATTATAACCTTATTACTTCTAGAGATAAAACCTTATGGAGAATAAGATAGATAGACTTATGAGGTTTAGAAGTACGGTAGGCGTGCACACTAGATGAGAGGTGAGAATTCTCAAGAGAGTGTTGTATACTTACATGGTTGTTACATTAGCCGGTAAGCATATTAAATACTTGTTAAATAAATTTTTTAAACTATTTTACACTCGAGCTCTGACCCGTTCCCTATCATTTTCTCTCTTGTATATATATATATGTATGTATGTATTACAGGTTCCCAGCCACAGGGGTGTCATGCATAGGATCTTTGGATTTGACGTGCTGCATCTTATGTGGGAGTTGCAGGATCTTGCTTAGACAACCTCTTCATTTCTTTTATTCTTGTTTTATTCTTATGTAGTTAGGGCATGTGTCGCCCATTTACCTCTTCCGTTTGGATTTTCCAGAGATTTATGTTTATTTATATTTCTAGTATTCAGTAGTCTTTGGGAGTTAACTCTTGTCAGGATGATTTCATTTATAGTTCTTAAACTTGGTTTTGTTTATCTATATGGTTTAATTCTTACATGTTAACTGCCATCCTTAGTATTTATGGTATTCTTAAATTTTTGTTTATTAAAAAGGTTTTTATAGTGGAATTTAATAAAAATGGAAATAAGGTTTTAAATTGTTTTGGCACCTAGCTTAATTATTTAGGGTGTTTAATTTGGAAAGTTTATTTGGGACAGTGATGCTAAAATGAACCAACCGTTCACCTTGATTTTAATTTAATAAAGGACTGATCACCAAATATATTATTAGGCGGGGTGCCATAGGTGGTATCAGAGCATCAGGTTTTAGTGTCCTTTAGTATATGTAGGGCTTATTTTCTCTTCCATCTTAACGTCTTTGATATAGAGCCCTATTTTAGAACTGTTGTATTCTTGTGTTTACGCTTACGTGTTCATCTATTTGATATTTGATGATAACTATAGACTAATAAACTTCCTTCTCGTTTCAGATGCCTATGAGATGTGCACCCTAGGGCAATAATGCCCAGCCCAAGCAGCCAGCAGCTCTGGCTTAGGGAATGATGAACTCTACTGAAGTAGCCGCCATTGTTGCTTAGGTGGTGAATGTCACACTAACGGTGGTGCAACATGCTCCGCCATAGGTCCAGGTAGTAGCGCCAGTACCAACACAACTTCCCACTGCATGGGAGCGGGTTAGGGATGCCTTTTAGAAGGCGTATCCCTCGGAGTTATCGGGTAGCTCGAACATAGTGACCGCTAGCTAATAGAAGAAGGATATATCGAGGCATCTGTGCATGTATGAGTGAACTGATGTGAAAAAACAATTACTAGATTCCTTCAAGCTAGTGGGGGTCACTTTGCAGTGGTGGGAGACCACCACCACCTTGGAGGAGAGGGACAGCATATCGATTCAGTTATTTTGGGCACAGTTTGATCGCAAGTACTTCCCATCCGTCGTACAGACTGTGATGAGGTGGAGGTTACTAAATCTCAAGCAGGAGAGTTTGACTATTGCTGAGTACATGGAGGAATTCATCAAACTTCTCACTATAGTGCTGGATGAGGCACCCACTGAGGAGAAGAAGATACTGCTGTTTTTAGATGGATTGGCGTGGAGGATTTGTCAACACCTCATAGGCAATCTATCGTAGGGTACTTACACTGGCGTTTTCAACGCTGCTTTGCTACATTATCAGGATCATCGCTTCCATTAGTAGGGGAGAAAATGAGTAGGAGAGTCCATCTAGTAGGGCAGGATTGGGGACAGTAGTACTGGTGGGGCACCAACAGCCAAAGGGAAGACTCGTTACAGTGAGCATAGTTCCCATCAGGGGGATCCTGCCAAGAAATTTCAATCTGGTGATTCCAGATAGGGATTTGAGGGATTTAGGCAGGGCCAGTAGGGCCAGTCCAGTCAGCATGTCCATCAGGGCCAACAAGGTCAGCAGCAGGGCCAACAACATTTTTAGCAGGGCCAGTGGCGGGGTGGTAACGGCCAA